>OX438779.1:18047218-18735669 GCA_949316455.1 Acleris holmiana
GATAAACGCAGCCGCGGCTCAGATTCGTACCCAACTATAAGAGGACCATCTCACACAAATTGACCCAGTCCCAAACTAATCTCTAGTCTGGAATTGTGGATCCTAGACAATAGGAATCAAACCCAGGACTGCTAGGCTTTGTAGTAGGGTCACTACCAACTAGGCTGTGTAGTTTTTGCAAAGTAAAATAAAATACTTTATAAAGACAAAAGTGCAACAGTAGGACTAGAAAATTGGTAAAATAACTGGCAAAGAGGCATTCAACATTAGTCCTTAGTCAAAAGTTTTCAGACCTCAGAGCCCACTTCTCATCAGGAGCTCAATGCATAATTTATTGTCGAAAATAGTTTTCCACTTGTGCGAAAAAAACAAGCATTCCTGAAATGGGTCCCCAGTGGCCTGTGCCATCTTTTCTCATGCCATAAAAGAAAACTCACCCTCTCCTTTTCATGTTGTGCCTCCTCTCTCAACTTCTCCATCTTGGCCTGTTGGCTTTTCTTACCGTCAAGGGAGGTTGGACCGACATCCTCCATGTCTATTTCCTCACAGGCTTTATCCTGAAAATAAGGTAAGCAACTGTATGTTTTCATAACAACTTATAATGATGGAGGTAACTGCATAAACATAGCGTAGTTTTCAGTTGTCGACCAATAGTTATGTCAAAAAATTTGGGTTACTGACACTCATTTAACAGAATGTTTTTCTTTGCTGCAATTACATTTCTTTTGGTAACCTAACGTAACCCATGCTTAAGAAAACCTAAAAACCATAAGTTTTCAGCAGAAATAAGCTGTTGATGAAATTAAAATTTGGTGAAACACATTCGATTAAATTAATGTTGTTGACTCAAGGGGATTCCAAAATAGTTTAATATTGTGCAGATACAGCCCTTTCATATGCCAACCCATTTACGGTTCTTTTCAACTTCCTATTTTGGACTCATATTTGGAATAACTATATAAAAACATGTTTTACACCTAAAATAGCTGCAGGCAAGCACGTTACAACCATGTTAAACGACAAACCAAGAAAGCAGCTGGGTAAATGGGACACTTAAAATGAAATTACTAGTCTTGCATTGTCAAGTCTTTGTTTATGAACAAATCCTTTGTTTCAATATGGATAAATTGTCATTTTTAAAAAGAATCAAATACAAGAAAATATATGTACTTACAACATCAAAACTGTCCCAAGCCTTGTAATCTGACGAGGGGATACGACTTTCTACCTTCTTTTTCTTGTTTTCAACAGGTTTTTCCTTCTTTGCTTTGCTCCTCACTGGAGGCAAGTCCTGACCTCAAAAAAGAGCATTGGAATTAATAGTCCGCAACGGAAGACCATTTAGGACGGTGGATATGTAGAAAATAAATACTATCATGATTCACAAGCCGCCTCTACTTAACTTTCTGGACAGTGACAATGACAACAATAACATTTTTACTTATACTGTAAGATTTTTAAGTCAAAGTCGTTTAAATAACACTAATATACGCAACTAACTATACTAGCTAATGATTTACAGAATAATTAAAACCGTAAATTGCTTTAAACCTGCTCAAATTCACCGTTCAAAGCGGCCTCTTTACGTTTCATTTCGACCTCCCAATTTTGTAGGTCGGTGAAGTATGTTTGAAGCGTTTTCGCGTTATCCCGGACCTGCTTTTGGATTTCGAAAGCTTTTTCCATTTTTCCTTTACTTCTACTGGGATGAGAATGGGTGTATTGTTACCTTAAATCACAAGAATTAGCGTTGTTAGATCAATAGCAAACGATTGACAACCTCAAACAGTTTTTTCACGTTGTCATGGCGCTGACTTCGTTCGGAAATTAGTTTGTTCGTGTCGTCGCTCGAAAAATAAATATGTTAATTTAAGGCCTTACGTAAGAAACGCATAGCACGCGAACACGATGCGACGCGTTTTTTTAAGGCGAAGCGATGCAACGAAAGTGCTATTGGGCTGCCTCGAGTTGTCGACTTCTGCTATGGAAAGAGACCTATGTTATTCTGTGCCTATGTATGGCACAGGGCTCTTTATTCGAAAAAAGTTATTAAATGCATCAATTACCGTCCTTATTTACTTACAAGTACTTTTTATTTCTTTATTGTAGTTTTCATTTATTTTGTCCCACACTATAAACCGCACTACGGCTGCATTAACTTTTTGTCATCTAGACGTATAATAAGTCTGAAGGAGAGTCGTGTTCGCGGCTCTACTTTGAAATCCATAATTCGAACTTCGGATCGCCCCACCACTTTCTTGCAAATCAGTTACGCGTTGAGAGCAAACGGGATAGCAATAGACGAAGTTCGAATCTCGAAGTTCAGCGTAATACCCCTGTAATCTTAAATAAATTCGTGCCAAGAAAATCAGTCTTCGCGCGAACCTATTCACGAAGGCATCTCGCAAAAAAGAGCAAGATACAGGTTTAACAGCTCATTTTATAAATAAATACGAAACAACCTGCCACTCGACGGTTTTTGACTTGACAGTCGCCACTTCACGGCCAAAAGCAATATAATGGTTAAAAAAATTGATGAAATGAGGGCGATGTTTGGGGTGAAATTGGTTACATGACCCAATTTTTACTATAATTTGACGTGTCTGTGAGGCATAACGCCCCTGCGTTACAAATTAAGCCGCGTCCGCTGCGCCATGTTTTCGATGTTTTTAAACATCTACCATGTTTTTCGAACAGAAAAGGGGTGTGGCTTCAGCCACAGCCACTATTCATAGTACATTGTACAACAAGGGCATAAAACAAACCATTTTATCCAAGACTTATAGTATCCATCCGAGCCGGTAGGCGAGGGTGAATAATTAAGTCGTGAATAGTCCAAAACGAGACACAAACCTCTTTCCCGCCACTGTATTCCTTTTTAAACTTTATTTTTTATTTTTATGCATGATTTTTTAACTTAGGTCGAACGCAATACTGCCAGTTTGTATTTTTTTTGTTAATAATGCTTGTTTTTAATAGTTTTAAATTTTATTTTTGTTAGGTGCAATATTGATGGCAAATAAATTAAATTAAATGTATTCAAATAACAAGTTTATTTAGTACAGTCACCTCGTCTGTCTGGCTGTAGGGCTTAAATGTCTTAGTCTAGATGACGAAAGCACTTTATGCACTAGTGCATAAAATGTGATTTTATGCAGCCTATACCCAGCATAGAGAACGACTTTACGAGCATGAGAAGTGATTTTGTTTAAAAACACAGAAACGTTATACGTCACGGATGGAAAACATTCCCCGCGTTCATCTGCGGGAGAGGGGGTCACGTTTTTACTTTCTGAACTGTCAAATAGGGCATTCATTATTAATTATAGGAACTCATTTTGAAAATATATATATATACCTTTGAAAATATATAAATATCCTACAATCCTACAAAAGATTACTAATTGTACTGGGGTAATAGCTGTCAAAAGAAAAGTGAAATATTATGACAAACAATACATTGTTCACTCTTAAGTCGCAATGGACGTACATTTGTACCTAAACAAGTTTTGTAACATGTTTTTTTAGTTTTTTAGCGCAGCGGACACGCCTTTACACGACACACACGACACGTCAAAACACTTCTTAACTTAAGCGATCTAACAATATATGAACGCGGATCGACGCGATGCTATGCGATGCTACGCGAAAGTAGCGAACGGTCACCATACGCTGTATCTCTATATAGTTTGTGCTCGGAAGTGCAACCGTGCGCAATATACGCAACGGAGAGCGATGGACTGCTGGCTTCGTAGGCAGGTTCACCCCCAACTATCCTATCGGAACAAAGTGAAATATCTCGCCTCATATGGGGTCTATATTGAGATAAATTGTATATTTTTTTAATCCTAAAGCATTTGCTGTGTCAATTAAAAAAAAAAACTAAAAAATAAGCCGAACACAAAAAAAAAACAATTTCTTTTATCTATGAATATTTTTTACAGAATGTTTTGCTTTGTGGCTTTTCATTTATAGAATATAGTGACAACAGACTTAAAGTGTTAAATGACACTTGTCTTTATGACGGTGCTTTCACAGTTCTTCGAAGGGGGAACCAATTCTCATATTCTTCGAGATTGCAGTACTCATACCATGAGTTGCAATTACCATACTTGCTAGCGAGTACGGTAATGGCAACTCATGATAAGGGTACTGGGACCCAATTCTCGTGACTTCAAGATTCGAGATGATTTTTCATGTGAGATAAACTACCAACTGCATATTTTTTTTTACATATTATCCCGCATGAAAAATCATCTCGAAGTCACGAGAATTGAGTCCCTGCAGCCTGCAGTTATTTATTAAGCAGTTATGTATTTTTTGTAATCTCTTGTACTCTAAATATGTACTTGTTTATTACATTTTTACGCTTCTTCGTCCCATCCAATTGCTGTGAAAATTTGGTGCAGAAATTGTTTATAAACAGGCGACGGACATGAACAGATTACCTGTAACCCTAGATATTGTTAGTTTCGGACTTACAAATGCCGTAATAAATGCATCACATTAATAATCGCTGTCCTTGCATTCACTTGATCTTCAAGGGTTAAATAAAAAATAAAGAAATATCATGGGACAATGTGTTACAAATTGACCTAGTACCAAACTAAGGTCTAGGCTTGTACCTACTATGAATACTTAGAAAACATCCAAGATGCAGGAACAAATACTCAGAAAAATGAAAACCATGTTTACCGTCTTTAATTTTATTATAAAGGCGACGTGTATATTATTTAACTTTACATCTTTTATTATTTTTCAAAACAAGAACCAAATGGGGGCTGAAGTATTCGACGCGATCATGTAGAATGCAGATATAAGATTGAGATCGGTATAATTGCATCTCACTCAAACGAACAACTGGATCCTCGTATATGTACTAGTGTTTGCCAAGCGTGTGTTCATTACAAATTAAACTTTTTCTAGCATTATAGCGACTCCTTGTCCTCCACCACAATTCGACGCCGCTACTGCCCTTCTTAAGTTTTGCCTTCTGAAAAAAAAAATGTTTCTGTTAAACTTTTGTGGCATGAGTACCTAATCCAAGTAAAACACACACACACACACACAAACTTAATTGGTATCACTTGTTACTTTAACTGTTTATAGGTAGCCTACTTTCCCCTCATTATTAAAATAGCAAATAGCAATAGTTTAGCAAAAATAAGTAGTAAACCGGGGTGAAGAGAAATACAATCTAAAATAAGTAATAATTCGTTACTAATAAGAACCAATATTGAATTGACTAGTCTCTTGGAAAATTACGTTCAAATCTCAGTCTTATAATTAGTAGAATATGCTTTACTTTAGGCTGTATTTCTATTCACCCCGCAAATCTCTATTCACCCCGGTTTACCGGTATTCACCGGACACCAAAGAGCTGGCAGTGTCCTCGCTCAACTATAGTTTAGTCATTCAACAAGGAAACTGAACATCTTTGCTACAATGCCGCGTTTAGCCTTTGAATGACATTCAAGTCGTCATTGAGGAATCCTATCCCCTGCATACATACATACACGTATTTATGTGGTGGTGGTGGAGGTGGTTGCGTAGTCAAAATAAAGTGGTACCAGCAGAACCTAAACCATCTCGAAATCTTTATGTGCTGTGCTTTTTGCTTAATATTACATTAGCCCATAGATTATGAGCCAAAAATCTGGCATCTGAGGGCTACCTTATCTGGTGAGCGAGATGAACGACCATCCGAGCCCCCGTGGCCGCGGGCGCGTGCCCAATGGCCACAGAGCCGCCATCTTGATTCTCTCTCCCCTCTACCCTCAACTCGCGCGCAGATGCGATCGCCAGTGGTGCGAACATTTCGTTGATCTGCAATAGGGAATCTTTATTGATGAAACTATCAGGTTTATGAAGAGTAAAAGTCTGGTGAATTTAAAGTAATAACAATGAGTTCTCGAAAATGGTCGTGCTCTATTGGGATTTGGGACAGATATGTCATCACGATCTATTATTGTCGCCAATAAGCCTGATATCGTGTTGACAGATTGATCTCAAGGGCAGTGCTCGTCGACGTCACCATCCCACATGACGAGATCCTCGTGAAGGCTGAGAAGGACGAGCTCAGCAAGTACCTTGAATTGGCTCACGAGGTGACCGCCATGTGGGACGTTGCTCGACGATCATCATCTTAGTCCCAATAGTTTTATCAGCAAACGTTCTTATAGCGAAGAGTCTCGACCAACACCTTAAGACTCTCGCTAGATGGCTGGATCAAGGTCCAGACACAGAAAGCAGTACTCCTCGACACGGCACGTATTGTGAGGAGATTCCTCTCTCTGCAGCCCTAACCACCGGTAGCTTTAGCCTTGCCCCGCTGCCGGTGGCACCCATGGCTGCCGCTGGTGGTTTAGGTTTTTTAGAATGTTTATTTTTGGTATAGTATTGTCAAAGCTATTGTTAAAAAGTTAGGGCTTGTTGTTTGATCAGTAGTTAAACGAAGTAATTGTTAAAAATCATAACGAATGGTTCAACCTCAAGGAAATGTGTAAATTCTTCGATTATTTTTTAGAATTTTAACAATTAGTTAGTTTAAGTACTGATCAAACAACTCGCCCTTAGCCTTGGCATAAGTCTCACCTCAAACGAATCGACGTCGTCCACCGTCACTCCCATAGTTTCCAATAACCGTTTTACTGCTGTCACCGCTCCCAGACCAGCGTCAGAGGCGTCCGTGCCCACGCAGGCCCAGCCAGTGATGCGAGCCAAAGGGTCCAGGTTATGATGCAGAACAGCTTCTGAGCTAGCTAAGATAAGAGCGGCAGCCCCGTCAGCTGGTGGCTGAAATCAGAAGATAATATAGCTTCATTACTTTCGTCGCAAGTAATGGGTATAATAAAAAAAAAATGATAGGTTGAGCACACAAAGCCGCTGATAATAAGGGACACATTCATGTAAGAAAACATATCGATACTCTTTTATGTTGTTGTCTTGCACCATCATTTTATCTCTAGTGATAATTGCGGGTTCTAACAAGATTTTCTGCTGAACTCTGCGGGATAGTGTATTTATCAGTGGTCTCCTCTTGGAAAGCGCTTGTAGATCGGCCGAAGTGGCTGACTTGATAAATAAGCAACTTTATCTTTATCATTATGGTTACATAGGTATCCTTTTGGGCTAATATTTCTTACGGCAGAGTTCCCTTCGGTGACGATAGATAGTCCGGTAGTTGGTGGCAGATGACTTAGGTGCTCAGCAGTGATAAAAGTTCTTGGAAGGTCATCTTGAGCCACCTTGACTTCGGTTTTCTTAATTTTCACAGTCAAACTCGCCAACTCATCATCAAATATCTGATTGTCGTTGCCTGCAACAATGGTAAGTACGTTTAGTTAATTAAAAAAAAAAATGCAAAAATGTTATCCCTTTATAATCTTTTTCCTTTATTTTTTTTTTGTAATCCGTAGCTGCCAATGTGCCAAGTTTCATCTGGGATAGGATAAGGATTTGGTACTGAGATAATTCCTAGAAAAATACATCTCTATTCAATTGAAGTCTAAATAATCACCAGCCTTCCACTTCAAGTGGCTCTGAAGCGCATACTCATCTGCAGCCTCCCTCGTCACTCCGTATCTCTTCGCCACTGCTTCAGCAATCTCCTGCTGCGTCAACCCACTGTACGAGTCCAGATGCTGCTTTGTGATGTAGTCTTCGAGCTGGTATGATCCTCCAAGAGTCGTGCCGAAGCGAACGTTTCGGACTAAAAGCGGCAACGATGACATATTCTCTGTACCACCTGTTAGGGATATTTTTGCTGCACCAGTCAATAGATCCTGGAGAAAAAGATAAGTGGCAAAATTTAAATTTATATCAAGTTTATTGTGTTTCCTACTCGTTCATCCAATGTCCTAGTCGGGGACATGAGCTATCTTTATAGCAATTATCACCTCATGGTTCAGCGGTGTAGCTGTTTAAGGCGTAAGAAACTAATAATAATTAATAAATAATAATTAATTTTTGGTTTCGTACTCTCCTCGCTTTGCCTAGGTGGATAAATATCTTGTGGCTTACTTCTAAAAAAGTGTACATCGTTAAGGATAAAAATTAAAAAACTAACTTTTCCATTTCGTCACGCAAATTAACGTATGTAAATGTATGGCTAATTTTCGACACGAGACGGAAAAAGTTGCATTTTCTTAATTTTATCCTTAACGATGAACACTTTTTTTGGAAAACGCCCAATTGCATTCAATATTTTAGTCACTGTAGATCGGTCTAATCGGTAGAACTTCAATGTTTCCAAGTGGCAACCATTAACAGCAGTGATTAGGTAAACAGTTTAATTTATTATGCCAATGTACTCTCAACGCCATTTTATGTTCTTAAATGTCTTGTAGCTTATAATTTTGAAATTCATTAGATATTTTAAAAAGTTTATGCAAAATGACATAGTATACGAACCACAGAACTGGTAATGATAGCTTGTATGCCGGTTCCGCAAGCTTTTCCGACTGCCAATGCTGGCTTTTCCAACGGAACCCCCGAGTAAATTCCACAATATCGTGCAGTTTTTCCGCCATCACATTGGCTTATCTAAAAATTTAAAGCGAGCTATCTTTTTCAACCATATTATTGATAACTTAGAAAAAGACGACATGCCTTTTTCGACAAGAACTTAGTACTTAAGAGTCCGGCGAGTGTGTAAGTGGAGCAGAAGACTTGTTAATATTCGTGGTTAAATAATTAAAGTAATAATAATTAAAATTTAAAGTTTTTATTACCACCCTCGTATACCTACTTAAAATCGACCATTAAATATATTTTAATGGACTTACAAAGTTAACATTTCCTACTACAGTGTTGTCGATAGCGTTGGGATCGACGTTGGCTGTACGAATTGCGTCCTTTGCCGCCGCCGCGAAAACATGCGAAGCTGGCAACTCCCGCAACGGCCCGCCATAGCTACAGAATGGCGTTCTTTTGGCGCCAACAATGAATACACCTATGACAATAGTAAAATTAAAGTTCTGTAATCTTAAATATCTCACCAAATATATAAATGTAAGTAATTTCAGTCTTAAATACAGTTTAGCTGTGTTAAAACGTATGAAACTGTTTGCATTAAATCTAGTTTTTTATTTTACGTGCAAGTACAAATCCTAGTAATTCTTAAAATTTAAAGAGATTTAGCGAAACTGTTCCTTTTCCAATGCATAAGAAAATTGTGTTCGTATTTGATCGATACATCACTATACATATACTAATCTATCTAACACTTCGCGAGTTTTGACCTAATACCCATAGTAACGCCGTTTCTTAAAGTAGCACAAAAAAAACAAAGTTTGACATTGTTTACGTATTAAATCTTTTGGGATCAATTATGTTTAAGTAACTATTTAACAAAACTATTCTATAACTATATCTTCATCACATTTCTTTCGTTAATTTAAACTTACCTTTGCACTTTAGAGCCATTAAAAACACAAGTGGTTTACACTTTACACAAACTTAAGCAAATTAGTTCAAAATGGCGCCACCATCGCACTATTGACGTTGATTTAGTATGTAAGCCCGGGTAGTTCCAGTTTTCACCACTGTATTTGATAAATTTGTAGTATTTCGTGAAAACAAAGTTGTCAACGCGTGAGTTGTCCGAACAGCTACCAGTGAAATGAGATTGTTTATCGGTAGAATTCACGATAACGTCGTAATGTATTTGAGTGGAGCTTGTTTGTTCTTAAGAATTATTTCGGGTACGTCAAGAGAAATTATATAACAGGGGCTTTGTTGATATGACGTGGTTATTTGGTTTAAGTACATGTTATCCGTTGTTAGTGAAATAATATTTAAATTAAGATGTAAATATATGCGATAACCGGGCGTCTTTTAGGTACATATTAAATCAAACTCTTATGTAGGTATCTGAATTGTATGTCAGAGAATAACTAAAAGGGAAAAGTAACAGTAAAAAATCAGTTACTTAAATATATTTTTGTAGCGGTAATAGGGTATTAACTGGACTTACTAATTTATATGATATATACCTTATTATTATATGATATATATTATATATGAAATTGTCTCAGTGAATAAAAGCTACAAAGTACTAAAGTGTAAACATATTTGCGACTTCGACTGTACTACTACACTGGTAAACATCTTAGCCTGTTGTGCAAGATGTGGTAACAGAATTATCAACAAGTTTCTTAGAGTTGTTAGTAATTCTGTACATCTGCCTCTAGGAATGAAGGCGTGATGTCATGTATGTATGTAATGTAAGTACTACAACACGCTACGCTACGTTACACGACACGGACGACACGCTAGGTTAGTTGGTAGTGACCCTGCCTTCGAAGCTAGGGGTCTTGGGTTCCAATCCCGGTAAGGGCAGATATTTGTGTGTTGAGCACGAGTATTTGTTCCTGAGTCTTGGATGTTTTCTATGTATTTAAGTATCTATTTCTCTATATAAGTAAGTTTATCGTTGTCTAGTACCCATAGTACAAGCCTAGAGCTTAGTTTGGGACTAGGTCAATTTGTGTGACATTGTCCTGTGATTTATTTATTTATTTACTCATTCAATATTTTAATTAATGGCTATACTCTCCTCTTAAGGTGTATTTTATTTCGCTGATGTCAAGTAATAAATCCACGGATATCACAGTAGAGGTCAATGTTCGGTAAAAGAGTATTTACTGTACTGAATTTAACAGAAGCACATAGGGTTAGCTCCACGCGCTTCTGTCAACTCCTAGTAAGTAGGAAAAATGAATTATGTTTACAAAAAATACGTATTATATTTCAATTTTTTTACTGGCTTTTTAAACACATGCAACAGTATAAAATGATCAAAAACAAAAGCATTAGTATTTTACGATGTTTAGTGCATTTAATTTTTTGTTATGTATCAATATCTAACATAATTTTAAGTTTAATAAATAAGGACTAGGACAAAGTCTTAAAAATGCGCTTTACAAAATACTTTCAAGCTAAAAAGGTAACGAAGGATAAAAAAACAATATTGTATTATTAGAATTACCGCTGGGGCCTCAGTATGAACTTTCTGAAAGCAGATTAGGCCATTTTCCATTAATCAATTTATCCATTATAAATCCACCCACAGCTGATTATTTATTTATTTATTTGAAAGGAACAGCAACAAATCACAAACCAACACTTTCTTACAAACTAATACACAATTAACAAAAGGCAATATTTGTAGCTTAATGACAGCTGCCCACATGATTATGATGTGTTAAGCTCAAGAGCGTCTATTCCCTAATGACTTAGGGTATCGATTCATGTTCGTAAGATAGAGGAACAAGTGCAGATTTTGCCATTCTGTTTTACTACTTTTACTTAACACGATCACTGTGTTGCTAGTTATCAGAATAATGACCACACACGTGCAAACACACTTTTGTTTTAAAAAAAGTTTGTAAGTGATCGTGCCTCATATGTGACGCACACACGTACTCTACTGTATGTGAAGTGCATTCGAAAAGTGCCCTAGAGGTGTATACCCGTATCGTTGGGCGATAGTACCGTGGAATTAAGTTAAGTTCATTCATTACTCGATGTTTTAGCGGTAAAAAAGACATTGGGAGAAAAACTTGCATATTCAAACAGCGTGTGTTACAGATGTAATTGTACAAAAGATCCTTCAAGGTTGAAGTGTGTCCCAAGAACCATCTGTTCATGATAAGATAATATAAAATACGCTTTAAGTTGGCTTCAAACGGCACGTACCACATTTCATTGCTGTTCATTATAGAATGGAAACAACGGGCAGTAGAATGCCGCGAAACCCCAGTATTATACACTGGCGAGCAAAAAAACAGGTCACTTAATAAAAAAAACTGTACAGCTTAACCATGTCAGTATTGCTCGTGCGAGTGTTTTAGAAGTAGAAGGGTTATTTAAACCGTTTCTAAGAGAATGGCGATGCCTTGTCCACCTCCAATGCAGGCTGACCCGATGCCCCTCTTCAGTCCTCGTCGTCTGAAACAAAACAGTGCTTTATTTTAGACGTGTACAGATAAATAATTGATCTGCTACTTTAAAAGTGGTAATTTTTTTGCAGGTCTTAAATTGTACACTAATATTATGTGAAAGTAACTCTGGATGTCTTTCTGTTACGATTTAGATGATATTTAGTACTGAGATAGTTTGACCCCCGGGGAAGGACATAGGGTACTTTTTAATCACGAAAATGGACTGGGCCTCTATTCAACTGCGTTATAACGATATCGTTTTTGACCTGTTTCCGTATTGTCAACGTTTTGATAACTCTTATGTCATTTACAATAATGGCGACTGTGACATAAACGATTTTTAAACGTGTCAAACACGATATCGTTTTAACGCACCTGAATAGAGGCCCTGTTCGTAAAGGCATAGCGATAAACAACTTCTACGCAGACAAAGTTGCGGGAAAATGACAAGAGGCATTCCATCTTAGTTTTCAGGACTGGCAACGCATTTGAGGTTTTATGATTGCAGTCTTGAGATTTTAGTCTTGAGAATTCAAATGTCTATGCGTCTCAGTATCCACTTACCATCACTTTCCTAAGTATATGCCTTCTCCATGCCATAAAAAAGCGCAGGCGCAGGCTTCCAAAGTTAACAAATAAACACACATATTTTTATATACATGGGCTGGCTGGATCCGCTGTTGGAGCTGATTACTCCTGATAACCCACCTGAGCTCGTAGGCCAAATGTGCCGTGATCCGGGCGCCCGAGGCAGCGACGGGGTGCCCCAGAGCTATGGCGCCTCCGTTCACATTCAACTTATTCTGGTCTACGCCGAGCTCTTTCACGCAGGCCAGGGTCTGCGCTGCAAACGCCTCGTTGATCTGGTAAACAAAGAGAAAAAATAAAATAAAATAAATAACTAATTATCAAATAAAACTTGTAATTATCCGTGTAGTTGCCGGTTACAACAGTGCCACTCCATATCTTCCCGTGGAGGTTGCCGTAAAAGGCAACTAAGGGAATAAGGGCTTGTAGATAGTAGGTACTGTTCGGCGATGGGCTTGCAACCTGTCACTAATACGAGTACAGTGGTAAATCTTAGCCTGTGCAAAATGTGGTTACAGATTATCAACAAGTATTTCTGTAGCTCTGCCCCACTCTGGGAATGAAGGCGTGATGTTATGTATGTATCTGAAGATAAGAAGGTCAGGATTTATCTATCTTTCTCTCACTATAGAAAACCATAAAAATGAAATGAGTGACTAACACAAATGTTGAAATAGTTGCTTCGCATGTTCGCAAAATTGAAAATTACAGCAATAGGAGATTTGAATAAGCTGAGTATACAGGGTGTCTCATTTAAATCGGTCAGTATGGGAAATTCTGAAAGTATAAGACATACGAAGATCTGTTCTTAGGAACCATGTCATCGATTTTGATAAGAAGAAAAACTGCATTCATACATTTAAAAACCTGTACTCAGCTGGGGAATCGAACCCGGTTGTTTTGAAAAAAAAACCTAACTTACTTACTTTCTATTTAGATATCGACTGTGTAAATGGCTCCATGAAATGAAACATGATGTCTAAAATGTATAAAATGCAGTCGAAGTGACCACCGTTACAATATTCAACAAGTTCAGGCATGTAAAATTGTTTCTCCTAAAATAAACACCTACTAAAATAAATTAAATTAATGTATAAGAAAACATTGCATTTTATTCATATTTGACATCATGTTTCATAGAGCCATTTACTGCTTAAGACCTACACAATCAATTTCTAAATAGAAATACTTAGTGTAAGTTTATTTTATTCAAAACAACCGGGTTCGATTCCCGAGCTGAGTACAGGTTTTTTTTTTTAATGTATGAATGTAGGTTTTGTTCTTATTAAAATCGATGACATGGTTCCTAAGAACAGATCTTCGTATGACTTATAGTTTCAGAATTTCCCATACTGACCGATTTAAATGAGACACCCTGTATACAGTGAATGTTATAAATGGATCTTAAAGGCTAGAAAAAGGGTGACCACAATTTATAATCCAACCACTAATCATAAGGTAAAACCACATTCAGCTGTATAAACTAGGCTCCCGGTATGCTGTTAAGAAACTTATCAAACAAGATATCCAATCCAGATTAAAAAGTAACCTCAATCAGATCAATATCCCCAAGGCTCAGCTTGGTAGCGGCGAGCAGGCTCTGGATGGCTGGCACGGGCCCAATGCCCATGACGCTGGGGTCCACTCCAACGAAGGACCAGCCCAGCAGCCTGACGAGGGGTTTGAAGCCGTGCTGGCTGACGGCCTCCTCACTCGCAAGGACAAGAGCACCAGCACCGTCGTTCACTCCCTGGAGGAAATAGCAATATTGTCAACTGCCTCGGAAGAAAGACTACTATTTAGATATGTATAAATAATTACTGAGGAGTTCCCAGCAGTCACGACGCCACCCTTCCGGAAGAGCACGGGCAGCTTGCACAGCGCCTCGGCCGTGGTCTCCGGACGAGGGTGCTCGTCTACCGACACCACCACCTCCTGCTTCTTGACCTTCACTGTCACTGGAGCCATCTCCTCGTTGAACACGCCCGCGTCGAACGCTACACGTTGAAGGGATAGGCAGTTTAAATTATGTCTTTAATTAGTGAAAAGAAAACAAAAAAATAAGTGGTACTTTACTGACAGATTTGTTGAAAACCTAAAAAACATTGTCCGAAAAATTGTATAGCTGGATGAGATGATGGATTCTGCATAATTGGTGTTCGTCCAACTAACTACCTATAAAGTCACAGCTGTAAAGTCATCGATTTGAAATTCCCACCAACCGCACATTTAGGCAAAATAATTTCGCTAGCCTGTATGTGTCCCACTGCTGGGCAAAGGCCCCACCCCTCGATCTCCAGGGGTCTCCATTTGGAGCCTCATTACTAGTATAAAATTAAATCTGTCTGCCTACCCCACTCTGGGAATGAAGGCGTGATGTTATGTAAGTATGTATGTAGTTAATTAATGTTTTAAATACTAACCAGCCTTCCACCTCTTTTGCGACTGTAAAGCAAACGCATCCACTTCACTCCTTTGCAGCTTATACCTCTCTGCCAAGTTCTCAGCGGTCTCAGGCATGGTGAAGTTACAATACGTGTCCAAGGAGCTTCGGTTCAGGGAATCTTCAAACTCAATGCTCTGGCCAAGAGCTGTGCCGAATCTGACATTTCGCACCACGAACGGAACCGCTGACATATTCTCTGTTCCTCCAGCTAACGAAACCTTGGCGGCTCCTGTTATGATATCCTGGAAGAATAAAGCGAACTTAGTGTTATGAGCTATACCTACAACTATTGATATAGCTACTGATAGCTATCCGTCAGCGGTTTCGCCCCGCAACAAATTTTTGACTTTCCCGATGGATTTTACATTTTCCTGAGGGAAAGCGATAAACGACTTCTACTTTGACGGAGTCGCGGGCAAGTTAGTTTCTAATAATACGTGGACCGTACAGTCAATGCAGTTTTATTAAATCAGAGGTTTTGAAAAATGTCTCATTATTGTAGGTGATTGCTTGCCTGTGCGCTGTTGATAACAGCTTGGAATCCAGAGCCGCAGAGCCGGTTGACGCCCAGCGCTGGCTTCTCCTGGGGCACACCAGCCTTCAGAGAAGCGTGCCGTGGTGCCAGTCCACCGTCGGACGACCCGCTCAACTAGGAATGATAGTCAGATGTACAACAGTATTTTGAGCGGCATTACGGACTCGCCAAGACTTATGCATTTGTTTTTGATGCTTGTTGTCTACCGTTGACACACAAACTCGTGGCTAGGCTGTGATATGACCGTTATCATGACGTCTCTTCTACCAAGCATCGCATCGCCACTAATGCAATACTAAGCAGCCCATTTAAAAACTCTTTGGCCTCATCTTAAGTGTGATAATTATGCAGTGATTGGATTTCCCGGTGCAACACGGAGTCAATGGCCTCAAACATTATGCTAGCATAGATATGTCCCGGGACTCCGGGACTTATGTTGTTGTTGGAGGACGGTGAAATTATTTTATTTTAAAGGAGATCAATTGAAGGTACACGTCAACTTTTGATATAAATGTTCAAAAAAAATAAAATTCAACAATAATCTTGGCTTGACTTAAAAAAATCGCAAGCAACATCACTGCGAAGTAAAAAAGTAATAACATCAATATGAAAATATTTTTCTGGATGTAAAATGTACAAAAGGTAGCAATTTATACTTCTCGCTGTAAATTTAATATAATATAGGCTTTTAAAATAATACCTTATACTTAACATTAACAGATTCTTTTTATACGAACGCAGTCGAATTATTATTAATAAAACGAGTCGACATCCCGCGAATTGCATCCGGAAATCCGATAACTGGTAATATGCCCTGCCTTTTGCTACTTGAGTTTAGAAATCACCCAACTCGGTAGTCAATCTGCTAATTGTTCATTCATTTTATTCTTTTAATGCTTCTTTGACGCGTGCATCTTCGCAATTTAATTAACATCTGAATTACGTTAAATAAGCATAGCTTACCCCATTGACTTGCCCGATGTTGACGGTGTCGATCAGGGCTGGTGCTACTCCACCGGCCTTGAAGGCATCCTTAGCTGCCGCAGCCAGGAGGTCTGACGGCTGAATATCCCTTAGCTTGCCTCCGTAGCGCCCAAACGGCGTACGCTTAGCTGCTACTATGAAGATACCTGCAGCCAGAAACAAATAAATATCAGGACACAATCTTAAGGTGGTATGAATTATAGCAGCCTCGGGTTGAGACACCCATTTTGCTCAAATTCGTACCTACGCGCTCACGCGCTGTTCGCGAGCAGCGTGGGAGCGACGCGCGGCGAGCCGCCGAGAGTCGGTCTTTTGACCGTGCTCAAAGGCGCTTCGGTGTGCGTAACTTAGGTAATTTTGACGTGTATCCGAGCAGAACGACAAATTCTAACTTGTCTGTGGGCGAGGCGCGTACTTTGATAAAGTTGCTGAGTTTCACTACCAAGGCGATTTCTTCTTATTTTTGTTAATAATTCGGTGAATTATGATAAACGCAGCCGCGGCTGTCATCGTGTCCAACGCCATTTTGAACGTTACACAATGTCGGCGTGGGGCGAGCATGCCTCACGCTGAGCCGCTCAGATTCGTACCCAGCTTTACACAAATTGACTTAGTCCCAAAGTAAGCTCTATGCTTGTACTATGGGTACTAGACAACGATAACATACTTATATAGAGAAATACATAGAAAACATCCAAGACTCGGGAACAATATTCGCGCGCATCACACAAATATCTGCCCTTACGGATTTGAACCCATGACCGGTAGCTCCTAACGGCTAACGTGTCGTCATAATATGGTTACCCTACCACCATTTTACTTTCCTGCCGTCAAGCAATAGTGTTCGCATTGTTGTATTCCAGTGAAGGGGGTTGTGGTTGGTGACAGGTTAGCAGGTAATTTGGCCGGACCCGACGAGACCCGGGTGCATTGGTGAAATCTGTTATTCTATTTTTATAGGAAAACTGGCTTTTGTCCGTGACTTTGTTTTAACGACACTTATGTCATAAAAAGATCCTTTGTCTACACAGGATAAGTGTTTAAATTGCATCTAAATCATAATAAAGTGATTAAAATAAAAACACACCCATCCGAACATCCATCCAAACCTTCACATTTACATGATTTTATTAGTAATATAAGAATCGTATCCTTCCGACCATCCCTAACAACCATCGATGAGTTAATGTATACAATATTTTGTATTGATCACAGGATTAAAAAGATTAATAGTTTTTATTGCCCGGGACTTCCTTGTATTTTTCTTACTACACATCACAACAACAACATTGAGAATTTATAACTAATTGTCAATAGGTAAGTAAAAAATGAAAAAAACGTGAGTAAGAAGTGAGATTTGCTAATATGGTAGCACTGTGGACCGTAATACAGCCGGTCAAGGTCAATAATAACCTATTTACTTTTTAAACTGCGATCGAAATACTACTTTACGACACAAAAAAATAAGGCTGACATCACATATAACTTCACTTACGACTACGATACGGACATTGAACTTGTTTACGAAAACATCATGTATCTCTTTTACACGTATGCATTTTGTTCTTCCTTTTCAGTAAAAGTCACACGATACGACTGAGGTAAAATTTACTCAAGTATTTTATACATAACCTTAAAACCTTGTTGTTTACGTTGATTACAAAAAATACAAACTAAATAACAAATTAAATTGCAAACTATGTCGTGATTTTAACCATAATTGTTCGGTAGGTGCTTTACCAACTGTCACGTTTTTATTTTTATTAACTTTAAAGTGTTTAAAACTTACCTTTGTTTATCGCGACCGCCATTTTGCAATGCGTCCGTTGTCGAGCCGGTTTACGCCTTCAATGAATATCAAGTGATAAATATTTTTATCAAGCAGCTCGGCTAAGGCGTTTATTTAATAATTTTATGCAGGGTATTGTTCTAATGATATTTGTAATGCAAGGTTTTTGACGAAGCTTTAGCGGTCCCGGATTCGATTCCCGGCAAAGACTACACGCTGACGACACTAGCCTAGTTGGTAGTGGCCTAGTGACCCTGCCTATAAAGCTAGTGGCCCGAGTTCAAATCCCGGTAAGGGCAGATATTTGCGTGATGAGCTCGAGTATTTGTTCCTGAGTCTTGGATGTTTTCTATGTATTTAAGTATAAATTTCTCTATATAAGTAAGTTTATCGTTGTCTAGTACCCATAGTACAAGTTTAATTTATTTATTTAAAGACAAATATTTGAGTGATGACTACCGAGTACATATTTGTTTATAAGTCTTGAAAGTTTGTATTTAACTATAGTATAATTATACTATATGTTTACTTATTGTTGTTAACATATTTATAGCTTTAGATTTGGACTAAGTAAGTCATTTTCTGTATGAATGTTCTCTGATATTTATTAAGTATACCTACATACTTATTTATCAATTAAAAATAGATTATAGCTAAACTAACTGGTCAACTATGCCATCGATTTGGCATGAACACACACACACACACACACACACACGTGTACAAGCTTCTTTAACATCAGGCGCCCTTGTTTTTAAAGCTACAAGTTACAAATTACAAGCGGAACTCTTGTTCTAGCAAAATGACTTAGAAAGAGACTTCCGCTTGTAATTTGTAGCTTTATAAAACCGACTGGTGGCCTCTATTCTAGAATGGGTGATTTCCAAAAAAAGTACAAGGTAATTTTTTATCAGTGCACAAATTTGAACATATGATTTTGTATCGTTAATATAATATATTACGACAGTAAAACGAGTTAAAAAAAAATGATTTTTGTTGCAAATTATCTCTCTTTTACCTTCTCGTGTGGATGTGTCACACTGGTTACCTATCACAACTTCGAAAAATGTTTGACCGAATTTTGGTTCGACAAATACTTTTCGTCAATTATGGTTTGGGTTTTTTTACGTTTGGCCGAATGATCATTTCGAATAGTTTTATTTATTCATTACTTGTTTTGGTTTTTTAACGATTTGACAAATTATCTATACCTCATTACTGGTTTCGGCGTATCAACAGTTGTCCAATGTAATGCTTTGTCTATTTGTCTTTTTCCTATTTCTGATTTTACCTTAGTATCCTTTGCCCAATATTACGGCTCGATCTTTGCATTGTCAGGATAAATTATACTTAAGCAAGTTTTTCGGGGCAGAAAAAAAATAACCTCGAAAGCCAAGGCGGGAGCAAAGCTCCCGCCTTGGCCTTCTAACCTAACCTATCTGAGTCGGTTCTGCCCTGACTCGTCTTGCTCGTTGCATTTTGTAGATAGTTGAAACTAATTACAAGCAAGATTTTTTGGCCGAAATGAATATTTGACGTAACGTAGCAAAATCTATATGTAACATTGATGAAGTGAAAAATGGGTTAAGAAACAAAATACAAAACGATCCACAGGCTAGTTGTAGCATTGGTGTAATGAAAAATGCGGGCTTTGAAATAAAATACGTAACAATACATAGGGTACGTGACTACAAGGAGAAAAGTTGCTTGGACTAACGAACCATTTACTTAAAGTAAAAAAATGACGAATCGTGCCATCGGAGAAACGATAAAAAACGAAATGTTTTCGGTCAAATGAAATTCGGTCAAAAACTTTTCGAGGTTGCGATAGGTTACCGTCACACTAGAAATGATGACATGAGGTGCTATTGTCTAACGCACTCTCAATCGCAACCGGCTTCAAAGTGGAGCAATTGTTTTCATATTGTATGCAGACGAGCGTTCAATTTTCAAAATGAAAACGATCGTGATTGCGAGTGCGTTAGACAATAAGCCCTCTGGTTGTCAAGCTGTAGCTGTACGCGATACACTGTATTGATAATCGAAATTTGAAATTTCATGTACAGCTTGAAAACAAGAAAACAAAAACAAGCCCCTCTCCTACTGATATTCTAAATTTGAAATTTCATTTATTAACTTACTTACTTATTTATGCATCCGGAACGGTGGGCCAGGGTTGCCACCGAATGGACTCCGCAAGATGGCTACCGGAGCAGAAGCAGACCAAAAAGGAGATGGCGGGACGACTTGGACGCGTTTCAAAGCGAATGGCGGGAGCATGCACTCAACCGGGACGAATTGCGAAAAAGAGGGGAGGCCTTTGCCCAGCAGTGGGACACCAAAATAGGCTAATAAAAAAAAAAAACTTACTTAACAACACTCCCCTCTCCTCGCACCCCTGCATTAGAGGGTCCATGAATATCGTTAAGTTAGTGGAATCATTGAATCGGCAATATCTCTAATATTTTATAAGCTAGAGTAAAAATAACACAACATGCGTCATTGATTAACAATAGCGAAGCTATTATTAAAACATGTGCACCTATTAAAAAATTACCCTGTATAGTTAAGGACAAAAATTAGGTAACAAAGTATTTTTTCCATTACGTCGCGAATATTAACTATTACTGCTTTAAGAGAAACAGGCATCTCAGACAAAACTTCTGTAACGAGTTCGACCATATCACTAGCAGGTAGTGTCCAACCGAAATTTCGGTTTCGGTTTCGGTTTCGGCCAGTTTCGGTCAAAAAATAAAGTTTCGGCCCGAGTTTCGGTTTCGGCCAAAAACGGCCGAACCATTCGGCCGCGCCGAAACTTACAACATCGTACCTTCGGGTCGCGCTCGGCTAACGTCGGGTTATTTTATACCACCATTAAAAAATCGCTAACTTTGTGTTACAAATAATGTATTTTTTTCACTTTATAGGGTAGTTAAATTTTCAAACAGAACCTCTGTAACTGTGCTGAAATTTCATTGTGATAAATCTTTGAAAGTAGAAACCTGTAATTATAGGTCGGCGAGATATTAATTTTAGAAAAAAACGGGCTTACTAACATTTTTTCGACTTTTTAAGGACTTTTTTTTTTATAAAAGGTTCGGTTTCGGTTTCGGTTCCGGCAAAATAACATGTTTCGGTCGGTCACTACTAGCAGGTGAGATTTGAATCTGTTATGCTTATTTAATTTAAAATACCGCCTGTTGGCTTATGAGGGCAGTATCTATATAAATATATGACTAATTTTCGTGACGTAATGAAAAATTACCGTTGTTAATATTTGACCACATTTTTGGAAAACGCTCTAATAATAGTTAGGCGCTCTTTATTAATATACAAGCGTCCCGCTCTTCGTTCGGTTTGGTTTTAACAAATGAAATATAGCCTAAGTACCTACTTCTTGGCCTGATTGTGCAAAATGTGGTTGCAGAATAAATTATCAACGAGTCTTTTTAGAGTTGTTGGTATTTCTGTTGCTCTGCCTACCCCACTCTGGGAATAAAGGCGTGATGGTATTTATATATGTAAATATAGCCTAATGTAGTGTCCCTATGTCCACCCGGATACCACCTGTAGGTATATCAAATGTTGAAATACCTATTTTTTTAATCGGTTACGCGGTTCCGGAGATATCCTGTAAACTCACAGAACTCACTACCTATATAACATTAATAATATACTTAGTATAGTATTCATATGGACTACGTATTAATAATTATATTATCAGGTATTCTTAGGTATTACACTGTAATAAACGCCCCATAGGCACCGAGGTGCCCCGGGTGACCCCCCCTGAAGCCAGCCCTGCCTAGCTGTATGTCTAGAGTGTTAAGATCAATAGTCCACAGTCCATTCAGTCCAGGAGATTTGTTCGGCTTATTGATAAGATACCTGTGCCACGAAATAGCAACTGGATAAACACTGCAATAAACACAATAACGTTTCTTATCAGGATAAGCTGTTTGATTTGATAAAAATGTTTTTATCACGCCAGCTTCACTTGTAACTAGCAAACAATGTAATAAAATGTTAGAGGTCGATTTGAACATACCTAATGTTGTATTGACTTGAAATTTTGCACAGGTACCTATAGGTGAAAAACTTACTTAAGTTTAGCACAAGCCTAGCGCTTAGTTTGGGACTAGGTCAATTTGCGTGAGATTGTCCCCTGATATTTATTTATTTTATTTTATATACTTGTGTTCCAACATATTATAATTATAACAGGGCTGGGATTCTACACAGTAATAACGATATCGTCTTTGACTCGTTTCTGGGCCTCTATTCAACTGCGTTATAACGATATCGTGTTTGACGTGTTTTAGAATCGTTTATGTCACAGTCCGTCCGTCCGCAGCCTAGCGCACTCTTAGTACTAGAAAGCTGGGGCTTTAAGCTACCTCCCCTACACGTAACGGGGGATGTATTTTTTTCTCGTCTACCCGACGTCCCGTCCCGTCTCGTGTCCCGTCGTGTGGGGTGTCGTTGGATAGGTCTTTCATATTACGGGTTTTCAATCAAGTTATCCGTTTATGAAATATTAAGCTTTGTTAGACTCAGGTGTCCCCCCCCCCCTAAAGCCAAAACTACAAATACTACCTTATTCAAATGATATTCTTATTTACTATATTTTCAGTTTATATGTATTAGAAAATAAAACCTAACACTAGCTGTCGAGAATTTGAGCCACCTCATCCCAAGTATCTGGGTAAAATGGATGCGACATACTGACATACAAGTGGCAAATTTATAAGTGTTCTATTTTCGTCATGTGGCTACGGAATCCTAATAAAACGAGCATTAGAGTGACAAACGAGCTCCGCTTGTACAAAGTCAAGGTTAGACTGAACTGTCTCTGATTACCGAACGATAACGAAGAAATTACACAATCGTTTAGCAAGGGTGAGTATCCACTAAAGCTGTGCGAGGAAAAATCCACCAATAGGAGAGCAGCGCTGACCGAGGCTAGGGAAATTTAGATGTGATGATGATGAATGGGTGTATCGACACTCATTCATCATCACAACTATCAGAGTATCCATCGGGATACTCACCCTAAAGGCATTAGGTATGTCAACATCATATATTATTTGCAAAATATGATATTCGCTAAAAATCATTATTAGGAAGACGTCGATTAGACAGTGTCGACGGAGCCCCGCTTCCGCGGAGCTCCTATTTCTGGGTAGTTTGGCCCTTAGGCCTGCTGTAACTTGCATAACCTAAACCTACCTTAGGTTTCTGTAACCTAATTCCACTATTTGCAAATATAATGTTATGAGAATATAATATTCTGCGACTGTACCGCTTAGCGGGTGGGGATCGGGACTTTTACATTCAAAATGCATTTATTTATAAAAGTTTTTATTGGTGATGTATTCAAATCGTAGAACATTTAAAACATGTCTCTTAAATACGATCATATATTTGTTTTTGTATATAATAACAGTTCCATAAACATGCTATAAAATATATTCACTTACAAATATCCAATATTATTAAATATTTTGGCAGTTAAACTTACATATTGACTAAGTAAAAAGAAAACATATAAATTCATTTGAGCTTACTTAGGCTTTTTAACGTTATGAATTCAGCTTAAAAAAGGTAAGATGAATAATTAAATTCGTTTAGACACATGATTTTAAATATACAAGATCAAAATTGATCAGATTATCTTGCTTAAGAAGTGAATGACCTATTGGAAATAATTTCCAAGGTCCATTCATATACTGTTTTTACTCTGTAACATTATGCTTGAGCCATATTGATTGATTGATTCATCAGGCTATTTGGTTCCCAAAGAGTTAACATAATGTGTTTTAAACGGCTTCGATCATTACAGCGATGCCCTGCCCGCCACCGATGCAGGCTGATCCAATGCCTCTCTTGAGTCCACGGCGTCTAAAAAAAAAATATTTAAGCACATCAAAAAGGCAGGTTATACTGTTAAAAGATAGTGAGTAAAATTTGATGTGGCTGCGAGCGTGAGACAATAGTAGATTGTTTAACAAAGGACTAAAGAAGTTCGAGTGTCACTATGGCTTATTAGTTATTAGTATCGAGTTAAACAGTACTTTTCACTTCATTTGCGCCATTAAATAGGTTTTTGAAGGGCACACGAGCACTCAGGCCACCTGATGGTAAGTGGAATCTGAGACCCATATACATTTGAATTCTCAAGACACTAATCCTAAGACCTCAAATGCGTTGCCAACCCTGAGGACTAAGATGGAATGCCTCTATGCTAGTAATTTCACCGGTTGTCTTATCCCCACACCGGAACACAACATTGCTAACACTGTTGCTTGGCGGGTGGTTAATGGATAAGATGGTGGTAGCGATCCGGACGGACCCTGCACAGGGTCCTACCACCACTAAACTACGCTACGCTACGGTAACCGCTTGCCATCAGGCGGGCCGTACGCTTGTTTGCCACAGTCGTGGAATAAAAAAAAGCTAAATGTCAGGTGTCATATCAGTATTTCGCTCACTTAACATTACGTCCACAACGCAGAACATAAAATACCAAAAAGTCTGTGTAGAATAATGTCCAAATTAATGTCTAATGTAATACGGATGCATATTACGTCAAAATCATGTAGACGATATACGTAATGTGGATAAGACTACAATTGGTTTAAAAAACGTACTCGTAATTGCAAATTAGTTACATAATATTTTTGTTGTGGTAAAGAATTATATTTTTTCTGTATTTTTTTTTTTTTGTCCATTCCTTTTATGGTTCTCTATCCAACAAGCATATAGGTAAAATTCACAAGTGCCCAGTACTTCCTTAATATACTAATTATGTACTATAAAGCAGTTAAACCCAAATAGTCAATGACCAAAATGCAAATCGTCTATAAATCAGAAGGGGCAAAAGAACTGTTTACGAGTCACGTGTGCTGCTTAGGTATTGATTTTTGTTAACGACATTAGGTAATATGCGTTTTGGACTTTTACTTATACTTGTTGTTATCTAGCCGTGTCGGTTTATAGACTATCATCTATATACAGGGCGTCCCTCGGCTATGCCACATGGAAGGAAAATACCTTGAATATTGTAGATGGAACATTTTACTGAAAGAAGACATTACTTTAATTTAAAAAACAATTTAAAGTGCATTCATACATATTTAAATAATTACATGGTTGAACCGGGAATCGAACCCGTTACACGAGGTAAATAATTACCCTGTATCTCTATCATACCAATCGAAAGGATTATTTTTTGTTAAATAACATAGTGTCAGAAATAAAAGGAAGACCATGAATTTTAAAATTCAATTTAGCAAAAAATAATCCTTATGATGAAGCCTTTCGATCGGTATGATAAAGCTACAGGATAATTATTTTTCTCGTGTAACGGGTTCGATTCCCGGTTCAACCATGTAATTATTGAAATACCTATCTATGAATGCAGTTGAAATTTTTTTTTTAATTAAAATAATGTCTTCTTTCAGTAAAATGTTCCATCTACAATATTCAAGGTACTTTCCTTCCATGTGGCATAGCCGTGGGACGCCCTGTATATAGATGATAGTCTATAAACCGACACAGCTAGATAACAACAAGTATAAGTAAAAGTCCAAAACGCATGTTACCTAATGTCGTCAACAAAAATGAATACCTAAGCAGCACACGTGACTCGTAAACAGTTCTTTTACCCCTTCTGATTTATAGACCAAATTGATCTCATGGACATAAACTGAAAAATCCTTTGGGAAGGTCAGAAATTTGCAGCGAAACTATTTCAATATTTTTATAAACCTAACCTAACCTAACCTTATATATTATACACGATGCAGTTTGCCAAATGATAATTAATTATGTTTGTGAAATTGTGAAGTGTGTGAAAGTGTTTTGACGACACGCTAGCCTCGTTGATAGTGACCCTGCCTTCGAAGCTTGAGGTCCTGGGTTCAAATCCCGGTAAGGGCAAATATTTGTGTGATGAGCATGAATATTTGTTCCTGAGTCTTGGATGTTACAATACAATACAATACAAATACTCTTTATTGAACACCAAAAATTAAAAAAATTAAAGCAGAACATGGAACAGTACATTTAAATCATATATATACAACAGGCGGTCTTACCGCTAAATAGCGATCTCTTCCAGACAACCTTGTAAGAGAAATAACTGAGGACACAAATTCATGGCAGGGGGTGTAAATTAATTCGTTTAGAACTCAAACTAAATAACTACAAGAAACAATTAAATTATTTAAATTTTGAAATTAGAACTATTTATAAATATACTATTTATGTTTTCTATGTATTTAAGTATGTATTTCCCTATATAAGTATGTTTAGTGGTGGTAGGACCCTGTGCAGGGTCCGTCCGGATCGCTACCACCATCTTATCCATTAACCACCCGCCAAGCAACAGTGTTCGCATTGTTGTGTTCCGGTGTGGGGATAAGACAACCGGCGATATTACTAGCATAGAGGCATTCCATCTTAGTCCTCAGGGTTGGCATCGCATTTGAGGTCTTAGGATTATAGTCTTGAGAATTCAAATGTATATGGGTCTTAGATTCCACTTACCATCAGGTGGCCTGAGTGCTCGTGTGCCTTCTCCTTAACATAAAAAAAAAAATGTTTATCGTTGTCTAGTACCCATAGTACAAGCCTAGAGCTTAGTTAGGAACTAGGTCAATTTGTGTGAGATTGTGCCGTGATATTATTTATTTATTATTTGTAAATAAATCAGTTTGTGAAACGTTTTTTGGTGAAATGTGAGGATAGGGGTTTGTGTGCGTGTCTCACTTGAGCTCGTGGACGAGGTGCGCGGTGATGCGCGAGCCGGAGGCGCCGAGCGGGTGGCCGAGCGCGGTGGCGCCGCCGCTGACGTTGAGCCGCGCCGCGTCCAGCTTCAGCGCCTTGGCGCACGACAGGGTTTGCGCGCAGAACGCCTCGTTGATCTATTAATGACTCTTCTATAAATCTGTTTTAACCTGGGTCAAATTAGAGCAGCCTCGGGTTGAGGCACTCGCGTCTCACCTATTTTTCGAGAGTCGGTCTTTTGACCGTGCTCAAAGGCGCCTCGGTGTGCGTGCCTCGCATAATTTGAACATGTATCCGAGTGTGCCGCAGGCAGAGATAAATTCTAACTTGTCTGTTGGCGAGGCACGTACAAATTTGATAAAGTTGCTGAGCCGTTCCACCACCGAGGCGATTTTTTCTTCTTTTTGTTAATAATTCCTCCGCGCGGCGAGCTGCTCGCGAGCCGACATTTCAAAATGGCGAAACTGCTCGGACGGCTCAGCAACTTTATCAAATTTGTACGTGCCTCGCCAACTGACAAGTTAGAATTTGTCGTTCTGCCCGCGGCGCCACCGAGGCGCCTTTGACCACGGTCATAAGACCAACTCTCGACGGCTCGCGCACAGCGCGTAAGCGCGTGCGAATTTGAGCAAAATAGGTGAGCCGTGCGTGCCTCAACCCGAGGCTGCTCTAATTCGTACCCACCTTTAGACTTTTACCGTTTGTCACTTACATCTCTGGAGACTCGTGTATCCTTTTTCACTGGGGCCACAGAATTGTGTACATAAAACAAAACAAATTTCTAAACCTCATCTTTCGTACATTGAGCTCAACTTACCTCAATCAAGTCGATATCATTCAGGCTGAACCCGGTGACCTTGAGCAGGTTCTCGATGGCAGGCACGGGCCCGATGCCCATGATGCTGGGGTCCACGCCGACGTACGACCAGCCCACCAGCCGGGCGAGCGGCTTGAGGCTCTTGGCGGCTTCCTCGCTCGCCAGCACTATGGCGCCGGCGCCGTCGCTGATACCCTAGCACAAGGAAAACAGATATGAGCTGGCTATTTTTTGGCCCAAAAAAAGGAGTGTAATGTAAAAACGGGAAAGCCTTAAAATTTCAAACTATTTTTTCCCGAATATTCATACATAATACATACATAACATCACGCCTTCATTCCCAGAGTGGGGTAGGCAGAGCTACAGAAATACCAACTCTAAAAAGACTTGTTGATAATTCTGTAACCACATTTTGCACAATCAGGCCAAGAAGTTTACTGACAGGTTGCAAGCCCATTGTCTAAAAATACTACAAGCATTTATTCCCTTAGGTACCTCTTACGACATCCACGGGAAGACATGGAGTGGCACTATTCTAACCCGGCAACCACACGGGGTTTTCCCGAATATTCATTAGTCCGAATTTTCAATTTTCCGAAAGCTAGGTTACGATGGAGCTATTTTAAATAAAACTGCATAATTTAGATGCTATAAGTAGGTTAGGTTAGGTTTGGTTTATAAGCGATATCAAAAAATTGTCTTCTATAAAAATAATGCATTCGGAATTATGAAAACTAGCGACCCGCCCTCGCTTCGCTCCGGATTAAAGTATTATACATATAAACCTTCCTCTTCAATCACTCTATCTATTGAAAAAAAACCGCATCAAAATCCGTTCAGTTTTAAAGCTTTAAGCATACATAGGGATATAGGGACAGAAAAAGAGACTGTTTTATACTATGTAGTGATTTGGAAATATATAGTGTACCCTGTGAAAACATGTAAGTATGTATGTTTTTGACCGTGTTGATGGTCACTTTGAGCACTCTGAAAGGATCATGGCTATTGAAAGAGAAAGTACAGTCGTGTCGTACTGACGTCTTTCGGCTGGTATGATGATGGTAGGTACAGTCATATCATTTGATTGCGAAGCCACTATGGACTATGTTAAAGAACGTCCCTTTAACATTGTTCTGTACCGTAACATAGAGCAGATTTCTTATGATATCATTTACAATGTCGAAGTGCATATTTTAATCCGGTCTGCTCATCTTTTTACTTCAGTTTCCGCTCATTACCCATTTTCAGTGGAAGGCAGGCACGCCATGTCCTATGAACATTTATGTACACATAACTGAAAAGGAAGTAGCAACTCTTTGCTTGGTTGGTTTTTGAACAGACTCACCGAAGCGCTACCAGCTGTGACCAGTCCCTCCTTCTTGAACACGGGGGGCAGCTTCTTGAGGCTCTCGATGGTGGTCTGCGGGCGTGGGTGCTCGTCCGTGTCCACCTTCACCTCCTTCCGCTTCACCGTCAGGGTCACGGGTTCGATCTCGGCCTTGAACACTCCGGCGTCATTGGCTGTGGAGTTAAAGGGTTTTATAGACTGCAAGACCGTCCTGTGAGACGTAGAGGGTTTAGTATTGTTATGTACGTTGGTGTAGGTAACTGATAGAAATTTATTTATTTAAACACACCGATCATTAAGAGCTAGACTTTATTAACACACTAGATTAAGGTTGCTTCCTGTCAAACACGGAATCGGCAAGGGCTTGTAGGCAACCAGTGGCATCTACCAATCAATGCGCAGCATTTACGCCGCCTGTACGTTTTACTGCAAGCACACTGTCAAGTCAGGAAGTGGCCTAACTGTTGCAAACAATTATTCCACAATAAACTCCGAATACTTAGATTATCGCTCGGTTTGCTCTGGTCCGCACTGTGCGCTCTCCAAATAAAGAATGAATAACGCTTTATATTTTTTTATATTTTGAGGGACCTACGTAGTTAGCCTCTGATGGCTTTGACTACTTCGCCGGAGAGGGCGGACTCCTGATGGGAGTCCACGCTATAAGTGGGTTTTACACTAGCATGCCTAAGGGCGCCCCTATTGGGCCGACTTCGGACTTAGGACGCTAGGGGAGAATTTCAATCGAATTGGAGTGAATAACGCCGCGAAAGCTTCGCCTTTTATACTCCCCGCCCTCGACTGTTCCAGAATGCCTTCTCGAATCTCCACCTACCTACCTTACCTAACCTATGTACTCAAAACAGTATTTAGGTGTTAGCGGGGAAGGCGTACTAGTCTAGTAGTCGTCTCACCAAAAACTGCTGTCGCAAATGCAGCCTTATTGCTAAGAGGATAGGATTGAATCTGCTTTGGCTATTGAGCTTGAGTTACTGCCTATTGGCTTATGAGCGCAGAATAGCATTTGATAAAAATGCAAGCAAGTATAAGTTGATGTGGAAGTTGATTGTACCGTAACGAAGGAGACAAAAGTTGTGTGAAAACTTTGATTCACCCAAATATCAGCGTAATCTGACAGATATTGACCTAGTCTTGCACTAAGCTAGGCTTGTACTAGAGCCTTTTGTATTTGGTACAACGTCCTCAAGCGAAAACCTGGGGAGTGGGATGGCCAGCATCTAAATTCGGCACTACTTTACTACAAATCAACTCTTTTCACCGCGTATAACGAACATATCAAAATCATAGGTATGCTTTTAATTCTCACCCACCAAAATTCAAGGTAACTCACCTTTCTTCCACTTCTGTTGGGACTGCAGGGCGTAATTGTCCACCTCATCCCTGGTGATCTTGAACTGCGCTCCTAGCTTCTCAGCCGTCATGCCCATGGGCATACCGCAGTAGGAGTCAGTAAGACCAGCCCATAGGGTATCTTCGAACGCGTGAGTCGCCCCCAAGGCGGTTCCGAAGCGAACGTTTCTGACGGCGAAAGGAGCTTGGGACATGTTCTCTACGCCACCAGCTAGGGAGATCTTGGCTGCGCCGGTCAAGATGTCCTGGTTGGATGGAAGCAGTTGAAAGATAGTCGAGATAATAAAGAATTTAAGTTTCAGAGATTCAATTCTCATTTAAGGCGACGAATAATACGGCAATCTTTCAATACTAATTTTGTGCAAGTTTTTTTTTGTAGTGGGTCAAAATCGATTATCACTTCATTTTTCATAATTTCATTTACACTAATTTCACTAGCCATAATAACCTTCATTTTTCCTAATACTACATACCATAATTTGATTTGCCATAAAGATATAGTCTGATCACATGATCGTTACGGCAAATAAAATTATGTAATATGAAACTAGGGCAAATGAAATTATTGCACATGATATTCGATCAAACGATAGAGAACCGACATTACCATCACGGATATATTTGACATCTATTCTCTTTAATTATTGCGTCTAACTCAATTATAGATTTTAATATTTTTAGATTTTATTATTTTATTATAGTTTTAAGAAAAATACCATAAAATTAGGTTGGCAGATGCACTAATTTAAATAAAACTAAAGATATCTGCGATAAAAACGTGTTTCTTTTTGTCCTGTCTGTTTCATTACAAAAATGGTACGCACAAAACAAGTATGGAAAAACTTTGTAATTTTTTGAACGGGCAAAAAAAAATTAGTTACGTGTTCAATATTTTTTGATCATGTCAATGACGGACTAGTCAGTCGACCTTGTAAGTCGCTGCACGCTTGTCACTTTAACTCCTTAGAATAGTGCAGCAGTCGACACTGCCTAATTTCAAATCAATAAGTGCATTCCAATCTATGTATTTTGTAGTTACACAATATCTGCCGTTTTAATTATCTGCCATTAACGGAATCTGCCATTTTAAGAAACTGCCACTCAGGGAAAACAGTGCTAAAGTGACAAAGAACTACTCACAGTGACAGTGTCATTACCCTTTAAGCTTTAATACACCCTCTGCGAGCTGGACTGCCAGTGTCAGTGTCCCTGAACAGTTTCAGTTACCTGTGCACTGTTCACGACGGACTGGAAGCCTGAGCCGCAGAGCCGGTTGATGCCCAACACGGGCTTGTCCTGGGGCACGCCGGCCTTCAATGCGGAGTGCCGCGGCGTGTAGATGCCGTCCGTTTGAGATGCCTGCGGAGCACAGACTAGCATCATCATCCACAATTAACGGAAAAATAGCGTAACTAACGCTCAAAAAAAAACACAGTCGAATTGATAACCTCCTCCTCTTTTAAGTCGATTTCAAGATAATACTTTAGTTTATTAGAAAATACGATAAAAGTATGGAGGGTGACCCTGAACGCTTGGAACCTTAAGTTATTTTAGGTGGGCTAGATGTTTAAATCCTCGGGTTTGGGCTTTGAAAGAAGTAATGAAAAGTAAAAATCTTCCTATAAAATGCAAGAGAAGGGTTTTTAATACTTGTATTTTGCCATGCCTTACATACGGGTGCAAACATGTGCCTTAACAAAGAAAAATAAAAAATAAAACTGGAAATATGCCAACGTAATATTGAGAGACCCCCTGTGTAGTTGCCGGGTTAGAATAGTGCCACTCCATGTCTTCCCGTGGATGTCGTAAGCGGCGACTAAGGGATTTAGGGCTTGTAGTACTGTTAGGCGTTGGGCTTGCGACCCGTCACTAATACACTAGTGGAATTCTTGGCCAGATTGTGCAAAATGTGGGAACAGAATCATAAACAAGTCTTCTTAGAGTTGTTGGTATTTCTGTAGCTCTGCCTACCCCACTCTGGGAATGTGGGCGTGATGTTATGTATGTATGTATAATATGGCGAGAAGTATGTTAAATAAGAAGCGAATACACAAAATATGAAATATCGTTATTAGAAGCCATACTAAAGTGCGAGATGTAACAGTAACAATATGCAAGCTAAAATGGAAATGGGCAGAACACCTCGATATACAGATGATAGTTGGTCAAAAAAAAATACAGGGTGGTACCCCAGGGATGGCAAGAGAGCAAAAGGTATACCCAAATTGCGATGGAGCAATAATTTTGAATTTTAGATAAACTAATGGAGTAGGGCAACAAATGATAGAGGGGAATGGAGAAAACTGAAGGAGGTCTTTGTCCTAGAGGCGTGCTGACTGTGATAAGTGGAGAAAAAAAGGAAAATTTAACTATAATTAAGAATGACATAGGCTAATAAATAAATAAATAAGTTGTTTAAATCAGTTTTTTTTATTTTACCATATAGTTTAATAGATTAGTTTTTTTATCACGGTCCATAAGTTGCATAAAATAAATACAATGAATAATGGATTAAGTAAGTAAGTACTTGAAAGTTTAATAATTCAAAGTAAATAGGGAAAATAATTAAAATTATAATATTGGTAAAGCTTAAGGTAATTTAAATTATAATACATGTGCAATATAATTAATAAATATATTTTAAGATTGTAAGCTCTCTCTCCTTATGATGCTGTGCCCAACAGGTCCACAATTAAGTTATAACTAACTTAAGTTAGCCTAACATCTGTAAATTAACATTATGGAATGCAATAAACGTTTGAGTATTGAGTAATTTAAGGTGTCCGAATTAGAGCAGCCTCGGGTTGAGACACGCACGGTTCACCTACTTTACTCTGCTTTGTACGCGCTGACGCGCTGTGCGCGAGCAGCTAGCGTCGGTCTTTTGACCGTGTTCAAAGGCGCCTCAGTGTGCTTGCCTCGCGTAACTTGGACTTGTCTCCGAGCGTGCCGCGGGCAGAACGCCAAGTTCTAACTTGTCCGTGGGCGAGGCACGTACAAATTGGATAAAGTAGCTGAGCCGTTCCATCACCGCGGCGATTTCTTCTTCTATTTGTTAATAATTCGGTGAATTATGATAAACCCAGCCGCGACTGCCATCGTGTCCGACGCCATTTTGAAATGTCGGCTCGCGGCGAGTACGGTGCCTCGCCCGCCCATATTTATGTGCAACAGTTAGGCTCGCGAATGGCGATGGCCTCAGATTCGTACTCAGCTTCATACTTACAGACATGACCTGCCCCACGACCACGGTGTCGACCTGCGCGGGCGCCACGCCCGCCTCCTTGAGCGCCGCGTTGAAAGCATGCGTCTGCAGCTCGGTGGCCGAGGTGGTCCGGAACACCCCCCCGAAGGTGCCAAACGCGGTGCGCTTGGCGCCCACGATGAAAATGCCTGGGTATTATATAACATCTTGATTTGACAGAAGCGCGTGGAGCTAACCCCATGTGCTTCTTTTTAGTCCATTAGAGTAAATACCCTTTAACGGAACAATCGGCCTCGCGTGTGATATCCATGGACTTAAGTTTCTTAAGTTCATGGTGATTATCTAAAACTCGACATTGGCGAAATACACCTAGTTGCAACAAGGAGTGAAAGCCATTAATTAAGTAAAAAAGACATTGTATTTTACTATAGCATAAATGCAAAGTTTGCGTGTTAGTTTACACTGTCACGCTGTGACGGCTGTGTAGATTTGTATGAAGTTTTGAATGGAGATAGCTTTATGCCGGATTAACACAAAGGCGACTTTTCATACTGGAAAATTTTAGTTTCAGAGTGAATGACGCTAATCGAAATGCGGAGAAGCTAGTGTAAAATAACTGTTTAAAAGATAAAAACTGTTAACTATTTATATATCTACTATATATCAGCGACCCCTTCTTTCAGGTCTGATATCTTTTAATCCACACCCATACCACAGATTATATAATAGTTCTATAGTTCTATAATGAACCCATATGCAGTATAAGTTTGTGTACACATAGACAAACTTATACTGCAAATGTTTCATTCATTTCTAAAATAATTATAATTGTGCCATACTCTTACTTAAGATTATTACTTATTATGTGTAAGCTCTACACATTTTATCTTGAATATTGTTGTATGATCATTGTAAAAACATCTTATCATTTACTTATCATGATGAGGCATAAACACATAAAAATAGTAATTTTAATGTTATCTTATCTAATCAAGCCTGTCCCATGCTGGCGGGGTAAAGGTCACAGCTCTACCTTTGTTTTTAATTAATGTTTAGGATAGATTATGAACAACTACCTAGTACCAAGGCTTTAACCCTTCGTATACCAAGTCCCGTATCTGTACCTGTACCACCATATGCCAGAAAGACTCACACAATTATACCACTTGTATGCCTTGTCCCGTATCCTACTTATAGCCTCGGTTCCCTAGTACCGTATCCAACCCCAATCTAAAACCAAGGAACCCTTACAGCCACGCTCTGTATTGACATAAAGTCTCGGCAGACAAGTACAAGTGTGCGAGCCCCTCCGGCACACAAAAGGTTAACTCAGGTATTACCTTTATTATGCCTTTAACCATTCAGATGCCTAGTGATGGGGCCGGACCAAAACTTTGGAAATCGCTTTTTACTTTAGTCTATCCTTTTTATGATTTAAATCAAAATGTGGGTATTTTTTGTCCGCCATTGGAAGGGTTGATCAAATAAATAAATATTACGGGGCAGTGTCACAGTGACCTAGTCCCAATGTATTATGGGTACTAGACAAAGATAAACTACTTATATACTTAAATACATAGAAAACACCCAAGACTCAGGAACAAATACTCATTCTTATCACACAAATATCTGCCCTTACCGGGATTTGAACCCGGGACCACTGGCTTCAAAGGCCACCTAGGCCAATGTATCATCCATACTAATTACTAATTCTTCTTTAACAGACAATGTACAGCTAAAACCACTGGACCCAGAGACTTGAAATTTAGGGGGAATATTTCTTGGATATCCTATGGATGCATTACAAAGGGATTTTCGGAAATTCATCCCCTAAGGGTTTAAAATAGGGGAAGTAGCGGGAAACTAATTCCACAGAGACAAAGTCGCAGGTATACTGTAATTGCAATTGAGTCTTAGTGGTGCCATTTGCATTCTGTTTTAGATAATGTTGATATTGGCATCCTCTCCCACAGGGTTTTAACAGTTAAAAATAATTATACATCTATAAACATCAGCAATAACTATAGAACAATCAATTTTCTACCAACCCTATATACCATACCAAATAAATGTCAACGTGTAGACAAATTTATTATAAATATTAAGTAGGTACTTTAAAAGTTAAGATAACATGGGTTTTTTATTACTTGGTAATTTATCAATATGTTTTATTTATATTAGGTAATCAGCAGCTGTATCATGTAACTGGTATAGCCTGACCATGACTTCAAAACAAATTTAACAATATCAAGGTTGCAATTTTGGCAATTCATAATGGAGAATTGTACCAACAACAGTGAAAAATACTTAAATACAATAATACTTATGAGTAAAATAACGTACGCTTTCATTATCGGCAAAAATAACGGGGTTTAAATGATAAAATTTATAGTTTTTGATGATCTTACAAAGTTTGGAGTTTGACCCCGCACCGGCGAAGTAAACAATTCCGCAGAGACATTACTAGATTTGTAAATGTACATTATCAAACTACAATATAATACGAACCTTTGGTTGCAACAGACATGTTGTATTCAATAGATAAAACGTAAAAATTAAACCTCAATTAAATACAACTTTAGCAACGCGGCACTTCCTCCGCCACTCAAATCAAAAGTTTGATTTGAGAACAAGTGAATGGATGGATTGAAATTATTGAATTTAAGTGAGCAATAGTTACAGATAAATTGAATGATAAGCAAACGAATAATTGAATGATGGAACGATATATTGACGTAAGAAACAGTCCTATTTAAGGTACTGTTAAATACGCGAAAATATGTCTATTATCAAATTATTGGTCAAATAATATTAAGAGTAAAATAAAATACAGCTTACTTTGATGTAAGGACTTTTAAGTAAATGGTTTATAAACAATTTTTGCAGAAGATCCACCATAAGTAGCATAACTTTAATAATTTATCAGTGACTCGAACAGTTTTGAGTACAGTGTTGCTATTATATAATTCACGTTTACAATAGTAGAATAAAAATGTGAAACATATACTAATAGTTTGGTCGGCACAGTTACATCGGATGATTATTTTAAATATATAATCAAGTCAAAAAATACGGAGAATAAAATAATTGCTTTATTTGTAAATAACAAAAATGTAGTATGAGATGAGTAAAAGTAAGTTAGTGTAGTTGTTTTGTGTTAATTACTGAATGCAACACTAAATTTGACACAAACTTTTCTCGGTAGCTAGTAGAATTCATCGGCAAAAATCTGTTTTTCTATTGACAAATGCTTATGCAATGAGCGATGCCCGTCCTGGAAGTGGTCAGTTGAAGAAATTCGTGTTCCGTGGAAAATCTAACACCAACGGTGACACTCGAGGTGATTACCTAGAGATTGTAATTCCGGAGTTATTGTCGGCTGGCTACTCGTTCTACACGTGGCCATCAGCGCCTTTATTGGCTTGGTATTTGTGGACGCAGCGGAGGCATTTGCGCGGTCTTAGAGTGTTAGAGTTGGGCTGTGGGACTGGGCTGCCTGGGATATTAGCAGCGAAGTGCGGCGCTCAGGTTACTCTTAGTGACAGCGTTGCCTTACCGCGATCGCTTCGTCATTTGTCAGATTGTTGCGAGGCTAACCAGCTCATTCCCGGCCGCGACGTCCAACTCGTCGGACTCGCTTGGGGTCTGTTTCTAGCCGACGTACACTCCTTACGCCCTCTTGACTTACTCCTCGCGTCTGATTGCTTCTACGAGCCCTCGCAGTTTGAAGAAGTTCTGTCCACCGTAGCGTACCTACTAGACGGTACTGACGCAAGATTTTTGTGTGCTTATCAGGAACGCAGCGCGGACTGGTCCATTGAAGCATTGCTCAAGAAGTGGGGACTCAAGGGCGCTTTACTGGACTTGGATTCCCTCAGTGAGAGCTCCGGAGTGGACTACAGGTCTTTAGTGGGTGACAGGTCTTTGCATTTGCTCGAAGTGGTTTCTGTGTAGGTTATGGCTAGCACAGCACGCGCCGCGCGTCTCTATGTGGGCAACCTGCCGTGGACGGTTGGTCATCGTCAGTTGAGAGAGTACTTTGCTCAATTTGGCCCAGTTCAAACTGCTCGAGTTATATTTGACCGTTCAACAGGCCTTAGCAAAGGTTACGGTTTTATTGAGTTTGCAAGCCCTTCAGGAGCTGCTGATGCCACTAATAAGCAGCTGCATACTTTAGAAGGTCTAACCTTGTCTGTACAGGTCCAAAATAATTAGTTAAAGTACATAATTCGTTTTTAGAATGGCAGAGGCACTCAATTATCATGATTCTGATTTCTCAGATGACGATCAGTCACCCCTAGACATATCTTTCAACAAGGCAGCTGACCATGTAAGAAAGTTAACATCAAAGCTTAGCAATAATCAGCTTTTAGAGCTGTATGGATTATACAAGCAGGGAACTGAAGGCAAATGTAATACACCCAAGCCAGGCTGGTTAGATGGTAGAGGCCGTAGAAAATGGGAAGCTTGGCGAGCTCTCGGTGACATGTCAACAGTCGAAGCAAAGGAAAAATACATTGAATTAGTAAATAAATTTGACCCAGAGAGTGTTGTGGATAATGATCCAAAGGAGACCTGGGTAACTGTGTCAACACTCCGGTGTTCTCCCGAGCCTGAGCTTACACAGGATGATTGGTCGCTACTAGATGCGGCAAGAGAGAACTGTGGAGAGCGTATCACGGAGTTACTATTACAAAACCCTGAGCTCAAACATGAGAGGAGTGAGGATGGTCTGACAGCATTACATTGGGCAGCAGACCGTGATGCTACAAAAGCGCTAGCAGCTGCTATAAAGGGTGGCTGCTTCATTGATGCTGTAGATGAATGCGGACAAACAGCATTACACTATGCAGCGTTCTGTGGCCATCTCAATTCTACAGTTCTTTTGGTAGAAGCCGGAGCTTCCTCTATAAAAGACAATGATGGATGCTCACCTTACGATCTAGCTACTGATGATGCTGTGAAGAAGGTTCTTGAGGGTGCTATGTCTTAGTTGTTTTTATGTGTTGCCTATTTAGTGTGTATGATGGGTACTGTAGTTTGGAATAAACTTGTAATTATGACGTGTTTTCTTTTACTCTTGGGTGATTTGTGTACAATTTTTATTTATAATGGAAAAAAGGTGTGTTATAATGCTTAATAAATTAATACTACATGACGACTCTGACACAATTTCCTAAACGCAGAAATGTGTCGTTTTTTGCGGGTGGTGAGGTAACACCAAGAAGCTAATATTATGACACTGGAGGTTGCACGGTGAAAACGCCTTGAAGCATAGAAAAGTGACGCTGAATGACGTCGCTTATGTTTCTTGTCCCTTTCTTTAGCGTGATCCTGAGTTTTTGAGAAAGAGCATAACAATATAAGCGACGTCATTCATGGTCACATTTCTTCGTTTCAAGCCATTGTTCGCCGTGCAATCACTAGTGTGTATAAGCTTTTTGGGTAAAACTAGGCACAATACTGAATACAGATGCATAATTCGCTACACTCCAACAGCACTAAAAACAAAATCACTACCTATCTTGCAACTACGTACACTTGCATTTTTTTTAATTACCAACTTGTTGCACTATTTTAAAAAACCTCCGTCAAAAACAACACATAATTTCACTTATAATGGTTTGTAATAGCCTAATAGGTCACTAAATTCTGCTTTTGGTTCAAAACAAGATATTACCTACCATTTTAAAATATATTATTTGTTGCGATTTCGAAGGCATTTTTATTTTTTAAACGATTTTAATAGGTAATTTATTTCTACAGATGATTCTAGAAAATTAGGATGTTGGTATAAGCGCCCTCTGTTGTTAAGTAGATGTACTATTGCGTAGATAGGCAGATGTAATTTTGTTAATTACTATCTATACATTTTATAAGCCAAATTATAAAGTTACTTTTAAATGTATAATTACTTATAAATACATGCAGATAACAATAATTAAACATGTACTTCAATGTCGATGAACAAACGAAAAACTAGTCCTACGTTGACAAAGCATTTTTGTAAAATCATTTAACCTTTATCTTTATCGATAGTATTAATGTCTTAATATAGAATTGGTTAAATGCCTATAACTTTAAATAAGCTTCACCTACCGTCAAATGGCAGGAATACTTGATTAATTTTTTTAAATGCGTATTTTGCTATTTAACGCTAGATGGCATTTGTAACGTTTATGATCAAAGTTTTTGTATGACAATGTACCCAATGGCCACTCTATTACCTATAATACAACTAGCACCCGCGAGAAATAAAAACTGGCCAAGTGCGAGTCAGACTCGCGCACGAAGGGTTCCGTACCATTATATACACAACATTAGACACTATTATAACCTTTTTTTTTTAGTTTCAAGTCGCAAGATGTCCTATAGATGGCTCTGTCAGTATATTACTGTGAAACTAATTATCATCGCTGTATAAAATAAGCCTTTCAGCAGCTTTGAACGTTAATGCAAATCAGGAAAAGGGAAAAAGGGATAACGCTAAGCAGTGGAATGACCCGTCTGAAAACCTTGAGGAAATAGATAATAACTTTACTTACCGCAATACCTCTATGGCAATCCATTACGGACCGTTTTATCCTCGTGCTGCGTTATTAATAGTTCTCTTTTTAAAGTAAGCGGTTGTTGTGACTAGCGAAGGTATGTAACTGTGAATATTATATTATTTTCATCACACTTGCTTGGAAAGGATGTTATTACACGCCGGCGTATAGAGCAGTTATAGCCGATTTACCTCTCGCGGGAGTTATGAATTTTTATAACTCGTACAACATTTCAGACTAAGGCGGTTTAAAATCGGCCAAGGTTATTTTAAATATTTTTTTATGGTAAAAGGTGGCAGACGAGCAGACGCGTCAGCTGATGGTAAGTGATCACCGCGACCCATCATCACCCGCAACACCAGAGGAATCGCAAGTGCCTTTGAGAAAAGAGTAGGTTCGTTTATTGAAGGTCCCCAAGTCGTAACGGTTCGGAAACAGACGCCGAGAGCTGATTCTACAAAGATAAGGTGCGTGGCAGAAAGGCTCGCGAAAAACGCACGGTGGACTATTTCCTATTAAATACATGGCTACAAACCAATTTTACTGTGTATAAAACGTATAATTTAATTTGCAATTATTTTATCAATTTAATTTTGGAAATTGTTGATTACAATCTGGCAGTATGGCCTGTCAAGTTTGAAAACTAAATGCTGATTATCTGTAGGAGACTAGGTATATTGAATAAAAAAACAATGTCTTTAAGCGAGTCAAGTGCCATACATTTCATTGATTGTTGTTTTCTTCAATAGTTCAATATTTATTTTAATTCCTCGTAAATGTGAAGAAAAACATTGTGTGTAATATCTCGGGCAGTAAGGGGATAAAAAAACTAAGCCTCTTCTAATACTCTCGTTAAATTATACCCTTCTTTCTTCCCTTGATGCACAAACATCCCATCACGTGGGGCATATTGAGAGTTTCTGGAACTGGACACTTATAATGTAGACATCGACCGGGACTGGAATTTCACTAAAGGTAATTACGAGCTCATATACAAATTAGTCTCGGAGGTATGCTGGGTGGAGGTTCTTAGTGTTGGCGATGTCGACAGTGCTGTAAATAGGTTCTATCAGATATTGTATGAGATTGTTGACATTTGTGTACCCAAACGAAGTCGTCCGAGGAAGCCAAGTAGACGCTATCCCGTTTGGTTCACCTTAGATCTCATTAAGGACCTGAGACTAAAAAGTGACCTGCATCGTCAGTGGAAACGCACAAAGAACTTAGATCTATACAACAAGTTCGCGAAACTGAGGTCTGAGGTGAGGGAACGAATGGCCTCTGTTTACGACGACTACATTGCGCAAATACAGAATAAAGTAAAGAACAACCCTAGGGCTTTCTGGTCGCACCTAAACAGCCTGAAGTCAAAGGGTGGGTTCGTCAGCAGTATGAAGCTTGATGGAAAGCAATTTGCTGGAGCCGAGCTAGCTGGGGCGTTTGCGAGCTATTTCTCTGGGGTTTTTTTACCTGACACCCCGCTTCTCGATCCTAACTTGCTAGGATCTGATCTAAATGGCAATGCTAACTATGTTCATATAGTCGCAATATCGATGAATGAGGTTGTGTCTGGAATAAAGCGTCTCAAATCCAATAGCGCTGTAGGGCCAGACAACCTGGCTGCGTATGTGGTGAAAGGATGTTTGGAGTTTCTAAAATTCCCTTTACACTATATTTTTAATTTGGCCCTTAGTACTGGATCATTCCCTCTTCGCTGGAAGGTCTCGAGGGTAAAACCTATTCCAAAAGATAATGACCCAACCGACGTGGAAAACTACAGGCCAATTGCCGTCTTTTCCCCTCTGGCAAAGCTCTTTGAGTCCATACTCCACCAAACTCTATGCTCACAGGTAAAACCCTTTTTATGTGACTCACAACATGGATTCAGACATGGCCGCTCTGTTGACACCAATCTTTTAATCTTGGCTGACAGTATATCTCAGCACCTGGATAGAGGCGTCCAAGTCGATGTCGTTTATTTTGATTTCAGGAAGGCTTTCGATCGTGTGGATAACGATGTGTTACTGACGAAACTAGATCGGATCGGATTCTCTCCTGCATTGTTGTCATTATTCGCTAGTTACCTGCGCGGTCGACAGCAGTATGTAAAACATGGATGCTTTGTCTCGGCCCCATATCATACCCGGTCTGGCGTTAGTAAGGGCTCCATATTAGGGCCTTTCCTGTTTGGGATCATGATAAACGACCTCAAATCGGTTCTTCAGTCGGCTCAGTGTCTCTTATACGCAGATGATCTGAAGTTAGTGTATGGAGTCGAGCAAGTTACCGACTGTGAGTCGTTGCAAAGGGACATCGACTTGGTTTTTCGGTGGAGTGTTGAAAACAAGTTGCTTTTCAATTCGGGTAAGTGTTGTGTCTGCACCTTCAGCCGTGCTCATAAGCCGATGTATGCTCAATATATGCTTGGGGCCAAGCCCATTAACCGCGTGCTCTCCACTAAGGATCTGGGTGTGGTCTTTGATACGCGGCTCACATTTCATGAGCATATTTCTTCGCTTGCTGCTAGCTGCTATTGAAGACTGGGCTTCGTTATCCGTAACCTCCATCACTTTAATGATCCCATTGCTATCAAGCTCGTCTATAGTGCCTTAGTAAGAAGCAAGCTCGAGACATCGTCGATCATTTGGCATCCTCACGAATCGACTTATGCTCTGCTTCTTGAAAAGGTCCAAAAAGCATTTTTAAGGTTTTTATTTAAGAAAAGGTACGGGTATTATCCGTTTCTCTACCCAACGAAGTATCTGCTTGGGACCTTAGGTTACAACTTTTTGGAGGTGAGACGTAATCTTGGGTTACTAACGTTTGCGTGTCGGACCCCACGTGGCGACTCGGACTGTCTTGAACTGGTGAGCCGACTTGTGCGACTGCATGTACCGGACATCCCCAGGATTGCCCTCAGGCCGCGCCGACGCGAGCTGTTGGCTGTGCCAGCGACGCGCACCGTGTCGCACAAGAACTCTCCGCTGCTTCGTGCTCTCGCGCTGATGAATGCGCTCTTGGCGTCGGCACCGGAGTGCGATCTGTTTGCGTGGCGATGGACGGTTTTGAGAAGTGAATGCCTGAGTTTCTGTGAGATGATGGATGCTAGGCCCACAACTGTGGTAATGTAACCAGAGCGTTCAATGAATCAATGTTATGTTATTTACTAAGTTTATGTTTCATGGCGTATTGGATCTTTCTGTAAAGCCATGTAAACTCATTTTTAAATAAATAAATAAATAATAAATAAATTAAAAAAGCAATAACAGAATTTGAAAATGGAACTCTCTATGAACATTATATATTTTTTCTAAAAAAAAAAGATTATAGTGAGGTAATATACTTTGAAAAACAACTTATTTAACAGTATCCTAAACTTTCAGTATGACCTAAGTATAACGTGCTTTTCTCTCGAGCCTTTATGCGAGTCGAAAGCCTAGCCATGCTAGGAAACATTTTAGAGACAAGGGGACTGGGAAGCCAAGCTTAAATCGCGTAGCTATCAAGAAGAATCCATACAAAGGAACAATCTAAATGGTTGATAGAAGACATAAAAAAGTAGAAACTTAACATAGTAATCTTATTTATTATTTATTGCTAATACTTACTACAGTACATGCAAACGTCATACATTCATACATATATCTATACTAATATTATAAAGAGGAAAGATTTGTACCTATTTTTGTATGTTTGTATGTTTGTAATGAATAGGCTCAAAAAGTACTGGGCCGATTTAAAAAATTCTTTCACCAATAGAATGCTACATTCTTCCAATTTGACATAGGCTACATTTCATTTTGAAAAAAATTAGGGATCCTTGGTAAAATTTGAACAATGTAACCGAAGGTGTAGAAAAATGAGCGGGCGAAGCCGCTGGCGGGTCGCTAGTTACTTATATAATACAGAAGAAAAAAATCTTTCAATAAATATTAGGATTTATTATACCTATAAAAAAAACAAAAGCAGAGGCTGAAACGTGTCGAGACAAGCCTGTGTATTCTACGCTAAAACCCCTTGTTGAAACAAATGCAAAGCTTACCTATTAGGGGCTGGTCTGATATGGAGTGGGAGCATTGTACAGTTTGTACCTACTTGTATAACTTGAATATTGGAAAAGGTATTGCAGGCGGAGACAGACAAACAGAAATACAGAACTACTTATGACTACTAGACTGTGTTGAATATAGATAACAGCATGTACTTATTGAATAATCTCATTTCAGGCACAATGGCATCCAAACTGGCAATAGTGATGTGCATGTTGCTCTCGACCCAGCTGCAAAGTTACCGGTGCGCAAACACAGATGGCGCTGGTAGCCTCGCGAGCGAAGCGCTGTTGTTCGTGGTCAACGCAGTTTTGGCTCCGCACATGTCCAACAAGCCGACCATCATCAGCAATAACATTAGAGACAGCTGGTGTGCTGCTAATCTGAAGCGGATAATATTCGCAGGTAAACCATTGTGCATATAGGCTTAAAGAAATTTATTTCTCGAATAATTTTAATTTACTTAAGTATTTACATTCACACAAAAGAAAAGATTTAGAAAAATGACTACATACATTTTATAGAATAAGTACCAATTTCACCTTACCATGTTAAATTTAATCAATGTTGATCGACTGTTATTTCATACATTTCGACAACTGTCAATGCTCTAATCGTCAGTTAAGTGGATAGTATGGTGAAATTGGTACTAAGATTATTATTAAAATTTGCTATTACGAAAAAACAAAGGAAATTATGTATATTGTGTTTACGTGGTCGGTGGGTACACTTCAATTAGTAGGTAGACAAAGTTACTAAACGGCTAATGCTGTGTTGATGCCGTGAGCGCCGCATAGTTGCAGCGATTTTTTATATACTACTTTTTGCGGGTGGTAGGACCCTGTGCAGGGTCCATCCGGATCGCTACCACCATCTTATCCATTATACCGCCAAACAGCAGTGTTCGCATTGCTGTGTTCCGGTTTGGGGATAAGACAGCCGGTGAAATTACTAGCATAGAGGCATTCCATCTTAGTCCTCAGGGTTGGCAACGTATTTGCAGTCTTATGAATGCGAATGTTTATGGGTCACAGTTTCCACTTACCATCAGGTGGCCTGGTGCTCGTTTGCCTTCTCGATGCCATAAAAAAAAAACTTAAATAATAAAATTACTTTTATAATTGCATTCTTTTATTTGTCTTGACGTCCTATTAACGTTTTGATTTTAACATCCATTGTTACCTTAGGAACCGAAATAACCTTAAAAAACCTTATATATAAATCACGTTACCTGGCGTCGTCGTTCGAGCACGACGTCATCAATCCCTATACTAAGGTATCAAAATGAAACTAGTGGTTGTCGGACCTACTGCAGGGTCCCACCACCACAAGCCCCTATTTCACCATAGTGACAATGACAGGTGACAGGTGACATTTCAGTATACACGGCGCAGCTAATGAAACTTAGTGATGTATCAGCGTGTTAACTTTGCAATGTACCTATAGTGGTGGTAGGACCCTGTGCAGGGTCCGTCCGGATCGCTACCACCATCTTATCCATTAACCACCCGCCAAGCAGCATTCGCATTGTGTTCCGGTGTGGGGATAAGACAACCGGTGAAATTACTAGCATAGAGGTATTCCATCTTAGTCCTCAGGGTTGGCAACGCATTTAAGGTCTTAGGATTATAGTCTTGAGAATTCAAATGTCTATGGGTCTCAGATTCCACTTACTATCAGGTGGCCTGAGTGCTCGTGTGCCTTCTCCTTAACATAAAAAAATGTATATTGAATTGTCACCTGTCACGTGTCATTGTCAAGATGGTGAAATAGGGAGCAGGGGCTACCACCACCTTATCCTTTGTCCTATCTCCAAGTAGCAGTGTTCCATTGTGGGGATAAGAAAACCGGTGAAATTGCTAATTGGCTTTAAATGTTGAACCTTAATCAATTGTACTTTAATAACACCTGCGTTTTAATAAAAAAAAACATAGACAAAAAAATTCACTAGCATATAACTTTTAAAACTAAACTTGAAAAGGGTTTACGCCCTTTACGCAATGCTAACGACCTGTGTCTGCAGCCGGCGCGTACCCGATTTGGCAAAAAAAATATAGGTTTCGAAGGGGCACAGTTTTACAACAAATTACCAGAGTGTATAAAAACAAGTGAAAGTTATTTTGTATTTAAGCGTAAATTAAAAGAATACGTAATTGAAAACATCTGAATCCGGCCCTGGGCTTGCATTGTCGTAAGCAAAGGAGCTTCGTATCACTAGACAACCTGTTATTATATTAAGATGTTTTTTGGCATTAGGACTTAATTTAAGTAACGTTAAGGTTGACAATCTAACTTTCACTTGATGTTTTAGAATATGAACAACAAAGTTATTAACAAAAAATAGATTATTTTGCGACTCGTTTCTCGGTTGCTTATGTTTACTTACCCTCTTAACTTTTGTAGATTACCCACATCATAATGTACCAAGTATGATTTTGGTTCACAAATAGATATTTTGTTAAATGCCGTGTAAAATATGTTGTGTTCAGCACTGTTTTTCTTTATTCTTTTCTTAGTTTCAACTTAGATTAATTTGTTTAATACTATAATCATTTAGCATTGTACTTTATTTTTTATCCTTTTTTTTATGAGTGCTTCGGGTGCTCACAGATACATTTATTTTAGATTAAGCATGTTCTCAATAAGTGAAATGTATAATTTCTTTTGGGAAATAAAGTTCTATAACCATAAATGTAGGTATCGATTCTACTCCTCAAATGGAACTCCTTTTGTTCTACGACTTTAAAAAATGAGGTATTTTTTTATTTTTCATACAAAATAAATTAATTCACTGATTTTACTAGTAAAGTTTGAAAGTTTGATCACCTATAACTTACTGTAAATTAAGTTATTTTCTAAGTCGTAGAACAAAAGATGTAGCATTTGAGGAGTAGAATCGATACCTACATTTAAAGCCCTCATGCCGGTAACACACTGTATAAAATTGAAATATCGGAAAAGGTCTTTCAAGCGGGTTTTTATTTTAAATTATTTGTTTCACCCTTTTAAAACACCTTATTTTTCACGGTCACGGAGCCCCAAAATAAGCAAGACCGTCTTTTATACAAAACTTTATTAACTATAAAAAAGGTACAGGAGGAGCTCTTGCAGAGCCCTTTTTTTATTAAATTACAAAACATACAATTAAATATACCCATAAAAATCCTTAATACTATAAAAAGCTTTATCAAGTAAAAAAATTTTAACCTACTGACAAATAAACCATAAGATGGTGCATTCTTTATGTAAAAGAAAGAAAAAAGAAAATTACATTTATTCACTGAACACAAAAAGACACACAATAAGTAAAAACAGTGGACAAAAACAGAAAAACATAGTGGTGTGTGTGTCTTCGTGACAGTGAACCGGACACTGGCTCAGCATAATGCTGAGGTGCTAGGCACCTGCAGCGCTGATTTTCAGCCAGCACCGAGTGTGACAGACGGACTGAACGTTGTACAAACTAGTAAATAAATGAAATGTAATTACTTATTATTAAAGAAATAATATTCATAAAGAGATATATTTAGGGAATTCAATAAAATCATTACATAAACATACTTTAAACAGAAAAGGTACCTACTTAACTAGTATACAGCATTGGCAATTCAAGAAATAAAACACAAATTTGGAGAAAAAGAAAATGTCTAGGCTCAATTTATTATAAACTAGCGACCCGCCCTCGCTTCGCTCTGGGTTAAAGTATTATACATATAAAACTTCGTCTTGAATCACTCCATGTATTAAAAAAAACCGCATCAAAATCCGCTGTGTAGTTTTAAAGATCTAAGCATACATAGGGACAGACAGCGGGAAGCGACTTTGTTTTATACTATGTAGTGATACAAACGATACGATCTTCTTTGTTACGCGGTATTGAAATATCACTGTCGATAAGCACCCTCACAAAAGAATACAAACAGGAAAAATTATGTCAACAATTCTGAAAACAGTGATAACCTCACATTGGATTATTTGTCTTAAGTAACTTCCTTATCATATTCTGGTAAAACGTAAAAAAATAAAAACATCACTAGCTATATAAATAAAAAAATTGTCTTGACATCGTTATTGTGGCATCTCGTCTCTAAAGCTATCAAGTAAGGTATTTTAATTTATCTACTTAATTCCACTAATATTATAAATGCGAAAGTATGTGTGCGTGTGTTGTTTGTTACTCTTTCACGCTGACACGGCTGGACGGATTTGGATGAAATTTGGAATGGAGATAGCTTGTACCCTGGATTAACACATGGGCTACTTTTTATCCCGATAAATTTAAACGTTCCCGGAATAATCGTAATCTACGTGGATAAAGTCGCGGGCAGAAGCTATTAACAAATAACATGATATAATGGCGACCTTATCACATTTTTAAAATTAAATTAAATTAAAAATGAAAAGGAGGCCATACAACGACACGTTGGTATAGTTGGGAGGGAACCTGCCTCCGAAGCCTGCGGTCCTGGGTTCAAATCCCGGTAAGGGCAGATATTTTTGTGTGATGAGCGCGAATATTTATTCCTGGATGTTTTCTATGTATTTAAGTTTGTATTTATCTATTTAAGTAGGGTTATCGTTGTCTAGTAGGTACTCATAGTACAAGCCTAGAGCTTAGTTTGGGACTAGGTCAATTTGTGTACAAGAATGGTAAAGAACCCTTTGTGTGCGACTCCGACTCGCACTGGACCGGTTTTTTGCTATAATCAAATAATATAAGACCTAAAACATTTTGTTTTCTTTCAATTTATGAATACTAGCTGTTGCCTTACTCTATCCGCGTACAAAAAAAAAACATAGCCTAAAAATGGTGAAAGAGCTTTTGAAATCGGCCCAGTAGGCTTTGAGTTTATACGTTACATACACACATACATACAAATCTTTCCTCTTAATAATATTAGTATACAGGGTAATTTTTTGATAGGCGCACAAATTTTAATATTTGCTTCGCTATTAGTAATCAATACCACATGTTGTGTTATTTTTACTCTAGCTTAAAAAATATTAGAGATATTGCTGATTAGAATGATTCCACTAACTTAACGATATTCATGGACCCTCTAATGCAGGGGTGCGAGGAGAGGGGAGTGTTGTTAAGTAAGTTAATAAATGAAATTTCAAATTTAGAATATCAGTAGGAGAGGGCTTGTTGTCTGATAAGATGTACATGAAATTTCAAATTTCGAATATCAATACAGTGTATCGCATACCTACAGCTTGACAACCCATGTCATCATTTCTAGTGTGACTTTGCATCCACACGAGAAGGAAAAAGAGAAAATTTGCAGAAAAACTAACTCGTTTTAAGTCGTAATATATTATATTAACGATACAAAATCATATGTTAAAATTTGTGCACTGTGAAAAAAATTACCCAGTATAGATAAAACTGTACAATGGGTTAAACAAATTGTCTCCAAACCCACACACGGTTTGTTAGGGGTCAGATTTGCTGCCATTAAACAGGTAATAGTAGTTTATTATTTTTTATATCTAAATTATTTAAAATTATATTAAACCTATTTTAGTAACATTGTATTTGCAACCTTGTCACATTAAATATAGGGTGCCTTTTATGTTTAGTATTAATGTCCTCAAGCGACAAACCTGGGGACTCGACAGGCCATGTACAAATATAAAAAAACATTTTTTTTTAGCATTATGCAGTGGAAAATGTTGGTCTTTCTGTGCGTCGCACTGCTGCTGGTGCAGCTGCAGAGCTGCGCGTGCGCGGCCACAGCGCCCCGCGCCGGCGCCGCGCCGGGACACGCCGCGAGGCTCCCTCGGGTTGCACGATCAATTAGCGAAGGCCCCAATGAATCGCATGATTGCCCGCATGGAAAAACAAAAATTGAAAACGGGGGACGAATTACTTGAGTTGTCGTGCCGAGAGTCAGTATAAGAGAACTTATGGCTATAGCTGGCGAGGGATGTACCAGCGAACCGAAATACGACCGCAAATGCCCATATGGAAGAACATTGTTATTTAATTGTTTCGTGTAGTTATTTAGTTTGAGTTCTAAACGAATTAGTTTACACCCCCTGCCATGAATATGTGTCCTCAGTTATTTCTCTTACAAGGTTGTCTGGAAGAGATCGCTATTTAGCGGTAAGACCGCCTGTTGTATACCTATGATTTAAATGTACTGTTCCATGTTCTGTTTTTATTTTTTATTTTTGGTGTTCAATAAAGAGTATTTGTATTGTATTGTATTGTATTGTATTGTTTGGAGGACATTTAGTTTGTTGTACTGCACCATAACGGAACGGTTAAGGCGTTGTGTCTCCGACGATTGCGCCATCTAGCGATCTAAGTCTGAGTGCCCAGGGAGTGGACATTGACATATTTTGTTTACTGTGTTCATGTAGTTTATGTAAACTACACACCATACACCTAACACCTATGTTACATGAACACCAGTGTTCGACACTTTTAGCTGACATGCACCAATCATCGATAGAAACTTTTAATTCAAAGATTATAATAATAATAATAATAATAATAAAATTTTATTTCAGACCAATGATCCATATTTTGTTAGTAAAGTTTGTGCAGCTTAAAACAAGTGTTAGTGTTACACAATAAAACGTTGAAACAAGGCAATAACAAATACAAAAACTAATATTTATTTTAGGGCGTGAAGCCCGATCCACCGCGCCCAGTATTGGCGAGTCCCAGCGTTCAACAACAGCGCACAGAAGCGCATTGCGGCTGTCGCGCGCGCGCTGCAGCATGGCGGCGCAGCGCATGCGCATGATGGCGGCGAACCCCGCCGTGTTCGTAGACGCGAACATCGCGGAAGCGCTGCAATAGCGCGGCAGCCGCAGCAACGCTCTGTACGCGCTGTTGTATTGAACTCGCAGGTCGCTATATGCCTTCTGCGTATAGTTAACCCATAGGCTGCATGTATGAAATGACTGGCAGTATGCTTTAAACAGTGTGACTTTTACTGGCTCAGTACATTTAGCAAACCTACGGGCCAGCATGTTGCATCGGACGGACAGCGCCCTGCGCTCTCTCTCAATGTCTGCATTGTCTTTTTGATCCGCGGTGACCCAGTGACCCAAATACTTAAACCTTTCCACTTTTTGTAATTTTACACCGTTGAGTAAAAAGTCAGGAGCATCAGTATAACGAATGTTATCCGGTTTAAAAAACATACACTCGCTCTTCTGAGCGTTGTATTTGAGTCCGTGGGCCACCGCATAGGACTCGCAGACATTGAGCAGCTTCTTCAGCGCGCCACTCGAGGGGCTCAGCAGCACCATGTCGTCTGCGTAGCTGATATTATTTACACAGACTCCATTTATGTGGCAGCCGATACCGGTGCCGCTGAGCTCCTCGATCAGCGCGTCCACGTACAGGTTAAAGAGCGTGGGAGACGTCAGCCCCCCCTGCCTCACCCCGCACTCCAACCCGTACTCATCTGAGAACGAGCGTGCCCATCGTACACAGTTTCTCTGATTATTATACCAGTGCTTGAACAAGGATGTTACTTCTCTAGGTACGCTAGTTTCAGTCTCTAATTTCCTCCAGAGTACATCGTAGGCAACAAGATCGAAGGCTTTCGATAAGTCCAGGAAAATAGCGTACACCGGTGTTTTTCTATTGGTGTAGTACTTCACAGTCTCCTTGAGACACAGGACAGCACTTTCGCAAGAAAGATTCGGTCTAAAACCAAATTGCGCGTCGTGGAGTTTAATGTGCTTATCCAAATGCTTACCAAGGAGACTGTCAAGCACTTTAGCAATGACCGTAGCTAGAGAAATCGGTCTGTAGTTTTTGACATCAGAGGAGTCACCGGTTTTATTCTTCATTATAGGGACCACAATTGTACGCATTAAACTTTCAGGTAGGTATGAGTGGCCCAGACACAAATTGAAAAACATGGATAACACTCTGGGTAGATGTACCCCAGCATGCTGCAGGTGCTCGATGCTGAGGCTGTCATGGCCCGGTGACTTGCCTCGCACCATTCCCTTTATGACTGCACTCACTTCCTTCGCTGTAAAATTTACACTTCGCTCCCTATCGACAGTCTCAGCATCGGGCACCCGCCGCTCCGCCGGCCCTAGTGGAGATTTAATACTAAAATGAGTGCGGAAAACATTAGCTATACTGACGGGATCACACTGTCCTGCCACGCTCACGGGGAGGCTCAGCCTTGGATTCAAACTATTCGAGGTTTTCCAAAACTGACTGAACTTTTTATTTGTGTGGTGTTCGGCTATGATGTCCATTTTTATTTGTTGTTGATTATTTTGACACCACTTTAATTTTGATTTAAATATGCACCTAGACTTACACATCTCTCTGTATAAAGGGCCAGAGTCCGGTTTACCGTGCCTTAACCAGTTTCCGAAACAAAGCCGAGCCTTCACGTGAGCGTCCCGCACGTACTTATTCCACCCAGTGACATGTTTACGTTTACAGTTTACATTTGCATTGTAACAACACTCAGCAGCTTTTGATAGTGTACAGACAATATCGTCATAGAATGCGTCTAAAAAATTTCTATGACTTTTATCACAACACACTTTGTCGCTGCACTCACTAAATTGTACAGGAAAATCTAATTCTCTTAATTTTTCATGGCAGATGTTATGATATGTATCACTCTGAGATGTGTCACGCTCCCCCCAAATAACCCTATTTATATAGTTACCCTATTTATAGGGTTATAAATTGATTGTTGCAAAACCAATGAATAGCTCTTATCCTCTTTGAATAAGAGTTAGTATCGTACATTAGTTCTTTGTCGAGTACTGGTGCCGTTACGTTATTATACTATTTCTGTATCTATTTATGTATATATTGAAATGTTTTTTATAGGCTTTAATGTTTAGTTTAATTGATAAGCTTTTTTCCTAAATAAATGTGCCTATTAGAAGCACAACCTTTCATTTTTCTCAATATCTCAAGGGCTGGAAGGGATCCCTTAAAGGGATAACACCGCCATTGGTTTTTTTTTTTTTTGTATAATAAAGTGTTTACATACATACATACAGTAAGCGATGGCGATAAGACCGCCTATTGACTCACTTAGTAAGTTTTTATTTATATTTTACTTTTCATGCTGTATTTGTATGTGGTTTATTGAACATAAAGAATATTTGTATTGTATTGTATTGTACAGTTCTTTTTCGAGCCGTTTAAAAGTTTTTGAGTCTCTTTGTGTCTCCTACGACCCGTTTTGTTCAGTTTAAGATGTTTTATATTAATTTACTAGAGACCCGCCCTCGCTTCGCTTTGGTGTATGTCAGTTTTCTGTAAAACCCGTACAAAATAAAAAAATATTCCTCCATCCTTTTGAATCACTCTAATCTATTGATGAAAACTGTATTAAAATCCGTTGCGTAGTTTGAAAGATCTAAGCGTACAGTCGAAGACACTGTTAACTGTACATTTACAAACGAACATAAACCTTATCGCAACGTATTAAAGTCTACGGGTGTTCAGTTAACAGTGTCTTCGTGTGTACATATAGAGGGACAGACAGCGGGATATTGTTTGTTCTATACTATGTTAAGAAGTTAGTGGTAAGGTATTTGATTTATAAGTATGTATGTTAGTCCGTAGGGTTTATATATGGGCCTAAAAATACACTTGGGAGCTTAGAAATCGAGCCACTTAGTACTGAATGTCCATAGAAAGTGGCTCGATTTATTTGCCCCCAAGTGTAGATTATCGATCTATTTTTTTATACCCATTTAATAAAACTACAACAAATTATCCTTATATTAGCGATCTGAAATCATTTTATAGGGAATACGAAACTAAGTGCTTTAAAATTATTGTACATTTATTGTTCACATTTTTTTTTATTTACATATTTATTTTTAAACCTTTATCCCTCGGTAAAGGCACATAATAAGTAATACATAGTAAAGGGAAGAGGGACGACGAGTCAAACGAGAGCGTCGCAATACGGGATCGGCATTAGGGTTCCATAGCTTTTAAAAAAAAGCGACTTAAATCACCATTCGGGCCAGTGGTCCAACTGATCAATAATTTCCATTTGAATATGTAATTATCAGGCTTGACGCAGCTCCGTTCCCGCGGAGCTCCTTTTGCTGTGTGGTTTGGCCCTTCGGGCCTGCTGAAGAACTAACATAACCTAAACCTACCTCATATTTATGATGCTAATTTTGATCAGTTGGACCACTACTGCCCCTATACTCCCAACCCAAATCACACTAGGCTGGCTTTTATTATTTTTAATTATTATTTTTTCTCTTCTCATGCCCTTAAAATGCTACTTAAATCTCTGCGAATCGGGACTAAAGCTCCTTATTAATCTCTAGGGATTAAAATATTTTTTTATTAATTTACTTTGGAAACCCCTAAACAACCAATCACGGTGTTTGTGAATGGAGGATTATCTCCATTTTCAGTGATTGTGTATGGACCATTTTTTTGGGTGTGGAAATAACCTCAAAATGACAACTGTGCAAATATATAAAAAAAAGGATTTAATTTCGTGAAACACGATTAATTATTACGAATATGAATATGATATTTAATCATATTAAGGCCGAACTCTTTTATTATGCGTGATCCAATTACTTTTAAAATGGTTTCCAAGTTTGAATCTGTTGGCTAAATATGCAAGCATTTAAAACATCACGTTACAAAAAAACCGCGTAACTTTTTTTTCCTATTTGTATTTTGAATAGATGTTCATAAATTGTATTGAGCGTACGTTGTTAAAAAACAATATTGTTTAGAACGTCGTTTCTTTCCTCGCATTCAAAGTAGAGTGTTTAATGCGAGACTAAACAACCGTAATGACACTCGAACTACAGCCACCCTCGCTCGCGTGGCTAAACATCTCGTGTCATTATGGCTTGTTTTAGTCCCTTGTTGAACAGTCTACTATTTAGCGTTGCAAATTCTATCAACTCTAAGGTCTAAGATGAAACCGACTTTATGCTAGTCAATTTGATCAGGTGAGAGATGGGAGCTAGTTCTATGTCGTAACAAGCTACCTACCTAATTAAGAATACACGCCGTGAAATGTGTTTTGTACGCCGATGGCACAACTTGAACTCGCCGGGTAGTCGAGGACGAGGTGAAAAGTGACAGAATTTTAGGGGGAACCTTAACCTTTTAACCTTTTGAACGCCAAAGCCGGCAAACACGTCATTTTCATACCGGAGACGTCGAGCGCTGAGTACGCTCCATACATTTTCTATCGGCGCGGTTGCGGCATATAACGTCGCTAGCGTCTGGGGCACCTACATTTGCAGCCGAGTGTGTCCTTCAAAAGGTTAAATCGTGTAGTTGTCAAATTTATTTCCTTAAAAATTTCGGGCGGGATCTTTTCTCAATACCGAAATCAAGTCAATCAAACCCCACTCTGGGATTATGTATATATGTGTGTATAATAAGGAAGTCATAAATAAAGTATACAGAAAGGGAGAAAAAACTGCATTAATCTTGACTGAGAAATTTTATTTGCCAACCGTCATGAAAGGTTCTTCCTCAGTTTTATGACCTCCCTCTTTAAGTTTCCTGCTTTGATGAACGCTATCAATAACAGAACTGGGAGTCACCTGCAGCAGCATAAACGCAAATTCCGGCAAATTGTTATCACAAGCAAACTGAAGAAGAGTATACAAATTTTGAAAAGTGACCGTGTGGGCTAACACTGCTAAGCAGTCTTCTTTGAGGGTTTCGACCATGTAGCACCGAGCAAGCAGAAGAAGCGGCTCCAGACCAGTTTTGGGAAGAGTACCCAAGTACATGTACTCCTTTAGGTGTTGCAGAGTCTGCAGAGTAGCTCCTTTCAGCTCCACCCCACCGTCGTCAATTTCCTTCCACTCCCCATTTATCATTGATTTGAAGACATCGCTGTGAGCAGCCAGACAAGCTTTGTGCACGGTGACACTACCACCATCGGCTTTTAAGAGGAAATCTGTCACTTCTGTATCATGATACAGCTTTGAGAACGTTACCGCTGCAGTTTTATTCACGTTCAAAAGAATTTCTAGTGTGTACAGCTCCGAAACGCTGACAGTGTACGAACCTATGTTGATCCAATACGTACTAAGCTCTGGGCAATCAAAACGATCGGAATAATCCAAAGCATCACAGGTAACACGTAGTTTCACGGCGAAGTCTTTAGCCAAAATATGTTTACGGAACCTTAATGATACGAAGGTGGTCTGTTGTGAGTTGTAACTGTGAAGATCTTCCATGGTTTTGAATCCGAACCACACTTCAGCTAGGTTGTCGACTTCGAACGAGTCCGGGCGATTTTTACATTTACTTCTGCCGGTTCTGATTGAGATTATTAGTTTTAGGAGGGATCCTTGCTGCAGCTGCTTGCTTAATCTGTAAATTATACATCTTTTGAGTATTATTTGTCAATAAAGCAAAGTTTATAGCAATAATTTCTTTACAACAGTTTTATTAACAGTTCTCAATTCGTCAGGTTTGTTTAAATGTATGTTCCGCGATAACTTAAAGATCGCTGGAGTGTTTTTTTTTTTTGTTTGAATCTTTATACTTTTTATTTGGTCCCATTTTCAGCACGTCAGGATCTGATGATGGGATCTTGGAGAAATCAGGCTCCTCAAATAATATAGGAATACACATAGCGATTTTAGTATTATCAGTGACAAGTCTAGAATTTGCATTCAAAAAGTATCATTTGGTGAAGTGGAACTGATGATGAAGACCACTGATGGCCACCGGAACTTCTCAACGGTACCTATTTAAAGAGTGGCGATAGATATCTCGATTAAGATAGTTGAGCGATTATGACAAGGCACATTCAAATGGTTTAAATATTTAACAATGACTTTCCCGCGGCATTGCTTGTTTCTTATTGATTGAGATGTGAGACGACATAACAGTATATAATGAATACTAAAAGGTATGAAATAAAATGAATGATTTAAAAAACAAAAAAACCGTCTTCAAAAAGCAAGAAATAACCTCTTTTAAAATGGTAGGTAATATCAGTCCAACTGAAATCGGCGTCCCACCATATTTTTAATTAACAGCCGACTTAAGTAGAATTTCCTACCATTAAAAAAAAGTTAAGTATTACTTGCTTTTTGACAACGGTTTTTTGTTTTTTAAATCATTTACTTTTACCGATTGTAGAACTCTAATTATACACTCACATTAAAAGACGAGTTAAACGGAAGCAAACATGTTTTGCGAATATCATGTTTTGCTAATATCATGTTTCGCTAATATCATGTTTTGCGAATATGATATTCTGTGACGTCATCTTTGAAGTGCATACCGTGACTAGACGTCATAAGGACATTTTCAAAATAAAGTGTGTCCTAGTCGGTAAATAAAGTGTACGAAATTGGCCATACATTTATATGGCTAATTTAGTCACAAAACTGTCAAAATTAACGTTTCTTAATTTTCCTTCACTAGAGTACACTTTATAATGAAAATGCCCATAAGCCATACTTCCATCTCATGAAACACTACGTTCTGTAGACGTTATCGCCGCTTAAAAAGTAATCAAACCACCAAAAATAACTGAGGGCAATTGCGCAAAATCAAAGTTTTTAATTTACTTACACTTCAATAGGCATCTTGTCTATGTTCCTTGTTATTGTCTTCAGCAGTATAAGTTTATTACGCGTACAGTTTCAGACCACGCCTAAAGTCTGTGTTTTTGATTGCTTGTTCTAGGTAATCGTGTTTTTCCCACTTCACTTGTTTGTTGTTGCAAGACCGATATAATATATATCCCTGCGGCAAACAAGCTATGCTATAATACACTGGTGTTTGGCAAACGTATTTACAGCATGAATGGAGCACGTGGGAAACGCTGCGATGCGTTTTTAACCAGTCCTTGGGCTACGAATTGGTCTAAAGAGGGTAAAAACTAGACCTAACCAAAACCAGCTCGATACCGTGATCAAAGGTCCCCGTTACGTGTCTGTCTGTTTGTGTTCATGGTGATCTCAAAAACGACTGAAAGGTAATCACGGAAGGTTTTATGTATAATAAGCTCTAGTTTATGTACGGGTGTTACAGAAAGCTCAACAAATTACTTAAAATTTCGTGGGGATTTGGAAAATTGACCCTCAAAGGGAATAAATAACTCCATTAAGTGAAACTGCTCGACATTTAAAGGCGTCACCACTGGTGAAAATGTTAAGTTACCTGTGGTGCGATTGTTGGATCTCACCGACGGAAGATGACCAACTTTAAAATCAGTTTGTGCAGCGATTTTAGTATAGCTCTCCCATGAATCATATATGATTCATGAACTCATCAGGCCAGAGACAGAAAGAATTCTGTCTCTGGCCTGATACCTTCATGAATCATGAATCAAATGTGATCAAAGGATATAACTTTACATACAGAAGTAAGCATTGGACGTGCGACGATGAATATACATTATATTGTAGAGACACGGAATCTGTTACATGGATAGAAATAAAGACGTGTATATGAGAAGAGTTTGTGACATATTTGGGTGGTTTCCAAAATTAGTATATTGTTAAGGACTAAAATAAGAAACGGTATCTTTGTTTAGTTGCGTCATGAAAACTATATTGCTATAAGACAAATGGTGGTATCTCAGACAAAACTCCTGTATCAAGTGCGACCGTATTACTAACAGGTGAGGACTGAATCTGCTTCGTTGATTGAATTTTAGATACCGCCTATTGACATGAGGGCAGTATAAAGTGTATAAATCCGTGATAGTTGCCACACTTTTTGAAATCACTATTATCTCTCAGTATAAAAAGAAAAATATTTTATTTGTAAAACTGGCCGGTACTATGGTTTTTATTTACAAATTTATGGAAAGTAAAAACATTATCTTTAATATTTCCATATTTTGGTACATCTATCCCACATAGGGGATATTTACCTAATCCATATAAATTACGTTTGGGATTATGATCGTTTTTGGCTTCCTGTGAAATTACAGAGAGACATGTGACACGGCCAACTTAGTGGTAGTTAAAGAGCCTTTCGATAGATTCATAAAGTAGCTTGCGATTCTTCTTCGAAACTAGAGTAATTACGATCAGGGCAACTATACCCGTGGGGCAACTTCTGTATTTACCCTAAATGTCCCTAAAACCAATTTTCGTGACTAACCTGGCTATAGTTACCATTTCTTAAATTTAGTCCTTAACTAGGTACTACACTTTTTTTAATACCATCCATTTACAGTAAAACGGCAGCGTGCACGTTGACCGAACGCTCTGCTAGAAATTCTTTGCTTAGACGCTGGTGTGCTATAGCCATATCTAGAGCTGGGTACGAATCTGAGCGGCTCAGCCTGAGGCATGCTGGCCCCGCGCGGCGAGCTGCTCGCGAGCGGGCGCGTGAGCGCGTACGAATTTGAGCAAAATAGATGGGGCGTGCGTGCCTAATTCGTACCCGGCCCTTCACTATTAATTACCTATGATAGTGTTGATACAGCAAGCAAGGTGAGCTGGACTCTATTGAAATGGCAAAGCCACATGCAAGCAACAAATTCAGTTGTGTTGTGTTGTTTTGTTGTGCTTTTCAAGTTTAAGTGTTGCTTGCAAGTCACATTGCTATTTAATTTTTAGTTTAAATCAATCTCTTCTTCAGGAAAATATGACTATTAAATGCCTTGATGACATGTTGATTTCATGTTGATAACTGACAATGTCAAAATTGAGTAAGTACTTCTTATTCTTCTTCTTTTTTAATTAATGGCGGTCCACACAGTGATTTCGCCAATGACAAGTGAATCAGTAAACAGAATAAATCAAAAGTAAAAGCCGGGCATTTTTCAATCGGCCATCTTTCCTCCCCGAAGGTTACCGGACCGTTCATATAAAATAATTATTAAAATATTGACCATTATTTAAAATTTAGTAACCCAGGGGTTCTACTACCAAAACTGAAAGGACCCAAGTTTAGTATTTTTTTATTGCGATTTAACTTAACGGTTTACTAGAATTTCCCAAGTTAGCATTTAGTGCTTCAGACTTTCCCAGGACAACTGTGAGGACAACACTGCACTGCAGATTTTTGTTTAAGTCGGGAATGATTTAAAAACTTAGTGATTGTATATTAAATACTCCTTTGTTACCAACCTTTTACTTACCTAACGAAATAGAGAACATGCATGAAAATCAGAACTGAGTATAACTGAGCATATTAAACGCAATACAATAAGTTTTGACCCGTTTATTAAGATTGTATATCGAATCAAAACTTGTTAAAATTTAAAACTTATTTTAATTTTTAGATTGTTTTTTTTCGGCATCCTCAATTTATTTACGTAATATTTTAATTTAACGATATTGACTTAAACGTAGTATTTTTTTTTTCACCTATCATGCTCGTAAAGTCCTTCTTTATGCTGGGTATAGGCTACATAAAATCCCATTTTATGCACTATTGCATAAAATGTCGTCATACTTGTTATTTTAATACATTTACTTTATTTTATTTGCCTTCAATGTTGCATCGAAACCAAATGAAATTTTAAAATATTAAAAACAAGCATTATTAACAAACAACATAAAAATCAACGTATCACTTGGCAGTATTCCGTAAGACCTAAGTTAAAAGTTTCATGCAAAAAAAAGCAAAGGGTGGCGGGAAGAGGTTGTTGCCTCGTTTTGGACTATTAATTAGTTGTTTTCTTCGCAAAACTTGTTGTGTTACGGAATTTTGTTAAAATGTTGTCAAGTGAAGAGGAAATAATTCTCACACCTAACACACTAATGCAAAAGAACTTATTGTACATATAAATCTAAGAAAAAGTTTTTTTTTATATTAAATTATTACTATTTTATTTAATAAATAAATAAATAAATAATAAATAAATATCAGGGACAATCTCACACAAATTGACCTAGTCCCAAACTAAGCTCTAGGCTTGTACTATGGGTACTAGACAACGATAAACATACTTATATAGAGAAATAAATACTTAAATACATAGAAAACATCCAAGACTCAGGAACAAATATTCGCGCTCATCACACAAATATCTGCCCTTACCGGGATTTGAACCCAGGACCGCTGGCTTCGGAGGCAGAGTCACTCCCAACTAGGCCAACGTGTCGTCAAATTTCCTCGTAATCGAAGTGAAAAGCAGAGTATAAAACTCGGTCTTAAAACCCATTTTATCCTCGACTTAATTATCCACCCTCGCTTACCGGCTCGGACCATAAGTCTTGGATAAAATGGTGTTTATACCTTCTAAAATCATCTAACACGGCACCAAATGACTGTAACTAGAAAGTTAGTTATTACCTGCCTTTTTCTGACCGTTTTAATAAGACAATGACGTGTAGTCATGTACTAGCCGTCCTGTGGGGCTAGTCAAGTTGCATTCGACAATCGTTAGCGATTATGTTTCGATTGAATAATTTATGGAATTGACGTAAGCCACTGAGATACCACGTGACTATCTCGGTTGCTTACGTCAATTCCATACATTTTTCAATCGAAACATAAGCGCTAACGATTGCCGAATGCATCTTGACTAGCCCCACTGAAGCGATGCCACGTAGTCCGCGCCGGCGTAATGTCATAGTCATATATACTTTTTGCTTTTTGTTGTACATGAGGTCTTGGAAATACATTAGGTAGTTTCAACATAAACCCTGCCACGGCACTGCAACAGGACACTTAATGTCACTCGACACAACGGCTCAGGCCTGAAATATGCGTTTTCTTAAAATGTAATTTTCTCAAAATGTCAGCTTCTTATAATGCCTGTCTTCAAAACGGACAGTTTTCATATAATGTTCGCTTTTCAGAAAGTGTTTATTCTCAAAATGTCTGCAACCTGAAAATATCTGCCTTCTTACAATTTCTGGATTCCAGAAAATTCTTATTCCCAAAATGTCTGCAATGATGAACGCCACATTTACAATCTTTTCCTTTTGGTTTTTCAACAACAGGAAAGGGGCCATTTAAATAATAATTATCATAACAATATTAATAATACTGCACAGTTATTATAGATAAGTCTTTATCAAAGAGTAAAGATGCCAAGAAATTAACCCTTTCAATTTAGAACAATGATTTGAAATAAAGCAGACATTATAGGAAATCAGACATAATAAGACGATAACCTATATACAAAAGTGAACATATCGGAAAAGCAAAACTTATGGTGATGCTAATATTATAGGAATGTAAACATTATGAATAGACGGCTTCCTGAGACTGTACACATTTTAACTACCAGTCATTTTGAGAAAGCTGACAAAATAGAAGTGCTAACATTGTGAGAACGCAGACGTTTTGACAATTGTACATTTTAGGAAAACGCATATTTCAGGCCTGAGCCGACACAACATAAATTATACAATATCAGATGAATTATTATTATTTACATAATAATCATTCAATATACACTACACAAATTAGATATTACATTAAATACATACATACATAAAATGACGCCTTCATTCCCAGAGTGGGGTAGGCAGAGCTACAGAAATACCAACAACTCTAAAGAGACTTTTTGATAACACAGTAACGACATGTTGCACAAACAGGCTAAAATGTTTACCAGTGTATTAGTGACAGGTTGCAAGCCCATCGCCTAACAGTACTACAAGCCTTTATTCCCTTAGTCGCCTCTTACGACATCCATGGGCAGACATAGAGTGGCACTATGCTAACCCGGCAACCACACGGGCCCCACATTACACACACCACATTACGGGCATTACATAAAATATTAAATTAATAAAACTAACAGTTACTCCATAAGTATAAAAAACTCAACCAAATTATAAAATTATTTAGCAATTAAGAAACTCTTTTACGTATTACAAAATTAGAGTCTTCTTTTAAGTTTTTGATTGTGGGCGATATCTTATTATAAATGTCATAAGTGTGGACGCACCTTAGCCGTGAAAGAAGGACAAACAAACACTTTCGCATTTATAGTATTAGTATAGATATACACTACAACTACCTTAGACCTACATACCCAAACATTCCGTAAAGGCATTGTCAAGGTCAAGGTTTAGTCAATCGGGAAAGTTGCAGAAGGTTGCACAATGAGTTTCGTCTAAATTGCAACCAACTGCATACAGGCGATGCAGTGACTGACATATCGTCATGGAGGCCAATGTTAGGGTTAAAGCTGTCAAGAAGTATCTACAACAGGGCAGGGCCTCTATTCAGGTGCGTTAAAACGATATCGTGTTTGACACGTTTAAGAATCGTTTATGTCACAGTCGCCATTATAGGTATTGTAAATGACATAAGAGTTAAACTCTTATGTCATTATAGGTGTCACAGTCGCCATTATAGGTATTGTAAATGGCATAAGAGTTAAACTCTTATGTCATTTACAATAATGGCGACTGTGACATAAACGATTCTTAAACGTGTCAAACACGATATCGTTTTAACGCACCTGTGGGGTAGACAAGGTGTATTCGACACTCGCTAGCGATTATGTTTCGGTTGAAAAATATATGGAACTGACGTTTTTTTATTAGACGTTTATTTTTGTTAGAGCTAAGTGTCCCCTCCTATAGTCAAAACTACAAATACTAAAAATTAGAGAAAAAACTTGAATGAAAGCGCATAGCGAATTAAAAAGGAAAACTATCACAACTAAGTAGACATCATTGGTTTTTATGACACAGGTGATTAAAGTGTTTACACCATCTAAAATCATCTAAGACGGCACCAAATAATTGTAACTAGAAAATTAGTTATTACCTGCCTTTTTCTGACCGTTTTAATAAGACAATGACGTGTAGTCATGTACTAGCCGTCCTGTGGGGCTAGTCAAGTTGCATTCGACAATCGTTAGCGATTATGTTTCGATTGAATAATGTATGGAATTGACGTAAGCCACTGAGATAGTACCACGTGACTATCTCGGTTGCTTACGTCAATTCCATACATTTATCAATCGAAACATAGTCGATCGCTAACGATTGTCGAATGCAACTTGTCTAGCACCACTGAATAGAGGCCCAGATAAAAAAACCTGATGCAATGGTGATCTTTCCTTTCAGAGCTCATAACATCATAACCTTTTACAAACCCCCAAAAAAGTAGTGTAATGTTTTCATAAACCAACGTTTTACAAATGTTTCATTTCACAAACATATAATTTGAAAACCCGAGTTTTTTTGTCGAAACTTTAAATAATTCTGGATTTATTTCAGGATCTGTGTAGAACCCTATAGGTTAGGTTAAGTTTGGTCGGTTTGGTTAGTTTGGTGGTTGGTTTTGGTAAAATCCATGGTATGGTTTAATTAAGAAAAAAACCCGCGTATGGTTGCCGGGTTAGAATAGTGCCACTCCATGTCTTCCCGTGGATGTCGTAAGAGGCGACTAAGGGAATAAGGGCTTGTAGTACTGTTAGGTGATGGGCTTGCAACCTGTCACTAATGCACAGGTAAACACCTTAGCCTGACCATGCAAAATGTGGTTACAGAATTATCAACAAGTTTAGAGTTGTTGGTATTCTGTTGCTCTGCCTACCCCACTCTGGGAATAAAGGCGTGACGTTATGTATGTATGTAAGAAAGAAACCCGATAAGCGGCCCAAATTGCCACTAGTTTATGCGTAAATTGGCTGTGCCAAACGAACAAACTGACGGACTGACAGTTGAGTTCAGAAACCTTAAAAAATCGTAAGAATTGTTGTTATTAAAATTCCAATTACTGCAGACTTCCCTTGTATTGTTTCCGGTAATCTGAGAGCCTACCGAAAAACCGGTTACCACTACTTTACAATTGTACAATACGTTGGTATTCAATTTATTTCACTTAATATCTCCATTATACCATGAGGAAGAGAGAGGCATTCACTGACATTTCAAATCCAGGATGCAAGAGGTCATTGATATTAAGGCTGCATAACTGCTCTCTTTAATAAAACTTGTGTGATTGAGTTGATTTTGAATTCAAGTTACTTGAAGTTTATGAGGATGAAATTGTAATGGAAGGTTTAAAAATAATAAATAATAAATCACAGGACAATGTCACACAAATTGACCAAGTCCCAAACTAAGCTCTAGGCTTGTACTATGGGTACTAGACAACGATAAACTTACTTATATAGAGAAATATATACTTATATACATAGAAAACATCCAAGACTCAGGTACAAATACTCGTGCTCATCACACAAATATCTGCCCTTACCTGGATTTGAAACCAGGACCCCTAGCTTCGAAGGCAGGGTCACTCCCAATCCCAACTAGGCTGGCGTGTCGTCGTTTGAGGGAGTTTTTTTACGTAAATAGGGCAAAAGTGAACTTACGTCACAAATGCAATGCGAGTCTGTCCTGATAATCCAAACGGTAGCATCTCAGATAAAACACCTGTAGAAATTGCAACCAGGAGAGGGCTGAATATGCTTTGACTATTGATTTTGAGATACTGTTTATTGGTTAAGAATGGCAGTCGTGCACTGATTTCTTTACGGATCTTGGTTTATCCTCGTATTACCTGGTATGGAGGACATTTTTCGTCGTATTCCTGATTCAACATATTCTTGTTATAGTCAGTCTGTCATCAATATACAACGTGTTACAAAATAATCCGTAAAAAAGAAATTACGAAAGTAGTGTCAACCCTAGTATACTGTATACCTGAGATACTGAACTGACGTTATTTAATAAGAGTTGACACTACTTTTGTAATTTCTTTTTTACGGTTTATTTTGTATCACGTTGTACGAGTATATTTAAGTACTACAAAAACAAAAAACAACCGGTACTTAATAAGTAATTTTCTATTTAAAGTCATTTGGTGCCGCCTTCGATGATTTTCGAAGAAATAAACACTTTAATCGCCTGTATCTTAAGAACCAATGATGTCTACATAGTCGTGATTGTTTGCCTTTTAAATTCGTTACATGCGCTTTCATTAAAGATTTTTTTCTGATTTTTAGTATTTGTAGTTTAGGCTGTTGGGGCACTTGACTCTAAAAAAATCCAAACCCGTATAATATTTAAAAACCTATGTAACGACACCCCACACTATTCGGGGTTACGTGTATGGGAGGAACACGATTTTTTTTCTATATTATACTTTACCGCTTTGTTGATGCGTGACTAATATGCATATTCATGCCAAATTACAGCTTTCTAGTGCTAAGAGTCTCTGCGCTAGGCTGCGGACGGACGGACATGGCGAAACTATAAGGTTCTTAGTTTGACTACGGAACCCTAAAAAAATTACTGACTGTTGAGTTACTTGTGGCGCTTCTTCTCAGCTGTGGTCTTCTCTTAGGAAGCTCTGGTAGAATTTTGACGTGTAAAAGTGCCCGTGCGGCCAACTTACTGAATAAACAACTTTAATCTTTTTATTTTATGTATGTATGTATATAATGGAAAAACCTTCATGACGTCGAAATTAATTATCTGGGTACCTGAGTACACATCCGACTCGCGCTTGACTGAGTTTACTTAACTGTAATATTTAATTATTTTCCTGTATATACTGACCTCTAGACTGGACAGCATATATAATTAGTTTTAATAACATATTTAGATATCTCGGAATATCTAAAACAACACAAAGGAAGATCTGCACGCAAATGTCATTATCATTTAATTTATGTGAGCATAATGTATTAGATATACTTTGTTAAAAAAAACGCCGTGTTGTAACAATACGACAAACATGACTAGAATGGAAATAATACAGTTATTAAGAATCACCCTGCTAATGTCGCGCTGACGGAAAAAACCGGGGTGGTTAGAGACTGACGCAGCATTTTGATTCTAGGATTCGTCTTTAAACACTACACGTTGGCCTAGTTGGGAGTGACCCTGCCTCCGAAGCCAGCGGTCCTGGGTTCAAATCCCGGTAAGGGCAGATATTTGTGTGATTATACGAGCGCGAATATTTGTTCCTGAGTCTTGGATGTTTTCTAGTACTTTAAGTATATTTATCGTTGTCTAGTACCCATAGTACAAGCCTAGAGCTTAGTTTGGGAATAGGTCAATTTGTGTGGGATTGTCCCGTGATATTATTATTACCACTTGGACTTGACACTACACTACTTGCTTCTGTTTAGTCCACAATAGAAAATACTCTTATACCGAATAAAATTGTCCTCGCGCGTGATATTCATGGACTTGTCTTTATCATTAAATAACTCGACATCGGCGAAATAAACCTTAACAAGAGTGAAAGCTGTTAATTAAAGATAGAATAGATACATAGTACTTGTTAGGATTAGGTTAGAAACTTAAATGTAAAAAATTGGTAAAAATTTTCGCACCGTATATTAATGGTAAACAAAGTTTTATTATTTGTAAAAATCATATTTTTTTATGTTAAGGAGAAGGCACACGAGCACTTAGGCCTTCTGATGGTAAGTGGAATCTGAGACCCATAGACATTAGAATTCTCAACACTATAATCCTAAGACCTCAAATGCGCTGCCAACCCTGAGGACTAAGATGTAATGCGTCTATGCTAGTAATTTTACCGGTTGTCTTATCCCCACACCGGAACACAACAATGCTAATATTGTTATTTTTATTTTTTTTATTTTAGAGCGTTTAAAGGGTTTTTAATATTTACGCGATCCCGTGTACCCTCAGAAATTTGAATTAAGCCGTTGTCTGCGGGACAGTCTGCTATCTATTAGGTACTTACGGTGCAAAAGATACAGCTGTTTATAGTTAGGATGGACGGACGGACAGCAAAGGCATATTAATAGGGTCCCATTGAGCACCCTTCAAATCATAGATGACGGTTAAAAGCGTTATGGCTCGTATGTATTTTGTGCCTGGACTCGCGTAGTATTTTCGCGATAACATGTTTATGAGATCTTATAGCGACATATTGATATATATTAGTAGTATTTTTTTGCTTTACAATTTGTGTTTGCCATAGTTCGTGTTAATAACATTTTGGTTTGTTTAGTTTTGCATTTTATTTAAAAAAGTCGTAGAAAAAGTATTGCATGTAACGGTGTATAACTAGGCAAAAAAGTGTAACAAAAACCGGACCATGCTCAGTGTAGGGTTCCGAAGCCGTTAAGTACTACAAACATAAAAATAACAAGTAATAACTAATTTTCTATTTAAAGTCAATTGGTGCCGTCGTAGATGATTTTAGTAGGTATAAACACTTTAATCGCCTGTATCCTAAGAACCAATGATGTCTACTTAGTCGTGATAGTTTTCCTTTTTTTTAATTTATTTAATTCCTTTTCAAAAATAGATTTATAAATTTTCACTGACAGCGGGCACTAACTACGCAGAGTTTATCTGCCGCTGGTATAACTTATCTAGTTTAGTTTTAATGTTTATTAAACATGCTTTTGATAATTACGTACTATCCATGTAGGAAGCTTTCATAATGTTGAAACATTTTCTTGGGTTGTTACTTATTTTTTCGCATGTTTACGAGGGTAACTCGTTCATTATAATATGGTAAAAGCCCTAAAAATGTTTCAACATTATGAAGGCTTGGTTAATATAGCCGACATTATCAAAACATACAGTCAGCTTTTAAAACTGGCTTTTTAGGGTTCCGTAGTCAAACTAGGATTAATAGTTTCGCCATGTCCTTGCGTCCGTCCGCAGCCTAGCGCAGACTCTTAGTACTAGAATGCTGTAATTTGACATGAATTATGCATAGTAGTCACGCCAACAAAGTGGTACAATAAAATGTAAAAAAAATTTTTTTTGGTTACCTCCCCTACACGTTACGGGGGGATGTTTTATTTTCTCGTCCACCCTATAGTGTGGGATATCATTGGATAGGTCTTTTAAAAATATTACGGGTTTGTGTCTACAGTTTTTCGATTAAGTAATCCGTTTATGAAATATTAAGCTTTAAAGCGCTCTTTTTTGTTAGATTCAAGTATCTGCTCCCCCCTACAGTCAAAACTAAAAATACGAAAAATCTGAAAAAAATCTTCAATGAAAGAACATATTACGAATTTTAAAGGAAAACTATCACGATTAAGTAGACATTATTGGTTCTTGAGATGCAGGCGATTAAAGTGTTTATACCTCCTAAAATTATCTAAGACGGTACTAATTGACTTTAAATAGAAAATTTGTTATTACGTTAAGTTTGTAGTACTTAACAGCTTCGGAACCCTACACTGACACTGAGCTGTGCTTTTAGTGGTGGTAGGACCCTGTGCAGGCTCCGTCCGGTTCGCTACCACCATCTTATCCATTAACCACCCGCCAAGCAACATTCGCATTGTTGTGTTCCGGTGTGGGGATAAGACAACCGGTAAAATTACTAGCATAGAGGCATTCCATCTTAGTTCTCAGGGTTGGCAACGCATTTGAGATCTTAGGATTATAGTCTTGAGAATTCAAATGTCTATGGGTCTCAGATTCCATTTACCATCAGGTGGCCTGAGTGCTCGTGTGCCTTTTCCTTAACATAAAAAAAAAAAATAGCATGGTCCGACATGCCCGTTTTTTATGTATGTTCACCGATTACTCCGCCAATAGTGAAATTATTTTTATAAATCTTAAAAATCGGCCAACGTTCAAGGGGAGAATAATGTTATGGAAATTTGTATGGTGTTTTGCTTCCAGTCCTCTTAAAGCGAGTACTCGTCCGTCTACTGGCTCGGTCGAGTAGCTGCACTCTCTCGAGCGCTGACACTGTGTTATTGTGCGTCGCAGAGATCCGATCTCGCGAGATGAATGCACAGTAAAAACGCGCGTTATATACTCGCGTTTAAAAAAACGCGATAATTGTGATAATTTTTACATATGCAACGTGTTACAAAATAATCCGTAAAAAATAAATTACGAAAGTAGTGTCAACCCTAGTATACTGTATACCTGAGATACTGAACTGACGTTATTTAATAAGGGTTGACACTTCTTTTGTAATTTCATTTTTCAGGGTTGTCATTTTATTTTTTTTACTATAGTATTTTTTGAGTCTTCTTGGTGTGTATACATAGTCACTTTGCCTACAAAGTATGTATGTATGTATGTAAACACTTTATTGTACAAAAGAAAAACCAAAACAATACAAAGAATAAAAATAAAAAGATGTACAAAGGCGAACTTATCCCTTTAAGGGATCTCTTCCAGCTAACCCTTGAGAGATTGAGAGAAGTGAAAGGTTGTGCATCGAGTAAACAGGTGTACAAATTTATTTAGAGCACCCAAAAAACAAAAACTAACCAAAAAGACTATAAAAACAAAAAAAAAGAACCATAGAATAAAAACAAAACTAATACATTCAAATACTTACATAAATAGATAGAAAGATACGTAATTATACATAAATAAACATACTTAAACTTACATATACTAAATATATGCAAAAGTTTTTGAGTCTTGCATGTTTTCCATGTATTTATTTCTCTATATAAGTTGTCTAGTACGAGTATAGTACCCATAGTACTTACCAGCCTAGAGCTTAGTTTATGATTAGGTAATATTGTTTGACATTTATTTACTATTCTTTACTTATTTTATTTAACTAATTTATATTAGGACAATTAACAACAGACAACAGCCTTCGTCGGGTTATTCCCATCTTCCAACCTATCCAACCCAAGTATATGGAAATTTTGCCATATACCTGGGTTGGATAGGTTGGAAGATGGGAATAACCCCCTTCGTCTAGATATTTTGCAAGATTATGATCATATACAACCAACTTCATTAATTTAGCACTAAACTAATTCTTAATTTATTTGCTTATCCCTAATCCTGGGAAAATTTTGAATTTTGAATTTGCAAAGGATGTAAACAAATTAGTATTGTTTGACACATAACCTCAAATATTCACCAAGAGCATTTTTATAAAAAATAACGTATATTGAATAGTTGTCTCAACTTAAAAATAATGATCTAATATATAATTAATTGCAAAGACCTCGCTTGATCTTTAAAAGTACTTGATTATTGAGTAATCATGGTGAATTGGTTCGTTTGGATTTATTTACATCTTTTGCAAGCTCAATTGACACAGGCTTTAGTTGGTAATGTAATTCATTATGAAAATGAGTCCCCCGATGATCTTGTTTACTAGTGGGTAAGAGCATTGATATGAATAGATGTAAGAATTATAGTAGGGAATAAGGGCTTGTAGTACTGTTAGGCGATGGGCTTGCAACCTGTCACTAATACACCGGTAACCAACTTAGCCTACCTACTTGTGCAAAATGTGGTTACAGAATTAAGTCGTTTTAGAGTTGTTGGTATTTCTGTAGCTCAGCCTAACCCACTCTGGGAATGAAGGCGTGATGTTATGTATGTATGTAAGAATTATAGTCACTATTTTCACAGATTTCAAGTTCGGATTACTTTTATGGTGATTGATTGTTTAAAATGAAAGCCTGTTCACTTTGCAACGTATAGCGAATTGTCACCTGTCACCTATCATTGTCAACTGTGACATAGATGGCAGGTAGCCAGCTTTCTCGTCTACCTCCTTTTTCCATTAAAAAAACTAATCTTTATCCCTTCCCTATCTCTTCCCTATCCCTACTTTCAACCTAAAGTGTAATACATTGCGCGTACTGACATTGCACAACATAACATGTATTATGGTCACGCCGCATTAGGCACAGCGTCTCGAAAGTGAACCGCTCCCGCGCAGCCACATGCGCCTGCGCTGTGCGTAAGCTAAGGCCAGCACAAGTAGATCATACCGCAAGGATAATGAATGCCCGCTGCACTAGCCACCCTCACTCCAAGCGAGGCAAACGCAAAAGTACATTTAATCGTAAAAAAAGTGATCATGTTAAAAATGTGGAAAATTGTGGCAGTTTGTTTAATAGGCCAGTGTGCGGCTGTGATATATAATTTAAATGGTAAGTGTTGTTTTTAATTGTATAAAAACAAACTTAATCTAAATGTCTGATATTCTGATTTAGCCAGGAAATAATTCCGGGGTCCTAAGTCGACTCAACTCTTAATAAAAAAAGGGTACATTTACAAACAGAGCGTACTAAACTAGTAAGACTTAAGCTCTTTTTCACTTGACCTTCAGAAGACTATTTATCTCTAGAACCCCAGAACTTATTGTGTTCTTAGATTTTTAGTAATAATTCCGCATTGAACCTTGTTTTATGGGTAAATTTTTACATTAAATTGCTTACAAACACACTAATTACTAGAATAGAGGCATTCCATGTAGTCCTCAGGGTTGGCAACGCATTTGTGGTCTTGGGATTATAGTCTTGAGAATTCAAATGTTCTTCAATTCTATGGGTCTCAGATTCCACTTAGGTACCATCAGGTAGCCTGAGTGCTCGTGTGCCTTCTCCTTAACATTTAAAAAAGAAAAAAAAAAAACCTTGCCCCGGTGGAGCTCGTGGAACTCGTTACGTTACCGGTACACTCATACATGAATCTTTTCATAGTGTATTATGGTACACTATAATAATATGAAAGGAAAGTACCTATGACATAGAATTATCCTAGAAAAATATCGTCCCAAGTTTTTGAAAAAATAGGGGTTGCATTTTTTAACTCATCTCCAGATATTTGTGTGAGGACCTAAAAGTTAGGCATGCTAACTCACTCAATTAAATTTTCAACGATTTTTGTCCGTTGTGCGACAAAAATTAGCAAATTATCAGTACAAATGTTATAAGTGACCATATAGCCAGCGTCTCCTTGTAAGTTATATAAAAATAACCTAACCTAACCCCCGTGTGGTGCCGGGTTAGAATAGTGCCACTCCATGTCTTCCCGTGGATGTCGTGAGAGGCGACTAAGGGAATAAGGGCTTGTAGTACTGTTAGGTGATGGGCTTGCAACCTGTCACTAATACACTGGTAAACATCTTAGCCTGACTATGCAAAATGTGGTTACAGAATTATCAACAAGTTTACAGTTGTTGGTATTCTGTTGCTCTGCCTACCCCACTATGGGAATAAAGGCGTGACGTTATGACGTATGTAACCTAACCTAACCTAAGGAGGCACTGCTGTTCCATATATATAGTTTATTAGTACTATTTTTAAAACTATTTTACAATTACCTTCGGTAGAACAAGGGCACAATTGCCCCTTTAGTCACATTGCACATTGTGCCCTTTGTTCTAGTGGACAAGGGCATAATTGCCCCTTTAGTCACATTGTATATTATGCCCTTGTTCTACAAAAGGTGCGAATTGTAAGGATACTTTTCGTTGCACAAGGGATCTTTTTTCACCTTTGTTGTTTGAACGGTAGACTACGCTTAACTATAGCCCTACTTTTTGGTCTTCAAACATTTAGCTGTGGAAATTTTGAAGGATTTATTAATAATGGTTTTCATAAGTACCCACCAATATCAAGTTTTAATGAAATCGGTTATAAAAAAACACGGTTTGAAAACTGTAGACACGTAACACACAGAAACACGTTAATATGTAGTAAAACATCAAGCAAATACAAATCAGTTGAACTTAAAAATCTTGTATACACGCCGGTTTCTAAATACAAACGGTAAACTATTTCAAAAACATTTTGTAGGGTTTCGTACCAAAAGGGTAAAAACGGGATTCTATTAGGTACTAAGACTCCACTGTCCATCTACGTTTGTCTGTCCGTCCGTCACCAGGCTGTACCTCATGAACCGTGGTAGCTAGACAGTTGAAATTATTACTTAAGGGGGCTTACATACAACAAAGTGATTTTTTTTGCCGTTTTTTGCTCGTCAATAATAACGGCAACAGTTAGACACTTGAAATATGAATGCACAGAATATTTAGTTGTATACATACATACATTAAATCACGCCTGTTTCACTTCTTTCCACCTGCTACGATCCTGACAAATCTCTTTCGCTTCTTCCTTTAGAGTTATATATTTCTTAAAAATAAATGATTAAATTGATATAAAAGGGGGGGCTCCCATCCACACGCAACAAACGTGATTATTATAATTTTTATTGTTATAGATTTATTTATTTATTATTATTTTATTTTGGACAGGCCAACAAAAAAAATTGCAGCGGGCGAAGCCGCTGGCGGGTCGCTAGTAATATATACATGCATACTAGCGACCCGCCAACGGCTTCGCCCGCTGCTATTTTTTTTCTTTTATGTCACTTAGGTGTATGAAAAATAGATGTTGGCCGATTCTCAGACCTATCCGATATGCACACAAAATTTCATAAGAATCGGTCGAGCCGTTTCGGAGGAATATAATAACTAACACTGTGACACGAGAATTTTATATATTAGATATCCCCCAATACCAACCTGCCCTTTTATATGGGTCGCACTACTTCGTCCCACTGCTCTTTTCGACGGATCAAGCCTCGTGGCAGGGCTCCTATTTCAGGGTGGTTTGCCCTTCGGGCATTTGAAGATACCTAACGAATCTAACCTATTTTTGCGGAATTAAACTGATTTATGACGAAAGCGAATAGAGCAGTGGGTTCAAATAGTGGGACCACGGGTAGTGCCCTGTTCATATTATGTTGGGTCTCCAGCGGATAACGTGTTTTGCACTAGAAAACCCCATACTCGTATTAATAAATTTATCAAAGTATTTATCCTGAGACTTTTCCATTGTTCAATTAATTTATTTCTATTGTTGATAACAAAGCAGTTCACTTTCTTCCATTCCCATCGTTTCAAACCAGTTATCAATAGCAATTAGTCATCCGTGGGATTACCTTATACACAAACATGGCCGCGGGAATTACGGTAATGCTACCGGTTCTGCAAATCATTGCCAAGTTTAACTTCTGTAGGGTAATGCGAACATTAACATCAGGTAGGGTTGCCATTCAGATTTGGCAGGATTTTAAAGAGCGTGCACTCGGATTTTTTTTACCAACTTTATCGTACGTATAGGGTGTTTTATTGGTTAGCAACTTCCACAATCACTATAATCATGACTTTGAGCTCAATTTTTTTAGTTTTTTTTTTTACTATACAACAATTTGAAAGAATATTTTCGCTATTTTATAAAACACTAGAAGATGCCCGTGACTTCGTACGCGCAGAACAAGTTTTTCGCTACTACCCCTATGTGTATGTCTGTCTATATAATGTCAAATCGTTTATCGCTATTGCCTCGGGAACTGTTCATTTTTCCGGGATAAAAAGTATGCTATGTCCTTCTCCGGGACCTTAGTTACGTCCATACCTAATTTCATCTAAATCGGTTCAGTAGTTCCTGAGATTAGCGCGTTCAAGCAAACAAACAAACTCTTCAGCTTTATATGTGTGGCTCTAGTGAAAACTGATACAAGTCGACTTAGCTCTAATTAGAAAGGGCAAACGTCATGTACAGAGTATACTAGACTTATACCGTTTTTCACCTAAACCTCAGGTCGTCAGGACTTGTAGGTATCCTTTTTTACTAGGGCCACATATATTAATGTAGGTGGTCACTCGTTTCTGTATCTACAAAGGGGTAGGCCGCTTATTGTCACGAAGTTTTTATTTGATACTACCCTCACAAAACTAAGGCCGTAAAAAGTATGAAGGGAAAGATGGTTTCTGGGACAGTTTTTTTGTTTATAGTAACGGCTTCGGAATCCTACTCTGAGCATGGTCCGACATGCTCTTGCCCGGTTGTAAAACCACAGATCGATCGACAGATAGAAAGGAAAATCCGAGCAAAAACACAAACAAGTCAACGGACAACTTGTGCTTGCCCTCCAGGGTAATATCCGCCTGCGAATTTTTAGTATGTGTTCTAATACGATGAACTGACAGGACAATATCGCTTGGCCGACTGTTAGTTTGCGTTGCTTTAGGACTAACCATCAAGCGCCCGAGGCGTGCGTTTTGGGCTCCGCAGTCTATTTTGTGTGAAGTTGTTCGTGATGAAACATACTACTAAAACATAGAGGTATTCTATCTTAGTCCTCATGGTTGGCAGCGCATTTGAGGTCTTAGGATTATAGTCTTGAGATTTCTAATGTCTATGGGTCTCAGATTCCACTTACCATGAGGTGGCCTAAGTGCACGAGTGTCTTTTCCTTACCATAAAAAAAGCGGCCAAGTGCGAGTCGGACTCGCCCATGAAGGGTTCCGTAGCAGCAAGTAACATAATATAAAAGTTCGTTGTAGCTTTGATCAATGTTTTTATGACGTATTAAAAAAAAACTACTTACCTACTAGATCTCGATCAAACCAATTTTCGGTAGAAGTTTGCATGGTAATTACATCATATATTTTTTTTAGTTCTATCATTCTCTTATTTTAGAAGTTACAGGGGGGACACACATTTCAACACTTTGGAAGTGTCTCTCGCGCAAACTGTTCAGTTTAGAAAAAAATGATGTTAGTAACCTCAATATCATTTTTGAAGACCTATCCATAGATACCCCACACGTATGGGTTTGATGAAAAAAAAATTGAGTTTCAGTTCTAAGTATGGGGAACCCCCAAAATTTACGTTTTTTTTCTATTTTTGTGTGAAAATCTTAATGCGGTTCACAGAATACATCTACTTATCAAGTTTCAACAGTGTAGTTCTTATAGTTTCGGAAAAAAGTGACTGTGACATACGGACGGACAGACAGACAGACATGACGAATCTATAAGGGTTCAGTTTTTTGCCATTTGGCTACGGAACCCTAAAAACAGCTAACGTCGATTCGCCGGCCGCCCACACAATTTGCCGCAGCGCCCGGAACGTGCGCCTCAGGCACTCGCTGGTTAGTCCTTTATAGCCCGCTCCCACGTAAATATAAACCGAGGTTATCTCCAGGTTAAATTATTCAATAACGTCAGATTCGAGAAGACGAGTGCGTGCGCCTGCGTTTGATTGCTTCATCGTCATCTTCATCAATGTCAGATTCATATAAGAGAATCAATTATAACAAATGGCCCACTTGCACCACGCTGGGATAACATCATTAACGCAGAGTTAGATTTTAACTCCTGTCAGATCCATCAGAACTGTCAGATTAACTCCAGGTTAAGACTTAACTCTAGGTTAAAATGTTGGTGCTAGTTCGCCACCTTTTAACCTGGGGTTGATGTATGAAGCGGGCCTAAGAGAATTGTGAAGCAAATACAAATTTAGCTGCCGGTGATAACGTTTCTCACCCCCTAAATTATAATCCGATATCTATGAATTTTCAATATTTGTAGTTTTCATGAAAAATTAATTTTCTTACCAGTAATTTTCTTAGTAAAGAAAACGTCAAGACCTAGTATTTCATAATAATGTACAATATATTCAAAAATCGTAAAAATCTGACTACGTTTAAGGGAAGAAAAACGTTATCGCATTTGTGTGGTTTTTTTTTGCCATAAAGCCTCTCAATGGACCAAGCGTTTGTTTTCTTGCTCGTCAGTATGCCACTCGTTCAGCCATAGAACCATTATCTTTCAAATAACCATTAATCACTTCAAACAGACGTAAATGACAGTCATTTAATAAACAAGGATACATTTGAATACAACACGAGGCCGTGTAAAGAAATTTTCCTAAAAACCTTTGTGTTATAGTATAGTAATGTGCCAGCAATGCCAACTGCACGTGCCTTGGGCTTAAAGCACTTCGTTTCGAGGGGACAACCGAGGCGAAAATGTATGTATCCTTGCACTGGTTAAAATGATGTAAAAAATCTTGAACGCTTCGGTACAATATTTTTATACGTGTGTGTGAGCAAGTACACATTGATGCCAAAAATCTAGGGTTGCCACTCGTACTATATACAGATATAAGTAAAAAAAAACACCGTTCGTATTTTATATATTTATGAAATATTAAGCGTGCGTTAAAATACATAGGTTATTAAAATAGATTTAAAAACATATGGAAGTTGGATTTGAACTATTCGTTATACAAAAACAAAGCTGCAGTGAACACCTTAAACAGTAGTTGATATTTCTATATTTTAACTCAGTTGCACTATGTGTAAAGGCTCTTAAAGCAAGACTAGAAATGATTAAAAGAGTTGAGATCGATGAAATCTGCTTTAAAATAAAAAATATGAATAAATAAATAAATAAAATAAATAATCACAGGACAATGTCACACAAATTGACCTAGTCCCAAACTAAGCTCTAGGCTTGTACTATGGGTACTAGACAACGATAAACTTACTTATATAGAGAAATATATACTTAAATACATAGAAAACATCCAAGACTCAGGAACAAATACTCGTGCTCATCACACAAATATCTGCCCTTACCGGGATTTGAACCCAGGACCCCTAGCTTCGAAGGCAGGGTCACTCCCAACTAGGCTAGCGTGTCGTCAAAAAACAACAATAATATCATTATTGTATGTATGTATGTTATATTTTATTTGTTTAAACCAAGATCTACAAAAAAGAAAACAATTTTGTGTTTTAATTTTTTTAATACAGTAACAAACCAAAAAATAAATGTTTTAAAAAACAAAAAACCGCCTTCAAAAACATAAAAAATAATTTCTTTTATAAATTTATAATTGTAGGCAGCTAGCTACCTATTAGATTAGTCTAACTGAAGTCGGCTTCTTTGTTAAAAATATTGTGGTCGCCGACTTCAGTTGGACTAACCTATTAGGTTCTTACAATTTTAAAAGAAGGATTTTTTTGCGTTTTTGAAGGCGGTTTTTTGTTTTTAAAACATTTATTATATTTTATATTTTTAAGTGATCATAATACGCTGTTCCGTAGTCCCATTTATTAGTTGATATGAACTTTAAGTTTCAAGCGCGCCGCAAACAACGCCGCCGGAAAGTCGCTCAACTATCTTAATCGAGATATCTTATTGCCACCCTTGAAATAGGTATCGTTGAGGAGTTCCGATGGCCATCTGTGGTCTTCATCATCAGTTCCACTTCCCCAAGTGATACTTTCTGAATGCAAATGCTAGACTTGTTACTAAAAATACAAAAATCCCTAAAAGTTGCCTACAATATTTGAAGAGTTCCCTCAATCCACCTCGAAAGTATACTCTATCAACCCACAAAAAAATACATACAATATAACGTATAACCTCCTTTTTGAAGTCGGTTAATAATTAATCTCACCAAAATTACCAGTATCATACCCCGCTACTTACCTATATCTGACTTAATTTTTTTGCCTCTCTGTATCTCTGGAAAAAAAATTACACGATTACCGTGGCGTTTGCGCATCAATTTGGTTCAGAGTCTCCAAAACCAAAAAAAACATATTGCTATCGACATGTTATCGTGTTGTCAACGTTGCGATAGCTCTTAATTACTTGACAGTAATGGACGCCGAGTTAAACAATACGATAATATGTCAAAGGCAATATGGCTTCCTGTAGAATAGAGGCACTGCATTTTGTGTTGGCTTTAACACTAGACACAAAGACCGCAAACTTTAAGTTATCCGACACAATTTCCTCATGGGAATTGGAGTAGGCCTGTTGTACGAGTCATATCCGTTTGTAAGAAGTTTATTGACTGAGTGGAAATTTTTCAAGGGCAGTTTATACGGGAATTTTTATAAGTTTTAAGAAATACACTCAAGGGCAGTGAAAGGTCTTTGCTACAATTAAACAAGTGATGCCAACAAAAAACTTGGCTTTATTCTGCTAAAACACAAGCATGTTTTTATATTGTAAATAAAGAAAGGTGACAATTAAGTCAATGCCAAAGACACCATAGACAATTTCATAGACCCCACAATTACCCCCACCAGATTCATTTGTCTTCCTATCATACTACCAAATACATACATAACGTCACGCCTTGATTCCCAGCGTGTGGTAGGTAATCAGAGCTACAGAATTACCAACAACTCGAAAATTAATTTTTGATAATTCTGTAACCACATTTTGCACAATAAGGCGAAGATTAAGATTAAGACTAGTGTAGTAGTGATTTAGGTTGCAAGCCCATCGCCTAACAGTACTACAAAGCCTTATTCCCTTAGTCGCTCTTTATTTTTATTACATCTACGGAGACATGTAGTGGAACTATTTTAACCCGGCAATTACATGGAAGACCAAACCCAATACCAAATAATGATACTTAAATGTAATTCAGTGATGTAGTCTCCGAAAGTAGGTGGTCTCCTTAGGCCGCATCCTGACTTGTAGGTATGCTTCCAGTAAAAAGCACAGGCGGCGTAATCGCTGCGCATTTATTGGTAGATGCCACTGGTTGCCTAGCTTCTTCTTCTTCTTTCGTGTCGGCAAGAACTCGGGCTAAATCTTACTTGCCCAGAAAGCGGCTACCGTGGTAGCCCTCTGGTTACTGACAAGTAAGTCCTCACGCGAGCAGGTGGTCGGGCACGCGGGACAGTTTGTGAGGTGTAACATGGTTTGCAAGGGTTCTCCACATTCACAGCTAGCGTCTGCGCTACTTGAGTACCCCCACCGACACAGGTTATCTTTGCTTCGGCCAACCTGGGTCCTCAGCCTATTTAGACTTCTCCAGGTGGGCCAAGGTTCCTTATAGCCTGGAGGCAGATTTTCGTTGGGGGGGTACAGAGAATGTGGATACTCACTTGCCCAAAGCCTGCACCTCACGTCAGTAGGGTTTTCATCGGTAGGCTGCGTAAATCGCAGGAAGCTTTTGCGGCTTCGCAAACGACCTGCGGTGGGGGAGAGCCCGTAGAGTGGGTATCTCGGGTCACTTTCCTGTTTTTGTTTTTCAAGCGAACATGTCACTTCTCTACGGACTCTGGGTGGAGCTATTCCCGCAAGAGGAAACAGCATACCGACCGGGGTTGGCTTAAGACAGCCAGTTATTATGCGGCAGGTATTGTTCAGCTCTACGTCTACCTCTCTGGTATGTGCTGACCTAGCCCACACTGGGCACAACCCTTGCTGATTCCGTGTTTGACTGCAAGCATACCGACATGTCATGAAGGGGCCTTACGCGAGTAGAACGTCGCGGGGGCTGTATTTCAGTGCATTCATCCTCAGGATTTGGAGAATTTTGATGCGTGGTGTCTCTATCAGAATCTGCCGTGTCATATTCAGATTCCGCTTCAAGCTTCTTTGTACGTACAATCGAAGACACTGTTAACTGTACATTTACAATCCAACATAAACCATATCGCAACGTATTAAAGTCTATTGGTCAGTTAACAGTGTTTTCGTTTGTACCATTAAACATATTCAATGAGTTATATTGCAGATTTATAATGTAGTGTAAATTTACGAGAATAAATCTCAAAATAAATAATTATAGGTATACGGATAATATGAGATATCGCGAAGATACAAACATACATTTAAACACAAGACCTTTATTTGAAGTCGTTTTAAAAAGAACCATTAAATTCGATGACAGTACTAAATAAATAATAAACAAAAAACCTCTTCACCAATGCGTGAAATAAATTGAAAAAGACGTAAAAAACATTTTACAATTACCCGTTAAGTTAAATGGTGCTCATAAAGTTTGTCCTTTTACGAGTATTGCTGTAATAAAGGATAATAATTTACACTGTAGCGATTAATAATCGAATATGAACAAGACAATGAAGTTATCGTGAATTAAGATGGACTTTTGATACATAATTATTTTTATGCAAAAAAACTGAAGTATATACATACATACGTACATAACATCACGCCTTCATTCCCAGAGTGGGGCAGGCAGAACTACAGAATTACAATACAAACAGCTCTAAAAAAAAACTTGTTCATAATACTGTAATCACATTTTGCACAAACAGGCTAAGATGTGTGTTAGTGACAGGTTGCAAGCCCATCGCCTAACAGTACTACAAGCCCTTACTCTCTTGGTCGCCTCTTACGACATCCACGGGAAGACATGGAGTGGCCCTATTCTAACCCGGCAACCGGGAAATAGTTTTCCAGAACCAAAAAAAAACGATTTCGAATTACAATATAGTTTTTATTTAAAGATAATATTTTTCAACATTGTGCCAGTTCTTTTTACGTAGGTAAAAGGTCTCTATATGTTTAATTAATAATTTAATTATGTGCTCTTTAACTAAATCAACACTATTGTCGCTGTTGAGTAGTGTTTCGTAAATGTTATAAAATACTAGCGACCCGCCAGCGGCTTCGCCCGCTGCAATTTTATTTTTATGTCACTTTGGGGTATGAAAAATAGATGTTGGCCGATTCTCAGACCTACTCAATATGCACACCAAATTTCATAAGAATCGGTCGAGCAGTTTCAGACGAGAATTTTATTTATTAGAATAAACAAACTGTGTAGTCAAAGTCATTGTCAAAGTGATTTTTTCGTAAGCATAGGCAAGACTTCTATTATTATTTTATTTTTATGAGGGCTTCTGTCTGTCTGTGGACCTGTCACTAATACAATGGTAAATATCTTGGCCTGTTTGTGCAAAATGTGGTTACAGAATTACCAACAACTCTTTTTCTAGTTGTTGGTATTTCTGTAGCTCTGCCTACCCCACTCTGGGAATGAAGGGTAAGACTTGTTACAGTGGTAGAGACAGATACTGGTATCACTAAGTTTTGCCAGGTGACGTACGAAAACCAGTAAAATAAATGCATGATTCACACATACAAATCGTAACTAATTTATAATATTACATTTAGAACAAAGGTAACAAATGCTTGAAATAATCATGTAGGGGTGCTTATTTTTAATAGCTATAAATTACATTGTTTATTTTCGCTGCAACGTTCACCCTGTATTTGTGCTAACTTCTTCTAAACTAATTATTATTTCTGCCAATTATGAATATTAATTTATTACATTTATTTATTTATTTATTCATAGCAATTTTAATTTGAGTATATTATACCATAATTTTCTTTACTATTTGTACTTATTTGGCTATTCGTTGTTACTAATTATTTCTCAATCGCGCAAAAGTTAACTGGATAAGATCCCTTAAAGGGATAAGTTCACCTTTGTACATCCCTGCTATATTTTACTTATTTTTTAATCGGTATCTCTTTTGTTTGTACAACAGTGTTCAAATACACAATATACATAAATAATTAATTATTTTCGTAATTATAAAATCGAAAGTGTGTTTTTTGTTTCTCGTTAATATGGAACAAAGGCTTTGACATGAATACTTAATCTCCTGCTTTACTTATTTTTGAAACAATATAACACTTTCCGAAGTGTACGTATCATAATATATAAAGTTCAATATACATAATGGATCATTATAAATAATGATCATAATATATAATGGTTTTATTTCTGAAACCGTCCACTTCTCAGGATTATTATAAAACAAACCTAACCTAACCTAACGGGTTCTAAACAATGGCCTTTAAAAAATCCATCCATCCAATGACCCATTACATATTTTGAACTTTATATATTGTGATTCAATCCCCTTTCCGAATGAATACCGTAAGTTACAAAATAATAGTAATACTGTTACAACAACAATCGGTAAGAGATGTTTGTCGTACTAATTTCCTGGGCGATGATTCTCTCAACACAGCGCTGCGACGATCTCAAAGATGAAGTTTTGCCCGGCAAGTTTAAGAAGTCCCGCCGGAGCGTACTAAACACATTTTAGCGCGTGCCTTCTCAAGTAGGCAGCAGGCAGGTGAGTCGAGTTCAGTGTCGTATTAAGCTGCCTAAATAAGAGGGCACTCGCTAAAATGTGTTGTGTACGCTCCGACGGGACTTCTTAAACTTGCTTTGAGATCGACGCAGCGCTGTGTTGAGAGAATCACCCCCCTGACTATGGTAGGAAGCGAAGTCCCGACCTCTCGCTTTCACAGTGCACGAACCACTTGGACAACCGGTTCATCAAAAATCGTTAATTAAGAAAAAATAAAAACACCACCGCCATTAAAAAATACAGGATGTTTACTTCGCAATCGTAATTGAAATGAAAAGTATTAAACTCACAATTACATTTCAAGGTTACATTTCTCGTAATAAACTGAAGATATCGACGCATGTCACATTTATGTCGTACCAATTGACACAAGGAAATGAAAAAATTAAAAGTTATAACCAGTTGACATTTTAATCATCAAAATCTTCTTCGATTCACTTACCAACATAACAATTACTTACACTTGCAGCGCTAATTGTTTACCTTAAATGGCGTAGAAGTAATAAACATTAAAGTTTCAACACTTTAACGAATTTGGCATGACTGACTTCAATTTATAGTGCAAGTTTTTGACATTGGTGTAAAGTAATTGTGCTGTGTTTGACAGGCAAATATTTTGATCGTCAGATGTACAGCGTGATCAAAATGATCAAACTTGGTCATCACTTTTGGGGTCAAAGAAATCAAGAGAATATTTGTGTTTTACACCTTACAGTGTCACGAATCCTTATTTGGAAATACGAGGTAATTTTTTACTGAAGTTTATGTCATAATTGTAATCACTTTATTACCTTGTTGCTCTAAACATCAGGTTTCTTATACAAAAATGATAAACTAGTCAAAGGCACATGGTACATACGCTCAGAATTAGTTTCTCCTTCTCCCCTCATAGCATTCTGTTGGCGATGGATTTTCAAGAATCATTTCAATCAGAGCACTCCTTGGGTACTCAAAGAATATTCCTCCAAATTTCAACTCCAGTAGACAGCCCGTTTTTTTTAATGAGGAACAAAGCGTCAGAACTTTTGAAATACCCAAATACCACCAAATTTATCATTTATTATCATGCTGATTTGCTGATGAGCTTGATTCAAAGAGTACAAAACGCGTGCGCCCGATTCTGTTTTGATATTCCTCGAAGAAGTCACATCTCACCATATCTGAATAATGCTAAGATCCTCAACATGTCCACCAGACGACATATGCACTTAGCCACTCTTTTGTTTGGCGTTGTAAAGCGAAAACACCCACCTTACCTTTTTGATAAGTTATTGTGGTCTAGGCGTGTGCGTCTGGGCCTTCTTTGTATTCCTCCGCATAAGACCGCAGCCTACAGGGGAAATTTCAAATATGCCGCCACCAAAATATGGAATAATATTCCTCCACCTTTGCGAGATCTCACCTCAATCAATACTTTTCGAAAACATCTCAAAGCACACCTCTTAAGTGCACAACGTGGCGACATAGACGGGCATTCTCTGTAGGTCGTTGAAGCCTTTTATTCTGTCACCTCTCTGATATGAAATATTTTTAGGAATTATGGTGGTTATTGGTGTTTGTTAAAATGGCTGTCTTGTTGGTATAAGTGTTAGTTATTAGATACTTTATACTGTAGTTTGTATTCGCAAATATTGTAATGTTTAAGGAGTTTTTAATAATAAGTGGTGATTGTGTCCAAATGGGTCCAGCTGAAAATCAGCGCTGTGACTTGTCGCAGCATGTTGCTGAGCTGATCGCCCTTTTGGTGCTTATTAGTTAATACGTTTTTATGAACTAAAACCAATGTAATACTGTATTAGCACTAAATAAAAGTTTCTTCTTCTTCTTCTTCTTCTTCTTCTGATTTAAAAAAGAAAAAGAAAAACATTTATTCGTGACAAACAAAAAGTAACATTTTTTTTTACATGAAACAAAAGACTTGTGTTGTCACGAAATGGTTCAAACTCAGCGTTATGCTGGCATTCAAACCAGCGCTGGTCTTCCGCTGGAACCATCCAGCGCAGCCATGGCAGATAACACCCACTTAGCACAAGCAATAAACTAAATTAAACAAGACAAGAGAAAACAGTAATACAATTAAAAAGACAAACCAAAAATCAAAAACTAAAACCTTGGGCATACCCTTCCCTATATCTGTGGACATACCTAAAGGAGAGAATGGATATGACACGACGATTTAGTCTAGTAATCAAACAAACAGGTTAAAGGCATCGGAACCAAGATCAGGATAATGTCAGCGCGTGATTGATTGCACTGGGCGACCTTTTTACTGTTTGCAAACGCGCAGAGCGGTTATGGTCATACTTCGGTGTCTATCTGTCTGTCGGTATGTAACAGCATTGTTTTCAGCAACTACAGAAGATAACTTAAAATTAGACTTTATAACCCTTTGTGGTTGCCGGGTTAACATAGTACCACTCCCTGTCTTCCCGTGGATGTCGTAAGAGGCGACTAAGGGCTTGTAGTACTGTTAGGCGATGGGCTGGCATCTCTGTAGCTCTGCCTACCTAGTTTGGGAATGAAGGTGTGATGTATAAATCATTTTTTTTTTTGATTTTGGGGACCGTTTATGAAATATTAAAGTTCTTGAGATACAATATTAAAGGGTTTGTTTGTGATTTCAGTGTCTAAATCAATAAAGACGGCACCAAATAACTTTAAATAGAAAATCAGTTCATACTTGTTGTTTTTTAAGCTAGTTTTTTTGTGTTTGTGGTACTTAATGGCTTTGGATAGATAGATAGATAGATAGATAAAACGTTTATTTGATGCTTCAATTGGAACCCTACATTAGCATGGTCCAACTAACTCTTGCGCAGTTTTGACTGGTAACGCGCCTTACCGCTCCGCCTCCGCTCTCAGTGCGTTCGCGGGGTTAGTCCGCCTGCGACTTTATTCCAATCATTGCGTCGGAGTGAATTCCCCGCACACGTAGCAAATCGCCATGCAACGTCACGAGTAAATTACCTTTGTTCCATGTCATGTTTTAAAAGTGATTCATTATGACCATGCACGATAAAGATCAGTGTCCACCGCTAATTATAGGTCTTGTAAAAAGTGTAACGGGATTTACCAAGATTTGTCCATGTGAAGGGGCTACCCTGGGCCTGCGTAAGTCATTTCGGAGAATTGATTCTTCTCCGAAATTACTTACCTCTTAACTTTTGCAAAAATATACAAAATATCCAGTAAGATATCCTCTATGAAACTGTCAGGCATTTTTTTCATATTGTTTGAAAGATAATAAAGAAAATGATAGAAAATATCGCGTCAAGGCCGTTGGCTTAGGGTAGCCCCTTAACTAAGTATAGTTAGTCTGTTTTAACCCCGACAGAATAGAGGGGTTTTATTAGTTTAAAGTGTGTATCAATCGTTAATGGAAACGGGTTTCGCCATTTAGGAGATATCAACTCTGAAAAACTCTGCGGGCGACGTAACTCGCGCACCGTCATGTGTTAGCAGTGCTGATGTTAAGTGGGATTTGTTACACATTGATATTTGCATTCTCAGAGCCAGGGTTTGTAACCGATTTGAAAATACTGGTTTATTTCGGTTCTGCTGTTTTTTAGGGATGCGAACGTTTTGAGATCTTTACTTTTACCTAATTAACCGGTTTAATCAATGAGCGGCGAGTTGAGAAACCAAAAGTTTTCTCCTGAGTAAAAACACTGAACACTAAGCGGCGCTTGTTTATCGTGCGTGACGTGTGTCTATATTAACTGTTTTTTAGCTTAAAACCGGTCATTACGGAAATAACTTTAAATTTGTTCCTCCAAAAACGGGTTTATGCGAACGAAACCGAAATGAAAAGGTTTCGCGTCAAGTACATAATAACGGTTTGTTTTTTTTCTACAATCTTTAGATTAGGGTATCTCTCTAAGATTTAAATTCTAAGACCGCAAATGCGATGCTAACCCTAAGGACTAAGATATAATGCTTAAGCCAGTATTAAGTACACCGGTTGTCTTATTGTTACACCGGGACACCTTGGTTAAAGGATGAGATGGTGATAGCGATCCTGCCCACAGGCTTTCCACCCATCATAAACTCGGTATAGATTTAGGTTAACTCTGAACCCATTGTTTCAGAGAGCGACTACAACAGAATGCCAGCTCTGTACGCTCTAGATGCGTTTGACGCATGCCTCCTGGAGCCGGGCGGGACCTACTGCCTCGTGGATGCAGACCTCTTCTCTAGCAGGGGCTCCGATCTCATGTGGATGATACAGGCAGGTAGTAGGACCCCGTGCAGATGATACAGGGTAGGATCTAGGGTGTATATGATACAGGCAGGTAGTAGGACTCCGTGCAGATGATACAGGGTAGGATCTAGGATGTATATGATGCAGGCAGGTAGTAGGATAACGTCTGGGTGATACAGGTAGATAGTAGATCAGTAGCTATACTTTGTTTTCATACATACCTACATACACTAAGGATCTCCCCAAACCTATCGACGCGGAATCGGCGTTAGCTGATCAAAAAACTCCTTATGTCTACGCAATAAGAGCGAAAAGACATCGAATCGGCTCGGTTGACGTTGGCCGGCGACGGCGGAGTCGAACGAAGTCTTTTCGCTCTTATTGCGTAGACATTTAGAGGTTTTTGATCAGCTCACGCAGATTCCGCGTTGATAGGTTTTGGGAGACCCTTACATGATATCACGCCTTCATTCCCAGAGTGAAGTAGGCAGAGCTACAGAAATACCAACAATTCAAAGATTTTTTGGTAATTCTATAACAACATTTTGCACAATCAGGCCAAGAACTTAGTGTATTAGTGACAGGTTGCAAAGCCCATCGCCTAACAGTACTACAAGCCCTTTTTGCCTAAGTCGCCTCTTAAGACATCCACGGGAAGACATGGAAGGGCACTTTTCTAACCCGGTAACCACACGTAAGATTTTTTTTATGTATGTTTACCTATTTCTCCGTCAATTGTGGACCGATTTTGAAAATTATTTATTGATTTGATAGAGTATACTTTCGAAATGGTCCCATTGTCACCAAATCTGAATCTGATGAGGGGATCAGTGAGGAATTGAGGGAACTCCTCAAGTATTGTGGGCAAACATATAGCGATTTTAGTATTTTTAGTGACAAATCTAGCATTTGCATTCAGAAAGTATAACTTGATGCAGTGGAACTGATGATGAAGACCACAGATGGCCACAGGAACTCCTCAAAGGTACCTATTTCAAGAGTGGCGATAAGATATCTCGATTAAGATACTTGAGCGACTACAATGAAGAATATTTACTTGTTGAAATATGACCATGACTTTCCCGCGGCGTTGCTTGCGGCGCACTTGAAATAACTTAAACTTTCATATCAAATAAGAAGTAGGACTACGTAACAGCGTATTATGATCACTAAAAATTATAAAATAAAATTAACGTTTTAAAAACATAAAACCGCCTTCAAAAACGCAAAAATAACTTCTTTTAAAATTGTAGGCACCACCTAATAGGTTAGTCAAACTGAAGTCGGCGACCACAATATTTTCGGCAAAAAGCCGACTTCAGTTGGACCAACCTATCAGGTAGGTGCCTACAATTATAAAAGAAGTTATTTTTGCGTTTTTGAAGGTGGTTTTTTTGTTTTTTGAAATGTTTTTTTTTTTTCAAATTACCTGTTCGTAAAGGGAACTTTTCTTCCTTGCTAGGAGGGATCAAAGTGGAACTTTTCTGTTCAAGGATAGGTGATGTGAAATAGTAGATTGTGAGTATAGGTGCCACAATTTTTCTTGTTTAATATGTTAATTTCAGCTCTTTTAGAGAGTGTGAGTAATTAAATTTGTTTTATCACCGAGATCTTTTATTTTCCTCATAGGTGATGTGAAAAACAGTATGTGCCACACGGTAGTAAAATTATTTCCACCTTGGGCGTTAACATTGTATCCCTCACTATGCTCAGGATTCTATTTTAGAATCCTTCACTTCGTTGAGGATTCAATGTGTCTCGACATAAATATGTCATTTTGCGCCCTTGTGACACAATCTACTGTATATACCTACCGTTAATCATGGATCTGACATACGCCAATAACGCTACAATCCTTTGTGCGGTTTGGTATTAAATGTGCGCAGGAGTGGAAACCGTGCACTTCCTAGAATTATGGTATAATTGTGCGCGTGCGCAATTATAACCAAGATCGAAACGGAACTAAGATCGCTACCTCCATATTTGTGTAGGGTTTATGGTATTATCTGTGGTATTTGAATTATTCATGTTGCAATACCTGGGCCTTTATTCAACTGCGTTATAACGATATCGTGTTGGACACGTTTAAGAATCGTTTATGTCACAGTCGCCATTATTGTAAATGACATAAGAGTTATCAAAACGTTGACAATACGGAAACAGGTCAAAAACGATATCGTTATTACCTTGTAGAATTCCAGCCTACTCGTGAATAATGATAGAAATCAGACGTCAAACTGAGCTATTGATTAATCATTTGCATACATAGAAAGAGCGATTGTCACTTAATTGTACGTGAAAGTGACATTTAAAGTCACACAAGAGAAGAATCATCATATTGTAACTGTTTGTTTATGACTTTCCAAGAAATCAAAAACCGGCCAAGGGCGAATCGGACTCGCACAGAAAGGGTTCCGCACCATTATCTAAAAAAACGCCAATAAATTACGGTTGTTGTATGGAAGCCATCTTTAATTATTTTTTTTTGTTTTTCACGTGAAAAACAAAACACACACACACACACACACACACATTCACATTCTATGAATATTTGAAGCATCTACCTGTTACCGTTATAAATATCAAGCAAAAACCGGGCAAGAGCATGTCGGACCATGCTCAGTGTAGGGTTCCGAAGCCGTTAAGTACTACAATACAAAAATAAAAAACAACAAGTAATAAATAATTTTCTATTTAAAGTCATTTGGTGCCGTTTTAGATGATTTTAGTAATCATCTGTATCTCAAGAACTAATGATGTCTAATTCATCGTGATAGTTTCGTCTCGTCACGTCTCGTTAAAATGTGACGTGTCGTTAAAATTTGACATTTGTTACGTACAAAATGTGTCAAATTTCAACAAGACGTTTTGAATATACGATCCCAAGTTTAGAGTTGTTGGTATTTCTGTAGCTCTGCCTGCCCACTCTGGGTGTAAAGGCGTGATGTTATGTAAGTAAACTTACTAAAATAGGTCTTTTAACTTTAAAAGGTATCAAGACAAGACATGTATGAGGTTAATTGCTTCCTTCCTGCTGTTGACATTATTTTTCCTCATAATTAAAACTATACTCAGGTAGTTTTTAAGTCCATGCACGGTTAAATTAAGTGAGCAAATATATATAGCTGATAATAATGCCACCTATACTTTACCTTTGACGACACGCTAGCCTAGTTGGTAGTGACTCTGCCTTCGAAGCTAAGGTTCCTGGGTTCAAATCCTGGTAAGGGCAAATATTTGTGTGATGAGCACGAGTATTTGTTCCTGAGTCTTGGATGTTTTCTAAGTATATATTTCTCTATGTAAGTAAGTTTATCGTTGTCTAGTACCCATAGTACAAACCTAGAGCTTAGTTTGAGACTAGTTCAATTTGTGTGACATTGTCCTGTGATTTATTTATTATTTTATTTACTTATACTTACTAATATTATAAATACGAAAATAACTCTGTTTGTATGCCTGTTACGCTTTCACGGCTAAACCGCTGAACCGATTGTAAGTTGGTATGGTGATAGCTTAAACCCTAAGAAAGGACATTGGACGTATAGGGCGTTTTCCAAAAAAAAGTGTACATCGTTAAAGACAAAAGTTAAGAAAATTTAACTTTTCCATTTCGTCACGAAAATTAACGTATGTAAATGTATGGCTAATTTTCGTGACGGAATGGAAAAAGTTATTTTTTTTTAACTTTTGTCCTTAACGATGTACACTTTTTTTGGAAAATGTATGTGTACTATAGGTACAATATTGAATCATTTTATAAGAAAAGATAACTGTTGTTGATTCAGTAAGTAGGCCGCAGGGGCACTTTTAGACGTCAAAATTCTACCAGCGCTTCCAAAGAGGACACCACTGCAGAGAAGAAACGCCGCAAGAAACTCAGTATTTTTAAAAAATATATATCGCTTATGACAATGATAGAACTTAACCTAGAATTATATAAAACAATTAATAAAAGATAAAACATACATACATAACATCATGCCTTCATTCCCAGAGTGGGGTAGGCAGAGCCACAGAAATACCAACAACTCTAAAAAGACTCGTTTACAATTCTGTAACCACATTTTGCACAGCCAGGCCAAGAAGTTACTAGTGTAAGTATTAGTGACAGGTTGCAAGCCCATCGCCTAACAGTACTACAAGCCCTTGTTCCCTTAGTCGCTTCTTACGACATGCGACATCTATTCTAACCCGGCAACCACACGGGAACAAAAATATAAAAATATAAATAATATCGAAATAATAATGTTCGTTATATTTTTTAAGGTATATAACAATGGGTTTATGGTACCATACACAAAAAAAACATGAAATAAATTAACTTATTCTGAATAACTATGATAATTATGTACAAATGACCCTTAGGCCACTGTCACCGGGAAAGGTGCCCATAATGCTGGCTGCATTTCCTCGTTGGATAATGCTAGCCGTTGGCTGAGGAAAGCGCCAATCCTGTGGTCACCTGAGGCACGAATCAGTTTTTTTTTAATTCATAAAAAGCTTCTGTGCCTTCGGGCACCACGGTTCAAGAGTTTTTACCGCAAAAGCCGTAAAAATTCAATTATCAGCTATATTTGCATATTTGCGGCGTTTTGCTTATTATGTTATTATGAACATTTGACATATTTTATTTCAAAATATGTTATCTATGATATTTATGACTATGGCACGATAGACGACCATTTTTTGGTGAATGCCTTAAGGCCCCCCACAGTCCTACAAAATGTTTGCGCAATCGTATTTTTCTACAATCAGATTGAAACAGGTTCTGCCCCTACACGTATCAATTGATTGAGTCAATCACCAATCATTATGATCTATGGTCTATGATCTATTAAAAACTAAAACTAAGTTATCGGGGTAAACGTCACGTGAAAAACAAATACGTTGAGATATTATAAAAGATGTCTGATGACGAGGATTTGGCTGCTGCAATTACGCTGATAATTTAATTAAAGAAGAAATAACAAAACGGTTAATTGAGCAAATCACACGTGATGGCACAAACAAAATTCAATTCTGTCAAACTTTTATAAAATGATTGCGCAAACTTCAATCATAGCCATAGACGATCAAAAAGTCTGGGCAATCAGTGTGATTGCACAAATAAATTGATCATCTGTGGGGTGCCTAAGAAAGATATGGTACAAAATAAAGCGCCTGTAGGTTGAGTCAAGCAAAGTGCAGAATTCATGATTACTTAGTTGATTTTTTTTTAAAAACCATAATTCAAACTATTGTTGTTCAACGTGATATTTTCAGTTATCCCTTTTATTAGCGTCATTTATTAATCAGCGACGATGAATATTCATTATTTCTTTAACTAGTTTTTAAATCCTTCAACTGACATACTTCGCAGAATATCATATTCGCAAAACATGATATTAGTAAAACATGACATTTGCAAATAGTGGAATTAGGTTATAGAATCGTAGGTAGGTTTAGGTTATGTTAGTTTTATAGCAGGCCCGAAGGGCCAAAACACACAGAAACAGGAGCTCCACGGCAGCGGAGCTCCGTCGACACTGTCTAATTGATGTCTTGTTAATAATGATATTTGAGAATATCATGTCTTGCGATTATGATGTTTTCCAAATATCGTCTTTTGCGAATATCATGTTTTGCGAATATAATTGAGTTTTAATACCACTGTCATAGATTGATTACTACGAGTCTAATAAGTCATCTTAAACGACTGCCCAGCACACAGTCATTCATAACTCTGAACTGTTTTAAATAATTACCATCAATTACACATTACAAACTTATTTGTTGCGAGTGCAGGATTATTAATAACAGCGTTGTGTTACTGCTTCCAGCATTATCAATATTTAGGAGCTTAATGGTGGTTCAATGTGTCAGGATTGAGCTTTTATATATGTTTAGTACTATAGGCACAGTTTAGCTTACTATTACTTTATATTACACCTAGGTTTTAAACCGTTTTTCTTAACTCTGGATAATGCACTGTAGAGATTTCTTTTAGCTCTATTATTTAAGTTCGTAACTATGGCTATTTAACCCTTTTACAATTAAATTATTGATTACTTTTCAGGGTTATTCAGATCATGCAGTAAAACACTTTAACCACACACAAATACACAGGGGAGTTTGCGTCTCCAGCACCTGTAAAGACTTTATTCACAATAGAAAACTAAATGAAACAGTGGACCTAGAATTCATCCTTGAGGAATGCCTGAACCATTCGTTGTGGAAAGACTACAAATTAGAAGCTAAATTAAACAAAATAGAATATTGTCATCGGAAAGGGGAGAAAGAAGTCTTGGATACGAGTGACTTCGTTGTTGCCGCAGTGTACCTGTTATTGATCGTGTGCAACGTTGCCGGAAGCTTGTACGATGTATTGGTCTGCGATGAGGGTGGAAAAGGTAGGATAATTAAGTTTTTTTTTTATTCTCGTAGACATCGTCGATAGTTTCCCAGCAATACCTGAATCAAAGTACAATAAATAATTTCATTTGATTTACTCTAGATTTTTGTACTTGTGTACATTTTTTAAAGTATAAGAATTCACGATATAAAGAAGCTTAAGTATGTATTTGATGCATCCAGTTAACGATTCCACTTTTGTAGCAGTTTAATCCTTGCTCTTCTCGTAACCTTATGCATGATGCATGATGTTTCTATGATGATTTGAATTGCTTAACAGTAGTGAACGGCAAATAAATGTGTGTGACGTGTCACGACTAAATGTTGTCAGTAACGGTCTACATCGACGATACTCTATAAACTTACTGTTTGAATGTCAGTCACGTCGCCACTATTTGTTGTCAGAAAGTGAAAAGGTGTATTGAAATAGAATCATGTTAAAACCTAACTTCCTCTAATATTATGTATGTTTAATAATGGTTTTTTGATTTTCAATCTCGTGCTTTACTAATAAGTAGCGAATTTCGTTTTGTTTTTATAGCGGTAGTTGGATAGCCAGACAGTATTATGTAAAGATTCTTGAAATTTCCGTTCCGTCGCAACGTTTTCCGGCCGCAGCGTTTTGTTACTGCTATTTTGTCTAACCTTACACCTTACCGTTAACTTTGACGTGTCTTGAGAGTTGAGACCCTTATGACCGTATTAATAATCTCGTCTCAGTTTAAATGCCCATCTTAAAATAAACGTCAAACCATAGGAAACTTTAATTTTTGACGTATCTTCAAATCAAATCAAATCAAATTTATTTATTTGTAATGGGAATCTTGAGATGGGAATTTAAACCGTGACCATTTTATTGATACGGGCACTAGTATTGTAGCACTGTATTTTTTTGCAACGCATCTAAGAAATCGCACGTCATCCTAGTTTAATCACACAAAACATTGTTTGAACATGTAATTATTTTAGATGCATTATCTCATGTAATTGTTGTTTACTACAAACGATTGCGTATTAATAATAACGTTATTATATGTGACTTATTATGACAAAATAATGATGATACGAGTACACTTTGACTTATTGAATCAATTTTCTTTGTTATTGGTTGGTTATTGGCTATAAATTGAAATGTCAAGAAGGTCAAGATCAATTAAAAGCTTGAGTCTGTTTTGAGCTAGAAAATGAAGTTTTGTCGCCTCAGAAAAAGGTAGATTACTTAAGTGATCAACTTCCCTTATGTTATGTGTATCGCTCTGCCCATGAGGAGAATTTACCCTGCTCGTGTATTTAAAAACGCCTTCTGTTGCTTACTTATTGACGCAACTTGAGCGAAAATGACACTTTTCGAGTTCAATTTTTCCTAAACAGTCCCCAAAATATAAAAATCAATAATAACACAAACATAATGATTTTTAAAGAGCTATCCATAATTTTTTCACTATTATTTTGATGTTATAATTAAAACAAAATTTACTTACCTTTGATTTACAATATGGGATACGGCAAAAAAAAATGTAAAAGATTTTATTACATACATACATAACATCACGCCTTCATTCCCAGAGTGGGGTAGGCAGAGCTACAGAAATACCAACAACTCTAAAAAGACTTGTTGATAATTCTGTAACCATTTTTTGCACAATCAGGCCAAGAATTTTACTAGTGTATTAGTGATAGGTTGCAAGACCATCGCCTAACAATACTACAAGCCCTTATTCCCTTAGTCGCCTCTTACGACATCCACGGGAAGACATGGAGTGGCACTATTCTAACCCGGAAACCACACGGGCTAAAGATTTTATTAACTATTTTAAATTACAGCTTCGTAAAAGACAGAACATGGCGAAACTATACTTGGGAGAAAAAAATCGAGCCTCTTTCTATGGAAATTTAGTAGTAAGTGGCTCGATTTCTTTGCTCTTGAAGTGTATAAAGGTTCAATCCCTAAAAGCAGTATGATTTTATTTAAAGTGTGGTTCTTTATCTTGTTTTCAGGGAATCCGTATCTCCTAGCATTTTCACTGCGTCGCAACTGGCGGAAGCTGACGGCACCAGGTGGCGTGGGCCCCGACCCTCGGATCAACAGGCTCAAACTTTTCAATGGGTTGAGGTAAGATTGATATTGCCGGTGGAATGCTGTTTATTAGAGAGGGGAGGGATTTAGGACACAACAGGTTTTTGCGTGTAAGCGTTTAAGTGTGATCATAAAAAAACGCCTTCTAAAACTGTAGTTTCACTAGGAATTAGTTAGATAAAGAAGAAAACAAAGGAAGAGTTACTTCAAATAGAAAATAAAAAGTTACAAAAGACAGAGAACAGAAGAGGAAGATGATAAAAACGTGATACACATTTTTCGACAAAAATTGAATTAAAGAGGAAATTTCAGGGTTGAAGACGCAGAAGGCGGACCTAGCCGAAGTAACTTTCATTTTCATTTTCTAATAAAAAGTCTTAAATTAGGATAAAAATATATATTAAAAAAACTTGTTTGAAAAAAAACGTTTATCCACGTAAAAAATGTAACAAAATAAATGATTCAAAACAAACGAAAAATTACCAAGTTACATAGTGTCAGTCGTTGTGAAATGGATGTTTGAATAACCTCTACGTCTTTTAATGATTCACGGTCAATCACATTATACTATATATCAACGGGATTACCTTTCAAAATAAGTTTGAGCTCCCAATATTTCAACGCAGCACACACACACACATGTGGCATGTAGCACATGCTCACGGGTAGACTGAGAAATTTTACACTGACTCATAAGGTAAAATCGCGATCAGTATCCCGTTGATATTAAATCTAATTAGATGTATGGATGCTAGTCTTTTTAGGAAATGGACGCCTAAATAGATTCGTATGAATTTCAACATACAATAACTCCTGCACGTGTAGCCCTTGTCGATGAATTAAAAATTCAGTGAAGTAGGGCGATGGTAACAGTGTTGGACACTTTTAGCTGCCAGGCACCAACCAATAATGGACACTTAACTCTTAATTCAAAGATCATACGGTCTTGAATTGATTGACGCATAAAAACCTTTATCTTCTGTAAAATAAGAATCAAGTGTCCATCATTGGTCCTTGTCCATCATTGGTCCTTGTCCATTACTGGTTCCATCACCCTCAAACATTCTATGAAATGAGTGTCGGTGATTCAAGGGTGAACCACGGTTTTCATGCGGAGGAAATTGAAAACAAAATGATGCAATTGTGTCGAGCCTAATCAAAATGTTATGTTTTCAGGACTATGACGATGGTGTGCGTATGTTTCTCGCACATCGTACTCATAATGTCTTATTCCTACGTAGAAAACCCGCTCTACATTGAGAAGGTACGAACTACATCCATAGATTATCATTCTTCTTCTTTTTCTTCTTCATCTTCATCACCATTATAATCTTCTTCATCCAGTGCCTCTTCAATCTTGAAGGTTGGCCGTTAGCTTCTTGTTGTCTCTATCCGCAAGTTAACATTAATGTTACAAATCATTAATAGTATTTTATTTTTATTATTTTTAACAACGACTCACTCACTGAGGTAACACTTTAAAATTGTTGAATGACCTTTAGTAACACATTTTGGCATTGGCTGTCATATCCTACAATGCATTAATAAATAACCTAAAGTAAGGTAAATTTAGGCATTGTCTGTCATAGCTCATAGCTCTTTCTCTAGTTTTAAATGCACTCTATACTCTGTCTGTACTTCTAAATTTAAAAATAGGTAGTATAGATCGGGTGTATTGTTTCTAAACAAAAATTCGCATCACTTATAAATATCTTTATACAACGTCAGTTATGGAGGTAGTCGTATAGCGAAGCATAATTTTGGTCATAACAAAAAGTATTTTTTTAAATAAAAGAAACTATAGGTCTATTATAGGAAACATTTTTTTTTCTTATGCTCTCTGGAAAGTGCAATTAAAGGGAAGGATAACTAAATAAGCGAAACAATTGTAGTTTTATTTTTTCATAAGATATGAAGCTTTAAAATTCATAGTTCAGACCCCTCGAAAAACACTATACAAAATCGACGATAGGAATGACGTCACAGCTGTTGTTCCATGTCTAAAATATACGGAACTTATAAATAAGTTTGCATTTATATCAGAAGTTATTGTTTAAGCCAATATCATTGAATTAAAATATATAGTTAGTAACCTCATTTTACTAACTATATATTTTAATTCAATGCCAAAAAAACAATGTTAAACTTTAAAGAAACTTTAAAATTTTAACAAAATTTGATTTTATATAAAATCTTAATAAACGGGTCAAAACTTAGTGTATTGCGTTATTATATGCTTATTTATACATTTTCTCCTAAATCGTATCGGTGAAACTCAATTCTGTTTTGCATGCATGTTTTTCCTATTGAGGTTTTCTAAGCTATTTAGCTAAGGTACAGATTTGTTATGTAACTAAGACTGTATTGTTTCTAAATACATAAATTACAAAAATATCACGACGAAATGCATGACGTTATTACAAAAAATTGCCTGCCTGCCTGATTTACTCAATGCGAAGTGCAAGTGCAAAGTGCAAAGTGGCAAGTAGCAAATGTATGAACTCCGCACTTGAACTAACTTAGAACTGTCCGAATACCTACTGTGTTATTGCTGTAAATGTCTTTGTCTTTATCTTGCACTTTGCAAAGCGAAAATCAAGCATAAGAGTATGTACAGTATCCATTCAACTATCTAATACTAATTAAAAAAAAAATGCTTTGTTTTCAGTCATACGAAGACCCGTTCAAGCAGATCCTCTTCAACGGCAGCCTAGTGACGCATACCTTCTTCGTCATGTCCAGTTTCTTGCTGGCGTTTAATCTTCAGCTGCACAGCGAGAAGCACCAGATAACTTGGCTCCAGTGGCCGAAGGGAGTGGTGCTGCGGTGGCTCAGGTACTTTAGCATCATCATCATCAGCTGAAAGATCTCCACTGTTGGACCTAGGCCTTCTTCAAGAAACTCCACGAAGGATGGTTTTGTGTCCACTTAAGACAATTACCTTATTTTAATGGAATAAGGTGCAGGGGATACATGTTTGACGACAAACTGGCCTAGCTGTTAGTAACCCTGCCTTCGAAGCTAGCAGTCCTAGGTTCAAATCCCGGTAAGGGCAGATTTGTGTGATGAGCACGAGTATTTGTTCAGAAATCTTGGATGTTTTCTATGTAACTAAGTTTATATTTCTCTACATAAGTAAGTTTATCGTTGTCTAGTACCCATAGTACGAGCCTAGAGCCTAGATTGGGACAAGGTCAAGTTGTGTGACATTGTTCCGAGATGAAAAAGTAGTCTTTAATGCACTGTATAAATTTATTTTCGAAACGAACATTAACATTAAACATACATACATACAATAATATCACGCCTTCTCAATTAGGCAGCTTTATACGACACTGAACTCGACTTACCTGCCTGCTGCCTAATTGAGAAGGCACGCGCTAAAATGTGTTTTGTACGCTCCGACGGGACTTCTTAAACTTGCCAGATAAAACTTCACCTTTAAGATCGACGCAGAGAATCACCCCCCAGAAAGTCTTTATAACATTGTCTTTCCAGGCTGACCCCCACGTACGCTCTGCTCCTGGCTACCCTCTCCACTTGGATGCGACGCCTGGGCAGCGGTCCCCTGTGGCAGCGGGTGGTGGGGGCGGAGGCCACCGCCTGCCGCCAGTACTGGTGGGCACACATACTGTACGTCAACAACTATGTGTATGAAGACGCGCACTGCGCACCGCAGACTTGGTGAGTGAAGACGTTGGAGCCTTGATAACATGCTTAACATTTACAGCACATGATAATGATTGTGGTTGATTATAATTGATAATGAAACTTTTTGCGTTACTAACAAGGAAAGGTACCCATTTGTCCGGCTCCACTTTGATATAGTTTGTTAATAATATTTGTTAGAAAGTAGTCTAAAATAGTGTAGTTTTATAGTTTATCTTAGCTGCCCAATCTAAATATTGGCATCATCCTCCAAAGTACTGAAAAGTGAGTATAAACGCTGTAACTTCTGTAGAGAGTTTTGTTCAAGCAAATTGCTGTGGTGATCGAGTCACAGAGCTGGGTCTCTAGTAGCTATTAGTTCATGACATTTCTCCCCTTTCTAGGTACTTAGCAGCTGACACGCAGCTGTTCTGCCTCGGTCTCCTCGTGTGTGTGGCGTGCCGCGGGGCGGTGCAACGAGCGGTGGCACTGCTGGTGATGCTGGTGACTGCCATCGCGGTGGTGGTGGCGCACACCTACTGGCAGGACCTAGACGCTGTGGTGATACAGTCGCCAGAGTAAGTCGTTTCGCTATTAGCAAGGATAACGGCCGCAATCAGAGATGTAAATTTTTAGTGCTTGTTAAATGACGTGTTGTCATATTCTATTTCTATGGCAAAGAAAGTGAAAGCAACTTTAATCACACTTTAAAGTTAATTGACGTCTCTGAACGGCAGTTAGTATTGTAAGCGTATTGCGAGTTTTTGCCTACTCAATGCAAATGTGCACCACCATTCACTTTTCTCAACCTCTCAAGGGTTAGCTGGAAGAGATCCCTTGAAAGAGTAAATCTTTTTTTATCTTAAATGTATTGTTTTCCTTTTTTTTGTACAATATAAGATGTTTACATGCATATATTGTAAGAAACTTGCATTATTTATGTAATAGCTTCACTTGTATCTAACAATGTAATAACTGGTAAAATCTAGAGTCTTCTTCTGTTAGTGGGTTTAAAATCTAGTCTTCTTCTGTTTGTGGGTTTATTACCAGTGTAAGTATGAGTTATACAGTCGGCAATAAAGTATGCTATTAGTAGGCCACATATGCTGCCACGCCCACACAAGAAACGAAAGGGATGGCTGTATGTGCTTCCGTGTAGACAACGTGAGATGGAAATAGTTTGCACGCGCCTTGATTGCAGCGTCAATTTGAAATGATTGCTGTATACTTTAAAACCATAACATTTATTTAAAAATTGTTGCCAGGATTAAGAAGTTATAAAAACGTTACAATTGCATCAAAAATCATTGGTGAAGACCGTATACCTATAGGGTGTCGATGATTCGACAAGAACATGCTTTTTTTGTTGAATCACAAAGACGCAGACACCAAGGCATATTTGTTTAGTTTTATTCCTAGAATTTTCATTTGTTATTTACCGTTTATAAAGACATTTATGTTAGAAAAAACTAATACAATATTTTCAAATTCAATCCTTAAGCTTCAAGTTTCGTTGAAAACAGCAACTAAATGCGAATTAAGAGTGCCATTTACATTTTAAATATAAAAGCAAAACAAAAATAACAAAGAGATTAGCGACTACACGGTATCGATAACTAGAAAACTCGATAAAACAAAATGTTCTATCCTTATGACATTAAATTTTTTGACATGAGAATTCCGTCCTCTTGATTCAGATCCAGGGGGTTATTATGACATAACTATGCAGTTCTGTTTACGCTCAGAGACACGGACAAAGCTATATAACTGCCATAGCTCTGTCCTTTACGCTCATCGAACTGCATAGCTAGGTAATAATAACCCCCCTGATCGAGGAAAACTACCGATTTTATCCAATGTGGCATCCTAAAATAAAAATAAAAAACTGGCAAGGAGTCAGGTTTTACGCCTCAACTGAAAGGTGTGTGCCAAACCAGTCAGTAGTATATTAATCACCCGGGCACGGAACCGGTTTAAAAAATACCGGTAAATACCGGTTTATTTCGGTTTTCCTCCGAACTTTTCTAAGAAACGCGAACGTTTTGAGAACTTTATTTTAACCTTAATTAACCGGCGAGTCTAGAAATCAAAAGTTTTGTTCTGAATAAAAACACAAAGCGGCGCTTGTTTATGGTGCGCGACTTGCATCTGGATTAACCAGCTAATTCGAAAAGTATATATATGAAGGTTTCTCCAAAAACCGATTTATGCGATCAGAACCGAAATGAAAAGGTTTTGCGTCAAGTATATATAATAACGGTTTAAAAATTTAACCGGTATCCGAGCCCTGTTTATCACTTATACCATTTCTAAATTTGACTTTTCCAGAAAGTACCGAAACCTGTACGCCACCGACGACACTTTCCGCCTGCTCTACATCCGAGGCCACACCAATTTGTCCACCTACACCCTGGGGCTGGCTGGTGGGTTCCTCACCTACCACTGGCAGCAGGAGGGGGTAGACGTGAAGAAGTTCAAGGTGCGGGTGATTAGAGCATTTCTCTTTTTTTTTGCCATTTTGAGTCGCCAGATTTCAAAAAATATTGCAGGTAGGTAACATGCAAAAAATAAAAACTATTCTAATATGTCCCAAAAAGATTGTATGGAAAGTTCCTTTTGTGTTACCAAAAACGTATGAATATCGGTAACACAAAAGGAACTTTCCATACAAATGTTTTGGGACACATTAGAATATTATTTAATTATTGCATAATTTGATGTTCTCTACTTACCTGCAATTTATTTTTAAATGTGTCGATGTTACTCAAAGTGGCAAAAAAAAGAAAAATCCTCAATAGATTATCTAGGTGAGGTAATGAGTGTGCACCAAAAACGCCTAATCCAGGGTTTTAGAAGTAACAAGAGTTCGCCCGCGACTTTGTACGCTTAGAATTAGTTGGCCGCAACTCCCCCTATGTGTATGTAGACGACACTATTAAATCACAATTTGATAGTGTCGTCTATATATGTCAAATACCTCGTTTATCACTATTCCCTGGAAACTGTGCAATTTTCCGAGATAAAAAGTATTATGTCCTTCCCCGGGACTTCCATACCAAATTTATCCACATTCGACATACATACATACATACATAGCATCACGCCTTCATTCCCAGAGTGGGGTAGGCAGAGCTACAGAAATACCAACAACTGTAAAAAGACTTGTTGATAATTCTGTAACCACATTTTGCACAATTAGGCCAAGAAGTTTACCAGTGTATTAGTGACAGGTTGCAAGCCCATCGCCTAAAAATACTACAAGACCTTAATCCCTTAGTCGCCTCTTACAACATCCATGGGAAGACATGGAGTGGTACTATTCTAACCCGGCAAACACACGGGGGCAAACATTCGACACTATATTATAAACTTAAAAAAAAGGCAAAAAACACGTTTGTTGCATGGGAGTCCCCCTTAATTTATTTAATTTAAATGTATTTATTGTGTTTTAAGTATTTGTTGTTACTTCTTTAAATATAATATAGAGGACAATATCAATTGCTGTCGGTTTTTTATTATTTTCTACCTTACCTACTTTAGATGTAAAGCTATTTGATGTAGTCTCTAAAATAAAATTTATGACACAATATTATTGACGACACGGTGGCCTCGTTTGGGAGTAACCTTGCCTCCGAAGCCAGCGGTCCTGGGTTCAAATCCTGGTAAAGGCAGATATTTGTGTGATGACCGTGAATATGTTTTGTTCCTGAGTCTTGGATGTTTTCTATGTATTTCTCTATATAAGTATATTTATCGTTGTCTAGTTCCCATCGTACAAGCCTAGAGCTTAACTTAACGGGACTAGATCTATTTGTGTGACATTGTCCTGTAATATTTATTTATTTATTATTTCCAAGCATATAAAAGGGTAATTTCCCCCTCCCAGAGATTCAAGGGGTTAGTCTGGCTCCTCTTCCCCCTGGGCGTGGGGGTGATCCTGTCCGGCGGGCTGTTTTACTCGGACGGCGCCCGCGCATCCCCCGCGCTGCGGGTCCTGTACGCTGCTCTATACAAGCCCCTGTTCCAGCTGCTCGTCGTTATGTTAATAGTCAGCGGTATATTTAAGATAGAAGGTATGATTTCAATATAGATAATTAGATATATTTAACCTTAAATGTGTATTGTGTGTGTCTTTTTATTGCTATTCCCTGAGGAAAGTATTTTTTTTCGGAATTAAAAGTACCCTTTCTCGGGACTCGAACTATTTCCATACCAAATTTCATCTAAATCGTTTCAGTAGACCCAGAGATTACCGCCTACAACATCACAAACTCACAAACTTTACCCCTGTTTAATATTAGTATTGATAACTAGCTGTTGCCCGTGATTTCGTCCGTGCAGAAAGATAAAACATCGCCTATGACACTCACAAATAACGTGGCTTTCTATTAGTAAAATTATTTTTAAAATCGGTTCAGAACATCCAGAAATTACCCCCTACAACCTCAGAAACACTCAAACTTTACCTTTTATACTATAGATATTTAATTAAAAATGGGTAATCTTCAGTACGCACGTACAACACGCACGTTCGCCGCCATTGGCTTGATACAAAAGTGGTCCTCACACGCCAATGACAGCTGAAAACCACAGCTAATTTAAACCTTACGTCACACTAGCTCGGGTCTATTCTGCACTGTATCTGTGACCACTATAACGGTTGATGGCGTGGTAGGCACGACAGTTCACGACCACTTTATGGGTTCTTGACTTTCAAAGGGTTAAAGTACCTGTCTATAGCATCGTAGATCCCGAAAGGATTATTCAGACGCGGTTTTTTTTTTTAAACTAGTCTAATCGAAATTGCTGGGTTAAAAGAAATCGGTTGGGCGGGCACTTTAAAAACCCACCAGCACTTCCCAAGAGGAGACTACTGCTGAGAAGAAACGCTGCAAGAAACTCAACAGTCAGTATTTTTAGGGTTCCGTAGCCAAATAGCAAAAAACGGAACCCTTATAGATTCGTCATGTCTGTTTGTCTGTCCGTCCGTATGTCACCGTCACTTTTTTCCGAAACTATAAGAACTACACTGTTGAACTTGGTAAGTAGATGTATTCTGTGAACCGCATTAAGATTTTCACAAAAAAATAGAAAAAAAACATAAATTTTGGGGGTTCCCCATACTTAGAACTGAAACTCAATTATTTTTTTTCGTGTGGGGTATCTATGGATAGGTCTTCAAAAATGATATTGAGGTTACTAACATAATTTTTTTCTAAACTGAACAGTTTGCGCGAGAGACACTTCCAAAGTGTTGAAATGTGTGTCCCCCTCTGTAACTTCTAAAATAAGAGAATGATAGAACTAAAAAAAATATATGATGTACATTAACATGCAAACTTCCACCGAAAATTGGTTTGAACGAGATCTAGTAAGTAGTTTTTTTTTTTAATACGTCATAAAAACATTGATCAAAGCTACAACGAACTTTAATATTATGTTACTTGCTGCTACGGAACCCTTCATGGGCGAGTCCGACTCGCACTTGGCCGCTTTTTTAATATTGCTTATGATGACTAAACATCGGCGACTCGTGGCATTTAGGTAGCATTTGACGTTTCTGACAAACAAGTGATGTAACAATGTTCTTCTGTACAAGTCGAGAAGAAGAAAGCGATAAAAAAAAACATTTAATATATACGAATTTCCTAAGAGACAATTAATATTTGTTCTAACTTATTAGAAGTTATCCTACATCTTCTATTTGAGAAAGTCCACTTCAAGTAAGAAAATATATAAAGCATTGTTCTGTAATGTTGCAACGTATTTTGGTTGGTGTTCTCTTTGATTTCAACTCCTTTATTTTGTAATAAGATTAATATTTTTATTATTGAAAAATATCCTGGATATTTTGTTGAAACTATTTCTAGCTTTTGATTACCTTTTGGATGCAGTCTCAGTAACGAAAGTGAATTTTCATCTTAGTTTTAGGTATTAATTTATTACTTTATCGTATCTGAAAATACACTTGAAAAACGTGTCTCATCACTAGTGCTACCTAATTGCCACGAGTCGCCGATGTTTACAAATGACAATAATCAAACTCAGCCTGGGATTCTATTTTTACTCCTTAAACATTTTTTATGTGTATATTTGCTCCTAACCCTCAAACAGGCGTCTTGAAAATGCAAGTTTGAAGAGCTGACCCGTTTGGTGAGAGAGGCGAGATGCCGGTAGTGAAGAAGAATCTAAAAAATATTTATGATTTTTTGCTTTTAAACACAATTTACAAACGCAATATAATAATAATATGAAAGTGTTAGGAGCCCTGAAAAAAAACATTACACGTTCGTTAATACATCTAACATACAATCAAACAACGCTTTCTTTCATTCGCGCAACTTAAACTTAGAGGAAACACACAAAAGTGATAAAATTAAAAATAAGATTAAAACATGACAAAAGTTTTTTGTGGCAAAAAAGTCAATTACTTAACTAGGGACTTCCTTCCGATATTAAATTTATCGATAACTGTTTCAAATACTTATTTCAAAGTGATCTTTCATAGTAGATAGGTATAAAGTTCACCAGATAAAATAGTAATAAACTAAAATGGTTGTCGGGTTAGAATAGTGCCACTCTTTGTCTTCCTGTGGATGTCGTAAGAGGCGACTAAGGGAATAAGGGCTTGTAGTACCTACTGTTAGGCGATGGGCTTGCAATCTATCGCTAATACACTGGTAAACAACTTGGCCTACTTATGCAAAATGTGATTACAGAATTATCAAAAAAAAACTTTTTAGAGCTTTGTTATTTATTTTTGTAGTTCTGCCTACCCCACTCTGGGAATGAAGGCGTGATGTTATGTATGTATGTACGTATGTAACTAAAATGCTGATCACTACCCATCGATGGTATTTAATGATAGGTAATATTTAATTAAAATAATTCACAGTCATACCTTTAAGGGATTTTATTATTAACGTGTTGCTTACAATAAAACTTATTTTAATGCTATTCAATCGATTTCCTTACAAAGTATACTGAAACCAAGAGTGACTTGCAAAACACCTCAATTTTTTTGGAAAATTGTATGACATTGTATAACAAAATGGTATACTCTAATACAATACACAATACAAATACTCTTTATTGAACACCAACAAATAAAATAAAAACGGAACACGGAACAGTACATTTAAATCATAGGTATACAACAGGCGGTCTAATATTAATACGTGACGTTTTACGTTTTCGGAAATATTTGAAAAAGACTAAAATAAAAAAAATAGGTAGATATTAATTTATTTTTATCGTTAAATTAAACGTTATCTCATTGTCATAACTGTCATAAGGAAGTACAATTTATCGATAAATTTATATTTTATTCATGCCTCATAAACTTCTGTCTGATTATGACAACCACAAAGGCTGGAGCTGGTAGGTATAGACGACATAATGGAAGTAGACATATCTTGTATCGTCTCACTTTGTTTTTTTAACCCCCGACGCAAAAAGAGGGGTGTTATAAGATTGACGTGTAAGTATGTGTGTGTGAATGCGGTTTTTTTTTTAATTAAATCAGGTTTTTAGACATGTTTTATAGAAATCAGTTCAACCGTTTTTGAGATATGGAGCTTTTAAAAAACCCCCAACTCTATATGAAATAACATAAAATACCCCAGCTACTTAGCGGTCCCCGAAGTGTCAGTTTAGTTAGTGTCAGTGTTCAGTTAACTATCTACTTATCAAACAATCAGCCCTTAGGGCCGCTACTTATTATTTTTTACTTTTTAGAAGTTTTTTTGACTATTTTTTCCCATTGCGCAGGAGTTTATCGCGGCATCATGGAATGGCGAGGCTGGGCGTGGAGCGGGCGCGCCTCTTACGGAGCCTTCCTGACGCACACGATCGTCCAGCGGGGCTTCGTCGGGACCGCCACCGCGCCGCTGCACATGAGTGACTACACCGTGGTGCGTACATTATTGTTAATCCAATTCAAATTTAATCATTTATTCAGTAAATTGCCCACATGATTGCTCCTTCACACGTCAGTAATATGCAGTGAATTTACTAGCGCTTCGGACAAGACCATCATTGCGGAGAAGAAGTGCCACAACAAACTCCAGCAGAAGGCCTTTTTATCAATTATAAAATACAATATTACTTAAAAGTAAGTTACATTACAAAGTAATTCAGTAATAGATTATTATTATTAATACTTGCATACATAAAGTCACGTCTTCATTCCCAGAGTGGGGGTAGGCAAAGCTACAGAATTACCAACAACCCTAAAAAACTTGTTAATTCTGTAACCACATTTAACACAATCAGGCTTAGATGTTTACCAGTGTATTAGTGACTGGTTGCAAGCCCATCGCCTAACTACACTACAAGCTCTTATTCCCTTAGTCGCCTCTTACGACCTCCACGGAAAGACATGGAGTGGCACTATTCTAACCCGGCATCCACACGTATTATTAATACTATCACAAATAAAATAATTACAAATGAAAGATTAATAAAAATAAATAATAATAATGAAAAAAATTAAACAGGAGTGTACTTTTTTATTGCATATAGAAGTACTTAGTGTAATTAAGTAATAGTACTACGTACTATCGCTCGCTGAATGCGACCGACTTCAGGGCTGGAATACTAAAAGGTAATAACGATATCGTTTTTGACCTGTTTCCGTATTGTCAACGTTTTGATAACTCTTATGTCATTTACAATAATGGCGACTGTGACATAAACGATTCTTAAACGTGTCAAACACGATATCGCTTTAACGCACCTGAATAGAGGCCCTGCGTGCTTTATACTATTGTGGTCACCGTATGCAACATGCGGCTGACGACTCAATGTAATTGCCGCTTTATGCTCCTGTCGGTGAAGTAATTTCCACTTTTCTCTATTCTCTGCCAGTTTTTTCCCTGATACGACAGTGGCCTTCTTTTGCTCATTAATAAATAAATATCTCAGGTCAATCTCACACAAATCGACCTAGTCCCAAACTAAGCTCCAGGCTTGTACCATGGGTACTAGACAACGATAAACTTACTTATATAGTGAAATATATACTTAAATACATAAAAAACATCCAAGACTAGGAACAAATACTCGTGATCATCACACAAATATATTCCCTTAGAACCCAGGAACCCTAGCTTTGAAGGCATGGTCACTACCAACTAGGCTAGCATGTATTAATCGGTTAAATCGTTATGGAATGACTTTGACGAGTTTCAAAGCGAGCTACGGGAGCATACTTAATAGGGAGAAATGGCGGAAAAGAGAGGCTTTTCCAAATTCAAGTTCAAAATTATTTATTTGAGAAAATAGTATTCCATAGTTATTACACACAACGCAAGACACAAATATTTACAGTATTTGGCATGAGGTATGTGGAGTTCATTCAATGCTCCTGGAAGCAGCCCTGAAACCTCTCTGCAATAGAACTCAGCATGCTGTTTGAGCTGCCCCCCAATCTGTGCAACAGGGATGGAACTCTTGCGCAGCATAGACGACACGCTAGCCTCGTTGGTAGTGACCCTGCCTTCGAAGCTAGGGGTTCTGGGTTCAAATCCCGGTAAGGGCAGATATTTGTGTGATGAGTACAAGTATTTGTTCCTGAGTCTTGGATGTTTTCTATGTATTTAAGTATATATTTGTCTATATATGTATGTTTATCGTTGTCTATTACCCATAGTACATACAAGCCTAGAGCTTAGTTTGGGACTAGGTCAATTTGTGTGAGATTGTCCTGTGATATTATTATAGCAATAAAGCCATGTGTGTAAGGCCCTTTTGCCCAGTATTGAGATAGTAATGCAAAAACAAAGGCGATGAACCTTGAAAACGAGCAAACCAACACACATTTTCATTTATAATATAAGCAAGGATACACGGTCGCCATTTGGCCGCTACGAGTAGCAAAACAAGGTCCTCAGTGCAGTTAAATTCTCCACATGACGCAATCGGCAATTTAGGTTCTATTCCACCAGCGAGGTGACTAGAGGATTGTACATACATACATAACATCACGCCTTCATTCCCAGAGTGGGGTAGGCAGAGCTTCAGAAATACCAACAACTCTAAAGACTTACTGATATTTCTGTAACCACATTTTGCACTTACAGGCTAAAAGGTTTACCAGTGTATTAGTGACAGGTTGCAAGCCCATCGCCTAACAGTACTACAAGCCCTTATTCCCTTAGTCGCCTCTTACGACATCCACGGGAAGACATGGAGTGGCACTATTCTAACCCGGCAACCACACGGGGGAATTTAGAGGATTGTATTGGAGTAAATTGAAAGGAGAATGGACAAATCAGCTTATGTGACCAAAAAAAGAAAGAAATAGTTAATTCGTGACAAACAAGTACAAAAAAAATAAACTATAATGGTTATTTAGACGTAATTTATCACGAAATGGTCACAACTCAGCGTGATGCTGGCAGAGCCAGCGCTGTTCTTCCGTAGTCCCCATTTGGTGAAGACACGGCGCAATGACGCCACGATCGCACCTCCTTCCTTTGCTTCGCTGTAGTCGGGTAAAAAAAAAACAATTAAAAAACAAAAATATCATAAAGTATGCCACGCAACTATACAAGGTCGTCGTGCAAACACCACTTTACACAGCACCATACAGTGTGTTGGTTTAAAAAAAAGAAAAGGTGAAAACTAAACTAGACCTTATCTATGATACGTTAACAATAACGAAGTATCTAAGTATTATTAGTCTGTGACAATTATATAATTGACATACCCTTCTAATCTGTTGAAACCTCTACGTTTTTAATCTGCGTAGTGCACAAAATTCACTCCGCAGGAAAAGTAAGTCAAGGACCATAAAAAACCAGATTAAAACTACAAAATTTGCGACAAAACCAATTGAGGTGATTATTAAAACTGTAACGTATTTTTTTTTTTCAAAAAAGGTACACATGCTTTGTTAAATAATTACAAGAACGCCAAACTGTTACCCAGTTTGTTGGCGAGTAAAGCGCTCAAACTTATAGCTGATCATACACCCGGGCTTAGTTACTAGGTACAACAACTCAACTCTATTTACACAAACAAAACGTGTACACAAACAAAGAAAAACAGCTAGTAATAATCATGCCCCTGAATGCTTGTAGGACATAAAAACAGGTATCTGACACGGCCCAAACTAAAAGCAACTAGTGTCATGTCTGAAATTTTCTTGACTTTTTTGGTGTTCCTGCAAGTGTTTTCTTAAATGAGCCTTAAAACTATGCATGTAAAAACGACAAGCCATAAATTTAAATTTAGATTATTTAAACATGTCATTGTAGATACACACATACATAACATCACGCCTTCATTCCCAGATATGGGGGTAGGCCAATAAGATTTGTTGATAATTCTGAAACCACATTTCGCACAATCAGGCTAAGATTTACGATTGGGTGGGTTGTAAGCCCATCGCCTAACACTACCACAAGCCCTTAGTCGCCTCTTACGACATCCACGGGAAGACATGGAGTGACACTATTCTAACCCGGCAACCACACGGGCATGTCATCGCATCGTATCCGATAAGATATCGCTAATTGCTATACCAGTCGCGAGAAACAACTAGTATTATACATATTATTAGTGTTTTCCCGCGACTCCGTCGGCGTAAAAGTCGTTTATCATTATTCCCTCCGAAACCGTCTAACTTTTCGGGATAAAAAGTACTCAATACCAAATTTCATCTAGATCGGTTCAGCGGTTTATCCGTGAAAGCGTAACAAACAGACAGACTTACTGACCCATTTATAATATTATTGTGACAGCATGTGAACTGTTAAACTGGTTCACAAATACAAAAAAAAAACTATAATAAATACAGTGCGCGATTGCATTGACCAATCAGATTCTTCGAATTAATTGTCTCCCGGTTCCTGATTGGTCAAAACAGCAATACGTGTGATTTTTACAACAAATAAGTAGCTTTTTGAGACCTTACTTATTATGCCAAGTACTCGTACGTCACAAAGGAAGCAAGGTCACAGGTGGTGACGTCACAGGTCAAATGCCGCCATGATTGTTCAAGGCGGTCCATTGTTTGAAAGTTCATTTGTCATCGTTTGTCAGTAAATAATATATTTTTTATAATATTTCCTGAATTTAGTAAAATATTATTATATTTGCTGAAATGAAAAGAAGTGTTTGGGTCATACACACTCTTACCCTCTTACTTATAAACGTGGAATAAGCTTGGAATAGTTTATGCCATGCTTTGCCACTTTCTGTCAGATGCTAATGCCACAATTACAGATAAGGACAAAGCATGGCTTAAACTATTTCAAGCTTATGCCACGTTTATAAGTAAGGGGGTTAAAAACAAAGGCTATCTCTCCTGTGGTCAATAGTTAAAAGCTTGTGTGCATATAAGTTATGTTTTTATAGATAGGTCTAAAGCAGTCCTGACGGCGCTTTTGCGGGAATGGGCTAAGCCAGAAAATTAGGCCTTAAAAACGTTAACTTTCGGTGTGTCCACAGGAAAGACGGTAACCTAAATCTGTTTATGACCCGTTTAGGAATTATTTCAAAAGTTCAACGGCATTGGAAAATAATTTAAGGGATAATTTCTCACATATTGACCTAAGCTCTAGTTAGGCTTCATCATCCGAGCATCTATCCGTCGAGGATTGAACAACATGCCTCCCCTAATACTATCTAGTTATTCCTAACTAGAAGGATTCTCTTCCCCACTTCCCAGCTTTGCTTTTTATGACACGCTAGCCTCGTGGTAGTGACCCTGCCTTCGAAGCTAGGGGTCCTGGGTTCAAATCCAGTTAAGGGCAGATTTGTGTGATGAGCACGAGTATTTTGTTCCGAAATCTTGGATGTTTTCTATGTATTTAAGTATGTATTTCTCTATACAAGTACGTTTATCGTTGTCTTGTACCCATAGTAGCCTAGAGCTAAGTTTAGGACTAGGTCATTTATGTGACATTGTCCTGTGATATTATTATTATTATTACTATGGGTACTAAAATGGTGCTGCCCTGGTCAAAAAAATAGATTTCTATTATTATAAGAACCTCATATATTTTGTATGTACCCACTAGACATGTGCGCCGCGCCGCCGCGCCGCCGCCGCCGATGATTTGCCTCACGCCGCCGCCGCCGGTTCAACCGTCGGCGTAAAATCGGCGTGAAATATTCTCCAATCTTCCTCAACAGATTGTTTATTCCCCATATGAAGTTTTTATTTTGAATGATGAAGTATTTTCTAACGTGATTTTAATATATTGTTATCAATTCAATTTTTTTTTACCGTGGATGAGCGATCAGTAAGGTAATGCTACCTATGCTAACTATCGATGGCTACCAGCAATGCATTTTTTAAACTTATCTTACGAGGGCAGATTGGAAAGTTCGCGGCCCGACCATTAAAAAAAAAACTGCCGCCATTTTGAACTATCATTACTCAGTTTTCATCCCGCGAAATTTTAATAGGAAGACAATATTTGATTTAAATTTTACGTCTGATTTAAAAATACGTGTAAACAGATTTTTCATAATGGACGATTTGGAGCAGCGTGCCGTAATTAAATATCTTCATAAAAAAGGATTGACTCCAAAACAAATTTATGAAGATATGCAGTGTACATTGGGGCAATCCTGTCCATCATATACGATGGTAAAAAAGTGGGCAGCTGAATTTAAACGGGGACGAGTTAGTATCGCAGATGACCCTCGTCCCGGAAGGCCAACCACTGCGACCAATCTACATAATGTGGCAATTATATGCGACATGATAATGAAAGACCGACGGTTAAAAGTAAGAGAAATAGCTGACATCGTGGACATCTCCTATGATTTTTCATAGGAGATGCCCACGATTTCAGCTAGCACCCAAAACATTATAGTCACGAATTAGGTTTTTCAAAGGTGTCGGCGAGATGGGTTCCAAAGCTCCTTTCAATGGAACAAAAAATCACTCGACTAACAATTTCACGCGACTGTTAGACCTGTATGAAGCTGACCCTCAAGACTTTTTGGACAGATATGTTACTATGGATGAGACATGGGTCTACCACTACACGCCCGAGACTAAACAGCAATCGAAGCAGTGGGTTCGTGCTGGATCTCCGCCTCCCAAAAAGGCAAAGGCCATTTTGTCGGCGAATAAAGTCATGGCATCAGTCTTCTGCGACGCAAAGGGAGTAATCATGGTTGACTATCTCCAGAAAGGTACCACTATAAACTCGACTATTATTGCGAACTTTTACGGCGATTACGAGAGGAACTGAAAGTAAAAAGACCTGTATTGTTGACAAAAAAAGTTATCTTTCACCAGGACAACGCACGTGTGCACACGTCACTTAAATCGATGGCAGAAATTCACAACTGTGGGTTTGAATTATTGCCCCACCCGCCTTATTCGCCCGATTTGGCACCGTCGGACTTCCACCTATTTCCAAACTTAAAAAATCACATGGGCAGTAAGAAATTTTTGGCCAACGACGAGGTCCAAGCTGAAATGGACACCTATTTTGAAGACCTAGAGGAAAGTTTCTTTAAAAGTGGTGTATTGGCTTTGGAATCCAGATGGAACAAGTGCAAAGACCTCGACGGGGTCTACGTAATATAAAAAAATCCTTTTGATTTGACTTCATACTTAGGCCGCGAATTTTCCAATCACCCCTCGTATATTTCCCTTATTCCTGCCTTTTTTTTTACTTGATACCTCACGCCGATTTCACGCCGATGACGCCGCCGCCGCCGATTTTTTTTTAACCAGACGCCGCCGCCGGTCTTTTGACCGTCGGCGCACATGTCTAGTACCCACGGACTGGAGGTCGGTTGTGTAATAATTGGGTTATCCCAAAAAAAATACCACTAGTTTTTAATTTTTTTTTCGATAAAATAGACTAATTGAAGACACTAATTTCACGGTTTTTGCATTTAAATCAATATATTAATTTATTTTAATTTTTAAAGAAAATGTTTTTATTACGTCACTACAAGCTGGTTTGTTTGAGAAATGCTTTAAAACTATTGAATTCGTTTGAGAGTACGCATTTCTGTCAGATCACGTAAAATGTCAATGTCAAGTCATCTCACTATAGGTAAACTAAAGTATTAAAAAAATGGTATTGTGAACATTATATTCTTATACCTAAATCATACTTACATTAGAGCTTTAGCTCCACGTATTTCAGCTACGTTGTGATTGGAGCTGTCTCCCAAGTATGTCAATATCCTGACTATATCCACTTTGGGTAGATTAGTGGAATCAGCCCTTACAAAGTTTAATAAATGTACAGCGTTGGTCGTCATTATAAGCAAGAATATCGATATCCAAGATCTGGCGATGGTCAATATGTGTAGTAGGATCGTCAGATTCCGTAGAATTTGAAGCAATGTTGTTAAAATGCAGAAAATCAGAAAACGAGTAGTTATACGTTGCACACCAAACAAACCAAAATTTTATTTTTAGTTTGTTGAGTTTGACAATTTCACCCACAGACTAGCCTACGGGCGGAGGTTCCAAAATGGACTTGTATTTTCATCATACCATTTTTTTAAAGATCTGACCTTGTCATGTTTATATACAGTTAAAAATTGTCTTAATTTTAATAAGCGTTAAAATAAAACAGAAATAAATAAGACAAAATTCGATATACATTATTTATTTATTACTGCATTCCGGACTCATATTATATGCAGTACTATGGTTGATCACAGATTAGACACAACTTACCAATGAAGATCGTGACGTCACTAAATTACAGGTCAAATAATGTCAAATGATAAATTAGAAATAACTATTTAATACTAATTTTGTAAAATAATCTGATAACAGGGAATGGTTCTACAACCCTTTTTCTCGAAATGGTTTTTGAATCACTATACATTACAAAATTATGGGATAACCCAATTGTGAACTGGTCTAATTTAACGACACATTTCTAAGTTATCACGTCAATGTCACTGTGGGCAGGTTTTGAAGTTTTAGTCAACGTTACCTTGTTTTTTAACAGCGTTTAACAGGTTCCCTGGGATTCTATGCTACTAGTCAAAACCATATTACTATTGACAATGCGAATTGCATACAATTTTGACAAATCTCGCTTGTTACTTGATATCGAACGATATGATAGTAGAGGACGACTCTAGTTTGGCTCTGAATTAAAAAAAAAGGTGAAAGGTGCTGAGGTGAAAAATTGCTTTGTTTTTCAAAGATGTTCGAAATTGGAATGTAATAATGATGTCGAATTTGATGTTATTATTATTACTAAGCAATAATAACATTTTCACAAATAAGAAATTGGTTCTAACAAAACGGTTTATCTTTATGCTAGTCGTAAGTAATTTGCGGTTTTTGAACGCATCCTAGAGGGTTTATGATATGTGTGTAGATAAAGGTTATATTTTCTCGCTACTAAGGTAGGCTTTATTTGTTTAATTGTATGAGCAACACAGGACCAAAGTTATTTGCATCTCGTGTCTTTGAATCCCTCACTGGACTCAGGATTCTAACCTAGAATCACTCGCTACGCTCGTGAATCAATTCTAGAATCCTTCGCTTGCTTGTGATTCAGAATCAACACTCGCAGCAAAAAACAACTTTGCTCTCTGGTTGCACAAATAACTATTACTCAAGACTACAGCCCCTTGAAGCTGTGAAAAAACCAAACTTCTAAAGTAACGTAAAAAAAAGAAACGGCCGTGTATGCCGCAAAAACGTATATTTCGATACTCTTGATGGATTTAAACTTAAAAGGGTACTTTCCATAGACCCAGAACCCTGAAACTTGGCGAGAAGGAAGTTCTTACAGCACAACTAAATGAAAAAATCCAAAAATCGTTAATTTATTGAATCATCTCAAAAATAAATAACTATTGCAAACTTATTTACAGTTAAAGTTAAAGTTATTTGCATCTCATATCTTTGAATCCCTCGCTGCACTCAGGATTCTAACCTAGAATCACTACGCTTGTGATTCAATTCTAGAATCCTTCGCTTGCTCGGGATTCAAAATCAACACTCGCTGCAAAAACTAACTTTCCTCTCTTGTTGCACAAATAACTATTATACTAAGTTTACTAGCGACATGCCCGTGACTTCTTCCGCGTTGATCATCCCACATAATCAGATAATCAGTGATTTTTAGGGATATAAAGAACGCATAGCCTATATTTTAATTGAGAGTAAGCTATCTCCATTCCAAATTTCATCTGGATTCGTTTAGCCATTTGAATTTGACTTATCACCGGAATTTTATTAATTTACAATCATGTAAAACTAAGTGCATGTATTTAACTCCGAGTTATTAGGATGCTTAAACATGCATTTAAGCAGTTTACATAAAAATGCATCTGTTCCGACAAAGGTTATTTAAGAAGTAAATATAAAATCTCGTCATCATTGTTACAAAACATGTATACCTTAGACAAGGCAACAATTATGTGTTTTATAAGGCTGATTAGTCCTTCGATTTCATAAATCAAATAGGTTTAGTCAATCAATTTGATTCCTAGGTAAGTATGGACTATGTCAAAAGGACGTTGTCAACCAAAACAGAAGAGACTTTTTAATAATTTTATAGTTTTTTTAATACAACAAACAAAGAACAACTATCAAAAGAACACCCCTTCTAACAGGTCCGCCCGCGGCATGGTCCCTATGACACTAACCGCATTACCTCTCTGGATAGCTAGCCCAACCCTTTGAGAGAGGTAAGCACCAGCTCTGGGATCTCCGGAGGCGTCTATGAGCCGGGATGAAAGGGCCTTTATGAAGCTCTTCATATCACCTGACCAGAGTCCCATGGTCTCCACTGCGAGCGCCACAAATTCGTAATAATTTAAAGAGACTTTGTTTAATTTGGCTTACAACGTAATGGTGACATTGGTCCTTAGCGGCCTAGGAATCTAATTGGTTTATTGTACGTAGGAAGTCTGGCTAGACAATAATTTAAAACAAGTTTCAAGGAGTTTACTTCATGAAATGAGGTGGTACAATGTTCTGCCTCAACTGAGGCGAGGCAGCGCTATGTATGCAGTGGTGGTAGGACCCTGTGCAGGGTCCGTCCGGATCGCTACCACCATCCTATCCATTAACCACCCGCCAAGCAACAGCGTTCGAATTGTTGATGTTCCGGTGTGGGGATAAGACAACCGGTGAAATTACTAGCATAGAGGCATTCCATCTTAGTCCTCAGGGTTGGCAACGCATTTGAGGTCTTAGGATTGCAGTGTTTAGATCTGTCTTGAGAATTTAAATGTCTGTGGGTCTCAGATTCCACTTACCATCAGGTGGCCTGAGTGCCTTCTCCTCATTATATAAAAAAAAACTTACAATCAGAGTTACTCAATTGACAGGACTTTTTTTAGGATTACGGAACAATCTCATACAAATTGAGCTAGCTCCAAACTAAGCTCTAGGCTTGTGCGGATGAGCTCAGAAGAAACTGTGCATTTGAGTACCTTGTCGTAGCTATGGATATTCTAAAGTTAAACCACTCTCATTTAATACGTTACTGTGACAAGGTAATAAAATGAACAGCTACTTTATTTATGTATTTCATTTACAGTGACAGTAACAGGCTTACAGTGAAAACCAAGGGGTGAATATTTCAAGCCTACCTGTTGCCGTTATTAAAATCGAGAAAAAAACAACAAAAACAACACAACAATTTGTTGTATGGGAGCCCCCCCTTAATATTTATTTTATTCTATTTTTAATATTTTCGGTAATAGCGATAACGGAAATACATTATCTGTGAAAATTTCGACCTTCTAACTGTCACGGTTCATGACGCAGATGGACCGACAGACGGACGGATGGACAGCGGAGTAAAAACGTCCGGTTTTACCCTTTGGGTACGGAACCCTAAAAAACATAAACGGAAACGTACAAACCAAGTTTTTCATGAGCACTACAAAGTATTTAAAAATCGTGGAAATCGGATTAGAATTAGGGGTGAGGAAAGTTATCACCCGGAGCGTTTGTATGGATTCTTTTTGACAATCCTCTTAAAGCTGTCCCGAGGGCTTATTGTCTAACGCACTCGCAATCACGATCGTATTCATTTTGAAAATCGAACGCTCGTCTGCATACAATATGAAAACAATTGCTCCATTTTGAAGCCGGTTGCGATTGCGAGTGCGTTAGACAATAGCCCCTCTGATCTTAAGTCAAAGGTTAGTCCGTGCTCAGAAAAATATGAAACTTAATTACCCTCTCAACCTACTAAGTACAACCAGAGGTCGTATTATGTACCGTTAGCCAATTTGATTCCTAAGCCACTATGTACTATACCAACCTGACGTTGCAAACTAAATTAAAAGAAGTCTTATGTTTTGGTGGACAACGTCACTTTAACATAGTCCGTAGTGGCCTAGGAATTAAAAAAGTAGCGGAGGTAACGAAGATATGATACACATTACACGGTAAGTAATCAGTAGGGCTAGACAAGTTGCAATCGACAATCGTTAGCGATTATGTTTCGATGGAAAAACATATGAAATTGACGTAAGGCTTACGTCAATTCCGTACATTTGTTTATTCAAACATAATCGCTATCGATTGTCGAATGCATCTTGTCTTACCCCACAGTTTACTACAGATAAAAAATATGGAAGCACATGTAACGAATTTAAAAATAAACGTACACTTCAATGCTTCTTGTGTTAAACCTGTACCTATACCAAATGAAAATTAGCTAAAATAACAAATGCGTACAAATATTAAAATTTTCGTTCTTTAAATAGACAATCACCTTCCTACCTTATGGTTTTTGGAAATAGTCTTTTGTTTTAACTCACAAAATCGACACCCAGATGGAGTTTCTTTAAACGCTTCTTCTCAGTCTGGTCTAACGTAATTTTTCCGAAGCGTTGGTAGCAAAAAACCAATTCGATTGAAATTCTCCCCTAGCGTCCTAAGTCCGAGGTCGGCCTAATAGGGGCGCCCTAAGGCATGCTAGTGTAAAAACCCTTTACCGCGTGGACTCCCATCAGGAGTCCGCCCTCTCTCCGGCGAAGTAGTCAAAGCCATCAGAGGCTAACTACGTAAACCCTCAAAAAAAGAAAAAAGTTTTTTGTTTCTGTTATCATGGTGACGGAACCCTACACTGAGCTTGGTCCGGTATGCTGTTCCTCGATATTTACTATAACAAAATGCAGAGCTCGTTTAAAGTCGGTGCTGTTGGCAAATGAGCACAAAGTCCACCTAATGGTGTGTTGACTCCAAGACCTATAATCATTTGCATTCTAAAGACTACAGTCACAAGACTGCAATCCTGACATTAAATGCTTTGCCAATCCTGAGGATCAAGAACACTAGTAATTACTAGCATAGAACCATTCCTTCTTAGTCCTCACCGGTTATCGTATAGAAAAGGAGATCCGAGAGACAAAGAAGTCGTGAACAACTTGTGCTACAAATTTGTGCTTGTGCAACTTGTGCTGTATTTCCGAACCAATGAGGCTCTGGGGCTTTCAAAAAACGAGTCTTTCTTTTTTCAAACGCCGGCAGAATACAATACAATCATAGGTATACAACAGGCGGTCTTACCGCATCATCATTTATTATTATTATTATTACGTTTAGAACTCAAACTAAATAACTACAAGAAACAATTAAACTATTTCTTTTTTTAAATTAAAACTATTTATATATAGACAAAATATAAATACATTAAGTAAATAATTTAATAAATGCATACTAAATACATATAATTGTACATCTATATAATATATACATACATACATACATCCTCCAAAACAGCCAAACAATGACAACAGACGAAGCATGAGATAGAAGAAAGAAAAAAGTAAAGGAAATAATAGAAAAACTTCGGAAGTGATAGAAACGTCGCACCTCCACAGGCAAAGCATTCCATAATCTTATCGCCTTGATGGTAAAAGAATTTGTGTAAAATTTAGAGGAAGAAAAAGAAACTGACAGGAGAAGGTTTTGGGACAACTCACCAGAATAGAACTCTTGTGATTCCTCTGGTATTGATCACTCATCACCATTCCAGCCCACATCCACCACGTAAAGGCCTTACGATCACGTAAAGCGTTTGTTCTTGTGCCTCCTTAAAAAACTTTGCTGCGTCTGTTCGCAAGGAAAGAGTGAATATAGCGTCATATTCACTCTTGCCTTCATTTAACGGTAACTCATCACTACATCAATTTTCAGTTCATCGAATGTATCATTTCATCGAACGCTATTTTCTGCTGAAACCATAATGTTTTTAGGGTAACTATAAATATCAGGGGGACAATCTCACACACCTTGACTTAGTCCAAAACTAAGATAAACATACTTAGATAGAGAAGTATTTACTTACATACATAGAAAACATCCAAGACTCAGGAACAAATATTCGCGGTCATCACACATATATCTGCCCTTACCGGCATTGGAACCCAGGCCCGCTGGCTTCCGAGGCAGGGTCACTCCCAACTAGGCCAACGTGTCGTCAAAATCATATCTTAAACATTAATTACGTAGGTTAGGTTAGGTTAGATGTTTAGGATACCCTGAAAACATCATGGTTTCAGCAGAAAATAGCGTTCGACGAAAAGTGTTTCGATTCTAAATTCTAAGTTACTATAAAATTTTAAAGCGAAACCGGTAGTCAGATGCATAACTAAGGCAGTGTGACGCTGTCCTGACGCAAGACGCTAGGGCTGGGTCACGGGCGTTTTAATGTCAAGCGCAGATGATTTCCATATCACTATCCTTGGAGGCTTACATTTTGTTACCTGAGAAACAAAAGGATATTATCAAAATCAAAATCAAAATGATTATTCAGTAAATAGGCCCCCATGGGGCTCTTTACACGTCGGTAATATGAAGTGAATTTACTAGCGCTTCAGATAAGACCATCATTGCGGAGAAGAAGCGCCAAGAAACTCCAGCAGAAGGTCATTTTTTGAAACATAAAGTACAGTAATGCTTACTCGTAAAAGTAAGTTACATTACAAGTACTTAATAAAGTAATCAATAATAATTATTAAAGCTAGAACAAACAAAATCAATACAAATGTAAGGCTAATAACATTGAACTAAAAATAATGAGTGCAGGAGAACAACACGAGGTCTCTACGTCAAAAGCCATAACTAGAATAATAAACTGAAGAACCAGTCCTTGCAAACGTGAACAGACCGGACCCCACACACAGCACCCGTTCACGAGTATGACGCGTATTGACGCGATATTATTTCGGGTGTTAATAACGATGACCCATCATTTTATCGAATTCCACTTCATCGATTGTATCATTTCAACGTATTTCATTGTATCGACCGCCATTTTATGCTGAAACCATGAAATTTTCAGGATATCTTCAACATTACAGATTTGTAACTAACAATAAAAATTACATGCAACAAAAACTGCTTTTCATAAATTCTGCCTACGTTCGTTGAAAGGTGTATCGATAAAAAAACCGGGCAAGTGCGAGTCGGACGAGGGTTCCGTACCAATATCTATACGACCACGGTGTCTGAATTAAGATCGAGTTAAAACGGCAAAAAAACAGGTTCTTAAAGTGAATAATCAACTAATATTCTGTGAGTATTTCAAGCGGCTACCTATTGCCGTTATAAATATCGAGCAAAAAACGGTAAAAAAACACGTTTGTTATATGAGAGCCCCCCCTTAAATATTAATTTAATTGGGTTTTTAGTATTTGTTGTTATAACGGTAACAGAAATACATCATCTGTCTAGCTATCACGGGTCATTAGATACAGCCTGGTGACAGACAGACAGACAATGGAGTCTTAGTAATGGGTCCCGTTTTTAGGCTTTGGGTACGGAACCCTAATAATAATAGCTAATTAGCTACACTTAAAATCCTAGTACACGTACAAGCTGCAATGAGATGCCACTCAAACCAGACCAAGATTGATCTGCTCACTACTGAATATTTGTGCACTTCTGTACGTGACGTATGGCTTTAAGTTTGAAATGTCGACTGTATATAGCTTTCATTATAATTATTATTCTTATTACAACGTGTTGTCCTCTATTCAACCCTATTTCTTGTTTTCGTCTTTGACTTGTTAGTCAAAGCCCGGTTTGACCAGAGCACGTAATATGGTCGCCTTTGTCGCGGTGGATAAAGCATCCGTCACTCTCGCACTTGCGTACCTACTGGTCAGAAAGTGACAGACGTTTTATCCATATCGATAAACACGACCATAATAGGCCCGCAGGTATGACGGGAGAAATTAAGTACTGACGCCTCAATAGTGAGAGAATACATTTATAAATCGATGTCGATAAAATGGTGGGATATACTGTACGACCGTTATTTCATTCACTGTATATTATCGACGTGTAAAAGAGTCCTCATGTTGTTAATTTACTGAATAAATAATTTGAATTTTGAATTTGATAACAGAAACAAGTTAGTTCGTTAAGTAGTTGAGTATTTGAGTTTGACGACACGCTAGCCTATTTGGTAGTGACCCTACCTTCGAAGGGGTCCTGGGTTCAAATCCCGGTAAGGGCAGATATTTGTGTGAAGAGCACGAGTATTTTGTTCCTGAGTCTTGGATGTTTTCTATGTATTTACATACATACATACTATCACGCCTTCATTCCCAGAGTGGAGTAGGCAGAGCTACAGAAATACCAACAAGTCTAAAAATTCTTGTTGATAATTCTGTAACCACATTTTCCACAATAATTATTTATTTTTATATCTTATCATAGTTATCATGCTTAACAAGATTACACCTTTAACCAGTGTAATCTCAGTTCATATTAAAATTATTTAAAAAGGGGCGTGATGTTATGTATGTATCCCCCGTGTGGTTGCTGGGTTAGAATAGTGCCACTTCATGTCTTCCCGTGGATGTCGTAAGAGGCGACTAAGGGAATAAGGGCTTGTAGTACTGTTAGGCGACGAGCTTGCAACCTGTCACTAATACACTAGTAAACTTCTTGGCCTGATTGTGCAAAACGTGGTTGGTATTTCTGTAGCACTGCCTACCCCAATCTGGGAATGAAGGCGTGTGTATGTATGTGTATATATAAAAACAGATGTTTGGTAAGGCTCGGCCTTGACTTGGATTGTTGACCGCGTGTTTTGAGGAATACTGGTTCTACATCGAGTCCCGTGAAGGTCAGCCGTCTGACCCAGATTCAACAGATTATATCTCTAATCCACATTAGATATTACTTTCTTTTAAGAAAATCTTACGAAACTTTGAGCAATTTTACCAGTTGTTTTTTACATAAGTTTGTTAGTTGCATGTTTAACTTTACGACGTGTGACCACGCGTTAGCCTAGTTGGTGGTGACCCTGCCTACGAAGAAAATAGACGACGACGCAGATTTTTTTTATTGTTGAATTATTTAATTATATCAGGGAACAATGTCGTAAAAATCATATCGTTATACCAAACAACGCTAAGTTTGTTCTACGATGCGGGTACACGATAAACATATATAGAGAAATACATACTGAATATAAGAAATCGGAAACCAATACTTGTGCTCACACAAACATTCTTCCAAACCGGGAATCGAACCTGGGAACGCTAGCTTCGAAGGCAGGGTAACTACCAACCAAGCCAACGTGTCCCCATTAAGATAAGTATGATGGGCCTCAGGAACTTCAATAAAGACGTTCTGTTCCAGCTCTTGTTGCTCAGTGGCTCCATCTTCCTGTCGTTCCTGAGCGCAGGCGTGCTGTGGGTCTGCGTGGAGGCGCCGGTCGCCGCTCTCGCCAAAGCTGCGCTGGCGCCGCGCGCGCATAGCACCAAAGTGTGAATAAAAATTAATAGAACCGCCATCTTTGTTTATTTTATACTAACTAACTTCGATGACGGTCACGTGAAAGAAGTAACACGCTATCCATCGTTTTTACGAGATAAAAGGTAGCCTATGTGTAAAACTTACTTATCCAACTTTTTTTTTTATGTTCAGGAGAAGGCACACGAGCACTCAGGCCACCTGATGGTAAGTGGAATCTGAGACCCATAGACATTTGAATTCTCAAGACTATAATCCTAAGACCTCAAATGCGTTGCCAACCCTGAGGACTAAGATGGAATGCCTCTATGCTAGTAATTTCACCGGTTGTCTTATCCCCACACCGGAACACAACAATGCGAACACTGTTGCTTGACGGGTGAACTCGTCTTACTATTTATTATATTATTATACTTTCGCATTGAAAAGAACACACAGTAAACCTTAACTAAAACCCATCTCTGCAAAACAAAGGAAGGTTTACATCACTTAAATAAATAAATAAATAAGACGGGACCATCTTACACACATTGAGCTAGTACGAAACTAAGCTCTAGGCTTGTACTATGGGTACTAGACAACGATAAACATACTTATATAGAGAAATACATACTTAAATACATAGAAAACAACCAAGACCCAGGAACAAATATTCTCGCGCATCACACACATATCTGCCCTTACCGGGATTTGAACCCAGGACCGCTGGCTTCGGAGGCAGGGTCACTCCCAACTAGGCCAACGTGTCATCAATTGTTTACATGTCCATAAATTGTTTACTTTTCGGCCTGTACATACAACTCTAAGGCGTCTTCTTAATAAAGCGCGCATGCACAAAACCTTATCCAATGATATAAAAATGTTAGAGGGTAATCTTTTTAAGATCAAGTTAAAAAACGGGCAAGAGCATGTCGGACCATGCTCAGTGTAGGATTCCGAAGCCGTTAAGTGCTACAAACATAAAAATTAAGTAATAACAAATTTTCTATTTAAGGTCAATTGGTGCCGTCTTAGATGATTTCAGTAGGGGGGGGGGGGGGGGGGACACTTGTGTCTAACAAAAATTAGCGCTTTTAAAGCTTAATATTTCATAAACGGATTACTTAATCAAAAAGCTGTTTTTACAAACTCATAGTATTAATCCTACCTTGTAATATCGTTATAAGATCTATCCAACGACACCCCACACTACAGGGTAAACGAGAAAAAAAAAATATATCCCCACGTTACGTGTAGCGTAGGTACCCTACATTTTATTGTACCACTTTGTTGGCGTGACTAACATTCATATTCATGCCAAATTACAGCTTTCTAGTACTAAGAGTCTCTGCGCTATAGCTGCGGACGGACGGACTAACATGGCGAAACTATAAGGGTTAGTTTGACTACGGAACCCTAAAAACTCGTATAGCCTTCTGACAATACAGATTATATCCGTATTTCTCCCTCAAATTGCTTTTTGGTGACATAGTCAGTATTGTTCTTTACAAATACATAGACAGAGCTCTAAAATATAAATCCCAGTAAGTAAACGTTTTTCCTTAAACACATTACGAAGAGATTGTTGGGCACGCATGCGATATACAAAGTGTCCAAAGTAGGCATACAACGGAATCCTCAGTGAGCGAGTGCGACTCGCACTTCACCAGAGATCTCGTGGTCCATATCTTTATTATCGGAGAGAACTGGGGGCCGAACTTGAAGGATCATTGTAAAGTTTCCGGCGGTTGCCCCCGCACAGGTAAAACATCTTTGAATGTAGTTGTAGCTGAGACAACCAATTATTCAAAACCAATTTAACGCACACACGCATCGGTACTTGTATCGGGTGGAATGTTTGTTGTAACTGTACATGGTCACTTACACATACGCCAATGCATTATTAATATGATTCAGCCATACCTTCGTTTCCTTTCTCTCGACAAGACGAAATCGAAGGAATTCCAAGAGTTTTGTTATGAATACGTTCAGGGGGGTGATTCTCTTAAAACACTGCGCACTGTCGATCTCAACGTCGATGTAACATACCTACTCACTTGTTATATCACTTCTCGCCTCACCTTTTACATCACTTATGTAAAGATGACGTTTGACACCGAGGACGTCACACATTGCCCTAAATGAGAGCTTATTTATATATTTACTAAACAGTTTTAAAATTACGTTTGTAGCATTTTACGGTACTATACGAATAAAATTACCTAATACATAACGATTTTACCTGTTATAGTACTTATTTATGTCATAATTTCCAAGTAATAATTGCGTAGCACGGTAATAGCGACACTAGCGCTCACTGTCGAAGACGGAACTATTTGTAACTTCTATCACGGAATTCTTAACTTTTTCAACACGTTCGAGACATCGACCAAGACATCACTTCTAGCTGTCAGATTAAAAGCTTCTAGTAGACGGGTGAGTTCACAGGTGAGTTGCTTAGGGAGCGATTTCCTTCAAACGAAGCTAAGGTGAAGAGTGGAAATAACCAATCAGATTGTTCGAATTATCTGCGTGTGTGTGTGTTATACAATTGTATTGGTCGTTTTCGCTCCTTCACTCAGCTTTGATTAAGTGGAAACGTACCCTGAGTTCTGAGACGTAAAATGGCCGCCATCTAAAAAATCAGCTGTGTTAGACATATCCTTATAACTGTGTGGCTGTGGTGGGTGTAAAAGAAAAAAATGTGAAATGAAATCCACTGGATTTCTCGACTCCGTATACAGTAATAAAAGTGTTGTGTTGTGTGTGTGTGTGTGATAGTGGCGAAATCTTGTGTATTGACTTTACTGGAAGTTACTGTTACTGAAAGAAAAGACTTCGTGGTTAAGAAATTAAGAAATATTAACATATTTTTCAGGGAACATTATATATTATTTATTTATTAAGGTCCACCAATACTTTTATAACATCAATGAGAAGAAATGTACATGAGAGTCTTAAATATAAGATGCACAACTTTTAACAGGCAATCACATGTAAAAAAGAAACCGCGCTTTTCGAGGTCAAAAAAATACATGTAGGTACATAATAAGATGGGTCTACTTTAATCATAATCATAATCATAATTTGCTGGTAATGTTCATTGCATGTCATCTTACTGCTAAAATAATTATTAGGTAATTACGTACACTACACCTCATTCTTACTACTTATAAATAGATAAGACATTATTTCTTAATAAGAAACTCATTATAGCTATAGAACGACTGCTCCACAAGCCACTTCTTTAATTTATTTTTAAAGCTTAAGGTAAGGTTACTCGAGGCATTACTAATAAACGTCTATTATAGCGTTAGTACCTTAAGCTATCCTACGAGTACGACCATCTTTCGGTCTTTCTGTACAGACTTTATTAGATTAATTCTCGCACATGATATTATTAGTTTGTCATTGAGTTTGCATTATGAATGAGAACTAAATTTCAGCTCACTTTGATAGTTGGAACTCATCAACTGACGGGTAAAACCTCCTACTAATATTATAAATGGTAAAGTTTGGATGGGTTGAACCATGACAGGTTGTAACCCTGCAACCAATTGTAATTAGTGACCAAATAGACTGGTAAACATCTTGGCCTTACAGAATTATTAATTTATAACAAAATTATAAAAACAAATTTTTACACTTACAGAAATATTAGCCTTATATTATTAAAGAAAAAAAACCAGCTTATAATTTTAAGAGGGCATTTTTTCCAACCTTATCTTGCTACAGTCTTTTGTTAGATAATTTTGAACTAATTGCACGACACATTAGCCTAGTTGGTAGTGACCCTGCCTACAAAGCTAGCAGCCCCGGGTTTTATTCCCGGTATGGGCAAATATTTGTGTGATAAGTATGAGTATCTGTTTCTGAGTCTTGGGTGTTTTCTATGTATTTAGATATTTATTTCCTCTATATAAGCATTTATATCATTATCTAGTACCTATAGTACAAAGCCTAGAGCTTAGTCTGGGACTAGGTCAATTTCTGTGAGATAGGTCTCTAATAATTTTTAAGTATTTCATTTATTATTTAATTGCTATATCTGGAACAAAGTCACACTTTGGGACACTGTATATATAAATAAATTATATTATAGTGTCTAAAAGCTTATACTGTAACATATTTATCATGGTTGTATGCATCTTCGTTTCTTTAGCTGAAAGCATTTAATATATCACAATTCAATTTTCTTTGTTTATGGTAGTTTTTATTTGTATTTCACCTATGTCCAGTGAGCTCATGGTTGTTCTGTGTCAAGTTGGTACAGTTTACAGACGCTAGTAAGATTGACTCTATTTTGTAGGAAGATCTCGTGCTAGCTGCATATACATAGAAAGATAGAATTTTATGCTGCACAACTGTTGATCACTTAACCTAAAATAAAAGACAGACAATATATAACACATGATTAGTAAGTTAGTAGGATGAAAAACTTGTAATCAAATGTTATTCTGGTTAATGAATTCCCATGAAATATTTATAAACGGCGTATGCACAAGGCCTAACAGGGATTTAAAGTTCGTGGGTCGAGGAATATATTTAGGAAACGACTTCTTCTTGAATAGGTAAAAAATATATGATCCACTGATCCCTCATCTAGACCACATTCGCAGAGAGAGCTATCATTAACCCGTATCTTTACCAGGTGTATTAGTGTAAGTACACGCATGGCCAAGTCGCAGTCTGCAAACCGTCGTAGTGACGCATTTACTAGCATCTCTAAATTCTTCTTCTTTTATATTAATAGCGGTCTACAGCGGTTCCGCAGTAATTTCGCCAATGTCCAGCGAGTGAAATATAATCAGTAAAGAGAAATCAATATAAAAAAACCGGACATTATCCAATCGGACATCTTCCCTCCCCAAAGGTTACTGGAATCCGGCATCTCTAAATTAATATTTCACAACATGCAGAACCGCACTTTTGTTTTGATTTCTTTGATTGTGACAGCTGTCATGTCACAGATAAAGCAGAAGGGTTCAAACAGTTTGAGGTTTGTTCGATGGAATTTCGATTTTTTTCTATAGATTTTTCAACTCGTGTTGGTGGTCTGAATCTAATTTGACGTTTTATTCCGTGGGAATAAAAATCAGAGTTTAAAATGTATGTAGGGCAAAGATGTAGGACTTGGACTCGGTTAGGTTCTCGTTTTTTCATTTTTCTTTAAGTTAGGTCACTTAAAGATTCATGTATTAAATACATTTTGTGGTGATTCACTTCCCATCGAATATCTTAGGGTGTGATATGTGATCGCTGATATTTTGCTAAGGCGTTATAAAAATAAGAAAGATTAAGTATATGTTGATTTCAGATTTTGTTTTGTGTAAGTGTTGCAGTGGATAAACCTAGTGTCCCAAATAATGAAGATCATAGCACTTACATAAAGTAATGTTTATAGAGTTGTGTTGTATACCTAAGTTATATTTTATATTTAGATGCATTCTCAGCCGGAAAATGTGAGGTAATGTGAGGAAAATTATCTCACTATCATTTAGTGGAATAAGATTATTATGTTTCGTTACGACTTGGTAGTTCCTTAATACCTGTCAATTGTGCAGTGCAGGGTCCGTCTGGATTGCTACCACCATCTTATCCTTTCACTCACTACTGGGCAGCAACAGTCTTCACATAGTTTCAGTGTGGAAATAAGACAACCTAAAGGGGACTACATGGAATGCCGCGATGCTTGTAATTCCACATTAGCAAAGAGGCTTTCCTTCTTAGTCCTCGGGATTGGCAATGCATTAGAAAAAAACATGAAACTTTTAACAGCATACTTTGTTATGACTCACAAGTCATGACTGGTTTACTTTCTTCTTTAGTACCTACTGGCCGGTTCCTTGAATTCAACCTTTTGTGTGCCCGAGAGGCATTTGTACCCGTCGTATATCTATTGCTGTATCTGTCCGTATACCTGTTGTATGCCGGAGAGGCACGCACACTTGTACCCGTTGTATGTCTTGTGATGTATTATTGCCTTTAAGATGTTTAGGATTTAAGTAATTTTAAAACTCTTTCATGTCAGTATTTCATCATTTGAAAAGGCAGTTAGGTACATCATAAATATCATAATATTCATAATACATTTTTAGATTTAATTTTGCATTGCAAATATTTTACACTCAACAGGTTAATAGTATCCATCCTGATCAATAGAAAAAGAATGGACAAGTTTTATAATATAATATAATACCTACAAAGTGTTGTTTGGTAATTCTTTTCTCTTGGTCAGGCTTTTAAGGTATAATAATATTATAGTCTTACCTAAAACGCATAGGTAACTTTAACTTTTCCTAATATAAAAAGACAAAACGGTCACTCAATAGGTACTCATTATTATTATACTATTATAATACAAATATAGGCCTTGTAATGTTCACAAAAACTGATGTTTGGTGGATTTATTTGCTTTAAAATCATAGTTTTAAAGAGTTGTCAAAGTGACGTTACCATAGCAATGAGGGACAAAAAAAGTTGATTGACCCAGGTACAGTCGCCACCCAGTCATGTCTGTCAGGACAACGGGTTATTTAGGTATATTATCATCAATATCAATAATACCTTAAAGATTAGTTACTCTACTTTTGCAAAAGTATACAATACAATACAAAACAATTTATTGTACACCATACAAAGACATACAACCAATTCAGTAAATTATCCACTATAAAATTGATGGACATCTATGTAGTTGGTTGGTAGTAACCCTGCCTACAATTATAATGGTACCGGCCAGGACCAATATGTATTTGTGTGGTGAGCATGAATATTTGTTCCTGAGTCATGGATGTTTTCTTTGTATCTAAGTATTGATTTATGTAGGTATATAAAAACATATAATGTTCGTATTAGTTGTCCCCACTGTGACTTTAAAGGCTCAGGCACAACAAACGCGTGTCAGGCGCGTCGCGCTTTGAACGCGTGCCCGCGCAAATTGTAGTACGAACAAAACAAATTGATCCCGTCACACCAAAAAGTAACGCGTGCCAGCGGCGGGCACGCGTTCGAGCTGCTTCGCGCCTGCCACGCGCCGCTGTCGCGTCTGACGCGCGTTTGGTGTGCCGCCTTTAGTTGCCGACGTAATGAAATAGAAAAGGTGTAAAGGTACATTACTGGATCATATGCACAGTGGATTGAGATAAGACGAAGGTAAAAAAAGCAAAAGTTGCATTAAACTAATTGTCATTAGTTTTTTAAACTTAAAATGACTTATTGATGTTTAAATACTTCTGGAAAAATCGTCTAGAAACGTAAACAAATTATTACCTACTGTTATTGATTGAATGTGTTAGCTTAACCCGGTGATAATTACTATTAAGTTTAACCTTTAGTTTTACTAAATAGTACCTAGTGAGATGGACTGGCAGTGCTCTCCTCTCTTTTCTGTTCTGCTAGTAAGCCTGACACCATGCTGAGTGGCAACCATTTCGGTGTTAATTTTAGATTTAAGTTTATTAGTTTGTAGTATTCTTCTTTAAAATGTTTTTGTTATTGTTGTTTATTTACTTTGTTTTATTTAATAAACCATTTCTTATCTTTTTCTTATCTTATCTTATCTTATAAACCCTAAAGAAAAACAGCAAAATGAAATACTAAAAACCGGTCAAGTGCGAGTCGGACTCGCGCACCGAGGGTTCCTTACCGCCGCACAGTTGGTGTTATTATATTTCGATTTGAATGTTATGTCTTTAACAAATAATAATAATACCTAGTGTGCAGTGGTACGGAACCCTCGGTGCGCGAGTCCGACTCGCACTTGACCGGTTTTTTGGTTACACCTCTCATCGCGCATCGGTCAGACTCTTGTAGGGAAAGGGGAAATGGACTGGCGCCGGGAGAGAGCCAAGAAGTAGAAGGGAAGAGGTAAAGTATAAGGTAGGTAGGTACGCGTACGGTATCATGAAAAAAAGTACGGTCAACCTTATAAGACGCTGCACACTTAGTGCTGTCTCTTTAACGTCATTTTTGAAATGCCGCACTAATCTGCCAATTTCACTCCGAATAGGGCCTCCCATTTTCTCTATACCTACTTTTTTTCTTAGCTATTAGCCTCGCTTGGGGCGACTTCTATGTTTTTTCGGTTTTTTGGTCGGAGTCAAAAGACCCGAAATTCAAGCCACTTGATACTTATTAGTTATTACACACTCGGCTAACTTCGGTTGTTTTTATAAATTCCGGTGAATTGACAGCGTAGGTACTTACACCATTTTTTTTTCTCTTTGTTACGCCCATAATTATATTTAAGAGCGCACAACGCAACGGCCGCAGCTGCCAAGTACTCCAAACTCCACGTCATCCATGTTGACTCCCTGCCTTACGACTGAGATATTCGCGAAGTTTTAAGAGTGTAATAATTGTATAGTCGAGCACTTCGTTGAGAGTGTAATGGCTACCTACATTACATGCAGTGCGCCTTTACATACATACATAAACTCACACCTTCATTCCCAGAGTGGGGTAGGCAGAGCTACAGAATTACCAACAACTCTAAACAACTTGTTGATAATTCTGTAACCACATTTTGCACAATCAGGCTAAGATGTTTACCAGTGTATTAGGGCCCTTACTTATTCTCTTGAAAACCGGTCGGTCGATCTAGTGAACGAACCAGAAAAGGTTGGCCTGTGAGTACATAAATTTGACCCATTTAGAAGTGTCTCAATCCATTGGTCGCGTAAGGTAAGCCGTCTTAATTCGAGAATGCACGCCCTAAAGAGCATTTCAAAGTTTGTACATTTGTTTGGACCTTTGACTTTGTCCTCTCCAGATTTTACCATTTTTAAAATTATGTGACCATTTTATATTTCATTTAGTCTTTTTAACTAGTAAATCATTTCATTTTCTAAAAGATCAATAAATTAAAATTAAATTGACAAAATATAAATATTTTTTTAAAATTATTGGCGGCCCGTTTCATTTGTATAGAAGATTGGATGTCTCCTTTGAATTTTGCTTGCTAAGAATCGATTTTTCGTAACCAGTAGGTATTAGGGCTTCAATTACACGGTGTGTTTTATTTAGAATAGGTCACCCGTGGGAATTATTTTCTATATGTTTTTGTATCTTGGATGAAGAAATATATTTTAAAATTAAAGATTTAAGTTTGTCCTACAAAAAGTTTCTTTTTTAATCCAGTTCTTCAGATGAAATAATCCGATTCATCCATGATTCATCAAAATGGATGCTGAAATCCTGCAATGTTTGCTAGGCATCCAATTTTCGCAACGCAATTCGCGACGAACTGCTTCCACCCAAGCCAGACGTCATTTAATTTCCTATTCATTCGAAGTAGTTTCTTGTAATTCAAAATTTTCAAGGTACCTATATTGGATAACATCGCCCATGAATGACATTTTAGTATGGGAATATTTAACCTTTCCAACGCCACTGACTGACATATCCCCACCACTGCTTCAACGCCATTGACGGATATTTCTGTCATAGTTGCCAGCGCAAAATAGACCTGAGTATCTATGAGGCAAGATTGATATTAGCTCTGATATTGGCGTGTGAGTGACGTCTTTTGTATTTGACATGGCGTTGAAAAGGTTAAATTTCAATAACTTACTAATGAAAATAAATATCGCTTTGAGGGCCATTTGCAACGTTAAAAGATGGCGGACGTGTGATTTGTTCTAGACTTTAATTTTTGGGTAATTAGGTGTTCAAAGTTCTTTTCTGATAGTGATTTGTACTTTTTATGCCTTTGTGTCGCACAGTGATTGAAGACTTGGACTTATTTCGTGTATCTGGCATCTTTCTTCTCGTTTCAAGTGGACTCGCAGTGGTGCAGAGGTTAAAACTATCTTGACCTCTGACCTACAAATCACCGTACAACGTTGCCCCCAATCTTCCTAGAGAAGATTGGATTGTGTTTTATTGCTATATTGATTTATAATTATATATACTTACTTGACACTGGCGAAATCACTTCACGTGGAAACGCCATATCCCCGCGGTAGTAGCTGTTCAAGTCGCCGCGGGGGCAAAGAAAGAAGAAGAAATATCGCTTTGTTTTGCATATGTGTGAGTCCTGCACAATTCGCAATGCAACTTGTCATTTTTGCAGCCTTATTTAAATCCGGTAATCATTAAAATTGAATTATTTTTGTTGTAATTACATATCCTATAAACAACTACGCATACACTACGTCAGAAAGTCGAAGTTTCAACGCGGTAAAAAAATATCGAGTATTGTTTTTACCTCGGCCGCCTTTACTGTCAAGTAAATAAGAGCTACCAAAACGTAAATAATTCGCAAAAAAGTGACGGGGCGATCCGAAGTTCTAATTTCAAAGTTCAGAGTAATGCCCCTGTGAAAAAGAACGATCCGTTTAGGTTCAAGTCGAAAACGATTTTTAATCTAAGCTGATGTGACAGTATTGTTGTTGTCAAATTAAAGAGATTTGCGTTTTTTCTTAGTATTTCCTTCCGCATAATAAGTCTCAGTCCGTCAATTAAAATAAGTATTTCTTTTAGGTATATTTCTGACGCCATTTTAAAGCAACTGCCCGTTCGGTCCGATTCGTGAGAACGCAATTCGTTATCGTTTTTTCTTGATCAATTAAAAGTTGACCGACAGAATTGCCTCGTGAATCGCCGCATTAATTCGACTTCCAAGACCACAAACATTACATGTTTCCCTCGGCAAGGTTTAATAGAACGGCTTTAAGCTATTTTAGTCTCTACGTGCAAGACATTAGACTTGTTGCACTACCTAAAAATTAATTGGCTAGTCGCAAACTGCGTGGCGAAAAGTCAAAGTCTGCCGAAGGTAGAAAGAGATAGGCGATCAACGGGGTAATGCTTGGTGCTAATGAATGATATACCCTAATATACTTGGTAAACTGAGAAACGGTTAACTAAGAGGTTTCCCTGAGGTTACGGTAAAAATTATATAAAATATATTTATTTAACACAATCAGACATCCGTAGTAAAAAAGAATGACGTTACGTGAGATGCATACAACAGTGCCACGCCTATTTTTAGGGTTCCGTAGCCAAATGGCAAAAAACGGAACTCTTATGGATTCGTCATGTCTGTCTGTACGTCCGTCCGTATGTCGCAACTTTTTCCCGAAACTATAAGAAGTATATACTGTTGAAACTTGATAAGTACCTACCTTACCTAGATGTATTCTGTGAACCGCATTAAGATTTTCACACAAAAATAGAAAAAACAATAAATTTTGGGGGTTCCCCGTACTTAGAACTGAAACTCGATTTTTTTTTTCATCTAACCCATACGTATGGGAAATCTATGGATAGAATGATAAAACTAAAAAAAAATATATGATGTACATTAATGCAATCCATGCAATCTTCCACCGAAAATTGGTTTGAACGAGATCTCATCATCATTAAATGTAAGAGCGGATCTTTTTTTTTTTTTTAAATGGAAAAAGGGCAGACGAGCAGGTGGGTCACCTGATGGTAAGCGATCACCGCGACCCATAGACACCTGCAACACCAGAGGAATTGCAAGTGCGCTGCCGGCCCTTGAGAAAAGAGTAAGCACGTTTTTTGAAGGCCCCCAAGTCGTATTGATTTGTCGGTGTAGTTCTCTCCACTAATTTCTTTTTTGTGCAAGGTTTTTCACTTCTTGGTATCCGCTTGCTCCTACTCTTTCTAGAATCTCCCTGACATAATTGGTTCTCGGTCTTCCTGGGCCTCGTCTTCCTTCTATCTATCCTTCTATTAAGTATGTTTATTATAAAGCTATCGTGTCTAAATATGTGTCCCATCATTGTTCCTTTTCTTTTATCTATTGCGTGAATGATATCTCTCGTTTCCTTTACCCTACTCAAAACTTCTTCATTAGTGATTTTCTCCGTAAGATCTAGTAAGTAGTTTTTTTTAATACGTCATAAATCGTAAACCGCAATTTACCTTTCATTCAATCAACTCAAATATAAAAAGTGTGTACGGAACCCTTCATGGGCGAGTCCGACTCGCACTTGGCCGCTTTTGAATTTATTTCGTAGTAATGGTAAGGTAATTGTTAAGTAAATCTTTAATTTGTTGAACCTATTAAATATTTAATGCCAATGATATTTAGGGCATAGGTGCCCTTCGTTGTTCAATCGCGGCAACTTCCACAAGTAAGTATAAGGAACGTTACCTATCTTGTCTCAATAAAGATGGCTTAAAGGTCCTCTGCAACCAGGCCATAAAATCCTTTAAAAAAAGCATATCTTGTCTATGGACCAAGCTCAGTGCCGGTCGGTCACGTGAGTCAGACGTCACGTCAGCGCCTACGGTAGAATAGAACTTACCATTACCATCTACAAGTAATCTTGTAAGAAACCTAGTACCTATCTATCTTACCTAGAGAAAAAATACAGCAATACCTTATTAATCTTAATGAATTTATTGTAACGTACGACTTGGCAGGTGGGCAAATCCCTTAGCCGTTTAACTGCTACAGGCTATCAAAGCAATAGATGCCAAATTCCTTGTTTTTGCCCAACAATCTATAGATGATACGTACCTATATTTCGTAAGTTCGAACGACGACAGTCGCATCAAAACCATCACATAAGTGCATAAATAACGTCGTACTGGTAGACCAAATTTGGTCTAGTTTGTTGAGTGGCATCACACTGGTGCGTTGACTAGGTTTCTATATCTTATTATTCTAAGGGTACATAGTCTCTTATTAGTCTGTGCTTCATATAGGGGAAATAGGATAGTATGTCTGGAAAGACATTCTGAATTTGGTGGTGATTCTGTGAATAGGATCAGATGGTAGAAATAATATTAATAAAAAATACTGTTTAAACAGAGTTAACAGTAGTTTCTACTGTCAGACAATAAATAGTATTAATACATGGAAATCTAAAAAGTCAGACCTATGAGATGGTTTTCGATCATTATTCAAGTCTTTAACTCTTCATATCCCGTGAGAAACTTTAATTGAAGCATTAAAATTTGAATTTAGAGTCTTAAGGGTTCATTTTCTGGCTGCTGAGATTCATTTTTTGCAACAGCTTAGAGGAGATTCCAGATAACTTTTAAGATAAATGGGTAGTTAATATAATAAAGTTACAACAATGAACAAAAACATTTATCTTTAAGGTTGTAAGTTGCAAACACATTACAAAATCTTGTCATAATTTTTTGCATCTTATGATTTCAGGTTCACATTGTGCATAGTACAAACTGTCAGTTATACTTGCCTGTTCTACTATGGATAACATTGTTGTCGTACAAAATAATCAAGAAACTAACTAGCCTCTAACCTAAGGAAATGAAAGTTGGATGTATTGAATAAAACATGTAATTAAAATATGGCTGTTTCATTTTATTTGATAAGGTAAATTGGCATACTCATAATTACTTTATTATTCCCTCCGGAACCACCAGTATTGTTATTGAAAACTGTAACATTTGCTATTAGAAATATAAGAAATTCAATAAATTTATCATTCTTGTAGTATGGTGGTACAGGACTTTACAGTGAAGGAAAAATGTGTATAAAATAATTTCACAAGATCTTTTAGGGCTAATGATGTGTTTCTGACAGGTCTGTATAAAATTTCAGCCATTCATGTGCTATAGAGTCCCAAACATTTAATTTTTACCACAAACATTAACCACAATTCAAAACTCATTACAAAAATAAAACTAAAGAGACTTCTGCTTGTTATACATACAAGTTAGCTTTTGTGAAAGGGGACCTAGTAAATGTGTTAATGTAACTTGTTATTTGGACACAAAACATACAAGATATTTTATATTTGCTTTGATTGTGGCAAAAGCACCTAGAATGATTTGTACAAATTTAAGAATTGTGTACATATATGGCTTTTAAAAAACAGTCTTGAGTTTGACTTTTGAGAAGAGCTGACCTATAAATAGTTATATTTTTTAATGATTATTAGACATTAATTTGTACCTAAATACAAAGGCTAAAAGATTTTTTATGTTGTAAAGAAAACAACAGTTATAATATTAATTATTTTCTAATAAAAAATAATGATTGTTATAAGTATCTAAGTTTTATAAGTATTTTTTATTTACTTCTTTAAATTATTGTATGCCATATATAGTAGCATATCCTGTCATTTCACCAAAAAATGTTTCAAAACTATTCATTTGGCAAACCCCTGTTTTTTCTGAAACTGTAAATACTTCAGAATTTATTTCAGGACTATCGTGTAAAACCCTATAGGTTAGGTTAGGTTAGTTTTATAAAAATCCTGAAATATTTACAGTTTCAGAAAAAACAGGGGTTTGCCAAATGAATAGTTTGTCAAATGAATAATTTGGTGAAACGTTTTTAGGTGAAACATTAGTGAACCAGATAGTAGTGATGCACTCACAAAATGTACTTGACACCTGTATAATGTATTATTGTTACCTACAATCATACAATAAAATTAAATACAGGTATTTCGGTATTTCTTAAGGCGCTACTCTGAGCCTGGGATTTTCTGACAGTTTCCTTAATATCTTTCAAACGGACTGCAATATGAAAAAAAAACCGTCTATTTTATAAATGATAAGACAATATTGAGATAAGAAGATTATTAGGTATTGTCATTACAGTCACACCCAGTAACTTTGACTACTTTGGTAGCATCCATTTAATGCTTGAAATAAAATTGACCGTATAAGTAGGTATTTTTGAGTGGTGAAAAGGTGAAAGAGGAATGAGATTAATCAACTTGGCAAAAACCATTTTCAGGCCGCTCAAAGTTACCCAGTTGTTGTATTAGCTGTGATGGGTTCGGGTCATGCATGTGTGACAGCCAGACAGAAAAAGATGGTGTTCAGAACTTAATAAACCTACTTGAGAACAACAGGTATTTTTACTAAAACCCCACTTAATGTTCAAAGTTAACAGGTTTGACTGTAATATATAAAGAAATAAAATACTTATTTACCAGGGATATAGGTACAATATAAGAGGTAACAATGATTTCAAGTCGGTAGGTCTAGGGACATCATTAGAAAGAGAATTTAGATATGAATCAGAATCAGAATATTCTTTATTCAAGTTGGTTTACATAATAATAAACTTTGGAAATGTCATAGTAGCGACTTATCCTAAGTTTACTGCATATGGGCAATAATTATACGAGAATTATTGTTCAGCGGATCTTTCAAGAAAACCCACATTTTCTTCGCCAAGTGTCCCACCATTACACGCATGACCAAGCGTATTTCGTCGACACTTACCTACAGGGTAGGTAAGTACGTTCATTTCTAGGATATTATTATGTAAAAAATTTGGTAGCTAATATCCGGCTATTTTGCACGTTAACGTTGCACTCAAGACTTCGTTCGGGGTTCTAGTATTTGGGAGAGTTTAGAACCCTTCTTCTGTTATAATGAAACTGCAACTGTTCGTTGGTTGACACAATTTTGCCAATGTTACTCATAATCTCAGTCTGTCTCAGTCAAATTATAATTATTAGAAACTTCACTGAAAGGCGTACTCGATGGAGAGCATAGGTTCTATAATTTAAAAGATGGCTTCATCAATCATAATAACAAAAACTTCGTAAACAAATCTAGGTAGAGTAATTTGATCGGATTTTGATCAAAAAAGTCGCTTCTGTCAGTTCAATGAGGTAGGTTTTTTTTTTTTTTTTTTCGTTTGTTCTTTCGAACAGGCATGAGGTAGGTAGGCTAAGTGACATGCCACAGACAGACTAGTCATGTGGCAATTTTTGAAATATACTTAACTACCTCTAACAAACAAAATTAAGTACGAATACATAAGTCTACTTAATTATTTTTATTATTTGTATCCGTTCATATACGAATTGATTGCATTAAATACTAGAAATATTTATTATTAACCATTCCGACAAAAGCACCACGGTACTTGTGCTGCCTGCTTTATAAAATTCAGGAAACGCATTCAACTCGACGCAGTAATGTCAAACTAATGTCAGTTTATCGACTCACCGTTCGTTCGACATTAAACTAGAATTCCGTGATGTGATAGGTGAAGTGATGCTTGCGTGATCTGAGTGTCGAAGCGTGCTACCTATTTGAGAATGCACACTCTAAGATGTGTTTTATACGCTCTGACGGGACAACTTAAACGCGCCGGTTAACAAAAGCTGGGTCGAGTTAATAAGTGATGCGCTTATGAGAATAACATGGCAGTACCCAAAACTTACAAGTGGGCTCATTTTGTTATGATTTTGAAAGGTGGGCACAGTTAGTCCACTGGCCGCCATGACTGTGACGAAATATATTTATATTCGCAATTGAGACAAGGTCGCATTTTGTTAATCGTCAATGTGCTAAAGTCGTTAATTTGGAGACATATTTATTTAAGGACTTTACTTAAAACCTGTGATTTTTGTTGAAATTGAGCTTTCTAGGGGTCCATTTTACCCAAAATGCGAGAAAGCTTACCAAATTGAAAAAAAGGCGCCTCATTTCACTGTCCATGTCCTAATTTTCATCGGTAAAACCATATTGCTTTTGACATGTTATCGTTAGACCCCGCTATCGAAGGTGCAAATTGGTAGCTGTCAAGTTCTTAGGGTTGAGTTAAAATCATTTTGAAATAGCTATGTCGATAATTATAGCTATATGTCGATATTTTTTCTTTACCATAATGAGGGTCTAGGACTTTAATTAAACTTGTCTATTTTATAAAACAGGCCTATATAATTACAAAATGAATGTGTTAAATATTTATCATTACTATAAATAAAAATCTTCAATCTTTCATCATTACTAACAAATTATCGTTATCTTCATAGCACGAACCATTCATAAATGAATTAAATTAAAAAAAAACAATAAATCTCTTTTATGTCCACCAAAAGGGATATTGATTATCGTATTCTTAATGAACGATCAGTTTTCTTTCCAGTTTCTCTGCAATAATCTAGTGCAGTCATGATATATTTAACAATAAACCCAATATCTTATCTATTCATTTTTAATCATGGAGCCCAAAAAAACTTGTTAAATTGTAGTCTAAAATTGGTATGGGTACCTACATATAAAACTATCAGGGGACGATCTCACACAAATTGGCCTACTTAGTCCCAAACTAAGCTCTAGGCTTGTACTATGGGTACTAGACAACGATAAACATACTTAAATAGAGAAATACATACTTAAATACATAGAAAACATCCAAGACTCAGGAACAAATATTCGCGCTCATCACACAAATATCTGCCCTTACCGGGATTTGAACCCAGGACCGCTGGCTTCGGAGGCAGGGTCACTCCCAACTAGGCCAACGTGTAGTGTTTAAAGACGAATCCTAGAATCAAAATGCTGCGTCAGTCTCTAACCACCCCGGTTTTTTCCGTCAGCGCGACATTAGCAGGGTGATTCTTAATAACTGTATTATTTCCATTCTAGTCATGTTTGTCGTATTGTTACAACACGGCGTTTTTTTTAACAAAGTATATCTAATACATTATGCTCACATAAATTAAGTGATAATGACATTTGCGTGCAGATCTTCCTTTGTGTTGTTTTAGATATTCCGAGATATCTAAATATGTTATTAAAACTAATTATATATGATGTCCAGTCTAGAGGTCAGTATATACAGGAAAATAATTAAATATTACAGTTAAGTAAAGTCAGTCAAGCGCGAGTCGGATGTGTACCCAGGTACCCAGATAATTAATTTCGACTTCATAAAGGTTTTTCCATTATATACATACATAAGATTAAAGTTGTTTATTGAGTAAGTTGGCCGCACGGGCACTTTTACACGTCAAAATTCTACCAGCGCTTCCCAAGAGAAGACCACTGCTGAGAAGAAGCGCCACAAGAAACTCAACAGTCAGTATTTTTTTCAGGAACATATATTCGCGCTCATCACACAAATATCTGCCCTTACCGGAATTTGAATCCAGAACCGCTGGCTTCGGAGACAGGGTCACACCCAACTAGGCCACCGTGTCGTCATATGATTTTGTATCTAGATGTTGTCTAAAGGTGCATTGTGCCTAAATGGGTGAGTATTTTGAGGTTACTTTGACCCACTATAGAACTGTGTCACAGTGACGTCATGATTCAAGGCGTTAGAAGTGTCAAACAAGTTGTTTTATAATGTCACTGTGACACCGTTCTATGCTGGGTTAAGTTTTTATTGGACTGATAGTACCTATATCGAGTTGTTACCTGTCGCTATCATATCATACATACACGCCTTCATTAACAGAGTGGGGTAGGCAGAGCTACAGAAATACCAACAACTCTAAAGAGACGAAGTTAAGTTAGTCGAAATTGACCAAGTCCCAAACCTAGACTATGCTATGTTAAACTTACGTAAATAGAGCAATACATACTAAAAATACATAGAAAACATTCAATTCACACACAAATACTTACGTTCATCACTCAATTTTTTGCCAATAACAAGAATCGAACCCGGGACTGCTGGTTTCGTAGGCAGGGTTAGCTAACTAGGCAAAGTGCGTTGTAATTTTTGGGCAAGCATCTACTGAGACCCATAGACGTTTCAATTCTGAAGACTAATCTCAAGACTGCGATCCTAACACTGCTGCTTGGCGGTATATTAAAGGATAACCAATGTTGTTGAAAACAAAATTAGTCAAAAGCACTTTTTATATCAAAAACATGAACTTTACGAATAAATTCTGATATGTAAACAACACCATGTATGTCAATGAAACCTTAATATGAACTGATAATCATGGGCTCTATTTCTACTCTATAAAACTATATGGTTTTGACATTGTTGTTGTTGTGTGTTGACGACATGCTAGCCTAGTTGGTAGTGACCCTGCCTTCGAAGCTAAGGGGTCCTGGGTTCAAATCCCAGTAAGGACAGATATTTGTGTGATGAGCACGAGTATTTATTTCTGAGTCTTGGATGTTTTCTATGTATTTAAGTATTTATTTCTCTATACAAGTATGTTTATCGTTGTCTAGTACCCATAGTACAAGCCTAGAGCTTAGTTTGGGACTAGGTCAATTTGTGTGAAATTGTCCTCTGATATTATTATTATTGTTAGCGTACTGTCAAGTAAATAAGACCTATCATAACAATACGATAAGGTGTCAAAAGCTATATGGTTTTACCGAGTAAGATAGAGCCTCAATTATGCAACAGTATTACAAACTGGACAGAACGCAGTCATACGCCTAAAATTTAGGGTTCCGTCAGTAGTAGAAAAACCTTTCACAATCATTAAATCAATAAGTATATATTCCATATATTGAGTGCTTTGTAAATGACAGTATCACGAAATAAAAACTAAGCACGCAATATTTAAAAGGTGAAGAATATTTTTGTAGAATACTTAACGCTGAGTTAGGACCATTTCGCCTCAACATGCCTTTCTTACGTATCGTTGCTTGTTGTAAGTTAGTCATGAGAAATGTATTTTTTTTCTGTATAATCTAAATTAGATCTTTCAAGTACCTATCCTTTTTTCCACTTCGGTTTGACCATATCGCTATCGTTTTGTTGTTTTAAAGATGCAACTATGGGTAAGTGGCAAATATCTGCATCTTCATCTTACAAAACATTGTATTGAACACCATATACATCAAGAAAAGGATATACAAAAAAATATATGACATAATGAAAGTGCTCTTATCGCTAAATACCAATCTCTTCCAGACAACCTTACAAAGAAGAGATGGTGGTGGTATAATATATATAATTCTCGTGTCACAGTGTTTGTAACAAAACTCCTCCGAAACGGCTTGACCGATTCTCATGAAATTTTGTATATTCAGTAGGTCTGAGATAGATCGTAAACAATTTTTACCCACCACCCATTATTTAATCGTGATTTTAGTATTTTTGTATATACTTATATGGCAGAACAACGTTTGCTGGGTCAGCCAGTATTAAATAAATAAAAGGTGCTATTTTAAAAGATTCATTAAAAATAGGTAGTAATTTCTCTCAGAGTTTCATAACATACCAGCCCGTAAATACTATATAACTTTGTTTGAAAACTTACAGTAACTTGCAAGAGGAAATGCTGTGTAAAAGCCATCGAGCTACACAATAGTTTTATCATCACATTACAGCTCAGCCCAACTCGCGCTTGGCAGCTTACTTCTTATTAAATGTGGTGCGTTATTTAGTCTCGATTATTTGTTAGTTGGCGGCGCCGAAAGCGCGACGCGTGGATAGTGCTAGTGGTAGTGATAACAAATTGATCATCCATCATCAACATCAGTGATAACAAGGACAAGATGTACAAGTTGCTAGCGGTGTTGTTCCTGGTGCACCAGTGCTCCGGGATTATTTATAAATTAAATGGTATGTAAACGTGATTTATGTCAAATTGAGGACACCCGCGACTTATACAGGGCACAAATTTTAATATTTGCTTCGCTATTGTTAATCAATAACACATGTTGTGTTATTTTTACTCTAGTTTAAAAAATATTAGAGATATTGCCGATTCAATGATTCCACTCACTTAACGATATTTATGGACCCTCACAGTGTATACCTACAGCTTGACAACCAATGTCATCATTTCTAGTGTGACTTTGTGTCCACACGAGAAGGTAAAAGCGAGCCCTTACTACCTTAGTCGCCTCTTACGACATCCACGAGAAGACATGGAGTGGCGCTATTCTAACCCGGCAACCACACGGCGTTGGGGGCTGTTATAAAATGTACTGAGAAAATATAGCGCACGTTATGCAGGGTCCAATCGCTATCACGATCTTATACTTAACCTACCGCCAAGCAACAGTTTTAGCGCTGTGTTCCCGTGTAGGAATAAGACAACCCGTGAGTGTAGTACCAGAGAGGAATTCCATCTCAGTCCCCATGGTTGACAACGCATTTGCGGTCTTAGGATTGCAGTTTAGATTGTAGGATACAATTGTCTAGGGTCACAGAACCCGTGTTTGTTTACCTTATCCATGCGATACAAAATGTAAAACCATTCAATTCTAATTAAGGCATTATATTGATTGATTTTATGTCATTAAAATTTCATTTCATCGAACGCTATTTTCTGCTGAAACCATAATGTTTTCAGGGTATCATAAACATTAATTACGTAGGTTAGGTTAGGTTAGATGTTGAAGAGAGATTTAATACCTACATTCGAAGAAGTCATGTGTTACCCTATTTAAAAGATAAAACCTCAATATAATGGCAATCCGTTTGATATACCTATATTTTGACGACACGGTGGCCTAGTTGGAGGTGACCCTGCCTCCGAAGCCAGCGGTCCTGGGTTCAAATCCCGGTAAGGGCAGATATTTGTGTGACGAGCGTGAATATTTGTTCCTTAGTCTTGGATGTTGTCTATGTATTTAAGTATTTATTTCTCTATATAAGTATGTTTATCGTTGTCTAGTACCCATAGTACAAGCCTAGAGCTTAGTTTGGGACTAGATCAATTTGTGTGAGATTGTCCCCTGATATTTTTATTTTTTCATTTTTTTATCTTAAACGGCTCAACCGACTTTCATAAAACGACGGTATGAATTCTAAGTCCAAATCGGTTCATCCATTTGGGAGGTGCGATCCTACATTTACACACACGTATAACACCCCTGTTTAGAATAATAGGTAGGTTGTATATTACTTTCAATCTAAGACACTTTTCATACATTAATATATTATGGGGCAGTCTCACACAAATTGACCTAGTCCCAAACTGACTCTTTTGCCAGGGCTTATAAACATAGACAGAACTATGGTCACGAGAATGGTTTTTTAGGGTTCCGTAGTCAAACTAGGAACCCTTATAGATTCACCATGTCCGTCCGTCCGTCCGCAGCCTAGCGCAGAGACTCTTAGTATTAGAAAGCTGTAATTTGGCATGAATATACATATTAGTTACGCCAACATAGTGGTACAATTAAATGTAAAAAAAACGGTACCTCCCCTATACGTATGAAACGTATCGTGGGGATGTATTTTTTTTCTCGTCTACCCCATAGTGTGGGGTGTCGTTGGATAGGTTTTTCAAAAATATTGTGGGTTTGTAAAAACTATCACGACTAAGTAGACATCATTGGTTCTTGAGATACAGGCGATTAAAGTGTTTATACCTATTAAAATCATCTAAGACTGCACCAATTGACTTTTAATAGAAAATTAGTTATTACTTTTTTTATGTTTGTAGTACTTAACGGCTTCGGAACCCCGCACTGAGCATGGTCTTGCCCGATTTTTTAATATACAGGATGGATGGAAAGTTGATATAAGTCAATAAGGGCCGTTACTGGAACCATTGCCGCCGCACGAAATCTACATAATGGTCACCATCTTTAACTTTTCAAGTTGTATAAACATAGATATAGATTTTAGTGGTGGTAGGACCCTGTGCAGAGTCCGTCCGGATCGCTACCACCATCTTATCCATTAACCACCCGCCAAGCAACAGTGTTCGCATTGTTGTGTTCCGGTGTGGGGATAAGACAACCGGTGAAATTACTAGCATAGAGGCATTCCATCTTAGTCCTCAGGGTTGGCAACGCATTTGAGGTCTTAGGATTATAGTCTTGAGAATGCAAATGTCTATGGGTCTCAGATTCCACTTACCATCAGGTGGCCTGAGTGCTCGTGTGCCTTCTCCTTAACATAAAAAAAAAAAATATATATAGCAGGCGATTCGCTAAAACTGATTGTGTTGTCAACTTTTTTCCATTAATTTTCAAACTTGAAAGGCGATAATGCCAGATTGTACCAATTTTCAAAATTAAATTGATTAATAATAATTGCATATGAGTCTGAAATAATAGTAAAATATAAATAAAATGCAGTTAAATGTACCGTATAAGTTTTATAAAAATGGTTTGTAGCCAAGTTTTGAAAACAGGAAATAAACCTTGGCTGTTTTTAAACCTCCATAGTCTGAAATGACGTACGATAACCGCCGCCATGAATTTGTGTCCTCAGTTATTTCTCTATCCAAGGTTGTCTCGAAGAGATCGCTATTTAGCGGTAAGACCGCCTGTTGTATACCTATGATTGAAATGTACTGTTCCATGTTTTTTTTTTTTGGTTTTGAATAAAGAGTATTCGTATTGTATTTTATTGATAGTGGGTTCTGTATTTAACTAAACTCATAACTCCCGCTTGAGGTAAATCGGCTATAACTGCTCTATACAGTAAACACCTGCGTGTAATAACACCCTTTCCAAGCAAGTGTGATGAAAAAGTTTAATATCGCCTTACTCAATGTCATGAATATATGTATTACATACTAGAGTACGCCCGCGGCTGCGACGTCGCTGAGAATCAGTTTTCCGCTACTCTCCCTATAGATGAATTTCTAATAATCCCTTCTTAGTGCACCCCTGGGATATCCAAAGAATATTCTCTACAAATTTCAAGTCCCTAGGGGCCTTATCACGCTACCACGACAAGATTTTGACATAGGCTCGGGACTTTATTTATTTAATGCGTCTATTCCATATTCCAACGTAAGAATTAAGTGTTAAGGTTTAAAATAAAACTGTTTTTGTGTGACTTGAGTCCTTTTATTACTAAGCAACTTAAACTCCGGGTGGCTGTCATTTGAATAATTTCATAATAATATTTGACACTAGTTTCCGTTTGACGTATTCCCGTGGTATCACGCCCACTGCGGTTTCGGCTGCTCGTTCTCAGTCACAGTACTATTTTATATGTATTTTTAGATGGCCTCAGTAGGTTTAGACATTCGCGATTTAGCGATTCTATTCCTAATTCTAACCCATCTCGCTTCTACATCGTAATCATATCGTTGGCGTTATAGCGATAACTTAAGGAGAAGATGCACTGTAAGCCACCAAAAATGTTAGGTATTTTAGTCCCTTAACTACATAGTATAAAACTAAGTCGCCTGTTCCTATGTATGCTTAGTTTTTAAAAACTACGCAACGGATTTTGATGCAATACTAGGAGAAGAACACAACATTTCATATAGCCCGTTGATGTATAAAACCAGTAGATGTATGATTTAATTAAACAAAATAAAGAGCAGTTTCGTGAGTACGACATAGATGCAATTTTAAAAGAACATGGCCACTCCGTTTTACGATTGCCACCGTTTCACCCGACGTTCAATCCGATCGAAAATATTTGGTCCATGGTAAAAGGATATGTAGCAAAAAGAAACGTTTCTTTAAACCTGCAAGGCATTATGAGTTTAGCAACTGAACGAATGAATACTATTACTGCTGAGGACTGGGAAAATATTTGTCGCCATGTCGAAAGTGAAGAAAATATCGATGTCAGGAAGGGGAAATGGATCGAATTTCAAACAATCTTATTATCAATACTTGTGACAGCTCAGATGAAGAACATGATAGCGACTAAAAGCGAAAAACAGAGGACTACTACTTATTCCATTTCTTAAGGGTACTTATGTAATTTTATTAAATGATTCTCCTTTTGTTGCAAACGGTACAACCACTACAAATGCAATTCCATGTTCTCGATAATTCATCTATACGGCCGTGCCTCTTTGTTTTGTTCGACTTGGCAGGGGCACCACCGTGCCCCCAAATAAACGTCAAATATTTTAACTATTAGCAGTTGACGCAGATGTTGACAAACGTGCGTAAGTTTACGTCAAGATGCGCGTGAGTGGAATAAAACTAGTAATATTAAACATAACTCTTCAACACGCTTGTGACCCGCGTCGACACGGATACAATGAAGCATTGTTTCACTTGTTTATTTACTTATAGATTTTAAATAATTTTTGTACTTTGTTCCCGTAAGTTAAGTTAAAAAAAGTTGACGTTTATAGAATATATAAAGAACATAGCATATTAGTGGAACATATATATTAACTACCTGTCGCCCGCGACTCCATCCGCATTTAAGTCTTTTATACTAGGAACCCTTACAGTTTCACCATGTCTGTCCGTCCGTCCGTCTGTCTATTAAGACCCTTTATCTCGGGAATGCGTGGAAGTATCGAGTTAAAATTAAAACCATATGTTCAAGCTTACCATACGTTTAAGATGAGAAAAAATATGAAACTTCTTAACTAACGTAAAAAAAGATAACGGCCGTTTATGCCGCAAAAAACGTATAGCGTAAACGTATCGATACTATCAAGGGAATAAAAACGACGGACCGACAGACAGACAGATATGACGAATCCATAAGGGTTCCGTTTTTTGCCATTTGGCTACGGAACCCTAAATAATGCGATTCCAAACTTATTTGCAGTTGGTAAACTAATCGCGTCCTATGTCCATGTAACGAGACAACAGTTTTTCCACGGCAAAGTCAAGTTTGTCCCTCAATACAATTCTAGATTCTTATAAGTTTGTATGGAACCCTCGGTGCGCGACTCCTACTCGCACTTGACCGGCTTTTTTTCTTTTAGGATCGTTTTTTACATAAGTAAAATATACAAACTTTATGCAGTTGGGTGATTAATTTGACAATACTAGACACGATTGCAATAGGGGAACAAACACTGGAATAGAGACCTTGTTATTCAGTGAATAAGGAACCTGCATAATATTTTTTCTTACGCTCTCTGGTAAGTGCTATGAAAGAGAGGAGTAACTGTACACGCGAAATAGTTGTCGTGTAATTTTTTCATTAGATATGAAGCTTTAAAAAGTCATAGTTCAGACCCCCTGCAAAAACACTATACAAAATCGACGACAGAAATGACGTCACAGCTGTTGTTCCATGTTTAAAATGTAAGGACCTTGTAAAGAAATTTGCATTTATTTCGTAAATGAATATTACGTGAATAAAATGAGGAAGCTGAAAAAAACAATTATAAAACAAAAAAGAAGTTTTAAAATTTTAACAAGTTTTGATCCTTATAAACGCGTCAAAACGTTGTGTTGCGTTTTATATACTTTTTTACATTTTCTGCTAAATCGTATCAATAAAACTCAATTCTGAGGTAACTCAGACATGAGAATGCATGTAAATGTTCTCTATTGGCCAGATTTTTGAAGCATTTTTACCCCAATACCAATTATTATTTGTTTTACTTTGAATGTCAAGTATCAATCCATTTTGCTCGACCGTCTAGCGATCTCACGACCTTCATAAACGGAGACATGGAGAAGTCTCAAATTTGGCCATTAAATAAAAACTGGTTAATGTATTGCGTAAACTCAAAACATGCACTGACGCATTCATCAACAGCCCCTCATTTACATAGAAATTTGTCTCCAATTGGAGCCATCGGCGTGGAACATGTGCAGCAATAAACTACTATCAATGACCGATTTTTTTGAGGGCCATCTGCGAAGGTTTGAGAGGAATTTTGAATTATTAGTAACCTACTGCTTGCCTTGACTATATTCTAATAATTATTACAAGATGTAAAAGTTATTGATAGGTAATTCATGGATTTTTGAGATTCAATGATGACTCTGGCTACGAAGATAGCGTTGACGGGTTCAATTCTCGGTCAGCGCAAATATTTGTGAAAGCACGAGAATTCGTCGAGTCTTAGTGGTTTTCTGTGAAGTAATTATTTCTCATACGGCCGTTTTGACAGCCATTGATGTCATTTGTGTGACCATTTTCGGTGGTTGCCGGGTTAGAATAATGCCACTCCATGTCTTCCCGTGGATGTCGTAAGAAGTGACTAAAGGAATAAGGGCTTGTAGTACTGTTAGGTGGGCTTGCAACCTGTCTGTCACATGATGGCATACTTTATTTGTCTGTGAAAAAAGTGATTCATCCACTATCTCCTGAGGTAATCGATTCTTCTTATCTATATTATATACGCGAATCTTTTGGAAGAAATTCTCTGAATGATGATGAAAACCGCATTTAACCTATCTAAGTATAAATGCAACTTAGCGGTACAAAAAAACCAGCAATTTTTAATGCCTAAATATTATAATTGTGACAGTAACTTTTCCAATTACCTTTTCACTGAAATTTTGTATGAAGATAACTTGAACCCTTAGAGCCCCTAGCCAAGATGCGTTCGCTAAGTAGCGTTTCTATTCGTTTTGTTTTTAAAACAATCGCGTCACTGGTAGATCACGTAACTTTTCGAACGACATAATCTACCAGTGATGCGATTGGTTTAAAAATAAAACGAATAGAAACGGAGTAAATATCGATAATGGACTTATATGAGGATGGAGTCGCGGGCAACAGCTATACAACGTGTTACAAAATAATCTGTAAAAAAGAAATTACGAAAGTAGTGTCAACCCTAGTATACTGTATACCTAAGATACTGAACTGGGCCTCTATTCAGGTGCGTTAAAACGATATCATGTTTGACACGTTTAAGAATCGTTTATGTCACAGTCGCCATTATTGTAAATGACGTAAAAGTTATTAAAACGTTGACAATACGGAAACAGGTCAAAAACGATATCGTTATTACCTTGTAGAATTCCAGCCCTGACGTTATTTAATAAGGGTTGACACTACTTTTGTAATTTATTTTTTACAGATTATTTTGTAACACGTTGTATATATACTATAAACTTTTGCATTACTTTTCAAATAGTCTAAATTTTAAAGAAAAAATACAGATCGCTACCAGTCTTTCATAGTTTAATGCACTTTATATTATGTATAGTTAATTTATATTAATTTTAGTTAAAATTTAGCCATTATAAATTCAGTTAAATTATTCTTATGAGTGCTGTATACGCCTGTGTTACCAGTAGAATAAGCAAGATTGTAATATCATTTAAAATGTATCTGTGTAAACACTGTTGGTGTATCTATTAATAAATAAATAAATAAATACTATTAGACATTAGAGAAAAGTCTTGTGGATTTTGAACGGAACTTAAATCCCGAATGTTACTAAAGAAACTTTCTTCTTCTAGACACGGAATACTATAAACTGCCGCCGCTGTACAAGATGGACGACTACGACTCGTGTCTCGTGCAGCCCGGCGGTATGTTCTGCCTCACCGAGTCAGTGTTCTACTCCAACCAGGAGTCCGAGCTGATGAGGACTCTACAGGTAATTATAGTTGATACATAAGGGAGCCCGTTGTTTCCCATCATTTATTTTGGTCATTGTTGACATAATTATTGATAGTCGGGAAGTTAAAAAAAAACATAGTTAAGGGCTTTAATTAAAACAAAACTTAATTGATTCCTTTGTGTAACAAAAGTTACCCATATAGTTTGTATTACTAACTTTCGTTACACAAAGGACGCAATCGTGATTGTTGTTGTCATTAAGCCTTTGACTATGTACAATTTTTTGAAAACGACCTAGTCATGATTTTGTATATCGCTGTAACCGTAAACTTTTCAGAATTTCTTAAATATTTAACGTTAATGAATAAGTAATAGCTTCTTAAATCTTCGTTGTACGCGGCAATGGCGCGGTTTCCACTAAACCGTCTTGATGCGTCCTGTTGAGTTTGCTTGTGGTGACTCGCGGCACGTACGGACGAGGCCCGCACACATGCAAACCGCTCGATATAGTTGAAAACAAACGGGCGACACGTTGGCCTAGTTGGTAGTGACACCACCTTCGAAGCTAGCGGTCCTGGGTTTAAATCCCGGCAAGGGCAGATATTTGTGTGATGCACGAGTATTTGTTTCTGAGTCTTGGGTGTTTTCTATGTATTTACGTATTTATTTCACTATATAAGTAAGTTTATCGTTGTCTAGTACCCATAGTAGAAACCTAGAGCTTAGTTTGGGACTAGGTTAATTTGTGTGACATATTGTCCTGTGTGATTTATTTAACTACTGTTTTTACTATGTATGGTATAATATAACCTTGGTAAGATTAATATTGTTTGCGGTTAGATACAGTAAATAGTTAAAGTTAAAGATCACAACGACGGTACAATTACGTGGCAAGCGCAGGACTCGTAATGAAGGAGCACGGTTGTTTACTTTATTGCAGTGCAGAGATCACTGGGAGTTATGTAGGTTTCTTCGTTCAGAAATATTTTCTTGGAAAGATATTTTCTGTAGTTCTTTACGGTATTCAGTGATCCAAAGACATTTACAATCTCAAGTCTGCAATCATTAGACTGTAAATGCATTGGCACCCTTGCCAGTTAAACTTGAAATGTAGTTTTTGCATTAAAAACGGTATTTGGGCATTTCTTAGAAAGTTTGTACCTAGTTAAGGATTAAAATTAAGAAACGTTAACTTCTCCACTGAGTTACGAAAATTAAGTAGTCGTACATTTATACACTCTCAACGCCAACTAGCAGTACCTAACTCAAATTCAAAAAATGAACCAGATTCAACCCTCACTCGTTAGTAATATGATTGCACTTGCTACAGGATTTTTGTCCGAGATATCACCATATGTCTTATAACAATATATAGCAAATTTTCGTAACTCAGCGGAAAAGTTAACGTTACCTAATTTATTCCTTAACTAGGTACAAACTTTCTAAGAAACGCCCATTTAACTATATCGATGCTTGACATGATTGAGGTCAGCATGACATTTTATATACATAATGAGTTTAAGGACATAAGGGTATAAGTCGACTTAACTCCTAATAAAAAAACCGGCCAAGTGCAAGTCGGACCCGCGCAGGAAGGGTTCCGTCCCATTATCTATACAACCACGGTGTCCGTATTAAGATCGAGCAAAAAACGGCAAAAAATCACGTTTGTTGTATGGGAGCCCCCCTAAATATTAATTTAATTTTAATTTTATTATTTATTGAAGTGAATATACAACTAAATATTCTGTGAATATTTCAAGTGTCTACCTGTTGCCGTTATTAATATCGAGCAAAAAACGACAAAATATCACGGTTGTTGTATGGGAGCCCCCTTTAAACATTTATTTTATTTTGTTGAGGCTGCCCTAAAACTGCTGAAACATGGCATAATATATTTCATATTAAAGTTAGGATAGTCGAAATTCCCCGACATAAACCACAGAATAATAACTTGTAAGGCCCAAGCTTGTAACAAGTTGATTTTGAACTGAAGTTTATTACTGTTGTTTTAATTTTATGAACGAGAAGTTTTAAGTAGCCGAAATTCAAAAACAATTTATGCCCATCTAATATATAAAATTCTCGTGTCACGGTGTACGTTATTGAACTCCTCTGAAACGGCTCGACCGATTTTAATAAAATTTTGTGTGTATATCGGGTAGGTCTGAGAATCGGCCAACATCTATTTTTCATATCCCTAAGTGCAAAAAAAAATATTGCAGCGGGCGAAGCCGCTGGCGGGTCGCTAGTTTTTTATAAAATTTTACCAAGTTAATTATTTTTTTAAACAAAGTAATTTGAATTATAAAGGTGGTAAAAAGTTATTCATACATTATTAGACGACTTTTACACCAATAAATCGTAATTTATTCATACCTTTTAGACGTCAAAACGATTCGTGAATATGCGATATTCTAAACCTTTTACAGAAAAATTCACAAAACACCCACCGGTTTCAAATCGATTAATCAAAACAAAATAATAAAACCAAAAATGTAGCTCATACGTTTGTTGAAAATCGAAATTATCTTTCGTGTTGCGCATTAAAATTTGTAGAAGTAAAGTATTTCAACTGTAAAATCTCGTCTATAAAATCACGTAAATCAGCGAAATCGGCAAAATTTCGTACACGGCCTCTGAATCCACTTTTCATTTCAGGAATACTCGGAGTACAAAATCAAACACTACAACCACACCATAGCACACAGAGCCCTCTGCGTCCAAAGGTCGTGCAAGGACTTCATGCAGAACAAATCCTTGGACAACGAAGAAGACCTTAGGTCCATCTTGCAAGATTGCGTGAACAGCTCCGCATGGAACGAATACCAGCTGAACACTAAGCTGTCCAAGATTCTGTATTGTCAGACCGCTGAGTCTAGGGTACCGGTCAGTACTGGAGACTATATCATGACGGCTGTTCTCCTGGGTGTGATCATCCTGAACGGTCTTGGAACAACCTATGATGTTATCAAGGGGGATGGTTCAGGTAAAAACCATTTTAGGGTACTAATAAATCTTACTAATACATACATACATAACGTCACGCCTTCATTCCCAGAGTGGGGTAGGCAGATCTATAGAAAAACCATTAACTGTAAAAAAAGACTTGTTGATAATTCTGTAACCACAATTTGCACAATCAGGCTAAGATGTTTACCAGTGTATATATGACAGGTTGCAAGCCCATCGCTTTACAGTACTACAAGCCTTTATTCCCTCTGTCGCCTCTTACGATATCCACGGGAAGACATGGAGTGGCACTATTGTATTCACTATTCTCAGTTATATTAGTAAAAAAATATCTAGAGAAGTTGCCAAGTAGAGAGCTGATAGGTAACTCTAGCTTGGTGCAATCAATAATTATGAAACGTAGTTAAGACTACCTCTGAAATCCTTTTCTAAGGAAAATACCGCGATAAAAAATATTCACCTTGACAGGCACCTTAAATCTGTAAAATTTTCTCCTTCTGGACACATACTACTTAAACACTGATATGTTGACGAAGATCTTGATTCGTACTGGCGGATCTAGACGAGCTTTCTAGTTAACGTAGAAACGTAAACTAGATAACGATTTTCGAAAACTAGCTGAATGCTTACGTTAACCCTATCATTATCTTTGATTCAATGGTCATTAAAGTTTTCACAATATTACGGATCTTCTCTAGGCAGATATTTATAAATTTAATGTACAATTATGCTCAAAACGATGTTGTGTTTCTAGGAAATGCCTTATTGCTCTCGTTCTCATTGAAAAAGAACTGGAAAAAGATGATAGCAACGGCTGGCAAGGGTCCAGAGCCTCGGCTAAACCTGCTGAAGGTTTTCAACGGCATGAGGTACGATTTAATAACTGTTACAACCACCATACGTTCGCTTTACTCCACAATAGGGCTGGGGGACCAGCTAAGATGCAAATGCTACAAACGTTTTACTTTTCTATTGTTTAAAATGTATCAGATGGCATGCGTTACGATAAACCTCGTAGTCAACTGTTATCCAATAAATTTTGAGCAATAGAAAAGAAAAACCTTAGCAGCGTTAGCATTTTGGCTAGAGCCTGTTTGACAAAATTCGTCAGAATCGAACCATATGGCCTTTAAAATAGTCTAAATGTTTCAATACATTCGATATAGTGCTTGATGATGATGTTGATGCATTCCAGGACCATGACGATGGTATGCGTGATCTTCTCCCACACCGCGCTGGTGATGGCGTATACCTATCTACAGAACCCCGAGTTCCTCGAAACCGTAAGTAACTATATGCAATAAGATTTGTTTTTAAAGAGAATGCTTTTAAGAGAAATGTTGACGACGACGATGTTGACGACGCGTTAGCCTATTTGGTAGTGACCCTGCCTATGAAGCTAGCGGTCCCGGGTTCAAATCTCGGTAAGGACAGATTTGTGTGATGAGCGTGAATATTTGTTCCAGAGTCTTAGATGTATTCTATGTATTTAAGTATATATTCCTCTATGCTACTAAGTTTATCGTTGCCTAGTACCCATAGTACTAGCTTAGTTGGGACTAGATCAATTTGTATGAAATTATTCTCTTTTTTTTTGTATGGATTTTATTAGTAATCAGCGATGTTTATGTGAGTTTTCTGTCATACCCGTTCATGAACCAGAATTTATTATACATAAAAACCTTCCATGTAAAACTACACAATTGATGGTGACAATTGCATCCAAATCCGATGTGTGGTTTAGGGGTTATCAGATATACAAGACAGATGCAGAAAGTAGCTTCAGTTTTATACTATATAAAGATAAAGAAGATGAAGATTCGACTTTACGTGCAACTTCCTTCGTACCGTGCATTGAATTTTGGTGTACGTCACTAGGTTTATTTGTGGTAAGATTATCAACTTAATAATTCCAGTCCTACGAGAAACCCGCCATGATGATCCTGTACAACGGCACCCTGGTCACGTATACCTTCTTCGTGATGTCCGGGTTTCTCCTGGCCTTCAATTTCGAGCTGCACGCTGAGAAGCACAAAATCTCCTTCTGGGATTGGCCTAAGGGCATGCTGATGAGGTGGCTAAGGTACATAACTTACTTGAAGAAGACCAGCTCTGGCCTTAAAACCAGTAACATGAGCTGGGATCAATTTGTTTTATCTGGTACTGGTTTAGAGTGGATCAGTTTTTTGTTTTGTTTGTGAATTGGCCTTCTTTCCTTTTATTAGATTTATGTATGTGAAGAAACGTTTCCTCTTTCTTTCTTTCTTCAACTAGGCTTCTTATTTAAAGACATGAGGAAGGCAAAAGACCATACGTACCGTCTTGAGTGGTGAAAGTACCTTGTGCAGGGTCTATTCAGATCGCTACTCCCACTTTTTCCTTTAATTTATCACCAAGTACACCTTATTTGTGATATCCAAGTTTCTCCTGGCCTTCAAATATGAGCTTAACGCCTAAAAGCACAAGATTTCCATCTGGAACTGGCCCAAGGGCAAGCCCATGAGGTTAAGACTAAGGCTAAGGTACATAACGTAATTGGTGTCACAAATGGCTCCATCAGAAGACCAGCTCTGGCTTCAAAACCAGTAACATACTGAGCTGAGACTGTTTCGTGTCCGAGGCTGGTTCAGAGTAGACTTGTTTTTTCTTTTTGTTATGTTTGGTTTGTTTTTTCTCTCCTTTTATCCATTGTTCATTTAAAAAAGCGCAGGAACTTCATTTTTGTTCAACAAGGCTTCTTGTTTTGTGATATGAGCAAGGCAAACGAGCACATGTGCGTTCTTTAGTGGTGCTAATTAGTACCTTGTGTAGGGTCGGTTCCGATCCTATTGAAACTCCTAAACTTTTAATTTGATTAAATATTTTTGAATTGCAGGTTAACCCCCGTGTACGCCTTGGTCATGTTCACTGTCACGACGGTTATTCGGCACCTGGGAAACGGGCCACTCTGGCCGATGATGGTCACCACCGAGTCTGATGCTTGCGCCCAGTATTGGTGGTCGCATCTCCTCTACGTCAACAACTATATCTACGACGACTCTCAATGTATGCCGCAGACGTGGTAAGTTGATCTGGTAACTGTAATCCCTGGTTTCATCCTTTTTAAGGTTTAGTTTCGCCATGTCCGTCCGGCCGTCCGTAGCCTAGCTCACAGAGTCTTAGTACTAGAAAGCTGTAATTTGGCATAAATATACATATTAGTCACGCCAACAAAGTGCAAAAAGAAAATCTTTAAAAAAGTTTTTTTTAGTGTACATACGTAACGTGGAGATGTTTTTTTCTCGCTTTTCCCATAGTGTGTCCACAAATGCACACAACCAAACGCGGCGACGGCGCGGCCTTGAATGAAACCAGCTGTGTGCGTCCTGTTGAGTTTGCTTGTGGTGGTTCGCCGCACGTACGGCTGAGGCACTCACACATGCAAGCCGCGCGATATACCTTTGTTTGAAGACAAACTACCGTTTAAACTGTGCATAAGTGTTTCAGATATACGGGTGCAGATGTTACTTTATTTTTCTAGGTACCTGGCTGCTGACACCCAGCTCTTCGGGCTGGGTTTGCTCATGTGTATCCTGGCCAGAAGACCCAGAACACAGATGATTGCTCTGATCATTATGCTGATCGTTTCCCTGGCTTTTCCCGCCTTCCACGTCTACTTCCAGGGCCTCGGCGCCGTTGTGTACCAATCGCCAGAGTAAGTAATTATTCTTTGTTTCATGTTTTCGTTACAACCCGTCGAGTAACCCGCCTAGTAAAGAACTAAAGATGCATAACGGTGAGTTAGCGATATTCGATAATCGACTAAATAAGTCACGTAAGTCGATATGACGTAGCCTCTTAATAAATATCAGTAGCAACAAGAATCAGTGTATAGGGCTTTCAATTGACTTTAGGCGCTTGCGTCAATGTCAATATAAATGGTAACTGTTGGGTTTTTGAAGTTTGATTTTTATTAGACGCTATATTTGGGTCATACACACTCTTAAAAACAAAAGTTATCTCTCCTGTGGTCAATAGTTAAAAGCTTGTGTGCATATAAGTTATGTTTTTATATGATAGGTCTAAAGCAGTCCTGACGGCGTTTTTGCGGGAATTTTGCCAGAAAATTAGGTCTACAGGAAAGACGGTAACCTAAATCTGTGTATGATCGATTTGCGTTTGCCTTGCAAGTTTCCTTCTTCTTCCTTCTTCAGTCTGAATGGTTGTTTCTTCGCAGGACCTACCGTAACTTATACGCGATGGACGACACCTTCCGGGTGATTTTTGTCCGGGGCCACACCAACATGTCAACGTACGTGCTGGGCATCGCTGGAGGCTTGATCGCCTACCACTGGCTTAAGAACGAGAAGGCCATTTCTGCTCGTCTGCAGGTAAAAGATGCTTGAGATTCTCTATAGCTCGAACGTCATAGAACTTTTAAACGTAAGATTACAAAAACTTGATTGATTACTGCACTAGCACGTTTTCACCTGTCAAATTCCGGGGTTTTAATGTGGTTACTGTAAAGTATTTTTTTTTTTTTCAGAAATTTTATGTTGAGAGCTTGGTTTAACCTCAATAAAATTTTCGGGAAGGCAGAAAAACAAATCTTTTCCCGTTTTTGATAATGCGGGTAGAACTTAATTAGAGTCATAGATACCAGACAGGTTAATATAAAAACGTATTTGAGTCGCATCTCTTATATTCCGAGCAATGAATATAAACATAATTCTGACTGTTTGCAGACTTCGTTTTTTTGAATTACAGAAAATCCCTTGGGTTATGTGGATCTCTTTCCCTATCGCCGTCGGCTGCATCTTGTCCGGGGGTCTGTTCTACATGGACGGTGTAGAGCACTCCATGTTCGTGAAAGTCCTGTACGGGACCATCAACAAGCCCATCTTCCAGCTGAACGTCGTAATCCTAATCATGGGCTGCATTTTCAAAGTTGAGAGTAAGTGGAACATAACATTACTACCATTCCCCTAATATCTATCGTCTGCATCTTGTCTGGGGGTCTGTTCTACATCAAAGGTTTGGAGCACTTTACCTTCGTTGAGGTCCTGTACGGGATCCTCAACAAGCCCATCTTCCAGCTGAACGTCGTTGTCCAAGTCATCGGATGCATCTAAGGACCGAGCTATGGCAGTTACATAGCTCTGTCCTTTTCTCTGACCGTAAACAGAACTGACATAGTTCATAATAACCCCCCAGGTATTATACACGGACTTTTCATTATTAGAGTGTGATGTTTTCAAACATATTAACATTTTGCTCGAGAATCTGTCCAAAAATAAAAAGAATTCGTGCTTTTCTAGACTAATATCTATCTCAGTGCAAAATTACCTCCGTTCAGCCGCTCTAGCGTGATTGAGTAACAAACTTCTAAACTTTCGCATTTATACCTAATATTAGGAAGAAGTAAGATTTTAAACTAAAGGAATGCGGTCATCCATCAACATGACAAATAAATTAACTGTATTAGGATATTTTTTTGCTGAAAAAAAGTGCTGCCAGCAACAAGACCTTAACAGAACCTTATTTATGCATTTCGGTTGGTAGGTTTTATATTAAACCAATTCTATGTAACATGAAAATAGCAGAGAGCCTGTTCCCATCGCTCACGTCTTTCTTTCTAATTCGTGTCCTGGTCTGCAGAGTTCTACCGCGCTATCCTGGAGTGGGACGGCTTCACGTGGCTGAGCCGAGTTTCCTACAGTGCCTTCCTGGTCCACGCTGTCTTCCAGCGCGCCCTGGTTGGCTCCCAGAGGCTGCCCACCTACATATCTGAATACTACATTGTAAGTAACCGGTCTTAATGCCGCACTTAGAGTCAGTTAGTGTCCATTAAGTTGTTCCTAAGGCATGATTTTCCATCAAAAAAAGCCGTGCAATAGCATGTCGGACCATGCTCTATGTAGGGTTCCGAAGCCGTTACTACAAACACAATAAAGTGCATCAGCAAAAGAGCGTATCTTAATGGCACTTAATTTCTTTTGTTGTGAAGCGCAGTTTTTCGGCGATAACTCAAAAAACGGTATAATATAATCACGTTGAAAATATTTATTGTTGAAAGTAATTTATTGATTTTTTTTCTCATTTTTGGACATACTGTTTAAAAGATAAAGAAGTACATTTAATGCAACTTTCGTAGCAATAATTTCCGAGAATATAAACTTAACCAAAAAAATTGCCAAGAAATCTTTAAGTGTTTTAAAAGAACAACAACACGACAGCCATGTTCATGTTTCCTGAAATAAATAATTTTCAGCTTCTGTTAGGGAAATGTATGGTGTGGTCTCCGTTTGCCTTTATTTTATTTTCAACTTTAACTTCATACAAATAAAGCGATTTTCATAATACTGTACCCACGTCTACCGCTTTAGTAATAACTATTTTATTTGTATGAGATTAAATGAAGGCAATCCATCTGTCAGTGGTAAACTCAAAATAAATCTACAGTAGTAGTAAGACGAATATTTTATGTTTCTTTCCAACAGATGGTGATTCTGTTAGCATCCATAATGTTGTCGTTCGGGTTTGGAGCGCTGCTCTGGCTAACAGTTGAGTCACCCCTCGCCGGGGTTACCAAGACAATCATGTCACCACCACGGAAACCCAGGAAGGAAAAGGAACTAGAAGAAGACACTGCCACCAAAGTTTAAATACGACGTGAATACGATTAGATGTATCGTACACACAATGGACTGTGCAACTACCCTCATGCCAAGAAACATTTACCGCCGTTACCCTTAGATCAAAACAAAAAAGAAGATAGTGTGACCAGCCGTGGGCTTGAACGCCTCAATATAGGTGCTGAGCGCCTAATCCGAGTCAGTTGTCCAGCCGCCACCAATCAATCAACACGTGTTTGAGCGAGATAGAGTAACATAAAGTTTACGCGAATAACACGATTATATATACGTGTCCTGTCATCTTGAAGAGATTTATTGCCGTTTCACTTACACAACGATGTTAGCCATCAATTTAACTCTAGTGCTCCTTAATAGTTTCATGTACATGCCGTTCTTTTACAGCTGTTTGTGTGATGTTTGCGGATGTAGCTTTCGCGTCACGCATTATTTTAAGATTTTGTACGGCGACTACATGTCTTCCCTTTTTGCTTAAGTCTAAGCCGTTACTAGAGATAATTAACTGATTCCTGTAAAAACTGGTGCATGAAAAATGTATATATAAATTTGGATCACTCAAAAAATGAGACATTCTTTTTGACAAAAGTTCAATGAAATATTTGATTGTATAATACTTATATCAATCAATGCTGAAAAAAACAACAGCAAGCTCTTTTGTAATAATAGCATCTTAGTTGATGTATCTTACGATTCTTACGTCTTGCTAGGCTCGTGTGGAATCAAGACCCTAATCGACAAGTATCGCAATCTTGTAAGAGGCAACCAAGTTTTTTTCAGTGATCTTTATTGACACAGTGCGGTCGTTAAAGACCTTAATAGGTTTGGGTAAAATCAGTTTGAACAGCATACTCTCTCCCTTCTCTTCGTTATCGTTTTGCCTTCATCCTGTTCCACTGCACTACCCGTCATTGTGTAATTAGAACGGTCAGAAAACGACAAGAATTCTATCTCGCGGGTGACATAACTCGTGCGCTGTCATGTGTTAGCTTTGGATTATTCGCAGTAGTTCTTCTGGCAGTACCTTTGAAAAAACTACGAACAATCCGCCCCTTTAGGTTGGAGTTTCAAGTTCATAGGCCTTGAAAGAATTTGAGCGTAGCTAAGCTATTCGCTCATGTAATGAGCCAGAAGCCTTTTCGCCACCATCTGTATGTAACTCTATGTTGTTTTTAATGACCAAAAAAGATGGTTCTTATTTATTTATTTTTGACTACGGATTTTGACTGGTGAGTCTAAGTTGTTCTATATCAAAGCGTACCCACAACATCCAGCTCATATGACTTCTCCCACTCGATCGGCCATTTGATAGAGAGGCGTTTTAAGTAACACCTCAGTTTAAAGCTTATTGTGATTAGGTAAAGTGCTTAACATTTTCGTGTGCATCCTCATTACTATAAATAATCTATAAATTAAAGTCAATCTATTCGTTGTACGAGTAAATGTAAGTGGAAGTGCTCTAAAACCTTGTTTATTTTAGAAAATCACAGTTTGCATTAAGCAAAGTTAAAGGTGTTTGATTCTTAATGTGCTATGTAAAATAATTATCAAGAGAATCACAAAACAGGACCATGTCACTTACGTACACAAAGGACATATATAGTTCAGATTTCTACTTGATTAGGTAGCGATTAAAATGCCGAAATCGAGTAAAAATAAAAATAAATAATTAAATATTTATAGAATTGAAAATAAGGAAAGTATTTTATCGTCACAGCAGCCCTCATTTTCCCTAATGTTACATACCATAATTTCATTTGCCATAAAGACATTTTTTCTGAGATCGTAACTCTTTCAGGTATTTTTTACATGCCCTCGTATAGAGCCCAATAGGTTAGGTTAGGTTTGTTTTATTTTATTACAATTCTAAGTAGTTCACGGTTTCAGAAAAAATGCCTTTAAGGCAATGAATATTATGGCACATGATTCGTATGGCATATAAAATTATGTCATGTGAAATTCAGCAAAAGAAAACATTGCATATGAAATTCGGTCAAACGATACGAGATTCGAGAAGGCAGCCAAGTGCAATGTAGTTCTCAAAGCATTCTATACTCTGTTGTTAATCACATTAATTTTAAAATGCTTTTACTATTATTATGTACTCGTATCATCTCGTATGCAGGTAATCTTTGGTATTACGGCAGGATAGTTGTATGTCCTAAATTTCTTTAATTAGAAAAGACTTTAGCAACTATTGCTTTTTTGGAACAAGAGTACAATGCATGCCACATTGTAATAAGTAACCCATCTTGGTTCAATATTGCAATATTAATGAACGAATATCGAAAACTATCGAAATGTATAAGCGCTCGATACGATTGTCTGGCAGCTTACGTTTTCAATCTATCGTATGCATTTCCGATAGCGATAACGTTCTGAGAATGCATTTTATGTAGGGCCACAGGGCGGAGATTCTAAACGGTAAAAACGATATCGCTTTTGACGTGTTTCCGTATTTTCAACGTTTTAATAACTCTTACGTCATTTACAAAAATGGCGACTGTGATATAAACGATTCATAAACACGTCAAACGTGATATCGTTATAACGCAGTAGAATAGAGGCCATTTACGGCTAAAAAGTAGAATTATATGCCTTAAACACATGAAAAAATTGCTCAAACTTATATTAAGATTGATTAGGTGAATATTTTGTTTTTACTAGTGTAAGTTTAAGTATTTAATAATTCGGTTGTTTTTATGAGGAATTAAAGTTATGAACGTACCTTTTGTTTTAATTAATACTTTTAAGAAGTTTTATAACGGTAAACATTATCTTACACGTTGTCCTGCCGCTAAGGCAGTGCGTTGTTGTGTTCCCATTTTGGTGTAAGCAGCCTATAGCAAGATTGGATTATTTATCAGTAAAGGGATCGTATAATACATTAATATAAAATTCAAAGTACATAATGAGTCATAATAAATAACGCTTATAATAGATAGCGATTTATTTTCTTTAATTTTTAATTTACAGGTTTTTTTTAAATCTCATTGTTTAGAACCTTAGAACCCATTACTGCCCTGTTAACATAAAAGGCAGTATCTTAGACAAAACTCCTATAGCAAATGTAACCTTATTACGAACGGCTTAGGATTGAATATGCTTTGGCCATTGAATCAGAGATACTGCATTTTGGATTAGGAGGGCAGATTAGGGTTAGGATAGGTTTGTTTCATGACAACCCTGAAAAGTTTACAGTTTTGTATTTTGAACTTTATATGTTAAATACCCGCGAAAAATATTTAGTGAAACATGAGAGCCCAATTTAAAGTTTAATCGAAGACACTGTTAACTGTAGTACATTTACATTCGAACATAAACCTTATCGCAACGTATTAAAGTCTATAGGTTAGTTAACAGTGTCTTCGTTTGTACAATGGATAACATCATCTAATTAGTGGTGGTTTTGGTGGTGGAAGGACCTCGTGCTGGATCCTTCAGGATAGGTCATTGCCCGTGGTCCACCTAATTAGTTCACCTCTGTGGATTGCGGAGACTTAACTGGTTAAAACCTAGAGGTAGGTTTAGGTTATGTTAGTTCTTCAGGGGGCCCGAAGGGACAAAATACCTCAGAAATAGGAGCTCCGCGATAGCGGAGCTCCGTCGACTCGGTTACAGTGTTCTAAAATGTCCAGGTGAACTAATTAGGTGGACCACGGGCAATGACCGGTCAGGATCACTACCACCATCTTAGCCTTTATCCTGCCGCCAACATTACTCCCTGAGCCAATAAGCAGTATCTGAAATTCAATAGACAAAGCAGATTCAATCCTATCCTGTTGGTAATAAGTTTGCATTGGACTTTTGTTTGAGATACTACTATTTGTGTTAGCAGGGCAGACAGTGTTTGCATTATTGTGTTCCTGTGCGGGCACGACCGGGAAGATAACTAGCATAAACGCATTTCGTTCAAAAACCGCCTTCCAAATTAGTTAGGGAGTTACGATGTCACGGACAAACACACTGCCCTACCAAGCCGAAAATCAGCATCTCAAATAAAACTTCTGAAGTAATCACAACCTTATTGCTAAGTCTCACAGGACTTGTGCTTTCAGGGGGAGTGTCAAGTATCAGGCGACAAAGTGCTGGAATAATATCCCACCACCTTTGCGCAAAATCCGGTCAAAGCAAAATTTTAAACAAAAACTCAAACTTTATTCGCAAACTCTACAAAAAATACTGCCTTTCCCTATTCCAGAAATAATATTATTATTATTTTTATTATTTTTAGTTATGGGTATCTACTGTTGGCATCAATGTACCTACTTTAATTTTCACTTTTATTCGGTTTAGTTTACGGGCCTCTTGTTTTCGTTTTATACGGCACAATTTACCGAACGAGATTTTTTTTTTAACTGGCGTCACTACTCTTTAGGGTTCTGGCAGAATATCAGTGCTGTGGTTTACCACAGTTTTATGCTGAGCCAGCGCCTTCTCGTCTCACCATCACATGGCTCTTTTTCTGCATTTATGTTATTAATTTGAGTTAATTTTATTTCGCAAGTAAGGTTTTTTACATTATTTATAAATAAACGATATTTGCATGTTCCTATTGTTAGCCTAAGAAACCATTGTGTTGTGTCAGATGAATAAAGATGTTGATCTATCTATCTATCTATGTTAAAAATAGCATTAGTGTTCTAAACGTGTGCAGTGTGCTCCTATGTATTTATAAAGAAAGTAATTTGACTAATTGGCAATATTGCCCGAGCAATTATTACGTGTGTACAAAATTATATGTATAAGTATGTATACAATCACTACGAATAAAAAGTTAAATTGCAAAAGTTGTTGAAGCTAACGCCATCTATTTGTCCAATTAGTTAAACATTTTTTACTTATTCCGTAATAATGCTTGGTTGACTTGAGTCATAATTATGAGCAACTAGGAGGCGTCCGCGTCTCCGTCCGCGTTGGTGCGCTTCCCCCGAGAAATATAATTACCGAAATTAAAATACCCAATGCCCTTTTCTGGGGTTCAAGTGATCTCAATACCAAATTCATTCTAATCGGATTAGCAGCTGAACCAAGAAAGCATAAGATACAAAAAACAAACGGATTTACTTTCAGATTTGTAAAGCCGCTCCCACACAGCGGTTATATACGTACATACATAACATCACGCCTTCATTCCTGGAGTGGGGTTGGGAGAGCTACAGAAATACCAACAACTCTAAAGAGACTTTTTGATAATTCTGTACCCACATTTTACACAAACAGGCTAAGATGTTTACCAGTGAATTATATAATATTATAAAAAAAATATAAAAGTTTACATACATACATAACATCACGCCTTCATTCCCAGAGTGGGGTAGGCAAAGCTACAGAAATACAAACAACTCCAAAAAGACTTGTCGGTAGTTCTGTAACCACGATTTGCACAAGCAGGCTTAGAAAAAGAAAAGTTTATTCCGTGTAAAGTAGAATAAATATAAACAACAGGGTAATACAAACTTAGAGTAGTTACTCTGAAATTAAACTTAGCATACTACATAGCTAGAATAGCATATCGTCGTTTTATATTGTTTTCGTTTTATATTCTTTTGTATAAGATTTTTTTCTGATGTTTGCCTGTATTGGACACTTCAGTCTAACAAAAATTAGCGCTTTTAAGCTTAATATTTCATAAGTACGTATACTCGTAACATAATCGAAAAACTTTTTGTACAGACCCGTAATAATTTTGAAAGACCTATTCAACGACACCCCACACTATAGGGTAGGCGAAAAAGAAAATACATCCCCAAGTTACGAGTAGGAAGGTGCCTACCCTAAAAAAAATGTTTTTTAGTCAAATTTACATTTCAGGCATGCTGCTTCATAGGCATGGCTCGTTTAGGTATAACGCCTTCATTGGCATCTTGCTTTTGAGGTAACTCGATCAAGAGGGATAAAATGTATTCCCTTAGCGACATCTATCGCGAAAATGCAACAGCAAGTGGTTGGTTGGTTAACAGCAAGAGACAACGTTTACGCATTCCATTGCTAGAGGTCAATAAATGCAAAGCAGTTAAACACGCTGAGGACAGATGGCGTTGACGGTGTAGGATAGTAATTATGCTAAGTATCGAGGTTTTCGTTTGTTTGTTCGATTGCATAGGGATAAACGTGTGACTATAAGAATGTTTACTTGGTCCGTTCTGCGAATTGAGTTTCGTAATTGACCATGATAGTTGTTTTTTACTAAGGATTCAATAACATTCAGCATTAATGGTCTACGCTGGTCAAAAACATTTTATTTATATCGTCATTCAAATAAAGCGGCTTTTCCATACTCGTAAAGTTCTTCTCTATGCTGGAAGTAAGCGGACTATACCGGTTTTTATGCTCTAAAGTGCCAGGCCGATAAAAAGTAAATCCTGACAGCTGTCATCGCAGTACAATTTATAACCTATTATATTTGAGGTTATAATTTGTACTGAAATGACAGGTGTCAGGATTTACTTCATGTCGGCCGTGCACTGTAGTGTGAAGGGCAAATTCCTACAACCAGTAACAAATCAAAACTCCATATATGTATTATTATATGATTTCATTAAAATAGCATTAATTTATTAGTCTTTTGTGAACTGAATTAACTTGGTTTAAATGAGCTTTAAAAGCAAACAGGCACAAATATTAGGTACTAAAAGAAATTACACAACTACAACTACTTAATATTTATACTCGCACTGCAGCAGTATGGCCTCCCAACCTCCGACCCATGCCTTGTATTATGTAGAATGATTAGTATATTTAAAAAAAAACATTGGCAGCAAAAGTTTCGTCTTATGTCTTAGCAAGTTTAGATTATTTTGTTACTTAAATTTTAGATTATTACTGAAAATTTTATCTAATTATGTCGTCAAGTGTCAAGTCCTCGCTGCAAACTTAGTAAACTAAATAAATTTGCACACTAGCGCTTTGTCACTTTAACGGCACGTTTGAACTGCTGTACTAATCCGTGAAAAGCGTTAAAGCGACAAGGTAAAAGTGTACAGCTAATTATGAGGCTAACTCTACGTAAAGCTTTCTTTGTTTTCTTAATTATTACCTCAACATGATCATTGGCAAATAAATGTACATTATCACTTCCTTTCAAATTGAAGATAAAGCAGACGATCGATTTTTCTTATTCGGCAATTAAAGGTCATAAAACCTATCTTTGACTTCTCATGCTCTAAAATTACTTATAATTGCCATGTATAGGCGGACTAAAGTGATGCATATAATCCCTAGGGACTAAAGTGACATTTTACTCCCTAGAGACTAAAGTACTTTTTCTTTTTAATTTCCTTATAAGTAAAAGCCTTGGAAAACCACAAACAGCCAGATACATGTTGCCATTTGACGATGTTGCCCTTGACGTCGGCGTGCGCGGTGGAGCCGGTGGAGGGAAGCCTGGGCATACAACCTCCACCGCCGAGGTCTTCGTAAAGGAAATGTTGTCATGGACTATTTGTCCTAACCCCAAAAACAACTTTGTTGTTGTCTCTTTCTATAATGCAGATGTAAAAATGATAGCGCTATTATTTTAACTCTAACCTATCACTGTATTAAGTTGTAAGCTATGTTAAAACTATTATAATTTTAAATTTATTTTTCTTACAACCAAGGTGAAAAATAGAGTTAACTCGAGACTAAAAAGCCATTATGAAACTCTAACTTCATCCACCCTCGTTTTGCTCGAGTGGATAAGTTTCTTGTGTCATAATGACTTACTTTAGTCTCTTGTTAAACTCATCATTCCGATTAGTCATAATTTCGAATGCATTTTTTTTTATAAAAGTCTTTTTTTTTGATATCGCTTATAAAACCTACGTATAGAAACTAAATTATGCATTTTATTTTAAATAGCTCCAACGTAACATAGCTTTCGGAATAATGAAAATTCGGACAAATGTTTATTCGGAAAAAAAAACATAGTTCTGATTTTTAAGGTGTTCCCTACTCGACTTGCGTATTCACCCTAGCTGAAATACTCAAATGTATGTAGGTAAACTTCATTGCACGTAAGCATAATACCTATAGTATACTTAATTTGACTTGTTTTATATCCATTGTATGTAATCTACTATTTACAGCTACCTATCAACATAAACTCAACAAGCGTACCCTCAACTTAGAGACAATAAATTAAATAGCGTTTACGCCAACATAGAGATAGCCATGAATAGCTTATTTTGTATTCTTTGGGGAATTACAGTAACTCTATTGTTTTCGAACAAAAAGGGTCTCCAAGTGACGCACGTTTAGAGTATTCTAACTTATAATAATTTACATAAACGTCAACTACGTACTATAATTTTTTCTTTGTTATTATTTTAACTAATGTATTCCTCTGATGTATGTATACATAGGTAAACGCTTTATTGTACAGAAGAAAAACAAAAATAATACAATTAAGATAAAAAGTGTGTAAATAAATGTATGAGACGTGTTTGTACCCCTATATATTATTTTTTGAGACGTATCAAATGACGACACGGTGGCCTAGTTGGGAGTGACACTGCCTCCGAAGCCAGCGGTCCTGGTTTCAAACCCCGGTAAGGGCAGATATTTGTGTGATGAGCGCGAATATTTGTTCCTGAGTCTTGGATGTTTTCTATGTATGTATTTCTCTATGTAAGTATGATTATCGTTGTCTAGTACCCATAGTACAAGCCTAGAGGTTAGTTTGGGACTAGGTCGATTTGTCTGAGATTATCCCCTGATATTTATTAATTGAAAATAATGAAAACTAAAAGAAACCCCAGTTTTTAACTTCTAACTCTAACATGTAGTTTTTGTTGTTCCGAATTGATTTAACAAAATTCACATACACACATACCTGATGTCACGCCTTCATTCCCAGAGTGTGGTAGGCAGAGCTACTGAAAAACCAACAACTCTAAAAAGACTTGTTGATAATTCTGTAACCACATTTTGCACAGTCAGATTAAGATTTTTACCATTATATTAGTGACAGGTTATATTAGTACAAGCCCTTATCCCCTTAGTCGCCTCTTACGACATCCACGGGTAGACATAGAGTGGCACTATTCTTACCCGGCAACCACACGGGAAAACTTCAATTCATAATTATTTGTATATAATTTGGTATTACTTGCCTTTATTTTCTTCATTTTGCAGCATGAAATCTCGTTGAATTACAGTATTACATAGATATTATTTTATATAAGATCACGCCTTCGTTCCGAGAGTGGGGTAGGCAGAGCTACAGAAATACTAACAAATCTAAAAATATTTTTTTATAATAATATGTTCTTTGCAAGTAGGTGTAATAGGACCCGTAATATAGTGGCCTTTATCGCGATAAAGCATCTGTCACTCTCGCACTTACTTATTGGTCTTATTTATCCACGCCGATAAACACCATAATAATAGGCCTGCAGTGTAACGAGGTTGTTGCAACCTCCTTTTGTCTCGTTCCTAGCCACTCTTACAATTATTTTTCTTCTGTGTCTCCACCCCCCTACAGGCATATAACGAATTTAAAAGGAACACTATCACGACTAAGTAGAGATCATTGGTTCTGGAGATACAGGCGATTATAGTATTTAGGTATAAGTACTAAAATCATCTAAGACGGCACCAAATGACTTCAAATAGAAAATTAGTTATTACTTGTTGATTTTTATGTTTGTAGTAGGTACTTAACGGCTTCGGAACCGGCCGTCCGACGTCCGCTGCCTAGCGCAGATACTTTTAGTACTAGATAGCTGTAATTTGGCATGAGTATACATATTAGTCACGCCAACAAAGCGGTACAATAAAATGTAAAATAATTTTTTTTAGGTTGCCTCCCCTACACGTAACTCGGGGATGTATTTTTATTCTCGTCTACCCTTTAGTGTGGGGTGTTGTTAGATAGGTCTTTCAAAAATATTGTGGGTTTGCAAGATCAAGGGATCCGTTTGTGAAATATTAAGCTTTAAAGCGCTAATTTTTGTTAGAGTCAAGTGTCCCCCCCCCCCCCCCTTCAGCCCAAAATACAAATACTAAAAATCAGAAACAAATATTGAATGAAAGCACATATAACGAATTTAAAAGGAAAACTATCACGACCAAATAAACATCATTAGTTCTTGAGATATAGGCGATTAAAGTGTTTATAACTACTAAATTCATCTAAGACGGCACCAAATGACTTAAAATAGATAATTAGTTACTATTATTATTTATTATTTATTTATTCATTTAATAAGTACAATATTAAAAATAAAATTACATACATTGCCCCACAAAACTGGACTAACACTTGTTGATTTTTAGGCTTGTAGTACTTAACGGCTTCAGAACCCTACACTGAGCATGGTCCGACATGCTCGGGCCCGGTTTTTCAGGTCCAGCACTAGCTGTGACGTGAAAAGACCATGTGACGTTCCGATTCAAGGCCAATGCCGCGCCTCACGCGTCATGTTAAAACACCCGTCAGAAGCCAATGACGCGACTTGCGCGGCATTATATATAACTTTTAAGAAATGAGTTGGTCTTTCGGTAACCTTCGGGGATAGAAGATGGCCGATTGAAAGATGTCCCGCTTTTATTCCTGATTTATTTTCTTGACTGATTTACTCTATTCACTGGATATTGGTGAAATCACTGCGGAATATTGCGGTGGACCGCCATTAATATAAAAGTAGAAGAAGAAACGAGGTATAAAGTAAAAATGAAAAAAAATACCATCATTATACGTCATAATTCATTATCGCCCACTCTCCACTGCACCGGGCCCTGAAGCTCCTAAACGACATCTTGGACAGCGACAGCCAACTTGATATTTTTTTCACCTCTGAGTCGCGTTTCTACGCATCAGCCACTCGGCACTTAGAAACAATTGTCACCTTAAGTTCAGTTCAAGCTTAGATAATGCTTACTTAGATGTAAGTTCTTGTGTATGTTGATCTCTCATTAATAATTAATAATGACATGACTGTTAGTGTTAATTAAGAGAATTTAATAAATAAATAAATAAATAATAATAAACATGTCCGGAAAATCTTATTTGTGGTTAGTAACTTTTAATGAAATAAATCATAGTCAGCGGCACTGAACTTTTCACTAAAGCCTCATTATAAAATCGATTATTGCAACACTTCCTCATTTATTCATTCAATGTAAATTTCGATGCAGTTGTAATGATTGAACTACATTACATTGCCTTTATTTCAGTTCACTATATCCCACCCAAGCCATCTAAGTGCTGAAATTATTGATCATTCTTAATTTATGATTATGACACAGTGTTCAAAATAAACTATCTAATAAAGTTAGTTTAGATGATAAGTTTCGCATTGTGGTATTCTTAAGCATCCCAGTCTGTGGCGATGATGATGGGTGGGGACGCCCGGCTGGACACGTATCAGGTGACAATGCGGTACACATTGCAAATTAAACACGATAATTCATCACTGGGTTAGTTTACATTCTTTTGGCATATTTTTTTTTTGCATAATCATCATTTGGCATACAGTCTTTTTTTTCTAAAACCAGTATTATTTTCAGGATTTTTATAGAATAAACCTAACCTAATCTAATGGGTTCTATGCAATGATATTTTCAATAATCCTGAAAAGTATACGGTTTCATAAAAAAAATACTTTATGCCAAAAAAAGTTATGCCAGATGAATGGGACCCTACTGGGTTTCATATAAACTGCGCCATGTACACTGAAATGTCAACTCATTGTCATTGTCAGGGGGGTGAAATAGGGGCAGGTGGCGTAAGTAGGTACTCGTGTGCCTACTCTTCGCCATAAAAAATATGGAATGCCCCTATGCTAGTAATTTTACCTATTGATTTTGTCGAGCTTCGTCGGTTAAATCTGCTACCAATAAAAAGTGCTAATACCTATATACATACATACATAATATCACGCCTTCATTCCCAGAGCGGGGTAGGCAGAAATACCAACAACTCTAAAAATACTTGTTGATTCTGTAACCACATTTTGCACAAGTATACTAAGATGTTTACCAGTGTATTAGTAACAGGTTGCAAGCCCATCGCCTAACAGTACTACAAGCCCTTATTCCCTTAGTCGCCTCTTACGACATCCACGCGAAGACATGCAGTGGCACTATTCTGACCAGGCAACCACACAGTTACCTACCTAAATTTTAATAATGCAAACAAATCAACTCAGGTCCATATAAGGTTGGTAATTCCTCGACGAATTAAAGAGTGCGTTGCTTAAAAGAATAACAAAACAGGTATTTATCGCAATTATGACACATTTCGCCTTGCCCTTTGCTCCACGTTGGTTAAGTAATTAGATACATTATGTGACGGTTTGTGACGTCAGAGTATCGTAATACGCTTGTTAGTGATGGCATCATCAATTAAAAAGCGGCCAAGTGCGAGTCGGACTCGCCCATGAAGGGTTCCGTAGCAGCAAGTAACATAATATAAAAGTTCGTTGTAGCTTTGATCAATGTTTTTATGACGTATTAAAAAAAAAGCGGCCAAGTGCGAGTCGGACTCGCCCATGAAGGGTTCCGTAGCAGCAAGTAACATAATATAAAAGTTCGTTGTAGCTTTGATCAATGTTTTTATGACGTATTAAAAAAAAACTACTTACTAGATCTCGTTCAAACCAATTTTCGGTGGAAGTTTGCATGGTAATGTACATCATATATTATTTTTACATTTATCATTCCCTTATTTTAGAAGTTACGGGGGGGGGGGACACACATTTTTCCACTTTGGAAGCGTCTCTCGCGCAAACTATTCAGTTTAGAAAAAAATTATAATAGAAACCTCAATATCATTTTTGAATACCTATCCATAGATACCCCACACGTATGAGTTTGATGAAAAAAAAAATTTTGAGTTTCAGTTCTAAGTATGGGGAACCCCAAAAATTTATTGTTTTTTTTCTATTTTTGTATGAAAATCTTAATGCGGTTCACCGAATACATCTACTTACCAAGTTTCCACAGTATAGCTCTTATAGTTACGGAATAAAGTGGCTGTGACATACGGACGGACAGACGGACAGACATGACGAATCTATAAGGGTTCCGTTTTTTGCCATTTGGCTACGGAACCCTAAAAACCGTGCAAGAACATGTTGGTCCATGCTCAGTGTAGGGTTCCGAAGCTGTTAAGTACCACAAAGTTACAAACATAAAAACAACAAGTATCATTGCTTATATTATAATTATCGATAGTACAAAAAAACCTAGAGTTTAGGACTAAGTATGTCTGAAATTGTCTTCTAATATGATCACAGAACTCGAACATGAAAAGGGCTGGGCGCTAATTCTAAGTTGTCTTTATCCCTCTTGCTAGCGTATTGTATTATAGCTCTTATTTAATTATCAATAAAGATGGCCAAGTCGTTAGCAATATAATTGCAATGTAAAATAGAGTTTCTGTCTGCTATCTTTTAGATCAATGTCTACGTTGTCTTTACCCCTCTTGCTATCGTATTGTTAACATTAGTTTGCAAGGACCTGTTTTCCAGTTAGTTTAGTTATCGTTCCTGACGTAGAGAGCTCGTCGTGTTCTCCTAGTCATTATTCTTAATTTAATATTATTTAACTTACATTTGTCATGATTTTATCGCCGACAAATCTTTGACAAATGCATCGTTTCGCAACCTATTCATTTGCCAACCCGCTTTTTTTTAGTGGAACTACAAATATTTCCGAATTTCTATAAAACTAAACTAACCTAACTGGTTTTCACGATGGTCCTGAAATAAATCCAGAACTTGCAGTTTCGGAAAAAAAACCCGGGTTGTCAAATGATGTTTGTGAAATAAATAATTTGTGAAACGTTGCAGTTGGTTATGAAATGACAGGATCCCAACTAGTATTTGTTACTTTTTTACCTTTTAATGTAACTTACTTTTAAGTACCTATAATTGTATTTTATGATTGAAAAAAGGACCTTCTGCTGAAGTTCTTTGCGGCGTTTTTCCTCCGCAATGACGGTCTTGTCTGAAGCACTAGTAGATTCACTGCATATTACATACGTGGATAAGAATTCTGATGTGGCCATTTAACCAACTAAATATTATGAACTTAGTTTTTTTTATGATGTCTCTTATTAACTTGACTGTGTCATCAGCAATATGATTGCAGGTATCCTATCGCAAACACTAAATCATTTGCCAGGTGGTTCATTTGCCATAATTTTAATTTCCCATAATTTTCAATTTAATCTGAACCCAATAACTTTTCATTTTTTTTAATGAGATATACTCACAGAACGTGTAGGTTAGGTTAGGTTTACTTTATAACAATTTGGGAAAGTTAAACGGTTTCAGAGAAACATGACTTTCGGACAAGCGAAAATTATTGCAAATGAAACAGCTGGCAAAGGTTTTTAGAGTTTCAGATAGGTAACCATGATTGCATTGTAGAATAGCGCTGCTATATCTGTTAACTTAAGTGCAATGACAACATTGGCCATGGTCACAAAGATTTCATCTGGTTTCTTACCAAGGCCTACCTATATATAATATAATGATATCGCAAGGTATTTTACTAATGCAACTCCAACTTGAAGGTAACAGTGACGTACTGCCGTTATATTAAAGAAGGCGGCTACCTTGGATTTGAATTTAATGTGGATACCAATAGAGTATAGAATGCATCGACTACTACATTGCACTTAGCTGCTTTCTTTGGTATTAAGCCAGCGCACACCCAGCACCATAGGTAAAGTTCTGCTGTCATGCGCGGGAATTAGTTTCGTAATAAAATTAAATATTTTAAAATACAATAAACCGCCATCAAAAACCGAAAAATAACTTTTTTTAAATGGTCATAGGTCAGTCAAACTGAAGTCGGAGTCCCATATTTTTTTTAACCATAACTTTTTCCAAATGGTAATAGGTCAATCCAACTGAAGAGGGCTTTTGATTAGAAAAATTAAGTTTGACTGACCTATGACCATTTGAAAAGTAGTAATTTTTTGGGTTTTTGAAGGCGGTTTATTTAAAAACAATCATACATACATACATAGCATCACGACTTCATTCCCAGAGAGGGGTAGGCAGAGCTACAGAAATACCAACAACTCTAAAAAGACTTGTTGATAATTCTGTAACCACATTTTGCACAATCAGGCCAAGAAGTTTACTAGTGTATTAGTGATAGGTTGCAAGCTTTAAAAACAATCAATTTAATTGTATACTATTTTTTTGTGATCATAATTCAACTGAACTCCCACTTCTCAATCAATAAGAACCACAGGATATTTCTCGCCCGCCGCAAGCAACACAGCGGGAAAGTCATAGTGCATAATTATATTTCAACCATTCACATGTGCTTCGTCATAGTCGCTCAACTATCTAAATCGAGATAACTTGTCGCCACCCTTGAAATAGGTGCCATTGAGGAGTTCCGGTGGCCATCAGTTTCACTTCACCAAAGGATACTTTCTGCATGCAAATGATAAACTTGTTTCTGAAAATACCAAAATCGCTATATTTATGCATATAATATTTGAGGAGTGATATCAATTCCTCACGGATTCCCGCATTAGATACCAAACTTGGTGGCACTGGGACCACCTCGGGAAAAAAAAATTCAGAATAATTCCACAATTAGAGGAGTAATCGCGTATCAAACACAAAAAACATACATTCGAATAGATAACCTCCCCCTTTTTTGAAGTCGGTTAAAAACTAAAGGCAATCTGCTGATTAAGGACGAAGGTGTGAAGACGCGTTTAGCCTCTAGGCCACCATCATCATGGTTTACCATGTATGGTAGTGACAAAGCTATAGGTACGATAGCATGAAAAAAATACCTGAAAGGTTTACGATTTCAGAAAAATGTGTGCCAGTGACCATTACGGCAAATGAAATTAGTACAAATTAAATTATGAAAAATAAAGGGATACGAATAGAATTACAATCTAAAACGTGACTATGAAAATACAGTTTCTTTTATTAAGAATATGCGAAAAGTGTACAACTTGAATAATGACTAGTTATTAATGTTTAACCAAGTTAATGACAGAGGTCAAGCTTGATTCATGATATAATTAGGCATTTATTAATTTATTATAATTTCAATTAAGACATAATTATGATCACAAGGTTGTGTTATTTTCCTGGTGTTTAGGAAGATTTGACGAGTTAAATAAATATCAGGGGACAATCTCACACAAATTGACCTAGTCCCAAACTAAGCTCTAGGCTTGTACTATGGGTACTAGACAACGATAAACATACTTATATAGAGAAATACGTTCATAGAAAACATCCAAGGCTAAGGAACAAATATTCCCGCTAATCACACAAATATCTGCCCTTACCGGGATTTGAACCCAGGACCGCTGACTTCGGAGGCAGGGTCACTCCCAACTAGGCCACCGTGTCGTCAAGATAATATATTGTCACGTCTGTTTTATTTATTCATTCATTTAATTTAATTATATCATCTAAAATTGGAATTGGAAAATTATACATCTTAGCCCGATTGTGCAAACTTTGATTAGAAAATTATCAACGTCTTTTTAGAGTTGTTGGTATTTCTGTAGCTCTGTCTACCCCACTCTGGGAATGAAGGTGTGTTATGTATGTATGTATGTGAAAATAACTCTGTCCTGTCTTTGTGTTTGTAACGCTTTCACGGATAATCCGCTGAACCGATTTAGATGAAATTTGGTATGGAGATAGTTTGAGTCCCGGGAAGGACATAGTGTACTTATTATCTCGAAAACTTTGACGGTGCCTGAGAGAATACCGATAAACGACTTCTACGCGGATGGAGTCGCGGGATACAGCTAGTAGAGTATATAATGCTTCGACTACTATATTACAGTAAGCCGCCTTCTTTGGAATAACGGCAAAAGACCCTTAACGTTAACTCACAGGACAATGTCACACAAATTGACGTAGTCCCAAACTAAGCTCTAGGCTTGTACTATGGGTACTAGACAACGATAAACATACTTATACAGAGAAATATATACTTAACATAGAAAACATCCAAGACTCAGGAACAAATACTCGTGCTCATCACACAAATATCTGCCCTTACCGGGATTTGAACCTAGGACCAATAGCTTCGAAGGCAGGGTCACTACCAACTAGGCTACCGTGTCGTCGTTAAGATGTTAACAAATTAAATAAGTTGCAATATGTGCCTTACGGACTTAAAGCTTATTCCTGAAAAAATGTCGTTTATACTTTCAGCAATTGTATGTAAGAATGCTGAAAATTATGAATATTCCGTAGAAAAAAGAACACATAACCCTTTACTTGGTAACAGTAAAAAAGTCGTGAATTCAAACCCTATTTGGATTTTAATCAACATTAAAAAATAGTAACAAAAAAATGATAAAAAGTGAACATTACAGTATGTGCATTATTAAATAGATACTCTGCTAATTTAAGGGTATTTTCAAAGATGTCGACTGCCCAAGAAAAGCTTCATGATAAAATATTGTACAAATATGTCAAATAACTTGGCAATTCTGTAGCAATGGAGCTGAATACGTTTATAAGAACGGTACAAAGGGTGCTGAAACGGTTTAGAGAAACGGGTGGAGTACGGCGTAAGCCTGGATCGGTCGTACCAGCGGGTTTCTCGACAAAGAAATCGGGAAGAAACTCATAGCTGCTTCGCAAAGAAAGCCATCTCTTCTGTAAGAGACATCTCTAAATAGCTAAAAAGTACGAAAAGTCAAAATCTACAGAGCAACCAGTAAAGGAAAATAATGACATAAAGACATTCAAAGAAAGTAAAGGGCCTAATGGGTTATACACAGATTTAGGTTACCGTCTTTCCTGTGGACACACCGAACGTTAACGTTTTTAAGGCCTAATTTTCTGGGTAAGCCCATACCCGCAAAAACGCCGTCAGGACTGCTTTAGACCTATCATATAAAATAATAATTTATATACACACAAACTTTTAACTATTGGCCACAAAAGAGACCACTTTTGTTTTTTAGAGTGTGTATGACCCTAATAGAATGCAAAAGCGCAAACTGAAGTTAAAACTAGATCGAGAAAACTTTATTCAAAACTAACAATGAAAAATTATTGTATTGTTATGGACGATGAAACGTACTTCAAATAGGACACCATTTTAATTCTGAAACCAATTGGAAAACTGTCGATGACGAGTACAAGGTCAAAAAAACTGATAAATTTGCGAAGAAGGTTCTCGTAGGGCCATCTGTTCATGTGACAAACGTAGTACCCCATATTTTGCCAAGGGTATTAAGGGTAAAAGGGGACATTATACCTTTTTAGAGAGAAGATAGAGACAAAAAAGCAAATAAATAGTTCGAAATATACATGTTTAATAGAATAAATAAAAAAAAATATTATCACTTGTTGTAATGAAATGTATTGTATTGTTTTAAAGCCACTCGTTGGTTAATTTAAACGCGTGTCCCAATTTTCAAGACAAATAAGGGCTCAATTTTAAGGTCGGTATTGTATAAAAACGGCTAGCTTGGCACTGAATACAATCGAAAGCCTTTCCTAGCAAACTGGTTTTAAAAAATAATTCCGCCCTTCAGTTACGGGTTTCCATTCCAAATAAGGTTAACTTAGTACGAAATCATCTTCGAAACGATTACGCAAGATGCTCTCGTCGACCTTTAGGCTTAAGTTTTACTGATATTGACAACATGTATATTTATAACTAGCTGTGCCCGCCACTTTGTCTGCTTTGAAGTGGGTTAGTGGTGGATTATATTGTGCCCCGTGTGGTTTCTAGGTTAGAATAGTGCCACTCCATGTCTTCCCGTGGATGTCGTAAGAGGCGACTAAGGGAATAAAGGCTTCTAGTATTGTTAGGCGATGGGCTTGCAACCTGTCACTAATACACTAGTAAACATCTCAGCTTACTTGTGCAAAATGTGGTTACAGAATCAACATGTCTTTTTAGAGTGGTTGGTATTTCTGTAGCTCTGCCTACCCCACTCTGGGAATGAAGGCGTGATGTTATGTATGTGTATGTATGTGTATATTGTGCAGGGACTATCCGGATCTCTACCACCATCTTCACTTTAACCTTTAGTTAAAGGAAGGCCGAAAATAGTTTGCATTCTTGTGTACCAGTGTGTGTGTACCCGACCAGGATAAAATCCTAATATTATAAACGCGAAACTTTGTAAGTATGGATGGATGTTTGTTTCTCTTTCACGCAAAAACTACTGAACGGATATTGGTAAAATTTGAAACGAAAACAGCTTATACCTTAGATTGACACATAAGCTACCTTTCATATCGCTATTCCCTCGGGAACTGATTAATACGCGTACGACGTAAAATAAGCGAAAATATGGGTCTACATTGTTTGGCAAAAAATAATAATATTAAAGTTCCGTTTTCTAAAGTCCATAACGTTTTTCATCATAATTATTGGTACTCATAATGTTGGAAGTCATAATATAAGAAGGTATAATTTGCAGTTTCAATTTTCTCAATTCATATTTGTCGAAGGTCTTAAAAAAAAATATACTCATAACGTTAAATATCGTAATGTATCACATTACATATTGTTAAAGGTAAATATGACAGGTCATAGCAATTATTATTGACGACAGCGGCCCTGGGTTCAAATCCCGGTAAAGGCAGATATTTGTGTCGAGCGGGAATATTTGTTCCTGAGTCTTGGATGTTATCTATGTATTTAAGTATGTATTTCTATGTATGTATTTTAAGTATGTATGACGACACGCTAGCCTAGTTGGGAGTGACCCTGCCTTCGAAGCTAGGGGTCCTGGGTTCAAATCCCGGTAAGGGCAAATATTTGTGTGATGAGCACGAGTATTTGTTCCTGAGTCTTGGATGTTTTCTATGTATTTAAGTATATATTTCTCTATATAAGTAAGTTTATCGTTGTCTAGTACCCATAGCACAAGCCTATTTAGGGCTTAATTTGGGACTAGGTCAATTTGTGTGACATTGTCCCGTGATATTATTATTATTATTATTAATATTATTATTATTATTATTATTTCTCTATATAAGTATGTTTATCGTTGTCTAGTACACATAATACAAGCCTAGAGCTTTATTTTCTTAAATATAGAGGCTAAAGTGGTTATACATGAAATTTAAATACCTAACGTTTGCAAGGATATCATAGCAGTAATCTTATTGTACCCACAATAAGATTACTTAAGATTACTATATAACCTTAGTCTTCTGAAACTAACCGATTGACCAGACTTGTTCGTTCGCTACGCTCCTTCACTTCACTGGAACTTTAGGCAATTTATTATAATCATACCATTTAGAAGTATGTTTTTAAACAATTATAATTGAAGAATATATGCCCTACAATATTTATAAATAGTTATCAATGTGCTTTTAAACGTTATAGATATAAAATTCATAACTTAAGAATATTATAATGTTTAACGTAATATGGATCATTAACGTTTGAATTCTTAAGCGTTATGCTTTTCAATTTTTATGACTATCGATACTTATGAGCTTGAATAACATGGAAATAAATTTCTGACTTTTTAAATTCGTTACAATAAGTTTGTGGGAGACAAAGGGATCCCGAACAATATAGCTAACCTATGTTTTGACTCCCTGGGCTCCTGGGACGTACCCCTTCATTATTCATAATTTCATTTGCCATAATGGTTACTGGCTATAATTTTCATTTTCCCTAATATCACAGACCATAATTTCGTTTTCCATAAAGATTTATTTCTGAAATCGTAAACCTTTCAGTTAATTTGTACATGCCATCGTATAGAGCCTAATGGGTTACGTTAGGTTTGTTTTATTACAGTTCTGAATGGGTCATACACAGATTTAGGTTACCGTCTTTCCTGTAGATACACCGAAAGTTAACGTTTTTAAGGCGTAATTTTATGGCGAAGTTCATTCCCGCAAAAACGCCGTCAGGACTGCTTTAGACCTATCATATAAAAACATAACTTACATGCACACAAGCTTTTAACTATTGGCCACAGGAGAGACAAATTTTGTTTTTAAGAGTGTAAATATATGACCCGAATAGTTCACGGTGTCAGAAAAAATGCCTTTAGGTCAAATGAATATTATCGCAAATGATCGTTATGGCTTATAAAATTAATTCATGTGAAAATTAAATGATTACATTATTGAAATTCGGTCAAACGATAGAGAACCCTCCTGTGATCTATTAGATACCACATACTTAAATATTTGCCAAACGATCATAAAAAAACTAGCGGTTGCTTACTTAGGTAATGTCCAAAAAGGTGTAAAGCCACCCTTCTTGGACTAGTATAAGTTAGGCTTCGCTCCGGGTTAAGTTATTAGCGCCTGCTGGCCGAGCTGCGTGCGCGCACACTCAACCAAGTAGCCACTAAAATTGACGTGTTCTTTTGTTCGTTGAATGGATTCACAAATGTTACTCTATTTATATTATGTTAATATTCTAAATCTTATCTATTGTAAATATTATGTCAAATACTTGCTACACTATCGAATTGGGCTGACCTGTACAGATAGATGTATATGTGAAATAAATAAATAAAATATAAATACATACAAACCTTCCTCTCGAACCAATCTATCTATTAAAAAAACTGCATCAAAATCCGTTGCGTAGTTTTAAAGATATAAGCATACGGATAGACAGGGACAGACAGCGGGAAGTCACTTTGTTTTAGGTACACTACTTATGTAGTGATTAAGCTACTTTTTATGGAAAATTTTAGATTCCCTTGCAAAGAGCAATAACCGAGCTCTGCGGAGGTTACGGGTAACAGCTTGTTAAAATATAAAGCTTTAAAACTAATTAGTGTAAAATGTGACTATCTATTATTTTATTGAAATATCTTTTAACGAAATTTCACTTCATCGATAAGCATTTCTCGCCGCTTGAGAAATTTATTTGGTAGTTACAAGTCTAATCTAACCTAACTTAATCTACGTAAAAATGTTTAAGATATCCTGACAACACGAAAACATCATGGTTTCAGCAGAAAATAGCGTTCGATGAAATGATATAATCGGTGAAGTAAATCACTGCGAATTATTTTTATTACGGGATCCTATAATTTCATAACCAACGTTTCACAAATGATTCATTTCACAAACATATCATTTGACAACCCGCGTTTTTTTCCGAAACTGTAAATAATTCTGGATTTATTTCAGGACCATCGTGTAGAACCCTATAGGTTAGTTTAGGTTAGTTTTATAAAAATCCTGAAATATTTGTAGTTACAGAATAAAAGCGGGTTGGCAAATGATTAGGTTGCGAAACGATGCATTTGCCAAAGATTTGACGGCGAAAAGGCCGTTTATTACACATGTTGTTTCACCCTTTTTCAGACAGGGGTGAGATGAGATATTGAATTACAATGGCCCGCGGCAAGCATTGAGCTCCATCATCCAAAATAACTGAGGTCAACTTTGTAAACATCCTTCGAGTCAGGAGTAACCTCCGAGTATTATTTAATGTCAACCTCGACACTCCGCCATTGCTCGTTCGGAAACCTCTGTAACCAGTCGTCGAATTAGGTTAACTGAAGTAAAATTTGCAATTACATTTCTGAATTTAATAAAACACTTTTAAATTCTTCTTGTAATTAGTGTTTTAGGTAGGCTAGGGTTTAGTATGGTGTTGAATTGGTTTTAATAGTGACAAAGTGAACTTAATTAGTGACTATGAAGATTGTAACAGTCCTAGTTTTAGCCGTTGTGCAGTTGACTGCTGGGGTCATTCATAGACTAAATGGTAAGTGTACAAAAAAAACAAAGCTAGAATCCGTTGGCGACATCACTGACACTGACTATTCCACGGGAGCATTCATTTTTTTAGGATAGTTTACAGGCCTGTCTGTGTTACAGATGTCTCTAATTCAAATTTCATCAAAATCTGTTATTCTTTTAAGCGCAAATGAGTAACAAGCACGCACAAAAAAATGTGTCATCTATATAACTTGTTACATACTTACACACATACATAACAACACGCCTTCCCAGAGTGGAGTAGGCAGAGCTACAGAAATACCAACAACTCTAAATAGACTTGGTTATAATTCTGTAACCACATTTAGCACAATCAGGCCAAGAAATTTCCCTAGTGTATTAATGTTGCCAACCCATCGCCTAACACTACTACAAGTCTTTATTCCCTTAGTCGCCTCTTACGACTTGCCCGGGAACACATGGAGTGGCACTATTCTAACCCGGCAACCACACAGGAGATAATTACTTACAGTAAATATTTCGATTTTGTTTTTTTACCAGATTTGTCGTGACCTTCTTTAATACTTAGCCACTGTAACGAGGTGGTTACAACCTCCTTTTTTCGTTCCTAGCCAATATTACGTTTCGTTTAAAATCTTTCCAAATTCAAAATTGTTCATGATCTGTTTGATGCGATCGATAAATTCATTCTCTACAAAATTTCGATAAGCATCATACACGGCTCCCGTGTCCTGGTGTCTCATTTTATTTAATTTAATTATTTAATATGTTATCGTTCCGTAAATCTTTTTATTACCAAAAGTATTAAACACGTAATATTTAAAGAAAGCGATTTATTTAATACCAACTACAATATCCTGAGTAATAGCATGAGTCTATGCCGTCAGAACTAGACCACAAAATGGCTACCTCGCAGCAGCGGTTACTTAAGTTGACCAGTCAAAGCCCCCTTAAATTGGCATAGTATCAAATAATGCACAAACCATAATGTTGACACTACAATAAAAGAAAAACTAGCACAAAGTTAGTGTATAGAGACGATTGCCCACACTTCGCCTTAACTCAAAGACTCCACCAATTCAAACTCATAATCATTCATCTGAAAAATAAATACACATTAGCATGCTCTGTAGTGTGAAGTCAAATAGGCGCTGGGTTTTAAGGGTTCCGAGCCAAATGGCAGAAAACGGAACCCTTATGGATTCGTCATGTCCGTCCGTAATATCACAGCCACTTTTTTCCGAAACTATAAGAACTATACTGTTGAAACTTGGTAAGTAGATGTATTCTGTGAACCGCGTTAAGATTTTCACACAAAAATAGAAAAAAAAAACACAATAAAGGTTCAAAGATTCCCCATACTCAAAAATGAAATTCAAAAATTTTTTTTCATCAAAACCCATACGTGTGGCCGTATCTATGGATAGGTCTTCAAAAATGGTATTGAGGTTTTTAATAAAAAAAAACTAAACTGAATAGTTTGCGCGAGAGACACTTCCAATGTGGTATTTTATAAGCGTCCCCCCTGTAACTTCTAAAATAAGAGAATGATAAATATAAAAAATATATGATGTACATTACCATGCAAACTTCCACCGAAAATTGGTTTGAACGAGATCAAGTAAGTCGTGTTTTTTTAATACGTCATAAATCGTCTTGCTGCTACGGAACCCTTCATGGGCCCGCACTTAGCCGCTTTTTATAGATATATATACATGGCAATAAAAAGGCACACGATCAATCAAGTCACCTGATGGTAAGTAGAATCTGAAACCATAGACATTTGAATTCTTAAGACTATAATCTCAAGATTGAAATCCCAATGGCCGTATTAATAAACTTGTCTCTGTTTAAATGCCCATCTCAAGATATGTCAAAGTAAACGTCAATGCATAGAGCAATGTCATTTTTGACATCTTGAGATGAGCATTATAGTCGAGATCAGTTTATTAATACGGTCCTAAGACTTCAAATGCGTTTCCAACTCTGAAGACAGTTTTCAGGTGAACCCTGGTGATCACTATTTGTAGCTGAAAGTAGGCATCCGCATAGGCGTATGTTTTTTCAATGGGTTCTGAAGTAAGTGGTTTATACGGATAAGGACAAAGACATTTATTTATTGCCAGGACATAGTTGCCATACAGATCTTCATGGGACTTGCCAGCAATGCAATGTTACAATACTGGACCAAGACTGGTGGTGGTAGGACCCTGTGCAGGGTCCGTCCGGATCGCAACCACCATCTTATCCATTAACCACCCGCCAAGCAACAGTGTTCGCATTGTTGTGTTCCGGTGTGGGGATAAGACAACCGGTGAAATGACTAGCATAGAGGCATTCCATCTTAGTCCTCAGGGTTGGCAACGCATTTGAGGACTTGGAATTATAGTCTTGAGAATTCAAATGTCTATGGGTCTCAGATTCCACTTACCATCAGGTGGCCTGAGTGCTCGTGTGCCTTCTCCTTAACATAAAAAAAAAAAAGACTGTACACAGTAAAAACCATGTCGCTTTTGACGTGTTTCCGTGTTGTCAACTTTTTCATAACTCTTATGCACTTGACAATACGTCAAATGACAATACTAAAATACGTCCAACGTAATATCGTTTAACGCAGTAGAATAGAGCTCCAGTTCATTTTTCATCAAGAAACTCCCGAACGAAGTAAAATCATTTGAATAGCCACCTTGTGATACCAGCTGACAGGTAAAAATAGGAAAAAAGAGCGAAGAATTTTTTCTCGGAAAGAAAACTAAAGGTCTTCAGGTATAATTGACTAAATTGCACAATGTGTGCAATGCATTCACAATTCATCACGCCTCATGTACAATACAAATATATCTTTGGCAAACAGTACAAGATATATCTTTGCTTTCAATGTAACAGTTGTAAAAACTATTTGCCGAAGTATATTTTTATTTACGCGCCACTAGAATCGCTATTTAAGAGTATCCTCTCAAATATTGATCTATCGTATTTGAACAATACTTCCTCGAGCAGGGACTTTTCAGTTATAATCATTTTCGAAAAAAACCGGGCAAGTGCATGCAAGACCATGCTAAGTGAAAAGTTCAGTGGTGCTAGACAAGGTGTATTCGACACTCGCTAGCGATTATGTTTCGACTGAAAAATATATGACATTGACGTAAGTGTCACGTTACTATCTCGGTTACGTCAATTCCATACATTTATCAATCGAAACATAATTGCTAACGATTGTCGAATGTAACTCGTCTAGCACCACTGTTTCGAAGCCGTTGCTAACAACCACAAAAAACGATCTCAAAAAACAACAAGCATAAACTAATTTTCTACTAAAAGTTTTTTTGGTTCAGTCTTAGATGATTTTTAGTAAGTATAAACACTTTAGTATAGGTGGGGAGATAATTGGCCATTTGCGGCACGACATGCTTATCAAAAACATTTTAGAGAGAATTATTGAAGGAAAGAGGAAGACCAAGGAGAAGCTACATGGAACAAATGAAGGAGAGAGTGCATATCGTGTCGTATAGAGAAGTGAAGGCGCTGGCAGAGAAAAGACAATATTGGAAATTACTCTACCGACAAGACCAGGGCTCTTCAATTAAAAGAAGAAGAAGAAATAGGGCTCGCCATCGTTATTACCATGTAGAATTACGTGATAACGATATCGCCTATGACGTGTTTCCGTATTGTCAACGTTTTGATATCTCTTATGTACCTACTTGACAGTGATGGCGTCCAAATTAATTACGATACTAAAACACGTCAAACGCAATATCGTTTTGACGCAGTAGAATAGAGCCCCAGGGCCCTGTTTTATAAAGAGAGGAGAGAGGAAGTTTCTTTCTAACGAGACTTCCGCTTGTAATTTGTAAATCATTATAAAACAGGGCCCGTTTACATAGCTATGGCAGTTTTCCTTTAGATTTTTAGTACGCGCAACTCGAGCGAAAATTAGGTACACTTTTCGACTTCAACATTTCCTATTCCCCAAATTGATAATGAAAAATTACTAATGGTTGTAATGTAATAAATAATGACCTTTGCGTAACATGTATGGAAGTTAACCGAAATAAAATGTATTTTACATCTTTGTCGGCTTAATTTAAAATATGCCAAATTACACTTGCAGTACCAAAAGTATCTGAGTAATGACGGACATGGCGAAACTATGAGGGTTCCGCGATTTCTTCCTTTTTTGGGAGATATAACATGAATCCTATGTAGAAGACGACAGTTTTTTTTTTGATGGCGGTACTCGTAGTAAGACCTTGTACAGGGTCCGTCCAGATCACTACCTCCATCTAGCCCTTTAACCTATCACCAAGCAGCAGTGTTCGCATTGTTGTGCTCCAGTGTGGGGATAAGACAACCGGTGAAATGACTAGCATAGAGGCATTACATCTTGTTCCTCAGGGTCGGCAACGCATTTGCAATTTTGTATTGTAGTCTTGATACTGAAAATATCTATGAATTTTAGATACCACTTAACATCAGATGATCTGTGAGCTCATTTGCCCACGCTGTGCCATAAAAATAGCAAGCTGACGGGATATTTTAATAAAACAAATAAATAAATATCAGGTTAGGTACAACCTCAAACAAATTGGGCTAGTTCTACACTAACCTAAGCTCTGGTTCAGGTTTGTGTTTGTATTATAGGTACTAAATACACATACCCATGTGGTTGCCGGGTCAGAATAGTGCCACTCCATGTCTTCCCGTGGATGTCGTAAGAGGCGACTAAGGGAATAAGGGCTTGGTACTGTTGGCGATGGGCTTGCAACCTGACACTAATACACTGGTAAATATCTTAGCCTGCTTGTGCAAAATGTGGTTACAGAATTGTCAACAAGTCTAGTCTTAGAGTTGTTGGTATTTCTGTAAATCTGCCTGCCCACTCTGAGAATGAAGGCGTGATGTTATGCCTGCAAATACACAACGATACGAACGACGATTACTCGGGAAAGAAAGATACATACATAATATGTAGTTAATATATAAATATCATATGGATAACGACCCCCGAAGGAAAAAAATGGCATCATCTACTTTTACAGCTGATATCTCAAAACCTTATTTTAAAACCGCATTGTAAACAACATGAAACTATATGAACGTACTAGTTATAAGCCACTTCTATGCATGGCATATCCATGTTTTCTGTTATCGCTAAATAGTGCGCTCGAGCCGCGCGTTCCCACCTAGGTATTTGTTGTTCTACCCGTTAAGTTCATATTTATTTATACTAGCGACTACAAAAATTGTTAATGTAATGCGCTCGCAATTGTATAATTTTAGTATTTAAGTTTTCTCATTTAAGTGAATTTATGTAATTCTTTGAGAAAATAAATATCTTTAAACCGAAACTCAATAAATACATGATTGATTGAAAGCATTTCAACCAATTTCATCAAATCTAGCATCAAAATAATTGTTCAAAAAACCAAAAACCGCCTCAAAAACGCAAGAAATAACTTCTTTTAAAACGGCTCAGGTAAATCAGTCCAACTAAAGTCGGCTTTTGGTTAAAAATATTGTTGGACGCCAACTTCCGCCTCAGTGGTGCTAGACAAGTTGCATTCGACAATCGTTAGCGATTATGTTTCGATTGATAAATGTATGGAATTGACGTAAGCCACCGAGATAGTAACGTGACACTTACGTCAATTCCATATATTTTTGAGTCGAAAAATAATCGCTAGCGAGTGTCGAATACACCTTGTCTAGCCCCACAGAAGTAGGAATGCTCTTTAGAAATTACACAATTACTAGAGAAATCGGTAAACATACATAAAATAAAATACATAGTGGAACTTTACAACCTCCTCCTTTTTAAAAGTCGGTTAAAAACCAATTAACATGTAGTCACAATACTCTTTTTGCATGAAGGATTAAAAATAACCTTGTTAGTATCAAATACTAATGATCATAATTAATAATGTCCTCTAATAGGTGTGAACACAGAGGAAACCTAAAAAACACCTTAAGTAAACACTATGATCAGTATGAGTCGAAGGTTCTCGCAAAAAACAAAGACGGACGTACAAACATAAATATTATTTGTTCTATTGTGTTCTCAAACGTTTGTCGCAGGAAACACTGGAAAGAACGCCCCTATTTACACATGGACTTAAGTGAGATAGAGTGATAAAACAAGATGCAATGGTATATCAGTTGCGTCATTTTAATATCGCTACTTAATAACCTCTCATTTGAGCGCGGATGTCGACTTGTCATCCCAGCCGACTCCATATAACCACGATCATCATGAGGAAACCTGCATATTCGAAAAGAGGGGTAATTCCTGCAGATCCTGGAGTGTATTTGCAAGGGTCTATCTGGGCTCCTCTCATTTCGATTTCTAACATAGTTATTATAATTAGTTGGTTAGCCTACGAAGCTAGCAGTCATGGTTTCGATTCCCGGCATAGGCGAAAAGTTGTATTGGGAGTTTTTTAAGGTTCCGCCGTCTGTCCGCGGTTTAATTCAGAGAGTCTTGGTACTACGACGCTTAAATTTAGCATAGTTATACATTCAAAATTACGACGACACAGTTGTAAAATAAAAAAATTGAAAATAAATTATTTGGAGTACGTATACATGTTAGGGAAAGGGGGTGATTCTCTCAACACAGCGCTGCGTCGATCTTAAATGTGAAGTTTTATCCGGCAAGTTTAAGAACTCCTGTCGGAGCGTAAAAAACACATTTTAGTGCGTGCCTTCTCAATTAGGCAGCAGGCAGGTAACTCGAGTTCAGTGTCATATAAAGCTGCCTAATGTGTTTTTTTTTACGTCAGTGTTTAGTGATTGCGTCATTGGATATTATGTATTTAAGTATGTATTTCTCTATATAAGTGCATGTGTTTGTCGTTAATTAGTCTGTAGTACAAGCCTAGAGCTTTTTAGGGCTAGGTCAATTTATGTGAGATTGTCCCCTGATATTTATTTATTTATTTTATTTATAAAAAGAACGTAGGTATATCTTCTTTGGACTTATACCTTTTAAACCATTAAGATAAAGTTTTTTTTTCACAAAGCCTTTTTCCAGTACGATCACCTTAAGCTCTTCAACACCATGTGAATGACAAAAGTCATCATCGCACGCCAATGGCAGCTTGACGACGCGGTAAGCTTGACGGCATGGTGGTTGTGATCCTAAACATGTCTAAACTGACACGTCGGGGAACGCTGGGGTATTTTATATTATTTCATTTACTTAGCGGTCCCCCGCCGTGTCAGTTTAGACGTGTTTAGGATCACAAACACCTTGCCGTCAAGCTTACCGCGTCGTCAAGCTGCCATTGGCGTGTGATGATGACTTTTGTCATTCACATGGTGTTGAAGAGCTTAAGGTGATCGTACTGGAAAAAGGCTTTGTGAAAAAAAAAACTTTATCTTAATGGTTTAAAAGGTATAAGTCCAAAGGAGATATACCTACGTTCTTTTTATAAATAAAATAAATATCAGAGGACAATCTCACATAAATTGACCTAGCCCTAAAAACTCTAGGCTTGTACTACAGACTAATTAACGACAAACACATGCACTTATTATAGAGAAATACATACTTAAATTACCTACTTATCAAACAATCAGCCCTTACTCCTACGCGACGACGCTTGTATCAAAATATTAATATCTACGTATAATTAAACTTATAGGGCCACTACTTATTATTTTTTACTTTTTAGAGGTTTTTTTTTCATTATTTTGTACGGTACCCTAAAAAACTGTGCCTCCCAAGTTACAGTAACACACCAAAAATGTAAAAAAAAACATTTTCGAACCAAAAAGCGTAATGGGTGTGTTATCGAACGCATCATAGACAAAAACAAAGAGAACGTTAAGGTCACAGTTCATTACAAATACGACACTCAATAAAAACACTTCATTATTTTCACAACGGTTTTTTTTGTAATGACGTCATTTATGTAGGTACATTGTTTTACGCCTAAAACAAAACTATTGGGTTTTGGCGTAAAACAATGATTAGTGGTGGTTCCATTGCTCCATGTGACCTTTTGTTATAAAAACTAGCTTTTACGTGCGACTCCGTCCACATGGAAGTCATTTAGTGGTGGTAAGACCCTGTGCAGGGTCCGTCCGGATCGCTACCACGATCTTATCCATTAACCACCCGTCAAGCAACAGTGTTCGCATTGTTGTGTTCCGGTGTGGGGATAAGACAACCGGTGAGATTGCTAGCATAGAGGCATTCCATCTTAGTCCTCAAGGTTGGCAACGCATTTGAGGTCTTAGGATTATAGTCTTGAGAATTCAAATGTCTATGGGTCTCAGATTCTTCGCGAGCTTGAACTCGCCGGTTAATAATAGGCCTGTCGAGTTGAAACATGAAACGTGAATCAAGAGAATAATCGATAATTCGATACTCTATGATGATAATTATAAAAATAGTCGTAACCCAATTACAGGGTGATTACAAGATAAGCAGGTGAACCCACGACTCGTCTCTGGTATTACCTTGTGGCATTTTTGTTTACCGCATCACGAGTTTCCTACTTGGTGTGTAGTTAATAATTTGTTCAATTGTCCCAGTACAAACCGAGTTAAAAAAAAAAAATACACGGGACAATAACACACAAATGACCTAGTCCCAAACTAAGCTCTAGGCTTGTACTGGGTACTAGACAACGATATACATAGATATATAGAGAAATACATAGTTAAATACATAGAAAACATCCAACACTCAGGAACAAATATTTGCGCTCATCACACAAATCAAAATCAAAATCAAAATGTTTATTGAGTAAATATTATGTATGTTATGTGTAAGAAGTATTGAACTCGAAAAGTATAATTTTTATTTTTTTATTTTAGCGTTTATATAAATAGTTTATACCCTTATGGAATGCCAAATAATATTTTTTTGTCCAACAATATAATATATCCAGATGTCGCCTGTATAAGTTTTTAATTCGTTTCAATTTATATATATCAATTTCAATTTATTATTTTTTCTTCATATTTTCTTGTGGTGTTAATTTAATTAATTTAATAAAAAGACATCGTAACTCTTAATTTGTTGACATTGTTTTGCGTTTGTGTTCATATTCTAAAACCTAGGTTGTAATATAAATGTATCACTATCACTCTTATGGACCCAGAGTCTGAAATAAATGAAATATTATTATTAATTTAGCCGTCGCATATTTATTACAGTTCGGTACCCAAAGAGATCCATTGGGACCCTAATACTTAGCTTCAGCTTTCATTCTTTCTGTTTGTAACAGCGGGCTTCAGATGCATCTTATGTTTATTCCTAGTATTCCTACACACAAAAAAAAAACAAAAAAGTTTAGCAACCCAAAAAAAGTGTTTTTGTTTCTTTTTTTTTGCTCAACCATAACTATTGCTGTATCCCTGCAACCGGAAAAGGGAGACACTTGAAATTTATACCGAGTGTTTTATATTTATAGCCACCATAAAAGCAAATGATATGATTTTCTCGATCTTATTTTTTTTTTGGAACCCTTCGTATGCGAGTCCAACTTGCACTTGGCCGGTTTTTATATCTATTTAAATTAGGAGGTATTTACATATTTTTATTAACTAGAGGTTTCATTAAAACACAATGACAAAGATCATGTCATACACATTATAGTTTTTATTCCTCGTTAATTTGTTTCTCGATGTTATCCACGACAAGATCAAGGTTGATGTATTCGTGCTAATCGACAACCGGGTTGTTCTCGTGAGTTATGAACAGACCAACAGATCATTTATATTTAGTATTCATTCAGTATGATCAACGGGCAATGATGGTATCTTTACGACTTAATTAGTTTTTTTGAGAAGAGGCCGTATACGAAATTTTGGCGGTTTTACTTTTTTTGTGATTTTACATTTAAAATAGTTCTTTTCTATAAGTTTTAATGCACATCATGAAATATTATTTCAGTTAGATATGATCGAATAAATGAGTTACAAATGAATGAGCTACTTTTTTATTTTTGTCGAGTATTTTTTATTTTAAATCATTATATGTATATTACTATTTGTTTTTTTAAGGTAATAGATTGGTTTGAACTGAAGTTATTTCTGTCGTTTTAATTTTATGAACGAGAGCTTTAAGTAGTCGAAATCAAAAAGTTTTTTTGCTCATTTTCTATATAATTTATTTGGTCCGTCGATCACAACCATCATCTTAGCCTTTAAGCTACCGCCAAGCAGCAGTGTTCGCATTTTTGTGTTCCGGTGATGTGATGTGATAACCGGTGAAGTGACTAGCGTTGCATATTTAGTCCTCAGCGTTGGCCACGCATTTGCAGTCTTCACATTGTAGTCTTGAAAATGAAAATGCCTATGGGTCATAGATCTCACTTACCATCAGATGGCATGTGTGCTTACGTTTTATATGCCATAAAAAAGGCTGGTATATACAGTACACTCGGCGTCAAAAATATCGCCCCTCCTCGGAAAATAATTACAACCGACTTTAAACCCTATTTGATCAAGGACAACAATATGATTGTTAGGTATCATTTGAAAGGTAATAAAGTGTTTTTTTAGGAAAATTTAAAAAAAAAGGATTTTTCCTTGGGGTCAAAAATTAAAGGAAATGACATTGCGAACAGTTGAAAAATGTTTATTCAAGTTTAAATTTACAACAATAAATGGATAACAAAATTTTACAAAAAGTGCCTAAAATTAACTTAAAACCTAGTGTTACCCCCCCTTGCCCTTATCACTGCCTCTAAACGGTCTTTCATTGATCGCACCAACTTTACGATGTCCTCTTGTGGAATGTTGCCCCATTCTTCGATGATTGCGTCCTGAAGATCTTGCAGTGTGGTAGGGGCGGCATCTCGTGACCGAACCCGTCGCTTCAGCTCGTCCCAAAGGTGTTCAATCGGGTTTAAGTCAGGACTCCTGGCTGGCCACGGCAAAACGGGAATCCCGACCTCCTCCAGATAATCCCGAACAATTAATGCAGTGTGGGAGCGAGCGTTGTCGTGCATTAATGTGAACCCAGAGCCGACGTAACCCGCATATGGCATCACATGCTCTTCCAGGATCTCGGCAATGTATCGGCGAGCATTCAGGGACCCTTGGCCGCGAGTGCCTCCAGTCCTGGAGACGCAGACAAGGTCGGTTTTGCCGTCTATAGACATGCCCCCCCAGAACATGCAAGAGCCACCTCCGCAGCCCACTGTCTCTTCAATACAGGCTTGAGCAAATCGTTCGCCCGACCTTCTGTAGACTCTGGCCCGCCTGTCGTTGCAATAAAGACAGAGTCTCGTCTCATCGGTAAAGAGAACCTGCCTCCATTGCTCAAACGTCCAATCGACGTGGTCGCGGGCAAATTGCAAGCGATCTCTGCGATGCTGTGCGGTCAACATTGGGCCTGTAGCAGCCCTGTGAGCCTCGATATCCTTCTCCCGCAGTCTTCTTCTAACCTTCTAGAGATGCTAACTGATCCTGTCCGAGCTTCTCTGAGGCGTTGTTGCACCTCAACAGCACTAGCGAAGCGATTGCGTAGAGATGATGTCACGATGAAGCGATCATCTCTTTCGGATGTGCAGCGTCGCCGACCAGCCCCACGTCTTCTGATGTAGCCCCCAGTCTCCTGGAACCGCTGAAATACTCGGCGGACAGCATGACGGCTTAAATTGAGTTGCCGAGCGACATCACACTGCCGAACTCCTGCTTGCAGTAGTGCAACCACTTGAGCTGATTCAGCAGCGGTGGTCTCCATGTTCGAGGGTAGTTTTCTTGCTTGAGTTCCTTAGATGTGTTCTCTTCGACGTCTGGATAGTGAATGATTGACATTTGACCTTGTACAGGTATTTTATACCCCTGGAAAAGGGCACAACTCGCGACCCTTCAAACGAGTATTTGTGCCCTTTTTTTTCGAAACGCTCTGATTCACAAGCCATTGCGTTTTGTTTAAATTAAACATTATTAATTTAAAACACATTAAACGTGCTTTTAATTGATACTAACATTAATTATGTAACATAATTTCGCTAATGACTAGATTAGCTTGAATCTGATTTTCGCGGAGGGGCGATATTTTTGACGCGGAGTGTATATGCAGTCTTAAGATTACGGTCTTGAGATTGTAGTTTTAAGGTTTTAATTGTCTATGGGTCCCAGAACCAAGCTGCCATCAGGTGGTTTGATAGCATGTTTGCTAGCTCTATGCAATGATAATAATACAATAAATTGATACATTTACTTTAGAGTTTTCTGCCTACCAAGGCAAGGCAAAACTGGCCAAGTGCGAGTCGGACTCGCGCACGAAGGGTTCCGTAGCATTATTTATATAACCACGGCGTCTGTATTGAGCAAAAAAAACACATATGTTGAATGGGAGCAAATAAAAAAAATATCATTTTATTTTAATATAATTATTTATTTTAAAGTAAATATACAATAGGATATTCTGTAAATATTTCAAGCATCTACCCGTTATTAATATCGAGCAAAAAAGCACGTTCTTTGTATGGGATTCCCCCTTAAGTATTTATTTTATTTAAATTTATTTATTTATTCTTAAAAAGAATATACAACCAAATTTTCTATATATCTTTTCTATATTTTCTGTATTTGTTGTTATAGCGGCCACAGAAATGTATCTCTATCATCTGTGAAAATTTCAACTATCTAGCTATCACGGTTCATGAGATACAACCTGCTGACAGACGGAAGAACAGACGGACAACGGAGTCTTAGTAATAGGGTCTCGTTTTTATGACCTTCGGGTACGGAACCCTAAAAATATTGTGATAATAAGATTAGAAAAGATTTAGAATCGTCCCCGTAGTAAATAAAATATTCGCAAGCGAGGTTTAATGGATTAAGATGAATCGTTGCAGATCGGTGGCAAGGTTTGTGTCCATGTAGTATTTATAAAAAGTTGAAGGCACACGAGCACTCAGGCCACCTGATAAGTGGAATCTGAGACCCATAGACATTTGAATTCTCAAGACTATAATCCCAAGACCCCAAATGCGTTGCCAACCCTGAGGACTAAGATGGAATGCCTCTATGCTAGTAATTTCACCGGTTGTCTTATCCCCACACCCGAACACAACAATGCGAACACTGTTGCTTGGCGGGTGGTTAATGGATAAGATGGTGGTAGCGATCCGGACCCTGCACAGGGTCCTACCACAACTAAACAACAACATATTAACAAGTGTACGTGACTAAATGTGGATAAAACATCCGTCACTTTCACGTTTGGATGGAAACCCTCTCAAATATTTACTTTGTATTAATTTAATTATTTTTATTATTCTTATTTATTTATTTTCTGTGATTATTTCAAGCGTCTAAAAGTGTAAAAACAGGACCCTATTACTAAGACTCCGCTGTCTGTCTGTCACCAGGCTGTATCTCATGAACCGTGATAGCTAGACAGTTGAAATTTTCACACATGATGTATTTCTGTTGCCGCTATTACAACAAATACTAAGAATTTAATAAAAAGTATATTTAAGTGGGGCTCCCATACAACAAACGTGATGTTTTTGGCGTTTTTTGCTCGATAATCACGGCAACAGGTATACTCACTTCAAAAATAAAAACACAAATTAAAAACAAACGTGTTTTTTTTACAAAAAGGTTATAATAATATAGGGTCTAATATTGTATAGATATACGGAACCCTTCGTGCTCGAGTCGGACTTGCACTTGGCCGTTTTTTTATTATTTTCATAAACTATCATTATCTACATACATACATGCTATCACGCCTTCATTCCCAGAGTGGGGTGGAAACAACTAAAACTTACAAAAAGACTTGTTGGTAATTCTGTAACCACATTTTGCACAAACAGGCTAAGATGTTTACCAGTGTGATAGTGACAGGTTGCAAGCCCATCGCCTAACAGTACTAGAAGCCCTCATTCCCTTAGTTGCCTCTTACGACATCCACGGGAAGACATGGAGTGGCACTATTCTAACCCGGCAACCACACGGGCAATCATTATCTATCATATTTAAAACGTTTTGGTCGCCCTTATTCACTTAACAGTAAGGTATACTTAGTAATTGTTATCTAAGCTTCATGTTGAACGCTTGTGAAACAAACTTCAAAGTTTACCTATTTCTGTCATATACACATTAACATTCAGTTGCGTTGCAAATAGTTGAGACAATGGAGGTGAAGAAAACGTGTTTATATTAAAATGAACACGTGATGAAACTTGCGTGACCTTTGGGCCAAGAACAGTTTTTTTTCTGTAATCAATTCCTAGTATAGTTTTTCCTGTTAATTTTTTGGTAAAATATACTTGCAAATTAGAATATCTCCAAAAATTTTGTTTTTAAATGTATTTTTTAAATAAAGAATAAAATTAACATGCTGTAGTTTTGGCATTTATAGGAAAGACGTCAACGGGCAGTCTTGTAAATTTTCAAACTTAACTATAATTTTTCCTAATTTTTGTAAATGTAGGTATTGTTATTTTTTTAATAAAGGTAAATATTGTTTAAATTTATGCTTTGTGACTTGGATTAACAAGAAACAAAAAGTTTTACTAAATAAAAGAAATAATAATAATAATAACAATAATAATCATTATAATAACTAGGTTAAGTTACTTGACATTCTATGCCATCTATCTAGGTATTTTAAATAATAATTTGTTACCTAGGTAACAAAATAAGGTATTAAGGTAGGTAACATTGGATGTAGGTTGTTGACATGTTTGGATTATGTCATAGTTAAAATTCTCGTTTATCGGTTAGTTACCTCGGAACACTTGAAAAAATTGCTCAAACTTATGTATGAGTAGAATACAACCTCTTCGTCATTAAACATTAAAAATGTTTTTGTTTTAGCTATTTGACCACAAGTCCATTACGTATAAGTACATTTATTTTTTCACCTTCAAAGTTCGATCAAGTTTTTAGTCAAGTTCGAGATTGCCATTTTAACATTGATTTATTTATTAAATTCCTTTTTTTTTAATAATGACTTTAAAAAAAAATTGAACGTAGGCAGAGCTACAGAAATACCAACAACTCTAAAATGACTTGTTGAAAATTCTGTAACCACATTTTGCACAAACAGGCGAAGATGTTTACCAGGTATAATAGTGACAGGTTGCAAGCCCATCGCCTAACAGTACTACAAGCCTTTAATCCAGGGATTGCAAAACCGGTTTTATTGAATACCTGTATTTAAATTGTCAAATTATTACCGCTAAAAAAATAATACCTATATTCGAATTAGAGGTATGGTTGTCATTCCGCTTTTGTTTTTATCGCTATGTATACACTATTTACAATATTAAATACCGGTATTCAATACCGTTATTCAATGCACCTGATAAAAAAGACGTCAATTTGACATTATTACTAAAGCATACCAAGTGTAACAAGGTACGTCACGCGATGACATTATTGTGCATGGCTGGTTAACTAGTGTCTACTAGAACCTGGATAAGTAAATTGATTGTGTGTATTTTGATTTACATAATAGATTTAAAAACTTTTACGAAAACAAATAAACAAGTATATTGACACTGACAGGTATTACCGGTAATGCTTTTTATGGGTAAAGTATCAAATAGAGGTATTGTTGTCAGTTGCCTAAACCGATCATGTACTCGAATACCGGTATTGATTATACCGCTAATCAGAGCTTTAGCGGTAAAAATAGTGAAATGCCATTATAACCGGTTATACCTCATTTTAAACCGGTACTCAGAATACCGGTAACGATCCCTGCTTTAATCCCTTAGTCGCTTCTTACGACATCCGCGTGAAGACATGGAGTGGCACTATTGTAATCCGGCATCCACACAGGTTAAAGTAAACATTTAATTATGAAATTATCTTAAAAGTTCTAAAAATAGAAGCGCAAGTTTTAAATTTTATTAACACTTACTAGACCTATGTAAGGCTGTTTATATATTACAGAAACAATCGCATATACAGGTTGACTGTGGATCTACATAAATCTGTGGATCTTCCCGCAATTCTATACAAGGCGAGGAGATCTACCCTCAACACGTCCAATCCGACATAAGAACATGCTTATCGCACCACCCCGTAAACGTACCTGAAGCATTGACAGAAGAATCCACCTTCATAACCTTTACAAAGAAACTTAAAGAACTGCTGATATCAAAATCTTACTACGCCATTGATGAATTTGTAAATGAAAATTGATAGTACAGTAAATAGTCCTCCCCATATTTGCGTCGGGTTCATAATGCCCATCAGGGTTCATAATGAGCTATTCTAGTGTTAACTTCTAAGCTAGCAAGTAAGATCTATGTAAAACATTATGATTGCAATAAATTATTGAGTATTGAGTATTGAGTACATGCAGGGCACTCTTCCATTCTGTATACTGATGGACGGACAAACCACCGGATGACCAGACGGATATGAATAATTATTATTTCTATGGAACCCGTATTTGCGTTTCGCACGTAAATTTACCAGAACACAACTTTGTGAGATAATTGGCGGTCAGCGGTCTGCCTTGACCCAGTAAACTTGAATTTATAATGTCCTTTCGTGTATAACGAGTTCGAGATCCCGTTGGTAATTATTAATTCACAGTTCACTCTTATTAAGACTTCATTTGGGGTACCTACACCTTACCTACGTCTTTGACAATGTACATTATTATTAAATAATTTTAAGGATAAGGGTATTTACTAGAGACAAGTGCGGTGGTATTGAGTCCCCACGAAAAGAAGTATATTCTAATGTTAGAGAAAGTGCAGAAGAAGTTCCTGAGAAATTTATACAAGAGGCATTACACCTACTATCCGTACTTACACCCGACACGCTTCGTACAGGGCAGGCTGGGGTACGAGTCCCTCGTGGTAAGACGATCCCTAGCGGTCTTTAAATTCGCGTCAGGTTTAATTCTTAACACAATAGACTGTCCATTTGGTCGGTGAGGTGGTAAGACTATTCGTGCCGGACGCGCGGAGCCACCTCCGCGCGCCACGGCTGCTGGCGCCGCCGCGCGCGCGCACTGCCCTGCACAAGCACTCGCCACTGCGCCGCGCACTGCTCATCCTCAACTCCATGCTCAGCGAGGCGCCACACTGCGATGTGCTCGCCTCAGGAATGGCAAGATTGATGAGTGAATGTAAGAGAATGATCGAGAGAGAATGAATGCCATGAAATAAGTTTGTAATACAATGGTTTTTAACTGTAAGTTACGAATGAAATAAATACTTAAATAGATAGAAAACATGCAAGACTCAGGAACAAATACTCGTGCTCATCACAAAAATATCTGCACTTACCGGGATTTGAACCCAGGACCGCTAGCTTCGTAGTCAGGGACACTACCAACTAGGCCAGTGTATCGTCGTCTTATGACTAAATTAATAAAATAAAGAGACCATTTTGTCCTGTATCTAAGTTATTTCCTCTATGTGATAAATAAAAACAATTTGTCTGCTGAGGTTTTCTAAGATGCCCTACACGATGGAATTAACATTAACTGTAGAAACTAATGATTGTAAGTATGGGATCCTGGTTGTATCAATTAGCAGAATTTTCATTTCATAGAAAGCATTTCTGCTGTAACCTTAATGTTTTCAGATTATTTTTTGGTGGACACAGGTCTAACCTAACTTAACTTACGTAACTCATGCTTAAGATAATCTGAAAACATTAAGGTTTCAGCAGAAATTAGCTGTCTATGAAATGAAAAAACTGCGAAGTGATACATTCTATGAAATGGGTTTCTGTAAAACAAGGGGACACCATGGGATCCCTTATCAATAATTTTTATGTTATGTGTTCAGCTCGTCCCTTCATTTTTCATACTTTCATTTGGACTAATTTTATTTGCCATAATGGTCACTGGCTCTAACATCCATTTCCACTAATATCACATACCATAATTAAATTTGCCATAAAAGCACTTTTTCTGAAATCGTAAGCCTTTCAGGTATTTTTTACATGCCACCGCATAGAGCCCGATAGGTTACGTTACGTTTGTTTTATAAAAATTCTGAATTGTTCACGGTTTCAGAAAAAATGCCTTTATGGCAAATGAATGTAATGGCATATCATCTTTATGGCATATACAATTATGTCATATGAAATTAGGGCAAATTAAATTATTGCATATGAAATTCGTTCATACGATAGAGAACCCTACACCTTTACTAACTTTTAGGTGATGACAATCGACACTCACAGATTTTTGATAAAACGTACAGTCAGCGAGAAAATCGTCAGATTTGAGTTTTCTTTTTAATGCCAATCGGTCCCATTTCTATCAAGCATTCAAATATTCTTTGAGGCCAACTAAGATTACAGTACTAGAACACTCACAAATCAAAGAAATCATTTTTTTGACAATTCGTAGGTGGCGTATGATTCGATTACAAAGTCAATGTCAATATTTATTAAAAAGATTTCGCAAAATCGCAGTACCATTGAAAACGCAATAAAACCGAATGTCAATGTTAACCAGCGTGGCCGAAACAAGTTGAAAGGTTACCGGCTACCGGCCGGCGAGACTGTGACATCGAGCCTTCAAAATTCAGATTCAATCCTACCCTGGTAGTAATAAGGTTGCATTTGCTACAGGAGTTTTGTCTGAGATACTGCGAATTGTTTAATCAGGGTAGCACTGACCAGTTTTCGATCAGAGAAAATCATAAAACTTGCCAAGTTCCTGCCAGTAAAAGGGATAGAGCTATTGGGAGTCGCATATCTCCATCCCTCTCACTGCCTGAATCTAGTCAATGTTGTACCAGCTTTATTCTTCTTGGTAAAACCATAATTATTGCGGGTGCCGTTTAATTTGCATAAAAACGTTTAGCATAACTTCATTAACTACGTTCGAAAAGCATAATAAACGTTAAGCATAAATCAAGTGGATAATTATATCAAGTATACGGTCAAGTAACATAACACTTATTTATCATAACAACTAGTTTCTTATATGATATGCATTTTAAGAAATTATGCATTCCGTTGTTATGCATTGTTATTGTTACATAATGAGTTTATTACACAGATCGAAATTATGCAATTTGTTTTATACAAAATGAAAATCATTACACACCTTAGGCTGGGTACTGACCAACGTTACGAGGTGTAATGTAACATGTTACACAGCGAGCATTCATGCAGTCAGTACGTAGAGTTACGGGGAAACCATCGAGCAATTACGTACTGACTGCATGTATGCTCGCTGTGTAACATGTTACATTACACCTCGTAACGTTGGTCAGTATCCAGCTTTACTTGTTTGAATATCATAATATATAAATAAAGTTTAAAACACATAACGGGTCATGATCATAATATATAATAGTCATAATATAAAATGGTTATTTTTCTGACACCGCAAATTTGTCACCGTATGAAACAAACCTAACCTAATGGGATTTAAAAAAAACCTATGTTTACATAAATAAATTGATATTATGACCTTTATACACCCACCACACTGATGTTCTAAATAATCCCTCCCCCTTCAGACTCGGAGTACGCCCGGCTCCCCCCTCTGTACCGGCTGGACGAGTACAATGGCTGCCTCAGGGCCCCGGGAGACACCTACTGCTACCTGGACGCGAAACTCACGGCCAACGGCACCAGCAAGCTGATGACGTTTATAGAGGTGGGTGGTATCTCCATGGTCGTGACGACCCAGAACACCAAGCCAAAATGCGTTCGCTAACTAGCGTTTCGATTCGTTTTGTTTTTAAACCAATCGAATAGAAACGCTAGTTAGCGAAGGCTCAGGTGACAGAAGATCACAGCGGTTGGTGATACAGCGAGAAGAACTTGGCTCTTAAAGAGTGAAACCTCAGCTGAGAACTTTTCAAAACGCTTTCTTAGCCCTGCCTGTCCCACCACCACTACACATAAAACACTTTGGAATACATGGCGTAGCTTATGTGAATCCGATTAACGTAGGAACTTGTTAACTTTCCGATGTATATAACATCTGTAAATATTTTACATAAGCCCTCTATTTCACAAAGACAGGTGACATTTCGATATACATTGCAGTTATCAAGATTTTACATCATAACCTTCCATCTGTCACGGTCAGGATACACTATAGCTTGACAAATTCGTTCGCGACACTCCCATGATTCGCGCGGGGGGCGGGGAACGTTACTATTTAATGACGCGTAGCTTACCTTCACACACGATATTAATTACGTTACGAAAATATCTGCCGATATCCCTAAAATGGCGTCCACGGACCGGGAGACGAGCTGTTGGTAGGCCTCCAACAAGATGGAGCGACGACTTCGTAAGGATGGCGGGATAGCGATGGATGCGGAAGGCACAAGACCGGTCTAAGTGGAGAGCCTTGGGGGAGGCCTATGTCCAGCAGTGGACGTCTTTCGGCTGATATGATGATGATGATGATGATGATGATCCCTAAAAAAATCTGCATTAACCTCATTTGATGTTATGTACAAGTATAGGTATACGAATTTTGTATAGACGTAACGACATATCGACTAATAAGATTATTAATGGTGAGTGAAGGACCAAAAATGGAAAAATAAATGTTCTTTTAATGTTTGTATTAAATTATATACTGCCATCACGTAACATTTTCACCATCAATTTCTGAACTTTCTCCGCTGTCCTGATTCAGAGCTATCATCATTACGTAATATTATTGTGATGTGAGTAATTTTATTCATCCGTGTTGTGTACAGTTGTACTACTGCTCCTCGAAGATATTTTGCGAAAGGAGGCTTTTCAGTTTGGTTAAAGTGGTTCTAGCGTTACAAAAATGCATTTGCTCACGTTTATGATACAAAACATAAACATAATTAAAAACCTAAAAAAAAAAAATGTTTTTTTTTACATCACTTCCCCTGTTTAAATAAAGTAAAATGTAGGTACATACAGGGTATTTTTTTAATATGTGCCCAAATTTTAATATTTGCTTCGCTATTGTTAATCAATAACACATGTTGTATTAATGGTACTCTAGCTTAAAAAATATTAGAGATATTGTCGATTCAACGATTCCACTAACTTAACGGTATTCATGGACCCTCTAATGCAGGGGTGCGAGGAGAGGGGAGTGTTGTTAAGTAAGTTAATAAATGAAATTTCAAATTTAGAATATTAGTAGGAGAGGGACTTGTTGTTGAATATCAATACAGTGTATCGCATACCTACAGCTTGACAACCCATGTCATCATTTCTAGTGTGACTTTGTGTCCACACGAAAAGGTAAAAGAGAGATAATTTGCAACAAAAAAAAATTTAACTCATTTTTGTGTCGTAATAACGATATAAAATCAAATGTTAAAATTTGTGCACGGATAAAAAAAAACCTGTATATCTTTATAATTATAGGTATAGCTGACCTTCACCGCTGACACCAATTTGCAGAAACAACACGTTAGTATTTAAAAATGGTGTCGCACCAAAATAGAGTGACTGATAGATTGTAGCATCAAAAAAGTTCTGTACTAGTTATGGTATATTTACCTTTCTCTATGTGACTGATGCTCCTGTGAAACGGGCTCCGCCGCGCGCAGACTTCATACCGCCCCCGCTATATTCCGTTCCCCGCCCCCCGTCGCCCGCGGACCATGGGAGCGTCACGAACGAATTTTCCAAGCTATAAACGTAGAAGTGACAGGGAGGGTAAGACCAATAAAGCTATTGCTTTAAATTTATTTGGAGATTTCATTTCAGGAGTACTCAGCCAACAATGTGACGCATTTTGACCATACGATCATCCACTGGGGCGTCTGCGTGACGCAACTTTGCCAGGAGTACTTGAGCAACGCCACGGGCTTCAAGCAAGGCCTGGAGGCGTGCCTGAACGATACACTATACGAGAGTTATCAGTTGCAGGTAAAGATACAATTTATCTGCAGGAGTTCGATTTTTAAATCGCACTGATAGAAAACTACTAACTTTAAAATTGGTTCATGCGCTGAGTTTGTTGAGTGGGCCCCCCCTTTTTGAATTTGATCTCATAACACCTTTGTGATCGCTCGTTGACAAAACCGTCGCATATTATAATTGAAAACACAAATAAACTTTAAATGACCAGCATTATTACAACTAATTTTACCATGAGAACTTTCTTGTCTGTGGTAGTAGGTAAAATCTGTACTGTAATGTTATTAGGTTATTACAGTATCGGTTTTCGTAAGAATGAGTTTAAATTAGGAACAGCTGTCAAAACTCAAGAGGGTCTCTAATCTAGTATCCATAGATATTAAAACAGTTATTGACACGAAACGTCAATTCAGTATGTTTTTTATATAAACACTCGTCTTGATGGAAAATCGAATTGCCGCCATTAATGTATCATTTGTTTGTTGGTAATTTGAAGTCTACGGGTTCTGAATCCATCTTAGAGTGCTTATGATATGTGTGTCGATAAAGTAGTGTATGCAACTGCACATATTTAGGCATCAGTTGCTTATTTACTATTAAAGTTACTCATTTGTCGTGACGGTGAGATTCAAAAATCGAACCCCGGGCGAGTAAGGGAATTTGCTTACTCACTCAAAGGTGATGTCGAGGCGCGGGCGCACATGACAGTGCGCTCACAGTAGAGGAAACGGACGGCCACCCGCCAGAGGTTAAGAGGATTCTGAAGCTGTCTCTCACCTTAAACCTAGTCCGATTTTTACAAATTAAACCCCACCCCACAATGTGTCACCCCACAATGAATTAGCAAATAATGGTCAACTCAGAATAATCACACTGAGGGTTGGCACTTTATTGCTAAATAGTTGTGGATTGACACATTATTGCGTAACAGCATCCATTATTACTAAGCTATTAAGCGACTATGGCTACTAGATATTGATAAACTTACTTACCGTCAATTTGTATGGACATGACTGAACGAATGGTAATTCTAGACTAATTTAAATGGAATATTTACCGCCTAAATGCGATCACTTCCAATATTTTCCAAAGTAAAAGTTGTCTATTTGGTCGATTATAGTCCATTTATAGACGCGTCTTCAAGCCTGGTGGGATGCGGGAAAAATTTGCCGACGAATAAGGGTAGACAGCGCATTGAAATATCGGGAGTTCAATATTAAAAGGATTGTAAAGTGACGCTTAAATAGCGTAGCTGTAAAAAATATCCCACCAAAAACATAAATGTAAAAAAGGAGAGCCAAGTTCAATACAAAAATTATTCTCTTCTGTGGGCTTCGCCGCAAAAAGAATGGAGATCTGAGATTGAGTGCCAAGTTCTATGCAAAATCCAAATATGTAGTCTAAGGGCTGACTTGGCTGGTTTTCCCATACGAATTATTATTAAGTACCTACTTTTACACAGTCATGGAAGAGCCTTATGTTCGATGGGTAGTTTCTACCAGCAAGCCAAATTTTCGGAATAATAAAATAAGAACCGAAAGGTAACAGGTTTAGAACATGCGAAGGCTATATAATTCGTATGGGAAAACCAGCCAAGTCAGCCCTTAGACTACATATTTGGATTTTGCATAGAACTTGGCACTCAATCTCAGATCTCCATTCTTTTTGCGGCGAAGCCCACAGCAGAGAATAATTTTTGTATTGAACTTGGCTCTCCTTTTTTACATTTATGTTTTTGGTGGGATATCATTACTTTTTGTAGGTAAGTCTTACCTACTTACTAAAAAATACAATTATTATTTATTTAAACTATTGCCTATACTATAATACTATACGTACGTACCTACTTATTAAAGAAATTGTAATAATAATATTACTAAACACTATAAAATTTCCTTAAGAAAACTTAGCAATTTCGCAGCATAAATCGCAACCTTATAGGTCAGATATCAAGAGACAACCGGACAGCAAGACGGCGCTCGCGCTTATGAGCGCGGCTGCCGCTCGCTCGGCCACGTTCGCGTCAACGGTTCGATTCGGTTGTCACAGCGCCCCACCCACCCCGCCCGCGCCGCTCCGGCGTCACTCGGCGCGCGCGCGTCGTGTATATGCCGAAAATCTAAATGCCTATTATTTTATCATTATTTATGAGTAGGTAATGATTTTACACTATTGATGTGCGCTAAATATAAAAATAATAATTAATCCCAGTTAATAACGTAGGTACCCTAAGTAATATTAGGTATTTATGTTAAGCGTTCATAATATAATCTAATTATTTAAAAATTGACAGTTTTTTATTTATTCCTTTGTATTCATCTAATTACCTATCTGCATACCAAATTTTAACTCTCTAGGTCATCTGGAACTGGGTTAGAGTTTTGGTCTATAGGTCAGTCAATGATAAAAATGAGGAATTTTGGACATTAATATCTAAATAACTGTTTGAGATAAGCTTATGAAATTTAAAACACATATGTATCTCGCAAGTCTCAATATATGAGCCAAATTTGATACGTTTATGTAAAATAGTTTTTGATCTATGAGGGGGGTCAAAAGTGGCTCCAAATGGTTCGTGTAATATTACACACGGTGCGGCTCGCCAGTTCTGTTTCTTGAACTTGGCTTGACACGCTCCCGCGTGTCTAGACCATAACATTTGCGAGCGATAACGTGTCTCGCCAAAGTCAAGTCCAATTTCCACAATTTTTGAATATGAAAAACTAGGCCTGTTTGGTTCCATACTTATTTCTTTACTTAAGAAATATAAACATACAGACCTAATATTTTATGATAGCTACAACATATTTAAAATTGAAGTATTGAAATTGAGGCTAGCGGCCCGTTGTTCAAATCCCGGTAAGGGCAGATATTTCGCATCTTTAGGCGAAGGCTACACGTACAATAAATACTGTGATCTACTCATATTTATCATATATCGTGATATTTACTGATCGTGTGGTCTAGTGTATTGACGGATGTCAATATTTATCACGGAAATCTAGATTTCTGGATTCTGGATGGCAGTTTGTGATAAATATTGAAATCCGTCAATACACTAGACTACACGATCAGAAAATACTGTGACATTTCAGTATAGTTTTTATCTTCATATCCAGTACACGTCTGAACTCTAGAAATAGTACTGACGTGATAAATATTGAACGTGTAGCCTTGCCTGTGTATTGCGTTAATAAAACGTACCAAAGTATTTATTGTGTGCCTTCGCCTTAGAATTATAGTGACCTAATCCACATATTTTGAATTTCGACTTAGGTCTCTATAGTACTAAATTTATGACACAAAATCGAACGCTGAAAATGTTTAAATTAGGCCACTTTAATTCTACAAATGGGTTGTACGTTATTTTACAGACAGAAGTTGTTTAGAATTTCATTTCTTGTAAAAAAATTCTCGTATTATCATTTCATAGAATAGTCAATTTATACAATAATTACTTTGAAGACATTTAATCATCGATTTTTATTTCAAATAAATTTCAATGTTTCTTTTTTCATATCATACCTATAATAGAAAATTTCATATTCTTTGTTCTCATATTATTTAGTTAATATATAACTTAATAACAATAAAATCATTTTACAGTGTACGTTATTTTACAGACAGAAGTTGTTTAGAATTTCATGTCATGTAATTTTTTCTCGTATTATCATTGCAATTTTTTTCGCACAGTTTATTCAAGAGATGTAAAAAAAAATAACCTCGAAGGCAAGGCGGGAGCTTGCTTCGCTTCGCTCCCGCCTTAGCCTTCTAACCTAACCTATTCAAGTCGGTTCTGCCCAGAGAGGTCATGATCGCTCACTCATATTTATATCATACTTAGCTTATAACCCTTATACTTAAAGATAATTTGTATTATGTTGTAATTGATTTTGTTATTATTGGTGTACCCTTACTCTCCAAATAGTAATTTCGTAGAATAGTGTTTCACAAAAATTATTCACAGAATATTGAGTTTCCCACGACTTTGTATACTGTTGTCGTTGGTGTCCTCTTCTTTTACAGAACATTATTTCATAGAACGTATTACTTCGCAGAATTTTCATTAGTTCATTAAATCATTACTTAGAAATCTAATTTCTGCTGTTACCTTATTGTTTTCAGATTATCTTAAGCATGGGTTACGTAGGTTAGGTTAGACCTGTGACCATTAAAAAAAATCTGGAAACAATAAGCTTTCAGCAGAAATTAGCTTTCTAAGTAATGAAAATTCTACGAAGTGATACGGTCTATAAAAAATATTCAGTAAAAGAAGGTATCGTTAAAAAATAATTATATTGTTTGATAGGTTTGTTTAATGAAAAAATTCATTGAATTGATTTTCTGTGGAATTTGTTTCTTTCAAATAAATAGTTTTTAAAAAAAAATATTCGAAACAAAAATACAAGAACCGAATAGTATATGAAACATTTTCTGTGAAACAAAATTCTGTAAATTTTCTGTCTGTAAAACAAGGGGACACCCTAAAAATGCGATTTGTGTGATGAGCGCGAGTATTCTCCTGAGTCTTGGATGTTTTCTATGTATTTGAGTATATATTTCTCTATATAAGTAAGTTTATCGTTGTCTAGTACCCATAGTACAAGCCTAGAGCTTAGTTTGGGACTAGGTCAATTTGTGTGACATTGTCCTGTGATATTTATCTATTACTATTCTGCAGGCTAATGTCATGTACGAGACCACGTACTGTACTTCATTTGGAGAAACCGAGGAGTTCGACACGGGAGACTACGTGGTCGCCGTGGTGTACATCATTATCGTGTGGCTAAACATCCTCGGAAACCTGTACGACTTCTGCCTCTATCGGGGGAGCAAGGGCTTTGGTGAGAAGACATTTAGAATTCACAAAGTTGCTCCGCTAAGGGACTAAAGAGTGTACAGTCAAGGACTTTAATTGTTAAGCCTCTATGGAACCCTGTCATTATGACAGCGTCAAACCACATGAGAGAAAGGTAACATTAATGATTTACGCTGTCATCATGACAGGGTTCTATAGTGGCAAAACAATTAAAGTCCATGTCCGTACGTAAATGTGATTATAATTCCTATTAAGTCCTGGCGGGTTATACGCATAACAATGGGCCGAGCACGCTACCACGGGACTAAGTGTCAAACACGTCAAACGGGAACTACGAGTAGCGTCAAGTATTATTATGAAATGATTAAAATGACAGCCACCCGGGGATTAAGTTGCTTAGTAGTAAAAGGACTCAAATCACACAAAACACACTTTTATTTTAAACCTTAGTTCTTTACTTACGTTGGAATATGCAATAGACGAATTATAGTCCCTATGCCAAAAATTGTCCCGTGGCAGCGTGCTCGGCCCACAGGTCACCTATCAACTTAGTCTTACTGCTTCCTCGTCTTTATGATCCTAAGACCATGACTGTGTTTCTTGTTCTCAGCCAGCAGATTCCTGCTGTGCTTTTCGATGAAACGCAACTGGTTTCGGCTGGTGGCGCCCCCTGGTGAGGGACCGGACCCCAAACTGCAGAAACTAAAAGCCCTTAACGGGTTCAAGTAAGTACTTGAGCTTAACATTAAAAAAAAATAGTTAAAGGCTATAAACAAAATTACGATTAAAAAAGTTACGCATGAAATGACTTACATTTCACAAAAGAATCAATTAAGTTTTTTTGTTTTTATTAAAGCCCTTAACCATGTATATTGTGCAAAATGTGGTTACAGGTTACAGAAAATGAACAAGTCTTTTAGAGTTGTTGGTATTTCTGTAGCTCTGCCTACCCCACTCTGGGAATGAAGGCGTGATGTGTAACTATGTATATTTTTTTGAAAACGACTAAATAGATACATTTGTGGGGAAATCTAACACCAATTGGTTGTGCCTAAGTGATCTTCGGGCTTGTACAGTCAGCCTTATTAGTAGCTGTACATTTTTGTACAGAGTGGGGTAGGCAGAACTACAGAATTAACATAAATTGATTTTTAATGTTTACGTTTTAGATATTAACGTTACTAGATTTAGTTAACTTGACCCGAGTAATATTGATAGAGAAAAGATGTATTTTTTTTATTGTTGAATTTTAAAATATGTTTACCTTTCTTTTCACATGTCATATTCGGTTGAATATAATAATATGTCTATCTTGGGAAGTTATGTGTACCCATTTTAAGAGGGTGCCGAGCGTCCAGTGGCGCCCTCTGTGCTTGAAAACTAAGAACGGTTTTTTGTTGAACAAATTAATACGCAATATATAGATAAAACGTTTATTTGCGTACTACATATCACACACACAATTGACATAGGTAATTAAAAACAACGCAATTACATTAAAAACACATAAAAAGTTGCCAAAAAAGTGTGTGCGTTGCAGCAGTGCAAAAAGGAAATGTCTCAGCGTATAGCTTTGCTATATGACATATCTTAACAACAATATGGGTCTTGTTGTCTGAAATAAAGTTATTGTATTCTATATTCATTTGTTGTATTTGTTTGTTTGTTATTTGTTGTTTTGAATGGGTCTTGTTTAGTGGTGGTAGGACCCTGTGCAGAATCCGTCCGGATCGCTACCACCATCTTATCCATTAACCATCCGCCAAGCAACAGTGTTCGCATTGTTGTGTTCCGGTGTGGGGGTAAGACAACCGGTGAAATTACTAGCATAGAGGCATTCCATCTTAGTCCTCAGGGTTGGCAGCGCATTTGAGGTCTTAGGATTATAATCTTGATAATTCAAATGTCTATGGGTCTCAGATTTCACTTACCATCAGGTGGCCTGAGTGCTCGTGTGCCTTCTCCTTAACATAAAAAAAAAGTACAACCGAAACCGCCCTTCGATCTCAAGATGAAAGTTTAGATTATACGAAAACGCAATAATAGTAAAGCTTCATAAAGTCCCTGTCATCCCGGCTCAAAGACGCCTCCGGAGTTCCCAGAGCTGGTGCTTACCTCCCTCAAAAGATTGGGCTAGCTATCTAGAGAGTCAATGCAGCCAGTGTCATAGGGACCACGCCGCGGGCGGACCTGTTAGAAGGGGTGTTCTTTTAATAGTAGTTCTTTAAGTAGCTCAGTAAGTTTCGTTTGTTTGTTCACTTAGTTACTGGTGTTTAGTTTATTAATTATTATTTTTGAATCTTTGTTATATTGTTATCATTGTTACAGTATGTTAATATACAAGTAATGAGGAAGCCACGCGCTCTCTTAAAATGAAAACTATTTCTGGGTATCCTTCTCAGACCATAACGTTCTTGTGGTTATTCATTCATTTAAAAAAACCGGGCAAGAGCTTGTCGGACCATGCTCAGTGTAGGGTTCCGAAGCCGTTAAGTACTACAAACAGAAAAATCATCAAGTAATCACTAATTTTTTATTTAAAGTAAATTAGTGCTGTCGTAGATGATTTTAGTAGGTATAAACACTTTAATCGCCTGTATCTCAAGAACCAATGATGTCTACTTAGTCGTGATAGTTTTCCTTTAAAATTGGTTATATGTTATTTCATTTAAGATGTTTTCTGATTTAAGCATTAGTAGTTTTGTCTGTAGGGGGGGACACTTGAGTCTAACAAAAATTAGCGCTTAAAGCTGAATATTTTATAAACGGTTTGCTTAATCGAAAAACTGTTTTTACAACCCCGTATATTTAATATTTTTGAAAGACCTATCCAACGATACCCCACACGATGGGGTAGACGCCAAAAAAAAATACATCCATTGTACGTGCAGGGTAGGGAATGAAAATAACCGGTTAAAACCGGTTATTAACCGTCTATTGGATATTAAATTCGGTTAATAACCGGTTATTTGCATTCTCTAGTGCAGGGGAGGTATCCTTTTTTTTTACTTTTTATTGTACCACTTTGTTGGCGTGACTAACGTTCATATTCATGCCAAATTACAGCTTTCTAGTACTAAGAGTCTCTGCGCTAGGCTGCGGACGGACGAACGGAGGAACGGACGGACGGATGGACGGATGGACATGGCGAAACTATAAGGGTTCCTAGTTTGACTACTGAACCCTAAAAACCGCTCGAATCGGCCCGCCCTTTATCCGCCCTCGCTTTGGCTAATTAGAACATCAACATAATATCCGTCTGAAATTTCAGACGGTGCAAAAATTATACAATATTGTATTTCGCTTTCGATGTTGTGCGTTAGTAAAACATTATCGCTAGTCATGTTAACGGGGGAACCAAACGATTGCGCGTTCTAACGTACAGCCAGCGCCATCTAGCGAACATGTAGTAACTAATTTTAAGCTGCGTCCGATGCAAAGCGGATCTCGGGGGATATATGAGTCTAACGGTAGTGAATAAATAGTCTGTGATATTAATTAAGGCACCCCATTTTGTTTTAAAAGCATAAACGTATCAACAGTAAACAACACTAAATATTGTCGATCAAGAAAAGTCGGTATGCACATGTGGCCTTCACGGACTTCACACTCATATAGCTTTTTCTTTTAGACTCGAGCTGGGCTTCGATTTTTCAATCTTACCGACCACAAATGAGTTGCTTTAGTAAAATCAATTTACAGGTCCCAACGTTCACAACGTTCCCAAACTGATTCGTTTCCTAAAATTATCAATTGGGCAACGTTTTTTGGCTCAGGCCTGAAATTTGCGTTTTTTTTTAATGTATTTTTCTCAAAATATCTGTTTTCCATAATGTCAGCACGTCTTTTGCATAACGTCAGCTTCTCAAAATGTCAGCTTCTTATAATGCCTGTCTCCAAAAATTACAGTTTTCATATAATGTTCGCATTTCAGAAAGTGTTTATTCTCAAAATGTCTGTAACCTCGAAATATTTGTCTTCTTACAATTTTTGGATTGCGGAAAATTCTTATCCCCAAAATGTCTGCAATCATGAACGCCACATTTACAATCTTTTCCTTTTTGGTTTTTCAACAACAGGAAAGGGGCCATTTTAAATAATAATTATCATAATAATATGAATAATAGTGCACAGTAATTATAGATAGGCATTTATCAAAGAGTAAAGATGCCAAGAAATTAACCCTTTCAATTTAGAAAAATGATTTGAAATAAAGCAGACATTATAGGAAATCAAACATAATAAGACGATAGCCTATATACAAAAGTGAACATAATGGAAAAGCAAAACTTATGGTGATGCTAATATTATAGGAATGTAAACATTATGAATAGACGGCTTCCTGAGACTATACACATTTTAAATATCAGTCATTTTGAGAAAGCTGACAAAATAGAAGTGCTAACATTATGAGAACGCAGACGTTTTGACAATTGCACATTTTAGGAAAACGCATATTTCAGGCCTGAGCCGTTTATTTCCAAAACTATAAATATTTGTGTTATTTACCTACCATTATTTAATAGCTGTCATTTGTACAATTACAATTAGCTAATCCTATGCTAGTTTTTGTGATTGATATGGTATGTAATAATTTTTTTGTTTTAGTTGTTTTGCAAATACTACTGTTGTTTTTAGGGTTGCGCACCCGAGGAGTGTCAACCGGAACCCTATTACTAAGCCTACGCTGTCCGTTCGTTAGTCGTCTGACTTACATTTAAAAGTTGTATCTTTTGAACCGGAAGAGATAGCAGTTTGGTTTCATCGTAAATAACAGTTAAATATACAAGCGTCAAATTTGTTAGGATTGTACTTACCTCAAATAAACAACAAATTCTAAAAACCTTAAAAGGTGACTCGGGCTCGCGCACTGAGGGTTCCGTCCCGCCGCAGTCTGACATGCACTTGAACACTACACTTTTCAAGTTGAATATTACCTAAACTGACGCCTAAATCCATAAAATTGTAATAACAATATATTATTATGTATGTACATAGGGAGTACAACATAATATTTATTCCAAAAAGGAGATAGTAACATTCTAAGTAAATATAGGCCCATTATGTTAGTACCTATCATTTCAATATTATTTGATAAAGCGTTTCTTACCAGGATTAATCTCTTTTTAACAAAATTTAATATACTGCACCGCGAACAGCAGTGTGATTCTTAAACACCACTTGTATTTTAGTTCGTCGACGAGCTATTCGCCCAAGCGCACGTCCATCGTTTCGTCTACCGGCTACGTTTCACACATCACTATAGACGGCCAATGACGAACGGAGGCTTGTCACCATTACCCTAATTAAGCCTCTTCTTTTCTACTTATTTACCCCTTTAGAAAATTACTCATGAAGCTTTTACGGCACTATTTGAATGAACAAAACTAAAACATATAAATTTCACCTCCAAGATGGTTTTAATCATTTTATAATTGTAAACTAAGTATTGACAATTCCATACCCTAAAAAGTAAAAGCGTTACTAGCGCTCATAGACGATAGCGGATTAATTGGCATTCACCGAATTCTCATACAGAACGCGTTCCGTAAAGGCAGATCGACCGAGCTGGCCTGTTTTGTTCTCTAAGACCAATCGAATAATAATCGATTTATAACCGAGAACATTAACAATAAAACTCCAGTTTTTTCGATCTTTCTAGACACGACAAAAGCTTTGTGAATCATTCGAAACTTCATAAAAAACTCGAAATGTATGGAATCAGAGGAACCGCACTGAAATAGATCCAAAGTTATCTGAAAGACAGACTGCAGTGTACGAAAACCAAGAGAATCACTGTCTTACACAATGCTATCTAAAACAGACATTTAGATCACAACTAAAAGTAAATAATAACTGGCGTGCCACAGGGTAGCATTTTGGGACCAATACTATTTCTCCTTTATATCAACCATTTACTGAATGCGAAACTGTTTCGGTTGGAACTGCACTGGCCGCCTACCATGGCTACGTATCCTCAGTCATCTGTTACGGTCTGATGCAGTGGGAAAGTGTTGAGGACGTCGACAGGGTTTTCAAAATTCTAAAAAGTGTGTTACGTTAATATGAAGTGCAAGGCTTAGTGGTAGATGTAAAAAGTTGCACATTCTACCTCTACTATAATTGTGCATTAGAAGCATATGATTTTTTGTTAATTCTCACCATTTTTTTTTCAAAAAACGCAGTGACATATTCACAGGTCAAGGAGGAAAATAATTATGTGTCTAATGTACAAAACTCCTTGTAACAAGGCGATATATGGTAGGAATGTGTGCAACATGCGTATAGAATTTTATAGCCATTTACCAGAAAGTCGCTTACAGGAAACCTTTTTAAGCGCATTTTGACAAAATGGCTCAAGGATAAAATGATTTTATAGTGTTCAAGATGGGTCCATATAATTGGTCTTTCGATTTTTTAGACAAACGATTTGTGACTGTACTCATCATTTCTCCGAAAAATTATGCTCATATTTTTTTTGTTCATAAATTGTTATTCATAATCATCGCAACTCCTAAAGTGAATTTTACAGAAACCGTTCTGATTTTAGGACGTTTATAAAACAAACCTAACCTAACCTAACCTTTTTTACCAGTTAGATATTTTTAAAATCCTGAAAATAAACAGGTGTATGATTAAAATTGATTATAATGTATATTAATAACGGCACCAGATAAGCGCTTGAAATATTCACAGAATATAAAGTTGTATATTCACTCTAAGAATAAATTATATTAATTAATATTTAAGGGGGCTCCTATACAACAAACGTGACTTTTTGTTTTTTGCTCGATCTTAATACAAACACCGTGGTTGTATAGATAACGGTATGGAACCCTTCCCGGTTTTTATCTTTTACTAACTATTATTTTCCATCACCACAGGATCCTGAGCACATTCTTGGTGATCCTGGCGCACTCCTCACTCATCAGCCTTATAGCTATTGACAACCCCCACTTTCAGGAAACAGTAAGTACATAAAACTCGCATTGATAGCCTTGGTATTTCATAAGCGCGGAACTTATAAACAGCACAAGATAGATAGATAGATAAAACGTTTATTTGATGCTTCTATCACATACATACAAAGGACACAGGTGATAAGTGTTTCAAAAAATTAAAAACCGTCTTCAAAAAGTTCCAAATCTTTTAGTGATCATAATGTTATGTCATCCACGTATATACAGAGTGTTTTTTTTAAATGGGACAGTATGGGGAAATCCGAATCTAAAGGAAATAGAGGAAAAGTGTCCAAGGAGACATTAGGTGTTTTTTTATGTAAACAAATTTGGCTCATTAAAATTTTTGGTCAAGCGTGAGTTGTTCTTAAAAAATTATAAAGTTGGTAATTTTTTTTTTTGACGCGGGTCGACTCTGTTTCATGTAAGGATTATTTCATTGTATGGAAAGAAAAAAATCTGAACAGTAGAAGTTGGTCAAATTTAATGAAAACTAATCTTCATACAATTGCAGTATTCGCCTTTTAATATTGTCACAAGTGCCTAGGCGTGTAAAAAATTTAATGAAAACTAATCTTCATACAGTTGGTTTGTTGGTCATCATCGCCCGACTTAACGCCATTAGATTTTTTCTTATGGGGTTACCTTAAGGGTCGAATTTATGAATCCCGATACAACTCCGTACAAGAATTAAAAGATGCTGTTTACAACACTTTAAACACAATTCACCATAAGTCTCTGTTAAATGCAACTAGAAGTGTCTTGAAGCGTGCTCGTACCTGCATAAGACAAGACGGCGGCCACATCGAACATTTACTCAAGTAATAAACCAACTGTATGAAGATTAGTTTTCATTAAATTTTTTACACGCCTAGGCACTTGTAACAATATTAAATACTGCAATTGTATGAAGATTAGTTTTCATTAAATTTGACCAACTTCTGCTGTTCAGATTTTTTTCTTTCCATACAATGAAATAATCCTTACATGAAACAGAGTCGACCCGCGTCAAAAAAAAAATTGACCAACTTTATAATTTTTTAAGAACAACTCACGCTTGACCAAAAATTTTAATGAGCCAAATTTGTTTACATAAAAAAACACCTAATGTCTCCTTGGACACTTTTCCTCTATCTCCTTTAGATTCGGATTTCCCCATACTGTCCCATTTAAAAAAAACACTCTGTATATTCCTATATCATTAGAGGAGTTCCCTCAATTTCTCCAATATCCCATTATCAGATCTTGATGTGCTTGAAATGGGACCAACAAAAAAGAGCCGAACCAAACAAAAAATAAACAAATCTGTCCAGTGGTCTTTGTGTAATCCAGGAACATACATAAAAAAATAAAAACCCCCCTCCTTTTTTTGAAGTTCCGTAAACTCGGGTTATTTTAGCCCTAGGGGGTAACATTGCCCACCCCAAAAACCATCTGTAATATTTAATTATTTTATTAAATGTTACACAAGGACTAAGCTACTTATATGGTTCTAAAAATATTTAACCAATTGAAGTTGATTACCACTAAAATACTGACAGTTTTAAGGGTGGGCAATGTTACCCCCTAGGGTTAAAGTAACCCAAGTTTCGGGGTTTGTTTAACTTATGAACTAGGAACAATCTCAATCGCATGTGTGCGTCGCTTAAAGTGGTGGTAGGACCCTGTGCGGCGACCGTCCGGATCGCTACCACCATCTTATCCATTAACCACCCGCCAAGCAACAATGTTCGCATTTTTGTGGGATAAGACAAATGGTGAAATTAGTTCTTTTAGTCCTCATGGTTGGCAAAGCATTTAGGTCTTCGGATTATAGTCTTGTAAATTCAAATGTCTATGGATCTCAGATTCCACTTAGTATCAGGTGGCCTAAGTGTTCGTGTGCCTTCTCCTTATCATAAAAGCGTATAGCAGCATTGCTCCAGTGAACAAAACACTGGTATTCTGCGTGTTTTTTGTGTGTTTGCATGTGTGTGCATGCGTGTTTTCATGTTAGTATATGAGCATGTGAGTGAGAAAGTGGTTGTGGTTGAGTTAAATTTAGTTTAACACAAGATTAAGCATTAGTTCAGTATCGTCACATCTTCAACTATTCCATTACTGATATTCATAATCTGTGTGACCTTGAAATGTGCTATAGAATTTGTGACCTTAATATTTTTGACATTATTCCAGACGTATTACCAGCCGATGTTCCAAATCATGTACAACGGAACGCTCATCGTGCAGACGTTCTTCGTCCTGTCCGGGTTCCTTCTGGCGTTTAACACGCTGGTGATGTCCGAGAAACGGCCACTCCGAAGTTCTATGCTGCTCTTTGGCACCTTCTTGAGGTGGCTGAGGTAAACCAATTACTCACTGCGTATCATAAAAGTTAGCGCAACAAAACTTATAATACGCTGATGCAACCAACTAGGCCACCGTGTCGTCAAAGTATTGGGAATGTCCTGGAATTTGCTTAACTGGCTAATTCCAGCTGCTCTCAGTAATTTGTGTTGCTTTTTCCAGGTTAACGCCTACGTATGCAGCTGTGCTAGCGTTTGTTTTGACCTGGCTGCGACACCTCAGCAGTGGACCCCTATGGAAGGTAGGTCTTATGACAATGGCTAGTCTTTAAAGTAAATGAGATACGCGTCATACTCGTGAACGGGTGCTGTTTGTCGGGTCCGGTCTGTTCACGTTTGCAAGGACTGGTTCTTCAGTTTATTATTCTAGATATGGCTTTTGACGTAGAGACCTCGTCGTGTTGTTCTCCTAGACTTATTATTTTTAGTTTAATGTTATTAGCCTTACATTTGTATTGATTTTATTTGTTCAAGCTTTAATCATTATTATTTATTACTTTATTAAGTACTTGTAATGTAACTTACTTTTAAGTATTTCTGTACTTTTGTTTGAAAAAATGACCTTCTGCTGGAGTTTCTTGGCGCTTCTTCTCCGCAATGATGGTCTTATCAGTAGGTTAAAATTAGGGTATCTGGATACAGATCTGAGTTATCCAGATCCCCTAATTTCAACAATTCAAAAAACTGAATTCTTCTATTTAAGATGTCGATCAGGGTGTACCGATCTATTTAAAAGTCGTAATTCATCTATTCAAAACGTTGTTGTTTAAACTATAAATCCTCTTCGAACTTATCAAATCATACACAATGAGAAGTGAATTAATGTATTTAAGAAGTCGATCAAGTAGATTCGACTTTTTAAGAAGTCGACTTGTATTCAAAATGTTAATTTAACCAGGGATCAATACCGGTATTAATTAAAATTGAAATATCTTCCTGAATTTGCATTATTTCCTTGATATTTTCGACTGTAAATTGGGTAATACCACTATTCTATTATATAAATTATTTGAAGAGCAAAAATATTTAACAATAAGCGAGATACCGAAATTGTATACCGGTATTTTTGTATGAAAAGAATACTGGTATACGATCCCTGAATTTAACTATTTTCCGTATTATTTAGTCTGCTTACAAGGATTACGTACATCTTCTATATGATATTTGACATTGACATTGCTCCTAATAAAAGTCAGTAATCGATTATTCGTATGACATCATTTTAAGTACCAACCGTTCTTAAAGTACAGAAGAAAATCAAACACATATTTACACATTATATTACGTTTATTTATAAAAACTATTTTCTAAGCACCACTTATTCAAGCAAGTTACATTTTTGAATGCACATGTATTAGAATGATAAATACAATTTTGGATATCAGATGATGAAGCATATTTTTCATGAAGTGTTTCTAAATTAGGACACTTAATCTCTTCTAAATCATAAACATTATTATTTTCTAATATCTCCTTCAACCACCTCACTTTTTCATTGCCTTTTGTATAAATTCGTTTATTTTTACAAAAGTTTAATAACGATCTGTTATAATTAAAATACGGTACATATCCCTCATTCCATAAAATTCCTCGGTTTGTTTCTATCCACGCAACTTGTAATTTTTCTTTCTTTGTTAAGTCATAAAATGGAAATGGTGGTTTAATCAATAATACAAGAAAACTATTCTTGTAGATCATTGCTATTTCTTTTGGAATAAATTGATTGTATTCATTTTTAAAGCCTTGAACATCCATAATCACTTTCATGATATTTTTCGAACTATGTTACTTAAAGGCTTATACTCAATAAGACGATCGTTTAAGATCAAACAGTAAGCCGCTGTATTCTCGGGTATGTCTTCTGACGACTCGATTTCTAATCGCACATCGACTGGCCCGGTTTTCAGTGTATCGTTTTGTCTCGAACAATCAATAACAAAAAGTGTAGTTTTTACTCCGAATGTTTTCAAACTAAGCAAGGGATCGATACTGGTGTTGTAATACGACTGACGAAAATTGGCATACATCTCATATAATATACTGTACTTGTCTTTACTAAATTGTAAGTTGAGTGAATCATAAGGAAAGTACTGCGAATTTAAAAACAACTTCACGTTTGTTATGTTACAATGGTCAAACAGAGCCGAACTTTTCATTTTGTTAAATTTTCTATCTGTTTGCAAACCAAATATCACATATCTTGGTTTTTCTAACTGAGAGGCAGTTTTGACAGACCACGAATGTTTTGTGGTTCTAGGTAAAAGAGGATACTCATATAAATCCCAATTTCGGAAAGATAGTTGTACAGCTCGATCTTTTTCCAAATGCTTGAGTAATAGTAATCTATTACGATCTGAAACTTTAACATGTGGTACGCGCCATTGAACTTTTTGTACTTCTATTTCAATGTTTTCGTTTTTATCAATCAAAACACTATTTAAACTAGAATTGCTTCTATGAAGTATAAGTTCATGCCTACAATTAACGAGAATTTTGTTGTAATCTTCCGCAAACCCTAGCACTTTGTTTAATGGTATGATAACAGAGAAATAACCATTCTTTTGCACGGTTCCATTGAAATTCCAACCCCATAATTGTGCACTTTTACTCTCTCCATCATTCATAGATATATAAGATTTTATTGTTGTTGTAATTCCAGCATTTTTAATGCGATCTATTTCAACACCATTCAGTTCGTATCTTATATCTTGAAATAAAAACATTATTGGATTATTTGTAAAACTAATATCCTTCGATATTACTTTCCCCGCTGCATCTAACCCGGACACCGTCGCATGGCCTTCAATGAATATGGAGCTTGCAGATGGTAGTACGTAAACATCTTGCTGATGAATAGGTATTCTGATTTCATCGTTTTCTTTAAAGCTATGACTGTAGGGATTGTAACTGTGGATTTCATAGCTTTCGATAGAGTTGTCTTGTTGTGGTGAATCGGTAATTTGCAACATTTTATTTTAATAATTTGAAACCAAGAGAAATGAGAAACTTTTTATTGCTTCTAGTAATATTAATCCTTGTATTCAAGCGTCTTGTTTCTTTGAATATCGGCAGTTGAATATTGGATTTTTTGATTTTGTTAGGGTTTTTATTAAAAACATACATGCCTAATTTAGCACACAGATAGTAAACCTTTAAATTAAATTGGTTAATTAGTATTAAGAAATTAACATCCAATCCTGAACACTGCTCATAAAGGAATGTATAATACTCATTTAACATGTCATTTTTATTGTAGAGAATTACTGTTTGATATATTTATCATTTATTATTTATTTATATCTATTGTCCCAAAATGATTTAAGAAATTTCAAACATAAATGCCCGCAATGATATAAATGGTTTCTTTGTAAATTTTTATAATTATACCGAATATTAGATCCGACATATGCTATAAATTCCTTTGGTGGTTTCAAATTACCGTAACTGTCAAAGTATTCGATGTAATCATTAAGTTTTCCATACGCTACCCAATGAGTACCAGAATTTTTAGACGTATCCAAATTGATAACGCCGCATTCTATCGACCATGGCACTTCTGGTAATTCATCTCTCATATATACACCACGAAAATGAGGAATACTTTTTGAGTGCTTTAGTATATCGATATTACTTAATGCTCTATCGGGTAGCCTAGTTTCTGGGTGTTTTTTTTTTTTTTGAAACATAAATTCCTAAACCGTCCTTGTACGGTTTAAGATGTAATCTTCCTCCAATACACATTGAATCCATTTTGACGTTATGTTTTTTTGACTCTGTGAATTGCTTTTTAGCTGATTTATAATGACGCACAGCCTCAGTAATTCCAGCAACACCTCCGGTTAAACCACCCGCAGCTGATAAGCCGGCAAAAATAGGAATTAATGGTAGGACTCCACCAGTTTTAGGTACAGGTATCACTCGAGGTAATTGTATAGGCAATTCGGAAGCTATTTCTTGAGCAGCTGCATATGCTAATTCCGTTAACATTTTCTTGCATTTGGGTTTCAGATTACGAATATGTCTTTTAGCGTGCGAAACAATATTATTAAATCTTTTTTTTAGTCCAGCTCCGATTTTCTGAGTGTTTGCTGGTAACTTTTGCTTCTTATTTGCCTTATCGAAACTTATTTCTCGGCGTTTCATTTTCGGTAAAAATTTAATTAAAATAATATTCAATATTCTGTATAAAAAGCTCTTGTTTGCTAAAATAACCGAATACTAATGAGTAGATAAACGATTTTTTTTATATTTATACACGCCATTTACATTTACAATCGATTACTTTTATCTATCCAGCTGTTTTCACTACACGGTAGACCTAACCATTTTACATATACTTTGTTTCCTTTGCTTTTCAAAACTTTTTCAACAAGATACACTTCAGGATATGCAGTTTTCTGGATTTCTTGACCATAGAATGCTCCTAAAATAGGTGTTGACCTTGCGTCTTTTAATAAATATGTAGTAGGCTTAGTGGGTTGGACTTTTGTAATCTTAAATATTTCTGTAGACCAATTAGGTGTAAACCCTTTCTCAAAACATCCTTTATATTTACTGATTCTTACAAAATCTCCGACTTGAATTCTTTTGCGATTTGGTATTTTCTTAGACATTGAATTGTTAATGTATCTCTGTAATACAGTTGCTTTATTATTATGATTAATTTCTGATGGTCGGGTTCCTACAGTTCTATGAAAAGTGTGATTATATTCGTAAACTTTCTTGTCAAGATTTCCATCAATCCATTTATAATTGCCTTTTAAACTAAATTCCTTGTACAGTTTATTTTTTAGAGTTCTTATAAATCTTTCTACTATTGATGCTTTTTTTGTAGAAAATGTAGAGTAATGATTAATATTGTACTTTTCAGTAACTTTTTTAAATGTATTATTATAAAATTCTGTACCATTATCTGTTTGTAAATTTTTCGGAAAACGCCCTTTTGCAAACAATGTTTGAAACTGTTTAGAAACAATTTCTTTAGTCTTTCGCTTGAGTGGAAATGCCCAAGCATATTTCGAGAAACCGTCAATAATCACCAATATGTATTTATACCCAGCATTCCATTTTGATGTACTCTGCATGTCTATCAAATCTGCTTGCCAGAGATCATCTATATCTTTTAATATTACACTTCTCCGAGGGAAGTTCACTCTAACATTTTTATGAATTTCATTTACAACATCTGCTTTGCTCATAGTGCTTGTTAATTATTTTTAATTTTTAATTTTGATGACAAGATCTTTATTTATAACGTATGCTACACCCAAGATGCTTGCTAACTTTTTCTTCAAGTTCTTTATACATAATATCTTTTTCAACTTTTTTTACTTGCTGTGTTAAAATCACAATTTGTTTGGTGAGATATGACACTTTTTTCAAACAATCCTCTACTATTTTATCAACATACTCTTTATCAACACCATTATACAAACCAGACTCTTCCACAGCCAAGGTTTTATTACTTAAAATTTGATAATTATCAATGTTACCAATTTTGATATTGTGTTTGATATTCATGTCTAATATGCCTTAGTTTACTTATCAAAATGACGATTGTTCAACAATCTTACTCTTTTATAATACCAGCCTCCTTTAATTCTTCAATGATTGACATAATTTCATTATCGTGATTGCTGTTACCTGCGTTTCTAGATGCGATTAAAAGTTTTAGTCTTTCAATCAGCTCGTTCGGATCATCCCAATAAATATAATCTGTATTATTTTTATACTGTTTTAATTCAGGTAAATAACCGCCAATTTTTAATTTTTGCGTTTGTTTCCGCACGCCTTCATCTGCATCATTCGGTTGAACAAATAAAGGTTTAATAATTTTACAATATTTTAGTCCTTTGTCACCTTTTAATTGTCCGTTTGGGTCCCAGTCCCGTTTGTGCACATTTGTTTTAGTTAACATTTCTTTGTACTCAGTTTTATCTTTTTCAGTTACAAGATTAAGATCAGGTTTGTTGCGCATTAAAAGCTCCTTCAAACCCGCGGTTAAGTCATAATTTTTATTATTTATGGTAACCACGTATTTTTTTTGACAGTTCGTAGCATCATTAATAAATGATAAGCTTACAGGAGTGTTTCCCATCATAAGTTTCTTATTAACACTACGAATACCGAATGGTACGTTGATGTTTTCGTACATATCAATCATGTCTTCCTTTTTTAGAGACAAGAGTGTGTCGTCACTTGATTTTATCAATTTTTTATCATCATCTTCATCAGTATAATCATAATATTCTGAATGTTGATTAGAATCGGCATTTAATAAGTCTTTAAAATTTTCGTATCCTGCAGACGAGTTCAAATTTTCGTTTGTATTATTCACATCCATCAATGATGGAGTATTAACATGTGATTTAACTTTCCCATTTATACTGACCAGTGTTTCCAAAGGATCTGTTATCGATTTAAAAACCTTTTTCATTTTAATATTAGCTTCATCTTCTTCATTTTTAATCATAGTTATCTTGTTTTTTATCTTGTTTACTGATTTTATAAGTTGCTCTTTTAAATTTATATCCATTTTAGAAACTTTAATCTCAGCCATTCAATCCAGACTTAAAATGAGTTTTGTAAATAAAAACAAGGTTATATAACCAGTTTAAAAGTAAATAAATGTGTCAAATCCGCGTCTATATCTTCCTTCATTTAGTGCGCAATCCTTATTTATGAAAAGAAAACTATATTGATCTATCCACACAGTAGTACAAAGCTCTTTGAATTTTATCCAATCTATATCAGTATTAACATGCTCATTGTATAAGTGTTTTAAATTGATATCATCTTGCTTAAATACAATCAATAGATTAACATTGTCTCTGAGCAGTTGTTTGGGTATTTTTGAATAAGTCTGAGATAAATAAAAACAGTCAATCTGTCTATGTCTTCCCATAGCAAAATAATTTCGAATGTTTACTTGGTTTTCGCAAGCAACATCATCGAAAATCATAATTGAATTAGTCAAGGCTTCATTGGGATGAATAATCTCACTATTGTCATTATATATAAAAAGCTTTGCTTCCGGAATGCTCTTCATGATAAGCTGGAGATATCGATACTTTGGTTGAAAGGCTGTCTTTGAATATAAATATATATGTCTAAACTTTAACCCATTTTCATGTAACAATAAATTTAACATGATATTAGTTTTGCCACAGTTGGAAGGACCACATATTATACAGCGAATTGTATTAGGAAATAGTGTACTATGTTTTACTTTTCGAGCATGCTGTACCACTTTTATATTATTTACTTCAAGAGTTTGAGTATGCTTAACGAACTTCATCGTGACTGCGAAATAAGTATACTGTAATGCTTTATATAGGCTTCTAGTCTAGGTGTGCCTACTTGATGTATTGAAGGGAATTTATAATTGGTAATGGGAATATGAACAAAACAATCACATTTCTAATGAATCTATTACAAGTTTGGAAATACAATGAACACACATTACAAATAGGAAATACATTATTAACTTATTATCATCTAATACATTATTTATAGATTTTATCAATCAATATCTACAAACATAAATAAACAAAGTCAAATACCTAATTACGTAATTGTAAACTAAAGCATAGCTTTACAATGGCCCCAAGGTATTGTATCAATCCTATTTGAAAGTATCTGCCTTTTATCATCATTATTATTTATTATAGTTTTATTTACTTCCTGCGAGTAAATTACATGCTTAATTGACTTAATGAAATTCATTTTACATTTAAAATTTTTATCATTAAATAATGAGTGTTTGTAAAGTGATAATGTAAATTTTTCGGATATACACTTAGGAACACTTTTAGCTTTATTTATTCGTGTTTTCATAGTTTCGATGGAATAAAGTTTTGCTCTAAGACCAGCGAATTCTTTAATGATATCTCCTCCAAGTTCGTCTTTAAATAAACCAGGAATTTTAGCATTCAGTCTTTGTATGAAGTAAGGATTATTTAATTCGAAATTGCTGGTATCAAATTTTGATTGGTGACTCTTTATGTCTCGATAAATATCGTCTGTAAAAACCAAGTAAAGCAGACTGTCAGTATCTGTGTAACAGAGTTTTGCATTTTGTTTGTATTTTTTTTTAATAAAATCATAGTGAAACTTGTATAGATGTTGCTTTGCGTATTCTAAGACCGAAAATCCAATATAGATTGGCCTGTCTAGCTTAATTTTTTCTAGGCGAAATTGAAGTGCTACAAAGTCTTCAGAGAACACTGAAATGTTCTTTAGATTAGGTCGAGAAATAAGCTTTTCGGCTCCGTTTCGTTTATTTGTAATGTTATCAGTATAACTCCACTTTGTTACCAATTTCACATTTACCTGTTTGCGTCTATTTTCAATAGTTTTCCCAAAGATTGCATTTATCATCAGTTTGAAAAACTCTTTTTCAAAATCAGTTAAAGACCCTTGTCTCAGTTTGGTATTCAAATCAATGTATATTTTTAGAAAGTTGGTTTGCCTAAAACTTAATATACGATGAATTTTTTTCAAAATTAAACCATTTTTTAAACATTCTTTTAAATGATTGTAATGAATGATGTAGTTATATTTGTCATATAAATTCGCAATCAACTTTGGAGATTTTCCTCCTGGAGGAATAAATTTCTCTGGAGCGAATGGTAATTCACTGTGTAAATCATGTAAATTTTCAGGATATTCCAGATCCACTTCCAGTATATAGCCAATATCACTATTTTCCGGTACTTTGAAAATACTAAAATCTTTAATTTCATCATCGTTTAAAAATTTGAAGTCTGAAACAGGCATACTTTTAGTCATTGCATGTCCGTATAGATTGTTGCAATCTAGATATATCAAATAAGAAGACGGATCGAAATCATTAAATCCTGGTAAGTATTTATTATTAGCTTTAGCATTTCTTAAGGAACACTGAACTAATCCTCCACGTATTCCTCTTTCTAGCATTTGATACATTTCAACGTCATCGATTAGGTCAAGTTGAATGCCCGTTGAAAGTAGCATGGCGTCCCAACTCAGGCTAGGTGATGTTACATAATAGGCTGGATCTAACTTATAGTATTTTAAACTTATGTTTCTAAAATTTTCAAATATATCGCAGAGCAATAGAACATCACATTTAAGGTATAAGTCGGTATATTCACCAAGGGAATTAATTTTAAACTCTTTCCACACCGCTTGTGCATGAGTATATTCTAAGTCACTTATATGCTTCAAATTCAAAGTGTTATAAAAATTATTCTTTGCTGGAAGTGATGTCTCGTTATATTTTTGCCAGGAATCCATATAATCGTATGGATAAATACCTTTATTTTTAAGTAAATGTAGATTTTTATTGTCTATCATCATTGTTAAATAAATATAATCCTTGTCGGACAAACTTTTACTTAGGGTGTCTAAACTTGAACTCAGAAAATGAAATGAATCTATAAATTTAATTTGTATTGAACGACTATAGTCCTTACATTCAATGTATTTAGTAATTGACAAGTATTTTTCTTTCGTTTTTGGTATAATTGTAATTGCTCCATTGTGTTTAGCTAATTCCCTGATAAACAAGTGTGAGTCATAGTTACTTAAATTATGAAAGACTACTGGTATAAATGAACACACTTTAAGCATTAAGTTGCAACGTGAATGAGCCGGGCCTCTATATTCACCTGTAACATGATCGTGGTCGCGAACCTTATCATCGAATAATAAATTATTACAAATGTGACATATTGTAGCGTTCCGATATTTTTTTTCTTGTTCTTCCGATAATTGTAACATTGGATTTTTAACATTTAAAATTTTATATAAGCGTCTAACATCGTCGATCAATCTTTCAATAAATACCTCCACGCAATCCGACCCCCTGTATGTTACGAATTTGTTTAAGTGTGGATCATGCGAACAACAAATATAATATGCAAAACATGAAGGTTGATGAATTTTAAAATTTCGGGTATTTCCAGTATTATGATCTTTACAATTAACTAATAAGCTTTCGAAATCGGCATATATAACAAAATTGATTTTTTGCTGTCTATCAAAATTTTTGAATTGGAGTGTACTATTCTTTCTAGGTAATTCAGTTAAAACTTGTGAACAATTATGTGATATATATATATTTTCAGAACAGAAAAACCGTAAACATGCTTCACACATATATATTTTACCTTTATATTTACTAAACTGTCGTCGTACTAATTTTATAAGATCTTTAATAAGGCAGTAGTGACCTTTGGTTCCTTGTTCAAAATATAATAAATTAACATGGTTTTTCTTTCGGTTTTTACTTAAATATAGAGGCCCAGTTACTGAGTTATTTTTACTTAATCCATAAATATTAATACTGATATCGTTAATGTCTTCAAATAATTTAACATCTTTACACGATGGAGGGAAAGACATTCCGTCTGTTTTAAGAACAGTTGAATAATGTGGATATGAACTTGTTTTGCATACATTACTCTTGGCGGGATACAATGCAGCGACAATGCTCCATAAGAAACAGTGTTCATCTTTGTTCTGTATATTCAAACAACTTTTATTATTTTTTACAACTGCAGGCAACTCTATAAATGTACCGCCTCGCATTGGACAGTATTTATTAACGTTTAATTCTAAATGACTCACTGAAACAAGAGACCAACCAGATTCGCAATGCTCAAATTCTGTAACCTTCTCTTTAAATGTTTCTAAAGCATTCAAATACAACTCATTAGTATCACTGTTATTAAATACACAATCATATTTTGTAATAAACGATTTCAACTGTTTCGTGCCCGAGTGAGGTAACTCGAAGATAGCAAACAGTTCAAAATTTAACTTAATGCATGTGTGTTTAAGCAGTGATAAATTTATAACTTTTAATACATCATTTTGACGGTCGCACAGGAACGCCTCGGGGGTGAGGTGCTCGACTTCATTTGCGGGATTGATGCGATATGTTACGATTCTGTTTTTAAATGCGCTAGCAATAATGTCGATATTTCTGAACTCGGACTTTATCAAACAATTTTTCTTGTGTATATTCGTTCTCATATGATATTTATATTTATCTTTCGAAATTGCGACATTACATTTATCACATTTCATAAATAGATTTCGTCTCGACTCAGGGGATGATAGTTTAGCTGTAAAGATACAATTTCAATTTTAAAGACTTTATTATATTAAACATAATTGAATAAATGAAGTAGGTATAGTAATATAAGTAAGTTTATTGTTTAATTACACATCAATTTAACTTTCTAATAATAAGTATTGTTAAAAGTTGCGGGACAATGTTTGAACTCTTTTCGAGTGGCAGCAACAAATTCCGTGAGGCGGGACCAAGCCTCAGTGTCGGTATCTGTTCTATTTTTTATAGCTAGGACACTATGCCGCCACCGATTCATAGGCTGTATATGCTCGATATCATTACATGAGTACACTTTTAACTCTATGTAATGAGATCCAGTTTTACTTTCACTCATTTGCCGTGAAACACCGTTAGCTAGCCTTCTGGTTAAATAAGAATAAATCGGCGTACCCTTCTTTGGCTCAGATGGAACCTTGACACTGTCCTCGTCACTGTCACTGCCGAACAAATCTGACATCGTTGGCTTCATGGGAGCAGTGATAGGGTTGATAACCGTCTTCTTTTTCTTTGAAGCAGTGGACTCGTTGCTCTTCTTACTCGAAGTCGAAGCCGATGGGATAGAACGCTCAGTACTCTCGCACCGAGGACGCTTGCTGTGTTTTTTGTTTTTTGTCTTGAGCTCTGTTTCACGCTCGTCGTCAGAAAAGAATAAATCTTGGGCTAGAGACCTGAAATAGAAAAAAATATACACGAATAAATAGGAGCATAAAAAAATACCAAAACCTGTAATTGTGTTCAAAATAACATCTAATAAAATATTGTTAAGCTATATTTAAAAAAAAAATAAAAAAATATAGAGACATGAATGAAAAGTACTTGCATTCTAATTGTGATATTTTCGAATAGATGACTTTACAGGATAAAATAAATAGTATTAATATTGCGATACAAATGTCATGAATAGACATACATAAAACATACATGTCATGAATAGATGTACATTCTGTTTGAAAGTGATAAGTATACAGTAATAAACAAGACAATCTATTATTAAATGATGAATAGCAGATCTATTAGGTATTTATAATTTACAACTGCTTTCGAATAGATAACTGCATAATTTGATGATTCGAAGAGTGTATTAAACTACTTAACCCATGAAATGATATAAATGTATTCTATTTAAAATATATACCTAACAGATTTAAGTAAAATAATATATATGAATATCAAGAGACAAATGTTACACCAATTGACCTAGTCCCAAACTGAGCTCGAAGCTTGTACTATGGGTACTTAATTTCATAGACAACATCCATGACTCAGAAACAAATATTCGCGCTCATCACACAAATATCTGCCCTTACCGGGATTTGAACCCAGGACCGCTAGCTTCGTAGGCTGGATCACTATCAACTTGGTCAACGCGTCGTTAAACGTAATACACATACATGTACTTACATTTTGACAGTTGTTGGGTGCTTCACGGGGTTCTTGATGATCTTGAGCGAGCAGCAGAGCTTGTCCTGAAGGATAGAGATCTGAGCAATGATCTTGGATGCTCGAAGTAAGGTTTATATACGCCTTGATTTTACGTCATCCATGCCCATAATACAATAATTTTATTTCAAATTATAGACAAAATGCACTGTCAATATATATCCCATAACGAGAAATGCAGCATAATGGGGAATCACTTGATTAGTTTAATCTAAAATCGATTTTATTTGTGAGTCTTTAAGGTAGGTTCAACAAAACATTCATAAGAACCTGGAATTGAAATACTAATATTGTTCAGTGTCTTTGCTTCTATACATTTAAAAAACCAAATAGAAATAGCAACTACTGATATGTATCTCAATCTGGATTCGAAATACTAATATTGTTCTGTGTCTTTGCTTGTGTACATTTAAACCCCCAAAAAACTACTTCTAGCCGTTACTAAGGGTTCAGATTCAACTTTTAAAATTTTGGTTAGAGTTAGTATGTTACACTTATAATTAAATAATGTGTCGTACAAGCAGACAAAATTCATCATGTTATATATGATGTCAACACAGACGGAATCATCTTACTCTTGGCGCCGATCGCACCTTATATGAAATGTGTACTAATTGTCAGATTTTCAACTCTATTAACACTTTGGTTTTCTAATATAAATCGCGAAAATTACATAATCAAATCTATTAAAAAAATATTTTAACTAGTGCACGGTCGTATTAGCAGTATGTCGGTAAGTTAATAATTTGTAAAATATATTTTATTTGCGATTTTTATATTCATTTAAATTTCTTAAATATCTTATCATTGATTTATTTTTTTCTCATTGACAAATCTCGTTGAATTTTTAACGCAAATCCTATCTTATAAATGAGTGATAGGTAGTTACCTAATTAAAATAAATGGCAACTAACTAATATTCAATTATTCGATATAGACTAACTAAATACAATAAATAATTCATCTTTATAAAAACTAAAAAGAGCAATTAAAAAAAAATACACTATTAAAATCATGTACCTACATATTATAATCTTTTGAGATATATACGAAATGAATACCAATTAAAAAAAGTATTTCTCCATATACAATAATCTACTTATCATTTCAGGATACCTCAGAACATCTTTTCAACTTTGTACCGGACACTCCGGTACAAAAAAAGTCTGCGAGCGAACGACGGCTGGGACTGGGCCTTAAAAGAAAATCAGAACCGACTGTTTACTCCTATGTTAAAAAACCACATCGCAGCGGTGCAATTAAAGTTATCAAAATTGAAATAATTGATAGTGACAAAATAGACCAGAATAACCAAATATGTACGTGTGATGCTGAGTTGTGCGCGCAATACGTGGTGAAAAACATTCACCTTGACGATGTTTACGCGTCGACACGAAGAATTATTGAAAAGATGGAGGAGTCCATAACATCGGACACGTGTAATAATTACACATTATTATAAACGTACCTAAATTGTTAAGCTTTACGCTTAAGTGTTATAGTACTTAAATTAGGCTCGCGTGTGTGTGTGTGTGTTCATAGATATAGGTAGTATGTAAGTAAAGTATATTTTATATAGTTACGTTAAATAAATTATATTTGGAGTAACATGTTGTTCATTTATTTATGTTCGTTTGACGTCTTTGGTATGTTAACACTTTAGTATAGTGTTTATTTAACATCATGTTTAAACTGCCACATTTTAAATTAAAGTTCCTCTCGCCTTTGAATGTTCACGCAAATCTTAAAAACTAATTCAATACAGACAGACTAAAGTCAAAATCGAAGAATAAAATCTATCCAAGAATAAAGCCAGGCCGGATGACTAGTTAAAATATAATTGTCAGAGCTCGCTGGAATGCAGCTCGTGTTACGCTGAAGTTGCATTCTATGCCTTTTTAATTATAATCCTTAGTGACAGCCGGTGCATTAGACTTTGAAACGTTATGAGATTACTTCCCATATCCGGAGACTATTAGTAGGTACTATTAATTAAAAATTAAATAAAATTAAAATCATTTATAACTTAAGTAGATTAATTAACTTTGACGTTTAAAACATCGACTTTTGAATAGATGAATTAAGACTTTTTGAATAGATGAATTCAACTTCGAATACATTAAGTCACTTTCGAAAAGGTTTAGGTATAGTTTAAACAACGAGTTTTTAATAGATGAATTACGATTTTTAAATAGATTGGTACACCCTGATCGACATCTTAAATAGAAGAATTAAGTTTTTGAATAGTTGAAATTAGGGGATCTGGATAACTCAGATCTGTATCCAGATACCCTAATTTTAACCTACTCTTATCTGAAGCGCTAGTAAATTCACTTCATATTACCGACGTGTAAAAGAGCCCTTGGGGGCCTATTTACTGAATAAACATTTTGATTTTGATTTTGATTTTGAATGTCGTTGCTGTGGTAGCACTTTTGACCACTTCGATTTGGGGACCTTCAAGAGACGAGCATTCTATTTTCTCAAACACCAGAAACATATCTACGATTCTTTCTCCTCATGTTGTGTGGTGGTGGTGATCACTTTACATCGGGTGTTCCAATAGCTCATATGCCTTGTCAATCGAGCATAAAACATTATCGTTATCAAGTGTTTTACATACAAACATACATACATCATGTTAAAAAAAGGAAAGAAAGAAAGAAATACATTTTATTCGTGACAAACATCAACATATAACAGAAAAATACGCACAGCAAAAATGTAGTCATATGGTCCCAAATCAGCATAACGCTGGCATTTGTCAGCGCTGGGCCTCTATTCTACTGCGTTATAATCATATCGCATTTGACGTGTTTTAGAATCGTTTATGTCACAGTCGCCATTATTGTAAATGACATAAGATTTGTCAAAACGTTGACAATACAGAAACTCGTCAACTACGATATCGTTATGACCGTGTAGAATCCCAGCCCTGGTCTTCCATTGGAACCACCGTTCCGTTGTTAAACGAAATTCGTCTACTTCCGATAACCCTCTGCGCTGATGGGAAATGCTTAAAGATGGAAAATCATACCTTATTTTGTTACTTTAAGTAAGCAATTCTTATCCCTACTATTATTATAAATGAGAAATTCCTTAACTGGACATAAAAGTGGAATAAAATTTGGCACAGAGGTAATAATATACTATGGAAACGGACAAGAATTATTTTTTTCTACAAAATTGATCAATTCCAGTACCAGCTACTAAGAATATTGTTACGTACATACGTTACAAACAATTTTCGCAGAATAAACTTCGAATAGGTACTAAGATGATCGTTCGGTTCGCTCGTTTACACTGCTCTCCAAGTTAAGAATGACCCACCCACCCAATCCCCGAATATTCCAGATTGCCTTCTTGAATGGCCGTTGAACTTTGACCCGCCGAGGACGTTCTAGAGATTTCGATCCTGGACGGTTCTACACATTACGGCCTTGGCCTGGAACTCCATTGACCTCGTTTACAATAGCGACGTCCTTGGCTCATGGGTCTCATTTCTAATCCACCTATCTACCTAACCTAACTTACTTGTAATAAATTGTAATATACTCGAATCATATCACCGTCTAATACTCTTGCTTGTACGCGTGCACATAAATATGTAATTTGTACTTAAACAGTGATCTCTGTCTGTTGTCCGTCCAGCCTGTGATAGACATTGAGGTGGTGGACTGCCGCCGGGACTGGTGGCTCCATCTGCTCTACATCGACAACTACGTGGACAACTCCCAGTGCATGCCGCAGACGTGGTCAGTATTGCACATTTTAACCCACGATGGAAATAGGATGGAGGTTTTAAGTTTACTTGCGAATCTGTGACTTTAGCTCCCAACAGTAAATCCGATTCAGACTCGGACTCTACAAAGGTAGATTATAATTAAGGTGGTTCTCAGCTAGAATCGGAAAACAACGGTTAAGCAGTTTAAAACTTATCAGCTTTAAAAGAAGTGGAAAATGGAGGAGCTTCTATGTTCCACTTTACACATAATTATTTATTTTTATGTCTGCTTACCGATTTTTCTGTCAATTGTGGACCGATTACCTTTTTTTTTTTCCAAATAACAATACTTCTGAGATGGTCCCATTGTCACTAAATCAGGGTCTGGTGGTGGAATTTTGGACAAATGGAGGGAACTCTTGAAATATTATAGGCATACATATAGTGATTTTAGTATATTTAGTAAAAACGAGTATTTGCATTCAAAAAGTATCATTTGGCGAAGTGGAACTGATGGCCACCAGAATCCCTCAACAGTAAGTACCTGTGTATTTCAAGGGTGGCGATAAGATATATCGGCGTTGCTTACGGCCAGCTGGTTCTATAGTTTTGTAGTTTTGTTTTGTATTTATGTGGGATTAAAAACAGCATAATTACGAGGGGCGGCTGAAAAGTTCTAAGCCTAAGGTAGGAAAAAAAGGTTCAGATTTTTTTTACTATTTTTATTTTTCAATATAATCTCCCTCTAATTCAATGCATTTATTACATTTTTTAAATAATGCTTTTAGACCGTTAAAAAAATAAGTTTTATTTTGGCTGTCGAAATGTTCCTGTACAGCCGCCTTCATCTCTTCATCACTGCCAAATCGCTTTCCCCTTAAATCTTTCTTCAAATTGCTGAATAGAAAATAATCACTAGGGGCCAGATCTGGACTGTAAGGTGGATGATCAATTTCCTCGAAGCCAGTTTCCTTCAGAGCAAGCTTGGCAACACGAGCGGTGTGAACGGGGGCGTTGTCTTGCAAAAACAAAATGCCTTTGCTCAGTTTGCCCCTTCGTTTCTCGACTATGGCTTGTCGCACTTTTCTTAATAGCTCAGCATAATAAACTGCATTTATTGTAGAGCCTTTCGCCAAATAGTCTATTAAAAGAATGCCATCGCAATCCCAGAACACGGTGGCCATTAGCTTAGACGCCGATCTTTGAACCTTGAATTTCTTTGGCGGCCTTTCACCCTTTTCGATCCACTGCATAGATTCAGACTTCGACTCTGGATCATACTGTCTGATCCATGTTTCATCAACAGTTACTATGCGGGAACAAACTTCATCTAAACCTTCTTCACATAATTCTAAAAATGCCTGAGAAGTTTGAACACGACGTTCTCTATCGAAAGCTGTGAGCATTTTCGGCACCCAACGAGCACTTACTTTTGTCATATGCAAATGTTGATGCAAAATCTCTCCAACTCTTTCCTTACTAAAACCTAAGGCTTCAGCTATTTGCCAAACCTTAATTCTCCGATCCTCTAATACTAACTTTTTGACTTTTTCAGTATTTTCTTCAGTCCCAACCGATATTGGCCTTCCTGAGCGAGGATCGTCTTCGATCGACTCCCGTCCAAGTTTAAAAAGTCGACTCCATTTTTTAACAGTGGCATGAGAAGGGCCAGATTCACCGTAAATACTAGACATTTCTTCAAAAATTATTTTCGGCGATTTGTCACTTTTTGTGAGGAACTTAATGACTGCACGGTGCTCAATTTTCGTGATATGCGTTGATAATTCACACATGATGACCTTTAGCGTCGGATATCTCGAGATGTAATAAACAAAAGACGACATTTTTTTCTTTTATTTATTAACTTTTTAAATGGTCTTTTTAGTGGCCAGTATCGCTAACGCATATGCAACCTCAACATACCTTAGGCTTAGAACTTTTCAGCCGCCCCTCGTATCATCAAAAAGTATGAAATAAAATAAATGTTCAAGAACACAGAAAAACCTGTTTCAAAAACGCAAGAAATAATTTCTTTTAAAGTGGTTTTTTTTTTTAATTTTATTGCACAAAGAAAAAATAATAATTACAAGAAATTCAAGTACAGAAAATTCATCCACGACAAGCTTCGTCAAATATATACCAAGATTCATAAGCAACATGCTTCGTCAAGAATTTACAATAGTTAATCAGCAACATGCTTCGTCAAGAGATTACAATAGTTAATCAGCAACATGCTTCGTCAATAAAACTATAACTATTCCCCAGCTCGGGTAACACCTGGCTCAAAAGTTCCAAATATACTGGCAGCATAAGGGTGAATTGCAGAAAAAATGTACCTTTTAGTTTAATTGGTGTCCCGTGAAAACACGGTGGATTTAAAATTATATCATGAGAAGAAAAGACGATGTAATTATTTTTCTTAAAGTATGAGAATTCTTAAAATTCAGATAAAATTATTTTTATTTTTATTCTGTTCTATTTATATAGATTTAAATAAAAAACAATCCTGCGATACGCGAGTACTTCATATATTATGGTCATGTCCCAATTCCGAGTGTGTTTTTATCTAGGAAATTTGTTACGATTTATATTAATTCTTATAAAGCATAACTGTAAACTATACAGTCCTTTTTACTAGGCTAGGCTGGAGTTAATCTTTAAGTACAAATCTATTAAATTTTATTGTAAATAGTTATGAAATTTTAATATTAATTTACCTGTCCCAACTTACTGGACTTTCGTTACTCAGCTTTAGTTACGGAGCATTTAATCCCAAAAAAAGTTTTAAATATCTTAGTAGAATTACTTTTTATCAATCTGGATACACCTTGATATCTATCAAACTGTTGAACACAGCGACACCCATTTTGTTTTCAACGAAGTGGCACGCGGATTGACAGTCTAGTGTATAAAATCTAAAAAATCTCATGGTGATAAACGGCGATTTTCTCGGGTAAAAGTTTCATTTTCGTACACCACTTTATTCATTACCGTGTAGTTTTACTCTGCTTCTTAAGAATTTACAAAGTTCTAGAACAATGCATTACACGTTTGAAGGGAAATATATTTTTTAGGTAACGTTTCTCATATTATCATTCTCAGTTTCGTTATTTTTCGTTATGTAACGAAACTGAGAAACTGTAAAGCCTATTTCATACAATAAAACTATATAGAAAATACTGGTGTGTAAGTTTGTTTCAGTCGAAAAGTCTGCCACGGTACAAACCATCCATACTAACATTATGAATGTGGTGTGTCTGTCTGTTACCTCTTCACGCTTTAACCGCTGAACCGATTTAGATGAAATTTGGTATGGAGATAGCTTGAGTCCCGGGGAAGGACATAGGCTACTTTTTATCCCGGAAAATTAGACAGATCCCGAGGGAGCAGCGATAAACGACTTCTACGCGGACGGAGTCGCGGGCAAAAGCTAGTACCGTAAAATGAGGCCATTTGGTACTAAGTAATCACAAGCTTTTAGTTGATATATTTCTTGTCATGGCTATGATAGAACTGTAAAACTCGGTGTCAGGCTAATTTTTCAGTTCTGCCATTGCCATGACACAATTATAGCAACTAAAAGCTTAATAATTACTCGATTCCAAATAGCCCCGTGATTCGCAAATAGCCCCATTTTACGGTACATAATATGTGTTTGCATATGGACTGTAATGTTTTTTTGCCTTTGTCAATTCCCTAACCGATTTGTTTGGAGTTTTTCGTGTATTCTTTTTTGTAAAGATATGGCTGGCTGTAGCTATTGATTCAATAACACGACTAAAAAACACTATTGTTTACAGTAGATCATGGCTCCAATGACAAATGCTGAAAGGCAAAAGAAGTACAGAGAACGTTTAAAACAAAACCCTGCAAAATATGAGGAGTTACGATTAAAACATTTAGATAGAGTAAAAAAATCAAAAAGAAATGGAATAAATAATGGAATAAATAATTCTGCGAATGAAACCACAAGATATCACTAGTATTTCTCCATGTGTCCGACGCTTTATTTTATCAGTTTCGTTACACCAATTATCAATTTCGTTTACTCTCAGGTTAGTTATGAAATTCAAAAGGTACATTTTTTCTGCAATTCACCCATAAAAGTAAGTGAAACTAAGTGTTAAGAAGGTTAGTTCCTCAATATTTTTAACCAAAAGCCGACTTCACGACCTCCGATTTTAAAAGAAGTTATTTCTTGTGTTTTTAATGGTTTTTTGTTTTTTACAATCCATGTTATCATTGTCTCCAGGTATTTATCCTGCGACATGCAGCTCAGTATCCTCGGCCTGATGATCTTCTGCCTCCTCCAGTCCGCGAGGGCCCGCAAGGTCGCCATCGCCGTCACCTTCGTGGTCGGCCTTCTCACCCCCGCAGTCCACACCTTCTTCCAGAACCTCAACCCTATCCTCATAGTATCACCAGAGTAAGTATTTCAGAGTATATTATCTTGGCATTGGCAACATTTTGTACGAAAAAACCATTCTGGATCCATTCTGTACAATTTCTTTTTTTTTAAGGCTTAGAGAAGGCAAACGAGTACCTATCCCACTTGGTGGTAAGTGGGAACTTTTAGGGATAGCTCAATGGCAGTTGCATTCTCAAGGCTAAAATATTAAACTACAAATGTGACATGAAACATTCATTTAAAATATTAAAAAAATTAAGTGATCCGAAGACTTATCCTTCTAATATTATAAATGCGAAAGTTTGTGTTGTGTGTGTTACGAGTAGATTGTTACTCGAAGAAATTTCGAATGGAGATAGGTGGATTAACACAAAGGCTACTTTTTTATCCCGAAATATTTAAAAGGTCCCGAGAGAATAGCGATAATTGAAATCCACGTGGACGAAGTGTCGGGTAAAAGCTAGTAAATAATAATGTATGGAAAATAGTGTTATAAATGAAACTAGGTGTATATTTGAAGAAGTCTCCGCCCTGTAGGAATGTAGGGGCTAATGTGGACTTATAATAATAATGTGGGCTTGTTCTACTATTAGGCGATGGACTTGCAACCTGTCACTACTACACTAGTAAACTTCTTGGCCTGATTATGCAAAATGTGGTTACAGAATTATAAACAAGCCTTTTTATAGTTGTTGTTCTTTCTGTAGCTCTGCCTACCCCACTCTGGGAATGAAGGCGTGTGTATAATTAGATTAATGGAAATAACATAACTCCTTGATTTTCAGAGCTGCTCGTCGTTACTTTGTGGAGGATCCAACGTTCAACAATCTGTACAAGCGAGGGCACACCAACATCGTGGGCTACGCTTTAGGTTTAGCGCTCGGGATGGCCCTGTACAACCTCCTAGATAAAGGAGTCAACATGGAAAAATACAAGGTACAATTAAAAAATAATGGGACAATGTCACACAAATTGACCTAGTCCCAAACTAAGCTCTAGGCTTGTATTATGGGTACTAGACAACGATAAACTTACTTATATAGAGAAATATATACTTAAATACATAGAAAACATTCAAGACTCAGGAACAAATATTCGCGCTCATCACACAAATATCTGCCCTTACCGGGATTTGAACCCAGGACCCCTAGCTTCGAAGGCAGGTTCACTCCCAACTAGGCTAAGCGTGTCGTCCCGAACTAAGCTCTAGGCTTTTACTAAGGGCGATAAAAATACCTACTAGTATAGATAAATACATACTCAAATGTCCGTGTGGTTGCCGGGTTAGAATAGTGCCACTCCATGTCTTCCCGCAGATGTCGTAAGAGACGACTAAGGGAATAAGGGCTTGTAGTACTGTTTGGCGAAGGGCTTGCAAGTCATCACTAATACACTGACAAACATCGTGGTCTGATTGTGCAAAATGTGGTTACAGAGTTATCAAGAACTCATTTTGGAGTTGTTGTTATTTCTGTAGCTCTGCCTACCCCACTCTGAGAATGAAGGCGTGCACATACTTAAATACATACAAAACACCCAAGACTCAGGGACAAATACGCATGCTCATCACACAAATATGTGCCCATACCGGGATTTGAACCGGGAGCGCTAGCTTCGTAGGCAGGGTCACTAACAACTAGGCCAACGTGTCGTCAAACAACCATTTATCCAACAAGTTTATTCTGTTTAAAAACTATAAATACTTAAGAGATAAAAACCCCCGATACACAGACATAAAGATCTGGTCTCAGGAACTATGTCATCTATTTTAGTGACAAGAATGCAATCATAGATTTAAAAAAGTGGTACTTCGTAAAAATAAAACTTAAGATTTTTATTTAGGTCTTAAGCAGTAAATGTTACATCTAAAATGAATGAAATAAATGTGATTGTGAATGTATAAAAGCGAACATTAACGCCTTATCAAATAAAGTTCTAAATTAGCCACTTTAGGCTCTTTTTCCACTATATCTTGATGTAATTTTAGGCAATTTCAAAGTATGCTTTTAAAACATAATATCAATGATTATTTTGATACTAAAAGTATCATGAGCAGACTATGACTTACTAAAAGTGAGGGATCCCCTTGGATCGCATAATGTGTTTTAGACTAATATTTTTTCACATAAATGTTTTCGTATAATTTGTATTGGCATAATTGTACTGTTGCATAATAATACTTTAGCATACTCCTTTTTTAGCATATTAGGCTATTAGAATAATTTTAGTTGGACTAATTTGTATTTGACTAATACACATTATGCATATTATTGTTTGGGCTAATCATTATTAGATACTTAAGGTTAAATTAGGTCACGTTAGGTAGGTACATTAGGTTAGGTTAGGTTAGTATGATATCCATTTTGTAATGATGCCAATTAATTATTATGACTTTTTGCAATTATGCTATTTGACGTTAGTCTTGATGACAATTATGCTTACTGTATTTATGCTTTTTAATGTTATGCGTAATAATATATGCGTAAAGATGATTATGCACATCATTATTTCGGCTAAAAGCAATTATGCGTAACACTATTATTACAAATAATTTTATGCCATCCAATAGAGAACCTAAAAGTGAAGCATCCTATTAATTACGCTTAATATTTTCTGTTTCAGAAATACCGCGTTCACTTCTGGTGCTTCATTCCTGTTGGGTTCGCCATCCCTCTGCTCGGGATGCTGTTCTACACCGACGGCATTCAGGTAAATAATTACCCGTATACGAGTACAAACGAAGACTGTTAACTGACTACCCATAGACTTTAATACGTTGCGATAAGGTTTATGTTCGATTGTAAATGTACAGTTAAAACAGTGTCTTCTATTGTACATGCATATCTGTACTGTTTTTGTACACATTAGCCCAGCAGCCATTGCCAGGAGCAGTGTGTACTATGCCAATTAGCTCAGTGTTGACCCAGTTGACCTGAGGAGGACTAGCTTTAGGGGGGCACAGGACCCATTAATTGAAATCCAAAAAGGGCTAATAAACAAATTTTCACAAAGAGGTCACATAATGTTTAAATACAACACTAATTACTTTAGGTTTTATTCATTTTCATTCCTTACTAAGCTATTAAAAACCTAAATGTATTTTGACTCTTAAAATTTACACTATCGTTTGTTGTCAGTGATATTGTTTATTAAGAAGCTTTCTGCTAAAGCTTGGATGCCGATGACGAAGAATTTCGTACATTGACCTTTACTGTATGGCCCCGTATATAAGGAAAAGGTTTGACGTCCGCGCTTTATAATAAAGGACCAATGCATCAGTATCCATGTGTCCACAGGTTCCGTTCGCAGTGAACATAGTGTACTCTAGTGCAGTGAAGGCGCTCTTCAGTGCATGCATGTGCGTGGGCATCGCTGGATGCATCCTCAAGGTCGATAGTAAGTGTCAACGGATGCTGTCCTTTGCTCCGCAAGTGAAACCCCATATGGAAAGAAGTTTGAAATTAATTTACCTGTCAGATTTTTACAGATATCAAAATATATAATGCATAAAGTTAAAGAGAACTGTCAAATTCTGTAAAATGGCAGGGCCTCTATTCTACTAGGCAAAAACTATATTGCCTTCGACGTATTCCCTACTGTTTTATCTGATCAACTTGACAGTAATGGCGGCTGAGTTATAACAATACTAAAACACAATATCGTTTTGACCCAGTAGAATAAAGGCCCAGTACTTACTCCTAACCGTTAGTCTGAATTGCTTGCTATCTATGTGCCGGTGTCATACTCCAGCTTATTTTACTTGAAAAATGGGTCTACTTTTCTCTTAAAGCCGGCAACGTATACGCATACCTCTACAATGGGCCGAGTACGCTACCGCTAAGTGTCAAATGACGTCAAACGGGAACTAGTGTCAAATACTATTATGAAATTATTAAAATGACAGCCACCCGGGGATTAAGTTGCTTAGTAATGAAAAACTCAAATCACACTTAACACACTTTTATTTTAAACCTTAGTTCTTTATACTTACGTTGGAATATGGAATAGACGAATGAAAATCGCGACCCTATGTCAAAAATTGTCCCGTGGCAGCGTGCTCGGCCCAACACATGCGGCGATACTTTCCATCAGGCTGGCGGTATTACCTCTACCACAAAAATAAGGGAGTTTGTGCCGAAAACTTTTGCTGATTTTTGTGTGGACGCTGATGAGAGGTTATTTCTAGCGGTGGTCCGCGGAGCCCTACAGTGGCGCGGCTGGGCGCCACTCAGCCGGCTATCTTACTGCGCGTATCTACTGCATGTGTGTGTCATCCGCACCAGCACTGCGCACTACACCTCGCTGCAGCACACCACGCTCTACAAAATCGTAAGTCTTGTCTGTGAGACATCAAGCTAGTATCCGATGCTGTGCTGCATGTTCCTGAAGCATGCCAAACCAGCACTGCGCACTTTACCATGCTCTACAGTCGTGAGTCTCGTCTGCATCGGCTAGCGTCCAAAACTCTGATCTGGCTGTGCTGCGTCTACCTGCAGCACATGCGCCACGCCAGCACCGCGCACAACATCATACTCTGCAGTCGTGAGTTTTATCTGACTACCAGCTAGCGTGTAATACTTTGATCTGGCTGTGCTGAGCCTTCCTCCAGCACATGAGCCGCACCAGCACCACGCATTGCAATGCGCAGCAGCATACGGAAACAACGAGGTATTTTTAATAGCATGAGGAGCTATTTTTTTGTTAAAGAAAGTGAAGTAATAAATGGATCGTATACAAGAAACGTTTATTTGAACGAATAGTACAAACTCTGAAGTAAAACATCATATACTAAAAAAATACAATGGGAGAGGTATACGCATTGACTCGATTTCAAATTGAACAGCACAGTGGGTTACGACGGTGCGGCGGTACTGAACCCTCGGTGCGCGACTCTGACTCACACTTGACCATTGTCATCTTTACTGTTCTCAGGTCCTCCAATTCTGCGGTATCATGGGTGTTACCTTCATGTTAGCGTTTGCCTGCTGGATGCTAGTGGAGGCGCCAACGACGATGCTGGTGAAACTGTGCCTTGGAGGAAGCCGTCCTTCCAAAGATGAAGACTTCAAAGACAAGTCCACAAAATCTTCTTCTTCAAGTATTTAAACCTAACATTGGAGGTTAGACAGGGACTTTTAAAAGGACTTTGATTTTGTCTACATCCTAAAAGATGCAAGGTGGTCCTTCTGATAGTACCGTTTGAAGATGTTTGTTTGATATGTAATGCAATTGTGTGTTGCCTGAACTTTTAAAGTGCAAAAGAATAACTTTCGACCATGTAAGACGTAAATAAAAATACGACGTATCCTATTAAACTAATTAAGAAAGCAAGATATACGACGTTGTCGTCTGATTAGACACTAGATCGGTTTTTAGTATAATACTTCCAAAAATAGTGACTTCGGTTGAACAATAAGAAATTCCCTCTAGCATGCAGGCAAAATTAAAGGTTTAAATGCTTACTACCAAAGGCAATACCTTTCAGACAGTAAGGGAAGGCGGGGTTAATGCATCTTCGAGTAATGCTGAAAGATCGCCTGACACAAGATCAACGAATTCAAGGCTTTGGGCCTCTGTTTCATTTATTTTGGATCGTCTTTGCCATCAAAGTGTTGACGGATATCTCTCAATTAAGTGAACAATACTACGAGGTGTGCAACAGATGATGTGTCCTGGTGGCTTCAGTGGCCCTGCCTAGACAAGATTTATTCAACGAAGGTTATAGTTAACTGTATAGGGTTGACGTAGGGTGCTGGATGGTCGAGTCAAGCACTTATATCTATTCTTATTTTTATACATATTGTCAGGTATCGAAAATCTTTACTATACCTATAATAAAGTCGGTGGTGTTCCGCGATCAGAGGGGTTATTATGAGCTAGCTTTGCAGTTCTTTTTACTGTGAGCGTAAAGGACAGAGCTATGGCAGTTATATAGCTCTGTTCTTTTCTCTGAGCATAAACAGAACTGCATAGTTATGTCATAATAACCCCCCTGGGTCTGAATGAAAAAACCTCGTGGGTATCAATTTTTTTGTGATAGTCGATTTTAAACTTATGCTCCTTCATGTTTAAGTTTAAAATCGTACATCACGAAATATAAGACACGCATTTTTTTCAAAGTAGTGACAAAATGTTGGTCCTTGGATATATTAAAGTTGTTCATATTTCCTTGAAACTGTTAAGCGTAAAAACACGATTAGAGACAGAAAACACATTATTTACATTTTAGTGCGTCGACTTTTAGTTTGGTCTTAGTTTTTAACAATGAAGTAGCTCAGCCAAAGCGGTAGGTATCTAACTCTGTTTTACGTGTCATGTCTACGAGCACGAGAGATTTGCCGGTTAAGAGTTCGTCAACGAATGGATATAACATATTATAAGATATTAACACTCAAGATCGATGATACTGTCAGCGATTGAATTGCCCAATATTGGTCTTATGGTCGTAAATCTTATTATCCGAAGATCTATCATCAACGCAACACACTTTACTATAGTTCTTTGTTATGAGATTGTTAAATAATGCTAATATAAATGGGTAGGTGATTAGTACACTGTTAAAATATAAGAAATGCTGTGAAATTCTAGGATTTAAGCGGATGCCAAACCATTAAACATACGTATTTTATTATTTTTTACACATAAAATGTATTTGTTTTTGATGTTTTCTTTAAAATTTCAACTGTTTTATTTTTGGAAGTTGGATTTTGTATCTACATTATAATTGTTAATTTTATTATTTTGTATGAATTCAAATATTACCTATGACAATACTTTTATTATTGATCAATACTTCTATATTATTATATTGTTTATATATAAATTATGGTAACGTATCTGAAACACTAAAAACCTTGTCCGAATTTATATAAGTTGTAAAATATATATTTTCTGAACCAATTATAGCTCCTCAAATTTTTTAAGAGATCCCTACAGATACAGGTTAGGTTAGGTTTGTTTTATTGAAATCTAGGAAAGTGAAACGGTTTCAGAAAAAAACGAATTCCTAACTTATGAAAATTCGGGAAACTGAAACCGCCGGCAAACGTTTTAATGTTTCAGTTACGTGACCAAAAAGTTAGTTTCGCACTACTTTTCATGGACGACAAAGTTAAATCTAAATAGATATTTATTAAGACACCTAAAGCTCAAAGTAACTTTTAACCTTTTGAACGCCAACGACGCCTAAAGTAGTCACGAGCTGTCGTGCCGACAACGCCACCGACAATTAGTTGTCACAGGTACAGTTGAAACGAGACGTTAATTCGTATGGATTAAGTTCATATACTTTTTAATTAATATTTGGCGTGTGAGTGTAAGTAAGGCGTTGAAAAGGTTAATTTGACATGGCAAAATGACTGAAACATAAAAAAATTGTGTTAGTATAAGTAACGAGCAAATAAATCATTATAAATTAAAAAGCATTTTTATTATTCGGGAGTATTTATGTACCCCCGTGTGGTTGCCGGGTTAGAATTGTGCCACCCCATGTCTTCCCGTGGATGTCATGAGAGGGAATAAAGGCTTGTAGTAATGCTAGGCGATGGGCTTGCAACCTGTCACTAATAAACTAGTAAACATCTTAGCCTGACAGTGCAAAATGTGATTACAGAATTATCAATAACTTTAGAGTTGTTGGTATTCTGTAGCTATAATATATAGAATAAACGCGTGACGTTATGTATGTAGTTATGCTGGGGGGATACATAGACAGCTTTTCCAAAACGTACACTGTGGCGATGGTGCGTCACAAACAACCTGCTACACGTCGCTCATGTCTTCGGAGAGGGCGCTGAAAGGGCATATCCAACCACCTACACTGCCCTATACTAGAAAACAACAAATGGCATGCAACCATATTACCAACAAAATAGGATTGAATCTGCTTTGGCCGCTGAATTTGAGATACTGCCTGTTGGCTTAGAAGGGCATACTCCATACCATATGACTTGTCTTATTTAGTAAAAACTTTTATAACCTCAAAATGTCCCTTGTTGTCTAAAATTACAATATTGTCATAAAAAATCATTCATAATGTAAAATCAGGAAATAGTGTGAAAAAATTTGGTCTCTGGTGGCTTTATTCATCAGAAAACGGTGGTTTAAGCCAAAAACGATGCATTTTGAGGTTATAAATGTGTTCACTAAATAAGACAAGTGAGTTGGTATATGGACTTTAGTACTTTACATCCGCCTTCTCCGATAAAATGTCCTGGCTGTTTGTTTGCTTTAGTTTTTAAGCCGGTTTAGACTAGCACTAAAAATGCAGAAGTTTATTGCTGTCTTACTCTAACATTCTACTCTAAATAGGAAAAAGACAAGAAAATTTTGCTTCTTGCTCTACTAATGAAATAAAAGTAAGACAGCAATCAACTTCTGCCATTTGTATTGCCAGTCTAAACCTGGCTTTAGAGACTTAATCTATCACATTAGTCCGACTATACATGTCATGGGTTTTATAAGTTATTTTAGAACAGGAGGGATAAATACACCTTTTTTGCAAATCTGGCATGTACAGTCAATGACAATTGAGTCCCTTAAGTACCTATGACCAAGTACCGCTCTAACTAAAAACGATTTAAGATTATATACGGGTTACATTAGCTTATGGGAGTGGCATAATTAAAAATACATCGCTTTTTCTCCTACATGCTCGGAAATAATAATAATAATAATATCAGGGGACAATCTCGCACAAATTCACCTAGTCCCAAACTAAGCCCTAGGCTTGTACTATGGGTACTAGACAACGATAAACATACTTATATAGAGAAATAGATACTTAAATACATAGAAAACATCCAAGACTCAGGAACAAATATTCGCGCTCATCACACGAATATCTGCCCTTACCGGGATTTGAGCCCAGGACCGGGTAATAAATGTTAACTTTATTATTGTAGAAATAGCCCGCGAAGTTCTGCGTTTCAGGACATGTCAAAAAAGGCATTATTTACCAATGACAGCGCCGTAACCAAAATTACAAAAAAAATCATTACCACCACGTTTTTACTTTTTGTACTAGGATACCATGTTTGGACTAGGATAACTAACTCCAAACAGCCAAACACTCGTACAATCGAAGTTCTTCCATGTTTTTTTTTACTTGACTGCATCTCGTCCCGCAACGGCCTTTTTCCCAGTCTGCAGTAAAGTAATGTACTACCCAAAGATAGAAATAGAATAGAATAGAAACCTGGTGTCATGCTTAAAAACACATTACATTTTTCTATGTCCTCCTGTATTTACATAAACGTCTACATATATAAACACGTATGAGGTCGTCAGTCAAAAGGTTAATAAGCGGTATGATGTTAACGCATCAGTTGACAATTGATAAAAGAGAGAAAAACGGCCAAGCGTGAGTCAGTTTTGAGCACCGAGGCGTCCGAATCTACCTGAAATTAAAAAAAAAAAAAAAAACCGTCTAAAACCGCAAACAAAACTTTTTCCAATTGTTGATAGGTCCGTCAAGTTGAAGTCAGCGTCCCACGATATTCTTAGTCAAAAGCCGACTGCGTTCGACTGTCCTACTACGAGTATAAACACATGCTTTTTTTTTGTTTTGTTAGTATTTTGACGACACGTTGGCCTAGTTGGGAGTGACCCTGCCTCTGAAGCCAGGGTAGTGGCAGATATTTGTGTGATGAGCGCGAATATTTGTTCGTGAGTCTATGTATTTAAGTATGTATTTGTATTTAAGTATGTATTTCTCTATATACCCGTGTATAGTACAAGCCTAGAGCTTAGTTTGGGACTAGGTCAATTTGTGTGAGATTGTTTCCTGGGGGGTGATTCGTCGCTGCGTCGATCTTAAATTTGAAGTTTTATTTGGCAAGTTTAAGAAGTCCCGACGGAGCGTACAAAACACATTTTAGCGCGTGCCTTCTCAATTAGGCAGCTTTATACGATACTGAAGCGCTGTGTTGGGAGAATCTCCCCCTGATATTTATTTATTTATTATTTATTTTATTTGGTACAGAACCCTAAAAAGTATTTATTGTTAGTGTTCACAAGTGCAGTCACCTGAAAAGCGGAGATTGTTGTTGACAGAGTCGGGCTTAAAACGTTTACCGGTTTGAACCTGACGCGCCTCTCGATACGTCACATTATTTATTACGATATTTACCTGTTAAGGCATACATCTTGGATATCATATTATTTACAATATAAAGGTTTCAATCAAAAATGTTATAATAATTATCTTGTGGATTAATATCTCGGCTTTTTGAAATTATTGTACTTTAAATGGTATAATTATCTACTAAAAATGGTATATTTAAACTTAATTAAGTCTTTCCTCATTTTCAAGATATTGAATTCTGCGTTTTTCGAAAAAAAAATTGGCGAGCAAGCAAACATACATGCCACGTAATGGTGAGCGGGATCTGAAACCAATATACATTAGCATTCTGAAGACAAGTATCACAAGCTAGTAAATAAATAAACAAGTTCACTGAGACCGAAGACAAAAGACAACATGCATAACGCTACAAACGAATTTCGAAAATGGCAAAATATATAGAATCGACAATTTGCTCGACGCGCCGTCTATTTACGTTAATCTACATTTTCTATACCAATAACATCTCAGAAATGCATCTAGTCTAGAGCCACTGATGTCAGGGTTATATACTCACGTGTGAGAGCGATGGTGGTCTAGTGGCTTAGAGGGTCGACTCATGATGGTAAGGTACTGAGTTCGATCCCCCGCGGACACCATGTACCCATGAGTTTTTCTAACTTAAGTACCCGATGCTCTTATGATGAAGGAAAAACATCGTCGAAGTGTTTCCGAAAAGGCTCATTTGTGACAACACGTTGGCCTAAATAGTTGGGAGTGACCCTGCCTCCGAAGCCGGCGGTCCCGGGTTCAAATCCCGGTCAGGGCAGATATTTGTGTGAGGAGCACGAGTATTTGTTCCTGAGTCTTGGATGTTTTTCTATGTATTTAAGTATTTATTACTCTGTCTAAGTAAGTTTATCGTGGTCTAGTACCCATAGTACAAGCCTAGAGCTTAGTTTGGGACTAGGTCAATTTGTGTGACATAGTCCACTGATGTTTATTTATTTATTTATTAATAAGCAGTTAATCTGGGGTAATAAGATCGCACGATACTGGTCATTCTGGCATGGTAAATTATTGTTTATGTTAATGTTACAGGGAAGCAAAATAATTTTATTATTACATTTATGGTGCTTAATATTTATTTCTCTCATACTCGTATTTAAAGACAAAATGCCATCAGGATTAAAACTACTTGAACGAACTTAAAAAAACCGGGCAAGAGCATGTCAGACCATGCTCAGTGTAGGGTTCCGAAGCCGTGACAACAAACATAGAAAACAACAAGTAATAACTAATTTTCTACTTAAAGTCATTTGGTGCCGTCTTAGATGATTTTAGTAGGATAAAAAACACTTTAATCGCCTGTATCTCAAGAACCAATGATGTTTACTAAGTCTGGACACTTGAGTCTAACAAAAAATTGCGTTTTTAAGCTTAATATTTCATAAACGGATTACTTAATCGAAAAACTATTTTCATAAACCCGTAATATTTTTGGAATACCTATCCAACGACACGTTACGTGTAGGGAAGGTAGCCTAATTATTATTTGTTTAACATTTTATCGTAACACTTTGTTAACATGACTAATGTTATGCATATTCATGCCAAATTGCAACTTTCTAGTACTAAGAGTCTCTGCGCTAGGCTGCGGACGGACGGACGGACATGACGAAACTATAAGGGTTCCTAGTTTGACTACGGAACCCTAAAAAAGGAGGAGGGTCTCAATTCGTCTGGTTCTCTTTTGTGTGTACATAAGAGTTACGCATAGGTGTTACTTGAATTGTTCGCCATTTTGTAAACCGATTTTGTTTTTTTTTATTCGATTGAATATACTTTCAAGGTTTCCGATGCGATAGAGACACATATAGTATGGATCCACCTCTATAGGACTCCATCGGATCGAACTGCGTGGCATATCTACGGGACTTATCCCGAGATAGGTCACATTGCGACAGTACGCCGTAACATGACATATACCGTCCTCATAACTGGTGCTGACACGCGTTACTGACATGCTCACGGGACCATAATACGATGAAATGTCACAAATGTGGAGCCCCTTAACATTGATGATAATGTCTAAGTCTTCGACTAATTCCCTTCTCCAAATCGACGTCCCTCCCTAGAGATCAAAATGGCATTTTCACCCCCAGTGTAAAAATGTTCATTATTTTTAATTAGGAAGCGAACGTTGTATGTTTAGACCTGGGCACCTGGCGTTCCATGGTCTCTGCCTACCCCATTGGGAGACTGTGAAAGTATGTATGTATGTGTATGTATAAAGTTATATTCAGTAAAGAATTGGTTCCACCTAACCTTTCACCTTTAATCGAAATAAAACAAAGAACACGCCAGTCCAAATTGTCAGCCGTATCTTAATATACGACGTATGAAATGAAGTGCCATTAAAATCAATTGGTTTCGCATCGCATTGGACACAAAGTTTATGTGAGATGATAAATAAGGTAATGAATGGAAAAAGTAGTTTTACGAAAAGTCATTGAGATAATTTTATAAAATAATGTTATTGTTAAACAATAATGTTGGGTTGAAGAAATTAAATCGCGTACCAACTCAACTTTTGGGGTTCCGTACCTAAAAAGGTTACCATCGGGACCTTACTAACCCTCCGCTATGTCCATCCGTCCTTCTGTCCGGCTGTCTGTTAGCGGGCGTAATAGATAGACAGTTAACATTTTCACAGCTGTGTATTTCTTTGGCCTAAAAATCCATTACATTTTATATTAAATTAAAATTAAGGGCGATATACATGAACTTTACGGAACCCTTCGTGTGCTTTTAAATCAACTATTATTTTACATTTAATGTGTCATACCTTTTTAGGGTTCCCTAGTCAAACTAGGAACCCTTATATTTTCGACATGTCAGTCCGTCCGTCCATACCTCCCCTACACGTAACGTGGGGATGTATTTTTTTTCTCGTTTACCCAATATTGTGGGGTGTTGTGTTTTGTGTAAACGATTATTCGATTCAGGGATCCATTTATAAAATATTACGCTTTAAAACGCAATTTTTTGTTAGAGTCAAGTGTTTCCCCCCCTACATCCAAAACGGCACACAAAAAAAAAAGTCTTGAATGAAAGCGCATATACTCGTAACGAATTGAAAAGGAAAACTATCACGACAAATAAGACATAATTGGTTATAAGATTACATTGGCATTACATTGTTTGTACCTACTAAAATCATCTAATGCGGCACCAAATGACTTTAAATAGAAAATTATTTATTACTTGTTTTTATTTTTATGTTTGTAGTACTTCACGGCTTCGGAACCCTACACTGAGCATGGTCCGACATGCTCTTGCCCAGTTTATTGGTATTCCCTTGGTTAATATATCAACTTTTTGCGTAATTCCATTTTGTCTAACCATGTTACCTACGCATAATGAACTATCCGTCTGATATCATTTTAAATATATATTTTTTTGTTTAAATATGTGCCCGTAAGTGTGTGTGTGTGTTTTGCGCGTGTGGTTGCCGGGTTAGAATAGTGCCACTCCATGTCTTCCCGTGGATGTCGTAAGAGGCGACTAAGGGAGTAAGGGCTTGTAGTACTGTTAGGCGATGGGCTTTGCAACCTATCACTAATATTAAACTGATAAACATCTTAGCCTGATTGTGCAAAATGTGGTTACAGAATAACCAACAATTTTTTTTGAGTTGGTCTCTCTGGGAATGAAGGTGTGATGTTATATGTAAATATTTAATCCAAATAAGTTTAATCTTATCAAAGTTTTGTTTTTCTATGACTCACCACAGATAATGTCAAACGTGTTCAGGAGTCCGATTCTAGTGACAGTCGAGATCAATAGTTTATATGCGAGATTTGTAGAAAATTGTATGCAACTGACATTTCATCTCGAATGAAACTTCATATCGAATGGCACAAGAATTGGGGTCCTGACGTATTATGATAGTTTGAGTCCACGCATTAAATTTAAAAAAAAAAGCTATTACGTACGATAGGGCGTAATGTTAAAAAAAGGCCCGCGGGTATTATTTTGGATTTAAGGTCGATTTTTCTAGCATGTTAGGACACTATTTACGAGCAAGTGTGATGAAAAAGTTAGTTTTTATATGATAGGTCTAAAGCAGTCCTGACAGTGTTTTTGCGGGAATGGGCTTAGCCAGAAAGTTAGGCCTTAAAAACGTTAACTTTCGGTGTGCCCACAGGAAAGACGGTAACCTAAATCTGTGTATGACCCTTGTATAGTGATTTTAGACAATCTGAAATAACAAAATTGTCAGACGAATCATTTGACAACCAATTTAAATGTAAGTATGTGATTGTGAATTGGACGATATATATTGGTAGTGCTTAATGTTTGGCCTTGATATTCATTCGATCTCATCAGACCCTGTCGGTCTAGACCTGCATTTCACCACGTGGTTAGCCTAGTTGGTGACCCTGCCTACTATATGTATAGACTACCTACCAAATGCGGGTTCGATTGCCTGTAAAGGCAAATATTTTTATACACGGTAACGCAGTTTAAAGACAGTGAGCAAAATTCGAGTTTGCTGCGAGCGTGAGACAAAGTAACTTTTTAAATTTTGTTCACAATATAAAGGTGGCCGTGGCTGCGCGGGCGGCTGGGGATGTAGTTTTATTTTTATCATGTCATGACCAAAGTTATTTGCATCTCGTGTCTTAGATTCCTTTCTTTACTCGGGATTCAAAATCAAAACTCGCAGCAATAACTTTCTTTGCGCTCTTGTTGAGTAAGTAACTATTGTGATGAACGCGAGTATTGTTTCCTATGTGTTGTATATTTTATATGTATTTTATGTATGTAAATTCTTTATTGCGCAAACGAAAAATAACAAAGTGAAAAATCGAATCAGAAACTCTAAAGTTATGTACAAATGCGAAATTATTCCTTTAAAGGATCTCTTCTAGTTAGTTTACAGTTACATTTATTGTTCTCTATATAATTATTTTCCGTGTGGATGCCGGGTTAGAATAGTGCCACTCCATGTCTTCCCGAGGATGTCATAAGAGGCGACTAAGGGAATAAGGGCTTGTAGTACTGTTAGGCGATGGGCTTGCAACCTGTCACTAATACACTGGTAAACATCTTAGCCTGATTGTGCAAAATGTGGTTACAGAATTATCAACAAGTTTGTGGTAATTCTGTAGCTCTGCCTACCCCACTCTGGTAATAAAGGCGTGACTTTATGTATGTATGTATATAATTAAGCATATTAAATAAATAGTAAACATCTTAGCCTACTTGTGCAAAATGTGGTTACAGAATTATTAAAATGTCTTTAGAGTTGTTGGTATTTCTGTAGCTCTGCCTACCCCACTCTGGGAATGAAGGCGTGATGTTATGTATATATGTATGTATGTAAATAAATATCAGGGAGCAATCTCACACAAATTGACCTAGTCCCAAACTAAGCTCTAGGCTTAAACTATGGGTACCTACTAGACAACGATAAACATACTTACATAGAGAAATACATATAGGATTTCGCGCACATCACACAAATATCTGCCCTTACAGGGATTTGAACCCAAGACCGCGTAAGACTAGGGACTCTATTCTACTAGTTAAAACCATATTGCTTTTGGCATATGTTATTATTATTATTTTTATGTTAACGAGAAGGCACACGAGCACTCAGGCCACCTGATGGTAAGTGGAATCTGAGACCCATAGACATTTGAATTCTCAAGACTATAATCCTAAGACCTCAAATGCGCTGCCAACCCTGAAGACTAAGATGAGAATGCCTCTATGTTTGTAATTTCACCGGTTGTCTTATCCCCACACTGGAACACAACAATGCGAACACTGTTGTTTATAGCTCGGCCACCACTACTTTAAAGTAAATAAGAGCTATCGTAAGGTTGAATATACGATAACTTCAAACTTGGTTAATTTGTGTGAGGTACTCGTAGTCCCTTAATGATTATTGTAAGAGGTGGTGGAAGGATTTTATGCAGGATCTGTCCGGATCGCTTCCTTTAACCATATCTTATCTTACAGATAGCCCTTTCGGACACACTTCGACCCCTTTAGGACCTTTTGTGCACTTACCCTCTTACACACTCAGCTGTTCGAATGTGCAGGTTTCCTCACGATGTTTTTCCTTCACCGTAAGAGCATCGGGTAATGTTCTTAAGTTCGAAAAGCTCATTGGTACACGGTGACCGCGGGGATTCGAACTCGGTACCTTACGATCACGAGTCGAACCTCTAAGCCACTAGACCATCGACGCTCTCTTCCTTTAACCAACCGCCAAGCAGCAGTCTTCACGGAGAAGGCACACGAGCACTCAGGCCACCTGATGGTAAGTGGAATCTGAGACCCATACACATTTGAATTCTCAAGACTATAATCCTAAGACCCCAAATGCGTTGCCAACCCTGAGGACTACGATGGAATGCCTCTATGCTAGTAATTTCACCGGTTGTCTTATCCCCACACTGCATCCATCACACCAATCCATCAACATCCATTGCCGGCCTTTTAGTGAACGGTCATTTTGTTTTCTTTAATCGCCCCGTCGTATCTACCTAATTTATTGCGAATTAGCGTATGGCAAAACTTAAGTAAACAAAACCATTCCCAAGGTCAATAAAAAAATTAACATGTACATAAAATTTTATTGTATTTGTCACATTTATCATAAAAACACCCGGTTTTGGAACTTAATCAATCATATGCAGTGACGTTGAACGGATACTTTTTTTTATTTAAAGCTGTGCTGAACTCAGGCGCACGCTATTTCAAAATTCGAACGCTCGCAAGAGTGTCGTGTAACGTTTAATGTAGGCTTTAATGTTACTGGCATTGTGTGATTGAAAAAAATATATTTTAAAAATGGAAAGTGTTTTAAGAATGATTGTTTTTACGGTTTTTCTTTTGTTTGTGTTACCGGCTTCGGCGGTGATTTATAGATTAAATGGTAAGTAAATAAAAAAAAACTGGTAAAAACATAATCTTAGTTGAGCCGAATATTTCAATTTAATTCTTAGGGAGGAGTTTACTTTTAATATAAAAGGATAACTATAGCAGAATCAATGATTAAGAATTAAAAGTTGTAAATTTAGCACATACTAAACCATCAAAAATGTCTATGGATCAAAAATGTACCTGCATTTTGATACGTTGCAAAATATAATAATGAAGGGATATTTAATATGTGTGCATAAAATCACATGCCACAGTCAGGAACTCTATAATATAGAGTATATAGAGTCTATATATAGGTTAGCATTACACCCATTTAAGTTTTTGTACGCTCTGAAGGGATAACTTAATTTCGCAGGGAAATAATTCGACGGTCGAGTTGAGAAGTAACTTCCATAAAAGGAATTAATTATTTAATTATTATTTTTAAAACCACTTTTTTCCCCAATAACTACATACATACATAACATCACGCCTTTATTCCCGGAGTGGGGTAGGCAGAGCAGAAATACCAACAACTCTAAAGACTTGTTGATAATTCTATAACCACATTTTGCACAATCAGGCCAAGAAGTTTACTAGAGTATCAGTGACAGGTAGCAAACCCATCGCCTAACAGTACTACAAGCCCTTATTCCCTTAGTCGCCTCTTACGACATCCACGGGAAGATATGGAGTGGCACTATTCTAACCCGGCAACCACACAGACCCCCCAATAACTATAACATAATTATTCAAAAATCGTGGAAATCGGACCTTATTTACAGCGTGAGAAACGTTATCGCTTGAGCTAAATTTATAAACTTTGATATCTAGTGGTTTTTTTTTTTAGTAGCTACGTGATTAAAACGTTGCCTCACAATGTTTTTAAGATAATAGCATATCAAAAGTGATATGGTTTTACCGAGGTAAATTATAAATATATGAATTTCAGGTTTCCCTATTAGAAAAGTTAGTAAAATTCCTTATTAGCTATGTTAGTTGATTACATACGTAAATTTATTTACGATTTTGTAGTCTGTAAGATACAAAGTATTAACAAAGTTAAATAGAGCCCTGAAAGTTGGTATTTATGAGCTATGAAGAGAAACCTCTCTTTAAAGATTTACTTCTACTAGACAGACGCCAAATACCTTAAAAAAACAGGCCTAGTGCGAGTCAGACTTTTTTTTTTTAATCTAGTGTACCTCCCCTACACGTAACGTGGGGATGTATTTTTTTTCTCGTCTACCCCATAGTTTGGGATGTCGTTGGATAGGTCTTTCAAAAATATTGCGCGTTGGTCGAAATAGTTTTTCGATTAAGGGATCCGTTTATGAAATATTAAGCTTTAAAGCGCTAATTTTTGTTAGAGTCAAGTGTCCCCCACCTACAGCTAAAACTACAAAATACTAAAAATCTGAAAAATATCTACAATGAAAGCGCATATAACGAACGAAAGGAAAACTATCACGACTAAGAAGACATCATAGGTTCTTGAGATACAGGCGATTAAAGAGTTTATATACATACATAACATCACGCCTTCATTCCGAGAGCGGGGTAGGCAGAGCTGCAGATGTACCAACAACTGTAAAAAGACGTGTCGATAATCCTGTAACCACATTTTGCACAAGCAGGCTAAGATGTTTACTAGTGTATTAGTGACAGGTTGCAAGCCCATCGACTATTCCGTTAGTCGACTCTTACGACATGGAGTGGCACTATTCCTATTTAGTTTATACCATACTAAAACCATCTGAAACGGCACCAAATGACTTTTAATAGAAAATTAGAAAAAATATTTGCTGATTTTATGATTGTAGTACTTACCGGCTTCGGAACCCTACACTGAGCATGGTCCGACATGGTCCGGTTTTTAGGGTTCCGTAGTCAAACTAGAAACCGTTATAGTTTCGCCATGTCCGTCCATCCGTCCGTCCGTCCGTCCGCAGCCTAGCTCAGAGACTGTTAGTACTAGAAAGCTGTAATTTGGCATGAATGTACATATTAGTCACGCCAACAAAGTAGTAGAATAAAATTTTCAATAAGTTTTTTTTATTGTACCTCTTCTACTCGTCACGTGGGGATGTATATTTTTTTCTCGTCTACCCCATAGTGTGGGGTATCGTTGGATAGGTCTTTCTTTTTCGAATATTACGGGATCGTGACAATAATTTTTCGATTAAGGAATCCGTTAAAGAAATATTAAGCTTTAAAGCGCTAAGTTTTGTTAGACTCAAGTATCCCCCCCTACAGCCAAAACTACAAATACTAAAATCAGAAAATAATCTTGAATGAAAGCGCATATATTGAATTTAAAAAGAAAACTATCACGACTAAGTACACATTACATTTAAATAGAAAATTAGTTATTACTTGTAGTTTTTTGCTTCCATACAAAAACATAGTTTTTTTTGTCGTGTTTTGCTCTACCATAAAAACCGCTGTATCTATCTCTAACCGTAATGAGTACTAGTCTTCTTTTTTCGTATAGTTTGTCTTTGTTATTCTATGGCCGCTATAATAAACAATATAAATAGAAAAAAAACATTTGGCGTTTTATTGCTCGATCTTATTATTGAACCACCGTTCCTTGGTCAGAAAATCATTAGTAAATTCCACTTGTCCCAGGTGTTTACTTAGGTCTGACGCAAATAAAATATTAATCATACGTTTATTCTCCTTGCCCCAGGTATTTAGTCAGGACGGACGCAAAAAAGGAATAAAAAATACGATTAGGTCAGGTCAACAACATTATTCTACGGGTGGCTATCATTATATCGAAACACCTTTCATCAGATGTATCATTTCATCGAACGCCATTTTCCAAACCATAATGTTTTCAGGATATCTTAAACATTTAACCTAACTTAAACTACGTAATTAATGATAATAAAATGATAAGTTACCTTATTTTACTATGCATTTTACTTGTTAAAAACTGCTTCAAATACTAAAACGGTTAAGTGCGAACCGGATTCGAGTACCGACGCATCTACATCTTGTAAAATCCTGGTGCGTGGGGCTGTTACATACAAAAAAACCACACCTGGGTATTTCTTCCAGCGTTTCAACCGCTTTGACTTCGGTGTCGCATTTTTAACCATTTCCCTGTACGAGTAGGATAACCATTTTCGGTTATTTTCTAGGAGTCCAGGCATTCTTCAAAATAACCGAAAATGGTTATCCTACTCGTACAGGGAAATGGTTAAAAATGCGACACCGAAGTCAAAGCGGTTGAAACGCTGGAAGAAATACCCACCTACTACGATTTCTTACATATATTCATACATATATTTATTTAATCTTTATTGCACAAAAAACAAGTACAAATGGCGGACCTAACATTATCTGTCGACCAAATAACCAATGAGAAATTTACATTATTCAGTGGGTGCACAAAAAAAGAAGACGGATAAAACTAAAAATTTAACATAATTATTCAATCTATTGCTAATACTTAAATATTACAATACATATATACTTCATATACCTCCTCGTACATATAATACTCATACTAATATATTACTTATATAATACATAAATATAAAGAATTAATATACCTATAAAAACAAAAGCGGAGAATGAAACGTGATGGATGAGATAAGCTTAACTTAGCTTAAGCTTAGCTTAGGGTGTGGTCGCCGGGTTAAAATAGTGCCACTCCATGTCTTCCCGTGGATGTCGTGAGAGGCGACTAAGGGAATAAAGGCTTGTGGTACTGTTAGGCGATGGGCTTGCAATCTGTCACTAATACACTGGTAAACATCTTAGCCTGACTATGCAAAACGTGGTTACAGAATTATCAACGAGTTTAGAGTTGTTGGTATTCTGTTGCTCTGCCTACCCCACTCTGGGAATAAAGGCGTGACGTTATGTATGTATGTGTATGTATAAGCTTAATGTCTTGTTCAAGAAAATGCTTCCGAGCATCCCCTTGAAATAAATTTTGTTAGGGGCTCGTCTAATATGGAGTGGGAGCGCATTCCAGAGACGAATTGCCTGAAAGGCATTTAGTAGTGGTAGTATCCTGTTCCCGGTCCGTCCGGATCGCTACCACCATCTTATCCACTAACCTACCGCCAAACAGCATTCGCATTGTTGTGTTCCGGTGTGGGGATAAGACAACCGGTGAAATTACTAGCATAGAGGCATTCTTAGAATTGCAGGATTATAGTCTTGAGAATTCAAATGTCTATTGGTGTCAGATTCCACTTATCATCAGGTGGCCTAAGAGCCCGTGTGCCTTCTACTTATCATATTAAAATACAGTCTTTCACGCCTGTCTCCTAATGGGAAAGGCAGAAACTATCGTAAATATACACCAACAACGAGTGTTAATATACAACTTTCGCTTTCTCTACATTAATCAACCTCTTCATGCACGTACGTCTCGTTTTCGGGTACAATTTCTGAAAGCTGGCATTTTTTGCCTTTTGGCTGAAAGACAGTTTTAGTGGTTGCCTATTCAAAGAAAAACCGGGCAAGAGTATGTCGGACCATGCCTCTTGACTGTAACAAAAATTAGCGCTTTAAAGCTTAATATTTCATAAACGGATTCCTTGATCGAAAAATTGTTTTACAAACCAAAAATATTTTTGAAAGACCTATTCAACGACACCTCACACTATGGGGTAAACGAGAAAAAAAAATACATCCCCATGTTAAGTGTAGGGACTTATTTGTATATTCGTGACAAATTACAGCGTTCTAGTTACAGTCTCTGAGCTAGGCTGCGGACGGATGGACGGACGGATATGGCGAAACTATAAGGGCTCCTAGTTTGATTACGGAACCCTAAATAGAGCCTTGACAGACAGACGGACCGGGATAACAAAACCATCCTATAAGGGTTGTTTTTGGAAAGGAACCCAAAAAACATAACCATATCCTCTAGGCTTATGATCTATGTCTACTTTATGCTAAAAACATAAGTAGTGTTATTATTATCCGTAATTACCTAAGCAGCTTAACCAAGGTTATTTCATCACACACGTCTATCAAACTTAAAAATGCATCGGTAAAAGAAATTGCGAAATCATAAACGCATAGACAACCAGATAAACTACCAACTACTAGCTTGCGCAACAAAGAAATCTCTGTAATTATTAAACCGGCCAAGAGCGAGTCGGATTTACAGAAGTAGGGTTCCGTACGTGTACAATGACTCCTTATTTTCAATTTATTTATACATACAAAACATCACGCCCTCATTCCCAGAGTGGGGTAGGCAGAGCTACAGAAATACCAACAAATCTAAAAAGACCCGTTGATAATTCTGTAACCACATTTTGCACAAGTAGGCTTAGATGTTTACTAGTGTATTAAGTGACAGGTTGCAAGCCCTTCGCCTAATATTACTTCAAGCCCTTGTTCCCTTAGTCGCCTCTTACGACATCCACGGGAAGACATGGAGGGGCACAGCACTATTCTAACCCGCAACCACACGGCAAGTTGTTTATATTTATTTATTTAATATTTATTGTACAGAAATAAATGCAAATGGTGGACCTAATGCCTAATGGAATGGCATTCTCTACAAGTCGACCTAATAACCAATCAGAAATTTTCGTAGTGCACAGAATAAGAAGACAAACTTATAGAAGATAAAAACGAAAAACTTAATGGATAATTTTCTTACTTATCCTAATACTTACTACAGTAAAAATATACTTCATATGTATACATATAACACCTATAATACTCATGCATAATTGTCGGTGAATAAAAATCTCTTTCGAGGAAAAAGTCTTCTCGCGTTTAGTATGTATAAACTTGTAATAAAATCTCTTTGGCTGTACTATTTGTGGTTCTCTATTGGATGGCATAAAAATATTTGCAATAATAGTGTTACGCATAATTGCTTTTAGCCGAAATAATGATGTGCATAATCATCTTTACGCATATATTATTACGCATAACATTAAAAAGCATAATTGTCATCAAGACTAACGTCAAATAGCATAATTGCAAAAAGTCATGATAATTAATTGGCATCATTACAAAATGGATATCATACTAACCTAACCTAACCTAATGTACCTAACGTGACCTAATTTAACCTTAAGTATCTAATAATTATTAGCCCAAACAATAATATGCATAATGTGTATTAGTCAAATACAAATTGGTCCAACTAAAATTATTCTAATAGCCTAATATGCTAAAAAAGGAGTATGCTAAAGTATTATTATGCGACAGTACAATTATGCCAATACAAATTATACGAAAACAATTATGCGAAAAAATATTAGTCTAAAACACATTATGCGATCCAAGGGGATCCCACTATTTGTATGTGGCTGGTTTTGATGACATTAAAAAGGTTACATTAACAAAAAAAGAAACAAATTAGTAAAATGTTGTTTCCCGCTATTTTACATTTGTTATTATTTCTCTCAAAATGAGTGAATCTAATGAAGAAATTCGATACATTTTAAAATTATATTACAAAATAAAAATGCAACGCAAGCCGCAAAAAAAATTTACGGACCTAATTTAATACAGTGTCATTAAGAGTAGCACAAAGTTAGTTTAAGCGTTTTCAATCTGAAGGGCTAGCACAAGTGGTTCGCGACTTGTTTGTCGCTCGGATCTCCCTTTCCATCTAGTCCACCGAGCGACAAGCGAGAAAAAACAACTTGTGCTAGGCGTACTGGGAATTTCGATGTCAAAGATGCACCTCGCTCCAGGCGCCCTGTTAAGTTTTCACATAAAATGCGAAGAAACTTTTCCCCCGACCTAATATTTTATCATTTGTTGCTAGCGGTCATGGTATTAAGGCCGAGTTGTTATATCAGTAATTAACTGAACTATAACGTTTAATATTCGAAAAAAAAAGCAAAAATTTGACACATTTCCTTAAGATTTAACCATTAGATACGATTTTTAACAGTTAGTATAACTACTGATCAAACATGGTCACTGGTGAGCTTAAATTGTCGCGTCATTATGCGGCGTTCCAGGCATTCCTCGGCCAATCAACAACGTCACCGATGAATGCTATTTTGACGTAAACTTCTCTCATTGCTTGAAGCCCTAGCCGAGAAGCAAACGCTCCTAACGTTTTTCCTATCTATCGCTCAAAATGTAAGGGATGTCGTTGACCACGTGGTTTATCGTAACGCAAGAGTATGTCATCATATTTTGATTTATAGAATAGAAAAACGTTTATAGCGTTTGCATTTTGGCTAGGACCCCAGTTTCTTCCCAAAGGTGAACAAGACTCCATCTACAATTACTTCGTAGATTTGAAAGTTGAATCCGGTTCTTTTTTTTATGTTTACATAAATTACTGTCGATTCGTGAAGTTTAAATGGTTCAATAGTGTACCTTCCGTGCCCAGTTGGGTAATTTCATTACGAAATTGATTCAATATCGTGTTCTGGGCTCTGAATCTGTTGTCGATGTCTTCCGTGTAAGTTTTTATTTCATTTTCATTGCACTAGTGAGTTTAAATTGCATGGTTTTTTTCCATGGAAAGAAATCGTGTCTGCTAAGAGAACTAGCTGACCCGAGACGTTGTACTGTCTTAACTATGAATATTTAATTCGAATTGGTATATATATATAGTATTCTAATGCGTTATGATACAAAACTGTTAGTTTTATACCTATCATCATCATCATCATCATCATCGGCCTGCGTCAGTCCACTGCTGGACATAGGCCTCTCCCAAGGCACGCCATTTTCCTCGATCTTGAGCTTTGAGCATCCAGTTGCTGCCAGCCACCTTGCGCAGATCGTCGCTCCATCTAGCAGGGGGGGCGTCCAACACTACGTTTGCCTATGCGCGGTCTCCACTGCAGAACTCGATTACTCCATCGTTCATCAGTTCTGCGACAGATGTGACCAGCCCACTGCCACTTAAGCTTGCTTATTCGAGTAGCTATGTCGGTAACTTTAGTTATCTGTCGAATTACTTCATTTCGGATTCCATCCCTTAGATATACTCCAAGCATAGCTCTCTCCATAGCTCGCTGAGCCACTTTTAGCTTGCGGACCAGTATATATAGCATATATGTAATAATACATTTGAAATGTTAATAGTCCAATAATATTTTTAACCAAAAGCCGAATTCAGTTGGACTGACCTAGGGTGATGGCACCAGTGTTGGATACTTTAAGCTGACAGGAACCAATAATGGACACTTAACTTTTAGGTAAAAGCTCATACGGTCATAAATTGATTGATGCAAAACAAATGAATAACCCTTGACTATGCTACATAAGAATAAACAGTCCATAACTGGCCCCTTGTCCATTCCATCACCCTATTATCTATCATTTTATTAAGGTTATATTAAAAAGTTGTATTATTTTTTGCTACAGTCTTTTTGGTAGTTTAATGTTTATTAGAACCTTCTCCTGGCAATAACAAGCAACAAAAAATATTAAGCGAAATCGGTTCAGCCCTTTACGCGTGAAGCCGTGATCAAGGGAAATAGGGATGACTTTTTAATAATAATGTTATTATATAAGTAAGTAAGAGTCCGCAAAGCGCTCGTTCTAGAGCTGATAAAAATATCTTGATAGACTCAATACAAGCTAACCAAGAAACTAACTAGGTAATAAATAAATAAATATATATCAATGTGTACAAAAGTAGGTACCAATAATAATGAAATAAAATAACACACTGTACATGAAACCAAGTAGGTAGTCCATCAGCCTTAAAGATCATACCTAAACTTTCTATCTTACATTTTTTCCTCAACTCTCGCAATATTTGCTCTGTGCAAGCCTCGACTAAATGGTATTTCCTGCGTTTCGGCAACGCTAATTTACTTTTCTTTGAAATTGCGAGCGTTTTTTAAGTGAATTGTTCTGAGAACTGTATCCAACCGGTTTTGATGCGGCACGTCAAAAGCCTTGCACACCTTCTTTAGAACTAAAGCCCCATAGAAAACCAGAATGAAATTGAAGGAAACAGTTGTTTTTATGAACTTCCATTTCTTCTTCGATACCTTTGACTTTAGTTTGACTTGCCTACATTTAAACCACAGACATTTTCAAAGTTTTTTTGTTAATTTTCCAAAACAATTTACCATTTCATATTTATTGCACAAAAGCTACTATTAACAGGGCTGGGATTCTACACGGTAATAACGATATCGTATTTGTCTTGTTTCCGTGTTGTCAACGTTTTGATAACTCTTATGTCATTTACAATAATGGCGCCTGTGACATAAACGATTCTTAAACGTGTCAAACACGATATCGTTTTAACTCACCTGTGGTGCTAGACAAGTTGCATTCGACAATCGTTATCGATTATGTTTCGATTGAATATATGGAATTGACGTAAGTGTCACGTTACTATCTCGGTGTCTTACGTCAATTCCATACATTTATCAATCGAAACATAAACGCTAAAAATTGTCGAATGCAACTTGTCTAGCACCACTGAATAGAGGCCCAGCTGACCTTTGCGCAAATCTGAAAATTGTTAAAGGCGGAGGAAAGAATTCTGCAAAAAAAGCATATAAGGCAGTAAAACTGCATAAAAACACATACGTATAAGTGAATATTATATACCGTTAATTTACTTTGTTTTTCTCGTAAAATAGAAATCGAAATATTATAATATTTGGGAGAAGATTTTTAATTAATTAGTTTTGTTGTTTTTTTAGGTTATTTGGGCATAATTAATGCTTCGGAGATAATATTAAGAGGAATGAAGTGACTCGTTAGGTTTTTCTCGATAAGTTGCTGATCAAGAAGAACCAATAATTCACTCAAATCTATGTATGTACAGTCACGGAGTAATTGATCAGCCACTTGTTACTGCTCATATTTTAGCCGTGTAATGCAATCGGGTTATTGAAACGTTACCATAGCAATCCTTAGGTAACGACCAATAAAAACTGAGTTCAGTTTGGACCAATAGCGACTGTTGTTTAAACGTGGTCATAGCAACTCTATTAAACGACCAATAACGACTGTGTTCAGTAGAATAGCTGATTGGGCGTTGTATCACCAATAGTAGTTGTTGTTTACGTATAGCCATAGCAAGTAGACCGACATGCAATTGGTTGCCTTTGGGTGATGTCACTCTGTTGTCTGGTTGGTAGATCTGGGTCTCAGGTTAGCCAACCGCTAATATTGCATGTCATTTTGTTCTTCTATTATACGAAGACATGTGAATTTCCTTATCTCGATATACGAGTAAAACCGACTGAACCCGATTTGCATTACACGGCTAAAATATGAACAGTGGCAAGGGGCTGATCAATTAAAGTCCGTGACTGTACACGTATGTAATAGCAATGTATAATAGATTTTTGTAACTTAGAAACCGGACATGAGCTTGTCAGACCAGCCCCAGTGTAGGGTTCCGACGCTGTTAATACAACAGAAACTAACTCGAAAAACAACAAAAGTGAAAGAGTTTTCTATTTAAAAGTTATTTTATGCTGTCTTAGATATTTTTAGGTGGCGAGGCACCTTATTCCCCTCTTCCAACCTATCCAACCCAGGTATATGGCAAAATTTCCATATAAGTACTTGGGTTGGATAGATTGGAAGATGGGAATTACCCGGCGAGGCAAGACGTGGTGGCGCGAGTTTAAAAAAAAAACCCCCATCGAAGACGAAGAAGTGCGAGGAGGGAATTGAAATGATTCACTACAACCCAATTGGTCTCAAAAAATACCCGATAGGACAATGAAATTCTGGATTGAAACCGTTTTTATCTAGTTTTTGTTTTTGTTCCTAGACACGGAGTACGAGCGGCTGCCGCCGTTGTTCCACCTGGAGGAGTTCTACCCATGCCTGCGTGCTCCCGGGGACCTCTACTGCTACGTGAATGCCAGGCTGGTGGCCAACAGTACCAGCGAACTGCTCTCCCTTATACAGGTTATTTTAAACTAGCTTCTGTCCGCGACTGCCCTCGGTCACTTTTAAATATTTCGGGAAAAAGTAGCCTCTATGTTAATCCAGGGTTAACCTATCTCCATTCCAAATTTCATCCAAATCCGAACAGCCATTAAGGCGTGAAAAAGTAGCAAACTAACACACATCCATCCATTCATACAAACTTTCGCGTTTATAATATTAAAAGTATAGTATTACATACATACATACATAAAGTCACGCCTTTATTCCCAGAGTGGGGTAGGCAGAGCTACAGAATTACCAAGAACTCTAAAAAACTTATTGATAATTTCTTAGTATTTCTAAGTATAGTATTATTATGGTTAATTTTGCGTAAATAAATAAATATCACGGAACACTGTCAGACCTAGTCCCAAACTAAGCTCTAGGCTTGTACTAGACAACGATAAACATACTTATATAGAGAAATACATACTCAAATACATAGAAAAAATCCAAGACTCAGGAACAAATATTCACGCTCATCACACAAATATCTGCTCTTACCGGGATTTGACCCCAAGCCCGCTGGCTTCAGAGGCAGGATCACTCCCAACTAGGCCAACGTGTCGCCGTAACGTTTTACAATTGATACAAAACGTTAATATAGCGTTCTAAAGCGTCCGTGTGGTTGCCGGGTTAGAATGGTGCCACTCCATGTCTTCCCGTGGATGTCGTAAGAGGCGACTAAGGGAATAAAGGCTTGTAGTACTGTTAGGCGATGGGCTTGCAACCTGTCACTATTACACTAGTAAACTTATTGGCCTGTTTGTGCAAAATGTGGTTACAGAATTCATACAAGTCTATTTACAGTGGTTGGTATTTCTGTAGCTCTGCCTACCCCACTCTGGGAATGAAGGCGTGATTTTTATGTAGAGCATGTTTTAGAGCTGGCCAACTGCCGGCAAACACGTCGGCATCCTGGAACTGTGCAAGGAACTTATTTACTAACGCAACGGCTCTGATAGTAGGAACGTTACCAGCTTGCAGAGTGCGCTGACTAGGGATGGCAAATAGATTACGGACTCGTCGCCCACTTCGCCCTACAGCAGTCGTGTAGTTGTCAGACAAAAACAAATTGAGCTTTAGGTCCTGCCGCTGGCTTCAGGGGCAGGGTCACTCCCAACTAGGCCACCGTGACGTCAAACAAATATACGAGTATATGCGGCTAGATGTCTCCCGAACAATGCGTGGCAACATGGCTGACAGTCTCGGTAGTACACGCTTTACGAGTAAAACATAGAAACAATTGTACTTTTCTTGTAATGGCCTTTGGAAGTCGGAGAAAATACAAACGAATTGGTAATTGAAAACAATAAAGTTTGACTTCAATGTAATACCGAGACGTTAAATTAACATAATGATTCGTAATTCTGTCGTGTCGACGCGTAGGTAATTGTATGACATAACCCCACCTTTACTCTTAATCATTAACATTGTTTTGCAGTCTCGAGAGCAAAAACCTGTCAAACGCAAGTTAGACTCGAGCACCGAGGGTTCCACACGTAGTCTTACTAGCTTTTCTTATCGTTATTCCCCCGGGAACAGGCTAAGTCTTCGGGAAAATTTTATTAAAGCTTTATTGCACAAAAATAAGCACTACTATTGGCTTGTAGTACTGTTAGGCGATGAGCTTGCAACCTGTCACTAATACACTAGTAATTTTATTGGCCTGATTGTGCATAATGTTGTTACAGAATTATAAACAAGTCTTTTGAGAGTTGGTATTTCTGTAGCTCTGCCTACCCCACTCTGGGAAGGAAGGTATTTCTCTACCAGTTATATGTTATTTGTATGATATAATAAATAGTTTTAATGTAAGATACAGTCTTATAATTTCTATGATATTATTGTGGTCTTATAGTTATGACATAGTCTAATTAGTACGATACAGTCTTGATTTGTATGATAAGGTCTTAGGTGTATGATGTATTGAAACCGGATAAAGTCCAACTAAACTATAATGTTGGTGTCGTGGCCAATAAGAAACCACTCCTCGTAACATATATTTTACTCTTTATAATAAACAGGCAGTGTGTATGTTTTTATTTCGTTTTTTTTGGTATGGTAACGTGTATTGAAAAAAAGTGCGTGTGATTTTAAAATCTTAGCTTCTGCCCGCGACTCCGTCTGCGCAAAAGTCATTTATTTAGAGCTATTCCCTCGGGCACTTTTCGTTTTTTTTTAAAGTACGCTACGTTCACACTAGGACTCAAACTGAAAATTACTTATTTTAGCAAAATAGTTAAGTCGCCGAAAAGATATTGATGTTACTGCTATTCATGTAAAGTAAATTTTGAAAGTTCTCAACTTGTCGGAGGAGCAAGACTTTATTAGGTCTCTAATACTTCGTACAAATAAGATGTTCACACATCTTGAGTCCAACTCGCGCAAGACAGGTTTTAAGTCTTAAATTTCTGCAATAGCTGTCTTTATTTACTTGGGCTCTTAGTTGTTACTTGGTTAAATAAAAAAAGATTATCAGAATAACGTCATTGCAATTAACAAGTCTTTGCGGCTGACTAAAATCTGCCAATTGATGTAATTAACACATGACCATGAATTTTGTCGCAAAAAAACCCTGAATCATTGTTTTATGTTAACAGTTTATGATAATAATTAAGAAAACTATAGTTTTTTATACACACAAATCAGGGGACTTTGTTTTGTCATTTAAAGGAACAATAGCATGTTGTGGTATTGGACAACATTTATTGTCATGTCTTTTACAAATATGCCGGGTTTAATTGCAAAAACGAAAATACATTAATCATATTTTTAAGACTTAACGTAAACTTAATTTTAGTTTACATATACTTACCATGTTTCAGGTTTAACTGGAAGAGATCCCATATGGGATAAGTTTGCCTATGCACATTATCTACAGTGTGTAAATTTCATACGGGCATATATTTTAACAGCAGTTAATATACACCCCAATCTAGGTACGTAAAAACTTGTGTAACACCACCATTACTTGAATTTTATTTTTTCCTACTAATAAATTCAGCAAGCAATGTATTGCGCCAATTAAATTAAAGCATCTACGTACACGTCATGTCACAAATTACGGTTCGCCAATTTTTTACTTGTCCAATAAAAGTCAAAAAAAAAGGTCATTAATTGGTTCCGTTTTAAATTAAATTACTTGTTAATCGTGGCGGTTCACTCGCCGGAGATAGGTACTTATTTTCCACATGTCGACCTTGCACTTGGATACAGGCAATACATTGACGACTGATGAACGCTCTCACACTTCGTAAATTCGTTTTGTAATAGGAAGTTGCACGCGTTACATTGCTCCTAAGACAAACTCTTAAAAATTAACTACGCTTCAATATTAAAAGTTTCTAAATATCTTTCTCACATGATTTGTATGATCGTTAACTACGTCAGGATAAAACATATGCCTGTATGAAATTTACACGCTGTATAAGATACAAACATGTCTTGTAAGAGTTTACATGGGTGTCTATCATTTCATCGAATTTCATTTCATCAAACGGTTTTTTTTGTTGAACCCATAATGTTTTCAGGGTATCTTAAACATGTAACCTAACCTAATCTACGTAATTAATGTTTAAGATACCCTGAAATCATTGCAAAATGCAAACGCTGCTGACGTTTTTCTTTTCTATCGCTCAAAATGTATGGGATGACATTCTCGTGCGTTACGATAAACCACGTGGTCAACAGTCATTCCATACACCCCCACTAGTTCGAATGTGCAGATTTCCTCACGATGTTTTTCCTTCACCGTTAGAGCATCGATTAATGTACAAAAGTTAGAAAAAGTCATTGGTACATGGTGACCGCGGGGATTCGAACTCGGTACCTTTACGAGCACGAGTCAACCCTCTAAGCCACTAGGCCACTGCCGCTCTTTGGCTTTAAAATGACCCTGTATATACATATATTTATCTCTAACTTAGATTTTTTCCTGCAGGATTACTCAGCGTACAACGTAACACACTACGACCACACGGTCGTGCACCGCGGGCTCTGCGTGACGCAGTCGTGTCGTGACCACAACTCCTCCGACTTGGACCACACCTTGGAGGCATGCCTGAACTCGTCGCTGTTCAGCTCGCATCGGCTCCAGGTGATTCTAAACCAACTCGCTTCACAATTATAATAAATATCAAGGGACAATCTCACACAAGTACAAGCTCTAGGCTTGTACTATGGGTACTAGACAACGATAAACTTACTTACATAGAGAAATACATACTTAAATACATAGAAAACATCCAAGACTCAGGAACAAATATTCGCGCTCATTACACAAATATCTGGCCTTACCGGGATTTAAACCCAGCATCAGTGGCTTCAGAGGAAGGGTCACTCCCAACTAGGCCCAAAGTGTCGTCGATTATCTATTCCATGGATGAATTATTAGTTACATTGTATTTGAAATATCCTATCAGTACATTTTTTTTTTTTTTTTTTTATATTAAGAAGAAGGCACACGAGCACTCAGGCCACCTGATGGTAAGTGAAAACTGAGACCCATAGACATTTGAATTCTCAAGATTATAATCCTAAGACCTCAAATGCGCTGCCAACCCTGAGGACTAAGATGGAATGCCTCTATGCTAGTAACTTCACCGGTTGTCTTATCCCCACACCGGAACACAACAATGCGAACACTGTTGCTTGGCGGATGGTTAATGAGTTTTAAATACATAATAGAGCAATAATAAGAGCACTTCATACTCATCTTCTTTTTTTATTAATGGCGGTCTACCGCGATTATCCGCAGTGATTTTGCCAATGTCAGAGTAAAACAGTAAACAGAATAAATCAAAAGCAAATGCCGGACATCTTTCAATCGGCCATCTTCCCTTTTTTTTTATGTTAGGAGAAGGCACACGAGCACTTAGGCCACCTGATGGCAAGTGGAATCTGAGACCCATATACATTTGAATACTCAAGACTATAATCCTAACACCTCAAATGCATTGCCAACCCTGAGGACTAAGATGGAATGCCTCTATGCTAGTAATTTCACCGGTTGTCTTATCCCCACACTGGAACACAACAATGCGAACACTGTTGCTTGGCGGGTGGTTAATGGATAAGATGGTGGTAGCGATCCGGACGGACCCTGCACAGGGTCCTACCACCACTATGAAGGTTACCAGAAGGTTACCGGAATCCCACTTCATGCTCAATTGATATAATAAACTATATCATGTTTTCTTTAAAAACACAATACACAAAAATACATTTTAACGTTTATATAATACTAGCGGTTTCCTCGTGTGGTTGCCGGGTTAGAATAGTGCCACTTCATGTCTTCCCGTGGATGTCGTAAGAGGCGACTAAGGGAATAAGGGCTTATAGTACTGTTAGGCGATGGGCTTGCAACCTGTCTCTAATACACTAGTAAACTTCTTAGCCTATTTATGCAAAATGTGGTTACAGAATTATCAACAAGTCTTTTTAGAGTTGTTGGTATTTCTGTAGCTCTGCCTACCCCACTCTGGGAATAAAGGCGTGATGTTATGTATGTATGTAATACTAGCGGCCCGCCAGCGGCTTCGCCCCGCTGCAAATTTCTGACTTTCCCGGTGGATTTTTCAGTTTTTTTCTTTCATAAAAACCTTTTCCTGACAGTAACAAACACAATAAAAACATAATTAGCGAAATCGGTTCAGCTGCTCTCGAGATTTCGCTTAGCAACGCATTCAGCGATTCATTTTTATTATATAGATTATTGGTACTATTTGATCTTCCTTGCATTTCGTGTCGTATAGAGAGGTGAAAGAGTTGGTATGAAAAAGAGAAGATTGAATATTACTCCACCAAGAGCATGTCGGACCATGCTCATTTAAGATTTTTGTCTGACTTTTGGCACTTGAGTCTAACAAAAAGGTTTCACATTAATTTATGTTTAAAGAACACATAATAATCAACTATAAGAAACGTTGCCTCAATCATTTAATCGAAACTCTAAATATGTTTAAAGATATCGCTCGACTTAATTCGTCTCTCATTCCTAGCTGACATCTGTAGCTCGGGGTCCACGTTCCCTGGTTTCTTATTCAACTTGGCCACAAGTTCTTCAGTGTAGTCCGCAAACTTACTCACTGCAAGCTTCTGGCTTCCTGGTTGAAGATTATTCTTGTTAATACTCTCTAAAGTTTCTAAAAACTTTTGGTATCTCACCTCTTTGTCTCTTCGACTGCGAAATTTTCTTCCATGCTTTTTTATGAAGTCGTCGTACAGTTTAGGAGCGTCTTTTAAATTGTAGTGATAATGAGCTATCATATCTTGATTACTAAAAGCAAGTACGGTAGCGAGAAATGACAGTAGGATACCAAAAACTATACTAACCATTATTTTTTGAGAAACGGTTTTATTAAATAGCAAACTCTTTGGCAGGTTGGCGATAAAATATCCATGTGTGATCCTGATGCATGAAATTTTCCATTAAAAATTCTGATTGAAAATAATGCATATGGATCTTAATTGAATTAGACTCGTATCCGTTAGATCTGCTTTAGTAATGGATTAGCAATATCTATTCCATTTTCCAGGGGCTCTATTTGAGTCGGAAAACATTATCAAAGTAAAATGATAAGTCTAATTTCAAATTATAATTATAAAACGAAAAACCCCTTTCAAAAACGCAGAAAATTAATTCTTTTGAAATTTGAATTGCTCATAAGTCAGGAAGTGGGCTTTTGTTTTAAACTATTGTGAAGGCAGCTTTGTTTCTTTTTAACATTTTTTTTTAAATTGAATTGACAGGTCAAGCTCATCAAGAATAAGGTCTACTGCACCAAGTTCCACGAAGAAGTGATCTTGGACCCGGGAGACTTCGTAGTCGCCGCCGTACTGCTGTGGCTACTGTTGATGAACGCAGTCGGCAGCTTGTATGACTACTGCTGCTATAACGGGAGTAATCACTTCGGTAAGCTCGATGATTTTTTGGGGTTCCGTAGTCAAACTAGGAACCCTTATAGTTTCGCCTTGTCCGCCCGTCTGTCTGCCCGTCCGCAGCTTAGATGAGATATTCTTAGTAATAGAAAGCTGTCATTGGGCATGAGTCATAATAGTCACGCAGGCCAAGTGATAAAACGTTAAGTGAGGATGGTTTTACGTCAACCCCAAGCGGCTTTATCGTCTACCCCATGGTGTGGGGTGTCGTTGCATAGGCTTTCAAAAACATTGCGGCTTTGCGTATTTTTTTTTCGAATCAGGAATCCATTTGTAAAGTATGCTTAAAGGGCAATTTTTTGTTGGAGTCAAGTATCCATTTTTTTATGGATAATTTTCCGTTTTTTGCTCGATCTTTATACCGACACCGTGGTTGTATAGATAACGGTTTTGAACCCTTCGTGCGCGAGTCCGACTCGCTCTTGGCCGGTTTATTTTCAGTGCAAAAGCAATATTATTTTACCAGGTAGAAAAGCCCAGTCTTAATGACTACCGCTGCGATTGGGGATAGATAAGGCTGGGAATGATCTAGCATCGGAGTAATCCGGCTTAGCGTAGGTACTAAGAATCAATCTGTCTAATAAAAGGTAAGCTGCAGTGAGTTATTATGTTAGCATAAGTTTCCTTTCAATTTCTATTTCTTTAGCACTCGTTTATGCGATTGTGTTGGCCTCTTATTCGTACATATTAAAACGCAAAAGCATTAACGTGATTTTTGCACAGGTCCTGTAATTTAGAAAAAACCTAAGCGAACAGGGGCCCTAGTCAAGATGCAAACGCTCCTAACGTTTTTCTTTTCTATCGCTCAAAATGTATGGGATGACAGTCGACCGAATGGACAATTGATTCCAATAAAAATTAGCTTTTTAAAGTACGAGTATACTTCACAAAAGAAACATGAACGGTATAAGTACAGGAATATTGCAAAAATGCACTAACGCGTCCCAAATCGAAGGGCCTAGGTTAAATACAGCCGAGATCCCATTGGCTTCCAGCTCCATTATCAGATCAGCTCTAAGACATCATTCCATTGAGGCATTGACATCGGTTTTAAATTTTATTTATAGAACATTTGCCAATTTGCCCGTTGAAATGTCATGTTGTCAATTTCATCTCATGTCACCTAATTTCGCATGCTGTCACTTTGTAACTTGGTTACTTAGAGAGTGACAGAAGGTGGTACTTACCTATTAAAGGACAATGGACAAAAATGTAAGGAATGTGGTCCCCGCCCCAATGGACATAAGTACATAACTTATATGTCTATGGAAAAGGATTTTTATGTAGAGCGAAGATAACCAGGGCACATATCTGCTGTTCCTATTTGTATGACCTTTTCAATGACACCACCATCATTGCTATTAAGCGGGTACCAAAATGCCTATTGTCCTTTATCGAAACACCTTTCAACGAACAACCCATTACGCAGTTTTCATTTCATCGAAAGGTATTTTCAACGGATGACTTTTTTTTTGCCGTCACAAGTCTAACCTAACCTAACCTACGTAATTAATGTTGAAGATATATCTTGAAAATATTATGGTTTCAGCAGAAAATAGCAATCTATGCCAATAAATCGATAAAATATTACAAATTATGAAGTGAAATTCGATAAAATGATTGGTTACCTTGCTCTAAAGGACTGAATGACAAAGAAACATAATTGTTTTTTTTTTATTGCTTCACACCATAAAATTAAATGCTATGATAGTTAATGTCCATACTTATTAGATAACGATGCAATTCAAACAATTATACTGAGGTCGAAACATCGGCATTGAACTCTTGGCTCTAGCTTAGAGCGTTTGCGCACAATATTTGTATAAAAAAAATTAAAAATGTTTATTACATTACGATGTTTATTATACATTCAGTAAACAGGTCTCATGGGCACTTTTTCACGTCAAAAATCTACCAGATGTTTGAGTTCATATTCTAGGTTTGAGAAAACACAAATTTTGAGGTTACTTGTTTCTCGCTCAATTCAAACATGCATAATTTCTTTTGCTAAAAAAACTATAACAAAGTGACATGGTAATATTCTAAAATATAAGAGAGTCTCAACTTTAATTGGGAATCAAGGTCAATCACCTAAAATACGTTATTGTATGAACCGTTCACATTTCAATATACATACTTTTCCTTAAATATTTAAGCTCCTTAAGATTATCACAAAAACGATACCTATGTTAAATAAATTCTGTGTAGCTGTAGTGCATTTTATATCATAACATTTGTTTGCATTACCTCTCAATAACATGGACTCGAAAAAAACAAATACGAATTATATGTAGACGCCCTTTTTCTCGCGCGTGTGACGTCACAACCTGGCGCCAACACATATTCCGAAAACGTCACCCGACTGACGTTTATTTCGCATCACCCGTCTTACCACTAGTTGGTCATAACAAAGCTTATTCGTAACTCAATAAAACTGGCCTTTGATTCTGGCTAAATTCGGAGGTGTGTGTTTTTTTTTGTAAGTTAATATAATGCGAAATCTTATCACCAAAAACCTGTTTATCAAAACACACCTATTAATTTACATACATACAAACATAACATCACGCCTTCATTCCCAGAGTGGGGTAGGCAGAGCAAGTGTTAACTAAAAATTGTACAATAAATATATAATAAATAAAGAGCTACAGAAACAACAACTCTAAAAAGATATGTTTACAATTCTGTAACCACATTTTGCACAAGTACCTAGGCTGAGATGTTTACTAGTGTATTAGTGACAGGTTGCAAGCCCGTCGCCTAACAGTACTACAAGCCTTTATTCCCATAGTCGCCTCTTACGACTTACGACATCCACGGGAAGACATGGAGTGGCACTATTCTAACCCGGAAACCACACGGGCATTAATAATATTTTTTTTAGACAAACAAAAAACAAACCTCAAGAACACTGTCTCTATGAAGATGCCAGATGGCCCCATGATAGTCGAAAAAAATTTGAATCGTTTCGGAAAAATCACTTGCATAGTTCGAAATTTGACTATTCTTATGCCTTAAAAAAAACTGAGACCGTCCTTTTAAAACGCTCACAATCTTCTAATACTAAAAGACCAAACGGTGTCCCAACTCGGTGGGTTTACGTTAAACAGCGGAAATGTACTTGCAAGACTTTTACCGTGTACTGAGATACAAACAAATGAACACGAATGAAAGAAAAGAACGCACTATGAACAAACTTTATGTGGAAAAAATACGGACAAAATACTGCAATTTTTTCTTGTAGCATATCCTTAGGCCAGGAACTCCTTAAATCTGCCACGTTCCCGTCACAGAAAAGAACAGAGCTATAGAAACCATATATCTTTGTTCCTTTGCCTAGCTTGTCCGGTTTTGACAGCTCATCCTCATTATACGGTCACTTAATTATATTTTCAGTCGCGAAGCTGCTCCTCTGCTTCTCAACAAAGCGGAACTGGCAGCGGCTGGTGAGTCCATCGGGCGAGGGCCCCGACCCCAAGATGCGAAGGCTGAAATGCTTCAACGGAATCAAGTAAGCCATCTTCTCGCGCTTCTCCAATTATACCTATTCTATACGGTCGAGACACCTAAGCAACTCAAACTAGGTCAAGCTGTCTTCTCAATTTCAATTTGGCTGTTCAAAACAAGTGCTGCAGAGGTGCTCAGCGTCACAGAAGACGAGGAACAAAATTCGGAGTGGATTAAATATTAGTAGAACCTAATCTAAAGATAAGTAAAGGTAAGTTTATTGATTAACTAACAACAAGAACATGAAAGAAAATATTCCGTGGATCCCAAACTAGGCTGAGCCTGTATCTTGGGGCCTAGTGAGCCGATTTACAGACAACGAAGTTAAAACATTAAAAACTTAATCTACACGATCATCTTAACTTAACCAACGACTTGTTGTCTCGTCTTCGTACATGGTCTTTTTTTTTTTCAAATCGATCAAGGGCAATTCTGCCTTGGTTGAGTTGCCCCTTTTACTGACGGTTCATCAACTCCAAATATTTTCCTCGTCTTCTGTAAGGTAGAACAGCTCTGCAGCACTAGTGACTGGCAAAATGTATTGGATGTCACACATATAGAGCCACTTATTCGACCGTTGCTTCTCAGGCCTAGACAAGTAATATTCTGCGAATTTTACCGACTCCAGAAAACAATGAAAATGTTTGGGATTGACTTAAGCTGTGTTTCATTTCCCTATGCCATTATAGGTGAAAGGACTTGTTGTATGTAGTTGTGTACAAAAAGTTATATATAACTTACGCCAAAATTCAAAAATAAAATATCGAACGGCCCCAGTACCCTTACCATGAGTTGCAATTACTATACTCGCTAGCGAGTCGGATGCTCTGACCCTCACAAAATTGTTAAAGAATGGGAGGGACAAAGAATTCGACTCGCTAGCGAACACGGTAATGGCAACTCATGGTAAGGGTTCAGATATATCACAGCTACTACAACAGGGGCTCTATTCTACACGGGCTAAGCCTTATGGCTTTTGACCTGTTATCGTATTGTATTTCAAGTCCTTTACTTAAGTTTTTTACCTATACGTTTTGACAGATTTCTCCGGTCGTTAATTTTGTAATACAACGAGAACACTTTGTTGTTGATTACCTTTAAGCTGGCTTTAAGAATAATGTTTTCGTGAGACGCCATCTCCTCAGAATGTGTTTTGTTTTCATCATAACATAGGTCGTTAGGTTACAAATGTGACTGTGACGAAATACTCGTACCTACCTACTTGAGTTTTAAACATTTCTGCAAAGGATGACGTATCTTTGATTCTACTGCAACAGAGAGGCTTTTTGTTTACAAAACGTGGTAATGTACGTACATTTAATATGTAAATAATAAGCAACACAAAAGGTAAAAGGTATAATATATAAAGTTCAAAATACATAATGTTCATAATATAGGGTGATCGCACCAGTGTGGGAAACTTTAAGCTGACAGGCACCAATAATGGACACTTTACTCTTAATTCAAAGATCATAAAGTTATAAATTTATTATTGCAAAACAAATGAATAACCTTTATTGTCTGTAAAATAAGAGTCAATCATTGGACCTTGTCCATTACTCGTTCGATCACCCTATAATGGCTTACAACTTTTCAGGCTTGTTATAAAACAAACATGACCTAAATAAGTTTTTTACAGTTTTAGATATAAACCATTAAGTAGTTATACAGAAATAAATGTTTTTTTCCAGAACAATCACAACAGCATTAGTGATCCTCGGCCACTCGCCGCTCAGCATTGTGCTCTCCACCAACAACCCTGAATTTATTGAGAACGTAAGGAAATTCCTTAAGGTAGCCGATATTTTCCATTAAGTTACTCACTTGAAAGGAGCAATGTTACATCGTATGGCTCCTTTCTCGGCCGCCATTACTTTCTAGGATTTATGAGCTTTCATTATTTTGACAATAGTATAACAAGTCGAAACCAGTAAGGTTTTACCAAGTAGTATAGAGACACAGCATCGTCAACAAAACCAGTCCTAAATTGTTAATAATGTGCCAACGGAATAACTTCGGCGCAACTGATCAAAATATTTTGACGAATTGAATTGTAAGTTACGAACGCCTTCATTCCCAGAGTGGGGTAGGCAGATCTACAGAAATACCAAGAACTCTAAAAACACTTGTTTATAATTCTGTAACCACATTTTGCACAAACGGGCTAAGAAGTTAAAACAGGGTAAGGAGTCTCTCCTAATGTTGCTGTGCCCCCAGGGGTCGTGTTACTGTAATTTCTTAGGATTGGCATGTGACATTATGAAAAGCAATAAATTGAATTTGAATTTGAATTTGAAGTTTACTAGTGTATTAGTGACAGGTTGCAAGACCGTCGCCTAACAGTACTATAAGCCCTTATTCGCCCCTTAGTCGCCTCTTAAGACATCCACGGGTAGACATGGAGTGGCACTATTCTAACCCGGCAACCACACCACGTGCTATACGATCCTGACAAATCTCTTTCGCGTCTTCGCGCTTATCACACAAACATTTGCCCAGGTAAAAGCACCAATGTTCGACACTTTTAGCTGAATGCACCAGTAATCGACAGAAGCTTTTAATTCAAAGATCATTTGGGTTACAAATTGATTGTTGCAAAACAAATGAATAACTCTTATCTTCTTTGCATAAGAGTCAGTGTCGAACATTGGTCCTAAGTCGAGTACTGGTGTCGTTACCTTAGGAACTGAACCTGGAAACGCTAGCTCATTAGGCACGGTCATGTCATTACCAACTAGGCTAAATACATAATATATTTTCCAGACATACCACAATCCGTGGTTCTTCATTATCTACAACGGATCCCTCATCGTCCAGACCTTCTTCTTCATCTCCGGATTCCTGCTGGCGTACAACATCCTGCTGATGAGGGAGAAGAAGCGGGTCGGCTGGGAGACGCTGCCAAGGGGTATCGTGCTGAGATGGCTGAGGTGAGGAACCAAGTTAAGAATCCTTAAAGAGAGGGAATACCATAAACACATGCGGCTTTTCAGTTTCTGAAAAAATGAGGACGACTTTTTACTTGGAACTTTGAGAACAAACTAATTAGTCTACGCTAAGTACAGCAGAGGTCAGAGGTCCTAGCCAAGATAAATATCCCAGGACATTGTCACACAAATTGATCTAGTCCCAAACTAAGCTCCAGGCTTGTACTATGGGTACTAGACAACGATAAACATACTTATATAGAGAAATATATACTTAAATACATAGAAAACATCCAAGACTCAGGAACAAATACTCGTACTCATCACACAAATATCTGCCCTTAACGGGATTTGAACCCAGGACCCCTAGCTTCGAAGGCAGGGTCACTACCAACTAGGATAGCCTGTCGTCAAGATGTAAACGTTACTAAGGTTTTTCTTTTCTATCACTAGAAATGTATGGAATGACAGTTGACCACGTGGTTTATCGTAACGCAAGAGAATGTCGTCATACATTTTGAGTAATAGAAAATGAAAACGTTAGTAGCGTTTTATTTCACAGTCGTCATTATTGTAAATGACATAAAAGTTGTGAAAACTTTGACAATACGGAAACAAGTCAAAGACGATATCGTTATTACCGTGTAGAATCCCAGCTCAGTTCATAAACATCGTAATATTAAAAGGGAAACGACGACACGGTGGCCTCGTTGGGAGTGACCCTGCCTCCGAAGCCAGCGGTCCTGGGTTCAAATCCCGGTAAGGGCTGATATTTGTGTGATGAGCGCGAATATTTCTTCTTGAGTCTTGGATGTTTTCTATGTTTTTATTTATACTTATAAGTATGTTTATCGTTGTCTAGTACCCATAGTACGGAAAAGTCAAAATAAGCATGTGCTGGCTGTGAAGCCTACGCTGATCTTCCGTCGGGACCGCTCGGTGAAGACACGGAAGGTGACACAGACATTACAAATATTTAAAGAAACAAATACCTACATACATAACGTCACGCCTTCATTCCCAGATTGGGGTAGGCAGAGCTACGGAAATACCATCAACTTTAAACTTGTTGATAATTCTGTAACCACATTTTGCACAAGTAGACTAAGATGTTTACCACTGTATTAGTGCCAGGTTGCAAGCCCATCGCCTAACAGTGCTACAAGACTTTATTCCCTTAGTCGCCTCTCACGACATCCACGGGAAGACATGGAGGGGCACTGTTCTAACCCGGCAACCACACTGGGGCAAATAAAACAAGTGAAAAGTAGAGTTGAAAAAAAAATGAAATAATAAAAACGAAACGAGTGTGTCAGGGGTCCATAAGAACAGGCAGCGCTCAGGTGGCAACCACAGGAAGCAAACACATTATTTCAATCAATATTATAATCAATAGCCAATTATATTAGTCAATCATATCATACATCTCGAAAACCGTAGGTCTCTGTCATATGTCATTGTGACGTCATTCAAGATCTCTGATGATAATAGATAACCCAGCGTGGTGCAAGTGGGCCTTAGCGAGTAATGTTTTATGTATTCTAATACAGAGACGTTCCTTTTCCAGGTTGACCCCGCCGTATGCTGTGGTGCTTGCGTTCGTCTCCACCTGGCTCCGACATCTTGGAAATGGACCCTTGTGGAAGGTATAATAAAGTCTAATTCTTGGAATGGTATTTATTTTCAACTGTCTAGCTATCACGGTTCATGAGATACAGCCTGTTGACAGACGGAAGACAGACAGCGGAGTCTTAGTAGTTAATAGGGTCCCGTTTTTACCCTTCGGGTACGGAACCCTTAAAACGATTAAGGCGAACTTATCCCTTTGAGGGATCTCTTCCAGACAACATTATTATTTGTTACCATTATGGCACGAACGTGTCTACTGCTGGGCACAGGCCTTTCCCAGAAATCTCCACCGCGATCGCTATTATTAGCATCCAGCTGTTTTTCGAGATCCTTTGAGAAACCTGACGGCTTGCTGCCACCATCTTATCGTTAAACCTACCGCCAACCAGTGAAATTACTAGCATTGGCAAACCTACCTCCAACCAGTGAAATTACTAGCATTCGCAAACCTACCTTCAACCAGTGAAATTACTGGCATTGGCAAACCTACCTCCAACCAGTGAAATTACTAGCATTGGCAAACCTACCTTCAACCAGTGAAATTACTAGCATTGGCAAACCTACCTCCAACCAGTGAAATTACTAGCATTCGCAAACCTACCTTCAACCAGTGAAATTACTGGCATTGGCAAACCTACCTCCATCCAGTGAAATTAATAGCATTGGCAAACCTACCTTCAACCAGTGAAATTACTAGCATTGGCAAACCTACCTCCAACCAGTGAAATTACTAGCATTCGCAAACCTACCTCCAACCAGTGAAATTACTAGCATTGGCAAACCTACCTCCAACCAGTGAAATTACTAGCATTGGCAAACCTACCTCCAACCAGTGAAATTACTAGCATTCGCAAACCTACCTTCAACCAGTGAAATTACTGGCATTGGCAAACCTACCTCCATCCAGTGAAATTAATAGCATTGGCAAACCTACCTTCAACCAGTGAAATTACTGGCATTGGCAAACCTACCTCCATCCAGTGAAATTAATAGCATTGGCAAACCTACCTCCAACCAGAGAAATTACTAGCATTGACAAGGTATTTGCGGTCTTAGGATTGCAATTTTGGGGTTTTAGTCATGAGAATGCAAATGTCTATAACAGATTCCACTTACCATCAGGCGGCCTCTGTGCTCGTTTGCCGTCTCGATGCCATGAAAATAAGTCGGCATACACTTTACACCATAAGTCTTATATGTGATAGTACGCGCTTTAGTTGCCGTGTTGCTCTTTATAAATGGTAGGATACTTTATAATGAAGCGTATGTTTGTTAGCTAGCTGTATCTACACTCATTTCATCAAATGGTTTACTTCACCTAATTTTAATTTCACCGACAGGCATTTCCACGTGCATAAGTTATAATTTTTTGTTGGTCACAGGTCTAACCTATCCTAACCTATGCTTACCTACGAGTAAAAGGAATAAGGTTTCAGCAGAAAGTATCTTTCGAGGAAATTAGATTCGGTGAAACGACACGAAAACACGATTTCGGTGAAATTTGTTTCGGCTTTTCAAGGGGATCCCAGATATTATTGTTTAAGTCATTTACTTTATTTTTCTTAGCTTTGATATCTTGTCCGAAGCGCTGATAGCTGAACTCCATAGAGCCTTGATGTGCATTTTGTTTTCAGTCCTCGGTGGAAGTCGAGGTGGCTGACTGCCGCCGGGAGTGGTATTACAACCTGCTGTATCTAAACAACTACATCGACAACTCACAATGCATGGCGCACACGTGGTAAGTGCTCTTCCCGCCTTTTGCAAAAACAATGTTTCTTGTGCTCCAGTACCCTAAGCACAAGCTATAGCTAAGTTTGAGGCTAGTTGCGACGTTGACGATAGGGTGATTCTTCGAGGTCGTGATTTTTATCTTATTCCTCTGTCGTATTTTTTTTTGCTTATTTGAGTAATAAATATATTCTCCCATGAAAGTAGATTTATTTAGAAACATGAATATGGTTTTGGCACTAATTTTTATGAACTCGTAAAGAAAATAATTAACTTTTTAATTTTTGTGCCCAGGGGAACAAGAAATTGACGACAGAGGAATAAGAATAGGTTTAAAATATTAAAAAATATGTGATTTTCTCGGTATTTAAATTACTTAAAATAAAACAATGTGCAATTATTCATTGTGCTTTTAATCAATTCAATAAATCACAATATTCTTATAATCAGCCTAATTTTTATTAAAAAATATAAGAATGTATATAAAAAATGAAAGTACACAAGTCCGCATGAAACGATTCTGTGAATTTATTCTTAAAACAAATTAAAATCAAACTGTTTCAACAAAAAAGTTCAAATTTGTGGCATTAAATAAAAAAAAATATCATTAAAATTAACAATAAGTAAAAGAATATGCTAAGAAATATTGTTTTTTTTTTTTAAATAAGTATTTAAAGAAATATTTCTTAGTATATTTGTTACATATTGTTAATTTTAATGCTATTTATTTTTATTTAATGATACCCATTTATAATCGGTCTTAATAAAAATACAAACTGCACAAGGCTTCATAATCGAAGTAAGTCGGTAAATTTTCAAAACTTAAAAAACTGTAAACATAGTAACAATAATAATAATCTAAATAATAAATAACAACATCGAAAATGAAAAAGAACTATGAAAACTGATGATTTTATTATTCCGCTGTCCATAACTCCAAAGCAATAAGGGACAGAGGAGTAAGAAAAAAATGAAAACAAGCTGATGGTACATAATACAAACATACTGGAAGGCTACCGTTAATGCTACGGTAAGATAGCACGTAAAGCAGTTAATCAAGCACAAGTTATATTTTTTAAATATTACACACGTGTTAAAAAAACTACCAGAGTGATAAGAATGTTACTAAACCAAGGACAGGGTAATCATATATTTACCTTCGTAACTCCGGAGCGATGAGTTTCAGCCGACACGTCCACCACCTGACACGTTCGAAACGCGACTAAAAACCGGCCCACGTGGGACTTTTCGTTAGGTTTTTAAATATCTTTATGATACACCTGATTGAAGCCCGCTCCAGAGTAATAAGAATTTTACGGCGGACAAATGTTAAATCCTCAGTTATAAGAATAATATTGCATGTAAAAAATATTTGTTGAATTTTTTTAATTCAACAACTAATCTTCTTTGTATGTGGTCACTCAAGATATTGATAAAGTTGACTAAATTTAAGTTATTATCATATGATTTCAAGAAAATGGAGAACGGACACGACAGAGTAGTAAGAATAATGGGTTTTTTTATTTTTTTTGTCTATGTTTAGAATCAGTTACACAAAAATCGACCGATGTCCCAGTTAAACATGAATATCAGTCACCTCCTAAAAAAAAAACAACCTTATAAACTAAGAGTTCATTGTACTAAGCCCCCGGACGTGAAAAATCAGGGCCCCGAAGAATCACCCGATAATTTTTCGCGAAATGGTTCCAACTGAGCATTAGCTAGCCGTAAAGCCAGCGCTGTCTTATGATGAAACCGCTTGGTGAAGAAACCGAAAGTGATACACTTAACACAAAACAACGTAAAATGAAAAACAACTTGAGTTATCATACAATTTGCAACTAGTTCTAGCTAGCAGCAACAAGGAAACAAAAAATATACATACATACATATATACATAACATCACACCTTGATTCTCAGAGTGGGGTAGACAGAGCTACAAAAATACCAATAACTCTAAAAAGACTTGTATATAATTCTGTAACCACATTTTGCACAATCAGAGGGGCTATTGTCTAACGCACTCGCAATCGCAACCGGCTTCAAAGTGGAGCAATTGTTTTCATATTGTATGCAGTGAGCGTTCGATTTTCAAAATGAAAACGATCGTGATTGCAAGTGCGTTAGACAATAAGCCCTCAGGTCAAGACGTTTACTAGTGTATTAGTGACAGGTTGCAAGCCCAACGCGTAATAGTATTACCAGCCCTTATTCCCTTAGTCGCCTCTTACGACATCCACGGGAAGACATGGAGTGGCACTATTCTAACCTGGCAACCACCCGTGATTAAACTTTTATGTATGGGAGGTTAAGTAAATAAATAAATATCACAGGACAATGTCACACAAATTGACCTAGTCCCAAACTAAGCTCTAAGCTTATACTATGGGTACTTGACAACGATAAACTTACTTAGAGAAATACATACTTGAATATATAGAAAACATCCAAGACTCAGGAACAAATACTCGCGCTCATCACACAAATATCTGCCCTTACCTGGTACCCCTAGTTTCGTAGGCAGGCTCACTACCAACTAGGCCAATGTATCCTCAAGTCAAGATATAAGAGGTTATTTGATAATTGATTTGTTATATAAATCATCTGTCTTCCAGGTACCTGGCAGCGGACATGCAGCTCACGGTCCTGGGGCTGATGATCTTCTGTCTGTTGCATAGCGCCAGGGCCCAGAAGATCGCTGTCGGCGTCACGTTCGTGGTGGGGCTCCTGACGCCTGCGATCCACACCTATGCCCAGAACCTTCATGCTATACTCCTGGTTGCGCCTGAGTTAGTACATAGATCAAGAAGAATAAAGGATTTCCAAAAAGCTCACATCGCATTAGATCGGAACGGATTTTACAATCATTAAACGATATTAAATCATGTACACAACATACATAACATCACGCTTTAATTCTCAAAGTGTGGTAGGAGTAACAGAATTAAGAGTCCAATTCGATTGAAATTCTCCCCTAGCGTCCTAAGTCCGAGGTCGGCCCAATAGGGGCGCCCTTAGGCATGCTAAAAAAAAAAAAAAAAAATTAAGAGCAACTCAAAAAAATAATTGATATTTCTGGAACAACATTTTGCACAATCAGGCGAAGATGTTTACCAGTGACAGGTTGCAAGCCCATCGCCTAACAGAACTACAAGCCCTGATTCCTTTAGTCGCTTCTTATGATATCCACATTACATACACAGTATTTAAAGTCTATATTACCAAGCCCGCGACACACGATAGCCGAAGGTATGCTGCGACGTGCGATCGGCTCCGTGATAACTGATAAATTTAATAATCAATAATAATTTTAATAGACGCGATTGGCTGTCACCGTATCCGTTCGAATTCTTTCCTATTCTATGCGATACGAGCCGTTTGGTGGAAGTCATCCTCAAAAAAGATATTTAAGAGGCCACATGCTGCTGCTACATCTACACAAGAATCAAAAAGAATGGTATATGTGCTTCCGCAAGTTGGTTTATTACCAGTAGTATAAGCCTAGAGCTTAGTTTAGGACAAGGTCAATGGTGTGACGTTGTTCCCCGATATTTATTACATACATACAGACTACATCACGCCTTCATTTCTAGAGTGGGGTAGGCAGACAGAAACACCAACAACTCTAAAATGACGTATTTATAATTCTGAAACCATACTTTGCACAATCAAGCCAAGAAGTTTACTAGTGTATTAGTGACAGGTTGCAAGCCCATCGCCTAGCAGTACTATAAGCCCTTATTCCCTTAGTCGCCTCTTACGACATCCACGAAACGACTTGGAGTGGCACTATTCTAACCTGGCACCCACACGGGGTAAATATTTATTCATTTTATAAATTCTTTCTCAGAGTGGCTCGCAACATCTTCGTGATGGATCCGACGTTCAATAACCTGTACAAGCGCGGCCACACCAACATCGTCTGCTACGCGTACGGTATGGCGTTCGGCATGCTCATCCTCCACTTACAGAACACTAACTTCAACTTGATGAAGTATAAGGTACTCTATCCAATCATTATTGACGACTGACGACACGTTGGCCTAGTTGGGAGTGACCCTGCCTCTGAAGCCAGCGGTCCTGGCTTCAAATCCCGGTAAGGGCAGATATTTATGTGATGAGCGCGAATATTTGTTCCTGAGTCTTGGATGTTTTCTATGTATTTCTCTATACAAGTATGTTTATCGTTAGTTACTTTGAGACTAGGTCAATATGTGTGAGATTGCCCCCTGATATTTATTTATTTATTTATTATTATAAAGCTGTAACGTTTCTTGCATAGAATTACATTTTGCATGTGGCTGTGTGTGCGGGAGTATCACTCGTACGCAGTAACGACAAAGTAAGTTCAATCAATACGTACAAAGTAATGTAGGAATAAAACATAATGTATAATGCTGCCCGAACGCGTCTAAACAAACCTCATTAACACCTATTGAAAGTATTTTTTTCGTAGTTTCCTGCGAACGTATCGTGTAGGGATGTTACGGATGTGAGTTTACCGAAGCTGGAATCAGAGCCGGAGTTTTTATATTTTGTTTATCGGAGTCAGAGCTGGAGTTTTAAAATTGCATTTATCGGAGTCAGAGCCGGAGTTTTAAAATTGCATTTATCGGAGTCAGAGCCGGAGTTTTAAAATTGCATTTATCGGAGCCGGATCCGGAGTCGGATCCAGAGGTGTTAGCGGAGACGGAGTTGGAGTCCAGTAGAGCTTTACACCTGGATGGAAGATATGTAGGTAATTCCCAGACGACAAGTGGAAACTCGTAGGTATAGGTAGTAGGCACGCGCCGCGGAATATACGGAGCCGCGGCTGTCATCGTGTCCGTCGCCATTTTGAAACGTCGGCTTGCTGCCAGCACGCTGCCTTACCCGCGCATGTTTTGATGCAACAATTTGGCTCGGGCGAGCATGCCTCAGGCTGAGCCGCTCAGATTCGTACCCATCAAGGTAACTGAAAATTACCTTGCTGGTAGACTCGAATTCCCACTCACAAAAATCTCCTTTTTTGTAGTAGGTATGGTGGGCGTTACGAGGTTAAAGCCTTCCCTTCGTAGCTTATTAACAATTTTTTTACCAATGACAGCGATCCTATAAAAAGCGAAATCGTGAAAACGGAATTAAACACTTTTATAAGTAATATTAGTAAGGATAACCTTGAAATTTTCCAGAAATACCGTCCCCTGTTCTGGTCCGGGTTCCCCCTGGGAGTTCTCCTCATCATGTCGGGCGCCATCTTCTACATCGACGGAATCCAGGTGTCGATATGGCTCCGCATGTTCTACGCCAGCGCAGTCAAGTTGCTGTTTGGAGCTCTCTCCAGCGTGAATATTTGCAGTTGCATCTTCAAATTTGAGGGTTAGTAGATCTGTACAGGGTAGACACACTAAGAATAAGAATAATTTTATTTTTACTTAAATCGTGGTACCTAATTTAATTCTTCTTCTAGAATCCATTACTTTGGACTCTTCGGCGAAAACTTATTTTACAGTATAAGGGAGCGAGGGTTGCTCCCTAATTGAGGCCCAGCCAAGATGCAAATGCTGTTAACGTTTCTAATTTCAATCGACTCGAATGTATGGAATTGACTGAAGTAGTCCACGCGATCAGCATTAGCTTACGTCAATTTAATGTATAAAATTGACGTAAGCTAATGCTGATCGCGTGGACTACTTCAGTTTTCGATTTTTAAAATTGTTTACTCAGAGTTACGTTTTTTGGTGACAGCTAAAGACAACGCACAATAAACAGTTTAAAGGCACAAGTACATCAATAGGTTTCGAAAACATTTTATCTCTAATCTGAGATTGATCCTAGACTGGCATTATTGTAGACTAGTAAGTAGCAGTAATCAAAGCGCATCTTAGATAAAATAAAGATTTACGAGTAGCATGATTCAAGGCTGTTCTAATGCAATTGTGAGATTAAAGATTTGTGCCTAAACGGGGTCTACAAATAAAATAGCAATCTAGGACTAATTTGTAAACGCAGAAGTCTTGGCAAAATCGCATTGGTGACTTCACTGAGTAGCAATGAAAACGGTTCACATTCTATGGAAGTTCTGTACTAAGTGACCCGTTTTCTTTGCTCTTGACTGTATTTTGAGAGGATTTTTGCCAGTTGGGCAGGCAGTTGCCCCGTGGTCAGTGTTCAACACGAGACTGCATATAGCTCATTGGTCGCTTTGATTCTAGATGTGTACCGAGGAGTGTTGGAGTGGCGGGGCTGGTCGGCGCTCGGACGCCTCTCCTACTGCGCCTACCTGGTCCACGTGTGCGTCATCCGCACAACTGTAGCCAACCACACGTCGCTGACGCACTCTTCTATCTATCTAATCGTGAGTCTATTTTTTCACTCCAATTTATCTCACCGTGTGTATACTTCTTTCACTCCAATTTATCCCATCGTGAGTGTACTTCTTTCATTCCAATTTATCCCATCGTGAGTGAACCCTTTAATGAGCATGATCAGACATGCTATTGCCCAGCTCTTAAAAAAACACTTTTTTACCGTGCTATAGGTATAAATAATGTTAGGACCTCTCTCTATTCCAATTCTACTTATCGTAATTCTTCTATTTCTTCCTCTATCTTCGTATATACAATATTGCTTCTGTTTCCAGATCCTGAACTTCCTGGGCATCCTTGTGATCTCGTTCCTAATTGCGACTCCGTGCTGGATGTTCATCGAGGCCCCGTGTGCCCAACTGGTGAAGGTGTGCCTCAACCCTGGCTCCAAGGCACCAGAGAAGAACAAGACCGTCAAGATTGCTCCCCAAATCCATGTCATCACTGCCAAGGAAACTACAGGGTTTTGATGAAATAGCAATAAGGAAACGGACTTGGATTGGCTGAGACTTTTTTTAGGCTTTTTTTTTATGTTAAGAAGAAGGCACGCGAGCACTCAGGCCACCTGATGCTAGTAATTTCACCGGTTGTCTTATCCCCACACCGGAACACAACAACGCGAACACTGTTGCTTGGCGGATGGTTAATGGATAAGATGGTGGTAGCGATCCAGACGGACCCTGCACAGGGTCCTCCACCACTAAAAAACGAACAAACGTTTGTGAAGGCGAACGAGCATACAAGCCACTCTTACTATAATCTTGAAACTGGAATTCTAAGACCGCACACGCGGACTATGATGGAATTGGAAGGTGGCGTCAGGATCTCCGCTATACTTAACGTAGACCCACCGAGTTCAGCAGACTCATTACGTTGGTCTCGATAAGCAGAGAATGACTGCAAAGAAAAAAAAATATTCAACAAAATCTTGTCCCAAAAATTGACAGAACTTATTTTAACATAGCAAATATCCGTGGGCTTTGGCACCAATTTGGTCGCTTGCGTTCTCCGTGCCGCAGCGTACTCTTGTTGGTCGCGAAGGGCAACTGAGTAAGGAGGGCTTATAATATTTCGTCGTGTTACTCACTCAAACTCGTATCTGCATATTTATTTTATTGTTGGTAATTTCATTTTCATTCTCTAATACTTAGAGACAATAAGTTTACCAACAGCAAAAAAAATATGCAGGTACGACTTTGACTAAGTAAGACGACGATTTATAACTAAAGGGCGGACGATGGATGCAATATGGTGACAAAAGCATAAGATGGATAAGACTTTTATGAATTTTTTGCAGATTTTTTAGTCATATCCATATTAAGTTTATTGTTTGACATGATTTTGACGTACTCGCATCCGTCGTCCGTCCATTATTTATAACTAACTCTCTGTTTAACCTGCTAAAACCATATTGCTTTTGACGCGGAATCCCCTTGAAATGTCGTAACTTATTTCATATAATGTGTCGTTTCACCGCATTTAATTTCATCGAAAGTATTCTACTAAAACCTAATTGTGTTAAGGTTATGTTAAGCAAAGGTTACGTGGTTAGGGTAGGTTAGACCTGTGACCACCACAAAATAATTTCTGCATGTGGAAATAGCTGTCAGTGTAATGAAAATTCGGCGAAGTAAATTCGATGAAGTTAGTGTCGAAATTTCTGGGGTAAACCCTTTTGAAATGTTTTTGTTTTTAATTTGGCCGCCAATTTTTTCAGTTTTACGCCAAGTTTTACCAATTTCTGCACCGCATCTTTTGTTTTTTCCCCTGGTAATAGAAGACAAGACTGTGATTTATAAATGGATACCGTAAAATTTCCAAAAAGCCGGCCAAGTTTTTTCGGGCTCGCGCACGAAGGGTTCCGTACCATTATCTATAAGTACAACATTAGACACTATATTCAAAACCTTTATTTTTTAGTTTTACCTGTCCCGGTGTTTGTCTGTAAAAGATCGAGAAAAAAACGGCAAAAACGTGTCATTTTTTTAAATTTAATTTAATGATTTATATTTCAAGTGAATATTCTATGCCGTTATTAATGTCGAGAAAAAAACGGCAAAAGAATCACGTTTCTTTGATTGGAGCCCCCCTTAAATATTTATTTTATTCTGTTTTTAGTATTTGTTATGGCAACAACAGAAATACACTGTCTAGCTATCACGGTTCACGAGATACAGTCTGGTGACAGACATACAGACAGACGGACAGTGGAGTCTTAGTACTAAGGTTCCGTTTTTACCCTTTGGGTACAGAACTCTAAAAAGGCCATGGGTATGATAATGACCAAATAATATGTAGGGAAATTATTCTTAAGACTGTACAGTAGATATATGTATGTAATTTATCGGGTTAAGTAATTGTTTGAATTCTAGTTGTAATTTATAAATGTGCTTTACTACGCTTTTGTGTTGGTTTTATTACGCGATTTTTGATCTACGAACTTTAACGACTGCTTAGGTCCCTTGTTCCACTCGGTAAAACCATATCGCTTTAGACAAGTAAAAAAGAGCTATCATAACGTTGACAATACGATACGATAACATGTCAAAAGCAATATGGTTTTATTAGAATAGAGCACCAGATAGAACAAATGCACTGAGCCTAGATTGTTTCCTTTTTCGTCGCAATCCTGACTCGACATATTCTTGTTTCGGCATTTTCCATTTTCGACATAAATGATTACATATAATAAAGTCAGTCTGTCACTAATAATCACATTTGTATCGGTTAAGTAGTTATTATTATAGTATTCAAATTAAAACTGTTTCCCAAACGTAAATACGAGTAACATGAAACTTTTGGATTTAATATTGCACTCTCACGGTCAAATAATACGGGTAAGAGTGCGTTTTTTATACAAACCAGGCTATTTCGAAGCTTTGGTGGCTGGCCAGGGGTTGTGTTGAGTGAAGTTTAATGGTGGATACTCCGAGGTTTCAATAGAGGAGGTCAAAAGTCCTTAAGAGGATTGTGAAGCGATGCCTAAATCGCGTAGCTGTCAAAAATAATCCATACAAATTTAGCTCCGGGCGATAACGTTTCTCACCCCCTAAATCTGACCGGATTTCCAAGATTTTTTAATATTTTGTAGATTTTATGAAAGTCTAGGTCTGTACATTTCCATTTTTCTTTTTTCCTTTACAATAAATATTTTCTTGGAAAGGTAAACGTACATACCTAGTTTTTTTATAATATTTCCAACATATTCAAAAATCGTAAAAAAGTTATCGCATTTTGCATGTATTTTTTTTACTTCACAGTTCTCTTAAGATACCTAATACTGATCGCACAATCAGTTAACACCACAGCGAGAGAGTTTGGGTCAGAATTTGAATTACCTTACATTTTATTGCCATTTTAGATGTTTTTCTGAACTTGCAAAATTCCGGCGTTAACAGCTGATTTTAACAGTTGGGTATCCTAAGCACTCCGGACGTCCTGTATCGATGCTCGGGGTATCCATCATCAGACTTCACTAAAAGCATCCCCTGGCGAGGAACCAATGCTTCGAAATAGCCACTTTAGTAGGAAAAACACACTCTGACCCGTATCATTTGACCGCGAGAGTATTTTGACAGTAACAAGTCTTTTAAATTTATTATACAAGCAAAGTCATAGGCATTGTACTTGGTAGTTCATGTGTGTTCAAACAAGAACAAATCGAATCAGGAATACGACTAAAAAGGAAACAATCAGGTCCTAGCCAAGGTGCGTAAGCTAACTATAGCGTTTCTTTACGTTTTGTTTTTAAACCAATTGCGTCACTAGTAGATCGCGTGATTTTTCGTATGACGTGATCTACCAGTGACGCGATTGGTTTAAAAACAAAACGAATAGAAACGCTAGTTAGCGAACGCATCTTGGTTAGGGCTTAAGATTTTGGTATTCTGCAAGCGTTAACGACTCCAGAAACAAAGAGAATGCATAGAATTGACGTATGCCAGACGGTCGCGTCGTGAAGTTTTCAAAGGTCAAAACTTGCTGGAATGCTACTGAGAGAAAGCTATAAAAGTGTAAATAATAATTTTATGATACATTTACTAAAGTTCTTTAGTTTTTAGGTTGCAACAGGCGTTTATGAGTAATGAACTTAATTACATACATAACATAACAAAAACTCCTCGATGGTACAATTAATAACTAACCCTTATTCTTAGATAATAACCGTATTTCAAGTATACAGTGTGTGACATCCATTAGAACATAAATTGTAAGTCACGATAGCTTTAGATGCTGTGAACGGTTTTATCGAAAAATATAACAATTACCTTTTCTAATGGAGAGTTATTAACGTTTTAATTTTTTTCGTGCAGCAATGTAATGCAAAGAGGCAAACGAGTTAGGTACGGTAGGTAGGTTAGTGTCAGTTGTTAGCTTTGTTACCGATACATTACGTGGCGAACTAGTTAGTATGAATAAAATAAGTACACGTTATGTTAACAATACACATGTTTTTGTGTTAATTAGCATGCATATTAACTGTTGTCAAAATATATGTTCGTATGGATGTCACACACTATAGATAAATATTTTTTTTCGTTATGTGACAAATAAAGTCTGTCTTGCCAAAAGTATTTATTTATTTAGTTGTAGTGGAAGAGATCGCTACTTAGTGATAAGACCTATTGAGTCACTTTGTAACATTTTATTTGTATTTTACTTTTCATGCGGTTATTGTATGTGGTGTCCAATAAAGAATATTTGTATTGTATTGTACGTAGTTCTGATATTTTAATAGGATAATAAAATAAATCAAATAAAACGTTTTTAGCCCTTACCATTCAACTACAAAGTATCTACCCTTGGAGGAGGACCTTTCTGGATCTATACATCCAGCTTTCGAATGGTATCCCCCCACAAAGTTTATCTACCATGGTTGGTAAGTCATTAATATAAACCAAAAACAAGACTTAATAAAGAGCCCTGAGGAAACTTGCCACGAATTACCCTTTATGCTGGTTATAAATTATAATTATAATTGTAATAAATCGTAAAAATCATGTATACCTAATAGTTATAAATCCCAAACGTTTTGAAAGTAAACAAATAAGACGCTTCAAATAAAGGTGTCTTTTGCATTTCGCAGACTGGTTTGCTCGCAACAATCATTTCATGCATTATCCTCTCATTTCTAGTTATGATTAATAGTGACGTCATCACAAACATAACATTTCTTAGTGGAAGCATTTCATGAAATTCGACCATTTGATTGTGATCTCCTACGTAGGGAAGTTACATGAAAATATGAATAATAAATATCAGGGGACAATCTCACACAAATTGTTCTAGTCCCAAACTAAGCTCTAGGCTTGTACGGGTTGTATGGGTACTAGACAACGATAAACATACTTATATAGAGAAATATTTACTTAAACACATCCAAGACTCGGGAAAAAATATTCGCGCTCATCACACAAATATCTGCCCTTACCGGGATTTGAACCCAGGATCGCTGGCTTCGGAGGCAGGTAACTTAAATATTATCCAAACCTGACACGTAAGAAACACCCCTACTTTTACGTACGTTGTATTATTTTTTTATTCCACTACGGTTACACACAATATGCTTTTGGTACAGAGTAGGGGATTAGGACATTCAGACAACGGTTAGTAATTAATACCTTTGCTGATGGGCTTTTTAAAATGAAACACGGGTTTTTTAGGGTTCCGTAGTCAAACTAGGAACCCTTATAGTTTCGCCATGTCCGTCCGTCCGTCCGTCCGCAGCCGAGCGGGTACCTCCCCTACACGTAATATATTTTTCTCGTTTACCCTATTATAAAGCTTTAAAGGGCTAATTTTTGTTAGACTCAAGTGTCCCCCCCCCCCTCTACAGCCAAAACTGCAAATACTATAAATCTGAAAAAAATCTTAAATAAAAGGGCATATAACGAATTTAAAAGGAAAACTATCACGACTAAGTAGACCTCATTGGTTTTTAAAATACAGCCGATTAAAGTGTTTATACCTATCAGTGAGTGATAAAAAGTCTAACAAATAGCGAGTATGTTTTGATATTATACATAGTTCAATATGTAAAAACTCCCATTAATTTGATTAAAACATAGCCTACGTCAATCCCACAACCAATGCAATTCTAACAAGCTGTTTAGGTTGAAGAACAAGCCAAAGAAATAGTCATACATACATACATACATAGATTCATAAAACATAACCCTTCTTCTGACGCAGTTGGGTAAAAAATTTGAAGACAAAGTCTCAGGAACAATAAAAGCTAAATTTATAATTCTGTAACCACGTTTTGCACAATAGGCCAAGATGATTCCTAGTTTATTAGTGCCACTATTCTAACCCGGCAACCACACGGAGTAAAATTGGAGTTTTGTAAATTGAATAGGTTTTGGCAAATGCCTCGTGGAAATAATATAGAACACACTCAGTGCTGACGAATCAGTGCTTGTGATTTGGAATTCGTATTTCGCTGACCTCAATCTTTTTCAAATATATTTGACTATACATCGAATAATGCTCGCGGCATTATTATATAACACGAGCTCACGCATGCGCGTCTAATTTGCAGAAACTAAAAAAATATTACATTTAATTAAAAAATGAAAACTAGACTTTTATTAAACAACGCAGTGGAGTACGAGTAATAAGTAAGAATAAATGGATTTTTGAAATAGATTTAAATGTTAATGTTATATTAATAATTAATTAACAAAGTGTGTTCAAAATGAAGATCCTTGTAGTGTTAATGTTGTGTGTGAGTCAAGCTTTAGGAGTAATTTACAGTTTAAATGGTAAGTGAAACTCTGTGTGGTTGCCACTCCATGCCTCCCGTGGATGTCGTAAGAGGCGATTAAGGGAATAAGGTCTTGTAGTACTGTTAGGCGATGGGCTTGCAATCTGTCACTAATACACTGGTAAACAACTTAGCATACTTGCGCAAAATGTGGTTACAGAATTATCAACAAGTCTTTTTAGAGTTGTTGGTATTTCTGTAGCTCTGCCTACCCCACTCTGACAATGAAGGTGTGATGTTATGTATATGTACGGTAAGTTAAAGATTTTCTTTAAGCCGTGGTGAAAAAACAGTCGGTTCTATTTTTTGTAGGTGCACTAGCAACTCGCCCTCGCTTCGCTTCGTTTATGCGAGTTTTCTGTAACTCCCGTAATTAAATCAGAATTGTCTAACTGATGGAGAAAACCGCATCAAAATCCGTTGCGTAGTTTAAAAGGTGTTAGCGGTATACATACAGACAAATAGACGAACGTTGTTTTATACTATGTACAGAAGATAATTTAATCACCATAAATACAAAACCAATTTAACTACACATACAATTTAAAAACTAAACTAGTAAACTTCTTGGCGTGATTGTACAATATTGTGTTACAGAATTATAAACAAGTCTTTGCTCTGCCTACCCCACTCCGGGAATGAAGGCATGATGTTATGTATGTGTGTATATACAATTTACATAACTTAACAGACTTCTTGTCTTACCTTATGTATCTTATCTAGCTCAGGCTCTCCACAATTCGCTATCCAGTGACTAATGAACCTACCATCTCCTTGAACGGACTTACTATTATTATAATACTGCATTACTAATATTATAATACGAACTTACTAGGTTTTATTGTAATACTGATTTACTATTATTATATTACTGATTTACTAATATTATAAAATGGCCTTACTATTAATTATAATACTGAATTACTAATACTTTGAAACGAAATAACTATTATTAGAATACTGACTTACTAATATTATAATACGGACATACTAGGATTATTACTAGGAATTACTGATTTACTAATATAATAAAATGGTCTTACTTGTAATACCTACTTACTGGCTTACTAATTTTATAAAAAAGGATTTATCATTACTATAATTCCGACTTACTATTATTGTGTTTTTGATATTTTCTATGTATTTGTGGTATCCTGTCATTTCACTAAGAAACGTTTTACAAACTGATTCATTTCACACACATATTATTTGACAAACCGCCTTTTACCGCAACTACATTTTTTAGAACCGTGTAGTGTAAGGTTAGTTTAATGAAAATCCGGATATATTTACAGTTTCAGTTAAAAAGCAGTTTACAAAATGATATGTTTGTGAAATCAATCAGTTTGTATGACGTTTTTTTGGTAAATCAGTAGAAAAGCATTTGTCTATTGTATGTGAGTTTATCGTTCTCTAGTATCCCAAGAACAAGCATAAAGCTTAGTTTGAGATAAGATCAATTTGTATGATTTTGTTCCCTGATATTTATAATTCTTATTTATCCAGAGATGAGTTGGCTGCATCCATTAAAAATATCAATCCCTGATCTTTAGAGTGAAAGTAACGAAAACTCTATAATATTACTGGAAACTTCTATACTTAGTTACTTATAAGTTAAGTTATATCGTTTTTAAAACAAATAATTTGCTAAAGACATAATAGGCTACATTCCTAAAAAAGTACGGCCTTCTAAAAAGGGTATAAATACCGGGTCGATCCTTCTAAACTGATCCCTAGGTTTAATTAACGGTAACTCATCGCTTCATCGAATGTATCATTTCATCGAATTTCATTTCATCGAACGCTATTTTCTTCTGCAACCGTAATGTTTACAGAGTATCTTAAACATTAATTACGTAGGTTAGGTTAGGTTAGATGTTTAAGATACCCTGAAAACATTATGGTTTCAGCAAAAAATAACGTTCTATGAAATGGAATTCGATGAAATGATACAATAATACGCGCGCAATATCTTTGTTATACCTAATGCTCACTCAGCACGAGGAGGCTGACCTGTTTGCTGATCGTTTTATTAAATTATGCCGTATTGCTAAGCAGTTCCTTGACAATTATAATTGACTATTGTGTATTAGCGTATTATTTAAGTACATTCTAGAATTTTAATGTATTCCATAAATTTCAAATGTTCTAAAGTGGATGACTTTCTTGTTTGCATGTATTTTTTCTGTTTATAATTATGTATTTAATAACTTATTGTAGTTATCGTGTAAGTGTTTTGGTGTTATTTTATGCTGTAAACTTACACTGAAATTAAATAAATAAATAAATAATTTGATGAAAGGTGTTTCGATGATAGACATCCCAGATTAAGAGTATACTCGAAATAGAGATCAGTCAAGAGTAAACCACAAATTTGACCTAAATTTTAACAATTACAGAATCCTCCAGATGGCCGAGCTCACTGCCACGGGACTTAGTGTCAAATGACATCAAACGAAAACTAGTCTATAATATAAAAATGAATCGCAAAATGTGTTGGTAAGCGCATATTTCAACAACACCTGGACCAATTTTACCAAATCTTTTTTTTAATGTTTGTTGAAGTCCAAGGATGGTTTTTACGGCGAGAAAAATTCGAATAATTTCCGGGAGAGTCAGAAATTTGCAGCGGGGCGAAGCCGCTAAAGGCCGCTAGCATCTAATATTATTATGAAATGACAGCTACCCGGGGATTAAGTTGATTAGTAATGAAAGGACTCAAATCCCACAAAACACATTTTATTTTAAACCTTAGTTCTTTATACTTACGTTGGAATATGGAATAGACGAATTAAAATCCCGACCCTATGTCAAAAATTGACCCGTGGCGGTGTGTGTATTGACAAAGTCTTTAACCGCGTCTGTCTGTCTTTCTGTCCTTTTTTCTTTCTGTATATTTGCTAGCTCCTCCACGCATTGAATTTTGATGCGTATTTCACCATCACTTAGATAACTTTCACGGCAGTTTTTTATGTATATTCAATTCTGGTTTATGTACGGGTGTTACAAAAAATACATAAACCCAAGCGAAGTGAGGGCGAACCGCTAGTTTTTACCCGACTACGGCGAAGCCAAAAGGAGGGTTATGATTTTGACCGGTATGTATGTATGTATATGTGTATGTATGTTCATCTGTTCCCTCATAACTTCTAAACCACGATTGCCGTGATCGTATGCCACCTAACCTATAAAACAATAGATCATAACATTCATAACAGTAGTAAGCGATCATAATAAGCTTTAGAGCTATAAGTATCGCGCTGTACCTGTACCTAGAGGGTACTATAATTATGACCATATTATATGAGGTGGCATACGACCACGACTATCCTCTGAACTTCACTGATAATAGCGATAAACGACTTCTACGCGGACAAAGTCGCGGGCAACAGCTAGTAGACAATCAATATTGAATAAATTATTATTTCATACTTTTTAGAGTTTTTTTAGTAGTCGGGTTTTAGTTTTCGAACTTTTTTTTATTAGTGCAAAGTAAAGTCGACTCTAACAGCGTCAATAATATTTAAATTAATTTAACACCTAGCTAGTTGTTGTCAATAACTTTACAATCACGACTGATATCAAATATAAGGAAATTAAACACTAAATATCAGCCGTGATAATTGCCGGTGGGTTATACAAAATATCATTCTTGCCGAGTACCTATAGCATTTAACTTATTCTTGATGAGTCATTCAAAACAAGGCTATAAAACGTTTTCCCTATTCTTAACAGATAATATCTAAAACTTGCTGCACTAGGTATGCTTTGGACTTATGTTTTACTAGTCGTTTATCGCTATTTCCTCAAAATCTGACCAAATATAAATAACCTTTGTGCTATTCAGAAGTATTATCTATCTCAGTGCCAAATGTTATCCAAAACAGAAGGAAAAAAATGTTTAATAGTTTATGAATAGGGCGGTTCGTCGGGCGGTCTCAGATTCCACCTACCATCAGGTGGCCTGAGTGCTCGTATGCCTTCTCTTTAACATAAAAAAAAAAACCAGTCAAGTGCGAGTCTGACTCGCGCACCGAGGGTTCGGTACAAACTTATAATATAAGAATGTAACATTGTATTGAGGGGCAAACTTGACTTTGCCCTTGAAAAACTGTTGTCCCTACATCGATATAAGTCGCGATCAGTTTACCAACTGCAAATAATTTTGCAAACGCGAAATAACAAAAGTTTGGTATTTTCACTGCTTCAAGTGACTGTAATGTAAACCTTAATTAATTTTAATTCGATGCTTCCACTTGTTCTCGAGATAAAAGGGTCTTGACAGATAGACGGACGAACGGACCTTCCATTTAAGGAACGGAACCCTAAAGATTACTCCTAAAAGCTGACCGTTTTCAGAGACGGAGTACGACCGGCTCCCTCCCATCTTCCACTTGGAGCAGTTCCATACGTGCTTACGCGCTCCTGGTGACACCTACTGCCATGTGGACGCTACCCTGGTGGCCAGCGGAGCCAGCGAACTGCTCGCCCTCATCGAGGTACTGTACGGGACGCGACCAGAGCTCATTTTCTTCAGGAGATGGCAAAGGCATTTACAAACAATCGATTGGGTATTGCAAAATGATGCTTTGCGTAAAACCACATAATATAATATGTATTTATATCAAAAGAGCGGTATATTGATTAATAATAACATTGTATAATAAAACATCTTTGTATGTGCAAAATGTGGTTACAGATTTATCAAGAAGTCTTTTTAGAGTTGTTGGTATTTCTAGCTCTGCCTACCCCACTCAGGGAATTAACGCGTGATGTTATGTATGTATGTATGGATGTATAATATCGCACTGCTAGAACAAAACAGCATCAACTCAAAATAAAACTGTATTTCTAAATCAACTTTAATACCAATGTGTTAGGACTTGAAACAAATCTAACAGTTTTTTTGAGTTGATACTGTTTCGATCTAGCAGTGCGATATGTTGACACGTTTGTCTGCTAAACTACGCAAGATAAGTAATTATTTAAAAACCGGGCAACAGCTGTCAGACCATGCTCAATGTAGGGTTCCGAAGCCGTTGCACAAAAAAGTTCACCAGCAAAGAACGTATCTTCATGGCATTAAAAATACCTACTCGTGATTTTCACACAGATATGTGCCCTTAATCGGCTTCAAACCCGGGACCGCTAGCTCCCAAGGCATGGGCACGACCAACTAACGTGTCACTTGACTTAAACTCCACATTTGTTCCAGGAATACTCTGCCGCCACCATAACCCACTACAACCACAGCCTCATCCACTGGGGCATCTGCGTCACCAAGACCTGTCGGAACCACCTCAGCAACTCCTCAGATCTGAACACCTCCATCGAAGCCTGCCTCAATCAGACCCTGACCAAATCCCACCAACTCCAAGCCAGGCTCGTACAGGAAGAGGTTTATTGCTCCAAGTATGGCGACTCCATCATCGTAGACACTGGTGATATCATCGTAGCTGTGGTCTTTGTGACTATCCTGCTCCTGAACATATTTGGGAGTTGTTACGACTTCTGTTTCTCACCAAAGAGCTCTATCGGTATGTTGATTTTTTTATTCCGAAAATTTCACTAACAAATAAAGATACGTGAAGTTATCAGCCCTTCCCATGAGGAGACCACAGTTGAGCACCGCAGGAAACTCAACAGTCAGTTTTTTTGTTGCAGCCGGTCGCCTTCTCCTGTGCTTCTCAGCCAAGCGGAACTGGCGGCGGCTGGTGGCTCCCTCTGGCGAAGGTCCAGAGCCCAAGCTGCGGAGACTCAAGTTCTTCAACGGTATCAAGTGAGTGGTCAAGCTACAGCATTAGGATGTTCAGCATGTACAGAGCGTGCACGTAAAGTTAAAGGTGAGAGGTTAACATGATAGCTATGCAGTTCAGTTTACGATAAGTGTTAGGGACAGAGCTATAGCAATTATACGGCGGTTTCTTTTTTTCCATCGAACTGCACTGCACTGAACAATTATGTCATGGTAAACGCCCAGAGGTCCTAGCCGAGATGCGTTCGCTAACTAGCGTTTTTATTCGTTTTGTTTTTAAACCAATCGCGTCACTCGTAGATCGCGTCATACGAAAAGTCACGTGATCTAGCAGTGACATGATTGGTTTAAAAACCAAACGAATAGAAACGCTACTTAGCGAAAGCGACTTGGCTAGGGCCTCTGGCCTATATTGTTTTACCTTTTACAATAGAGCCCCAGGTAGCATTTGTGGTTGTTTGCCTTCTGCATCACATATACTTATAACATGCGGTTCCGAAGACGTTGCTACAAACACAAAAAACTACCTCATAAAATGCCTTGATACTTTAGGGGAGGGGGGTGCAACTAGCGAAAATCATACCTTCCGGGTACAGTCAGCATCAAATGTAATATAACAGCCAAAGTAACCGAATAATTCGTAATACCATATTTTAAGGTGTGACAAACTATTTGGCCACTTTGACTGATACGATATATATTTGATGCTGACTGTGCAATATTTCGTAAACGGTCCCAAATTGATTATATTTTACAACTTTGTTTTTTTTTTATTATGATTGTATGATTGTTGCCCAATAAATGTTTCTCTCTTTCTTTTGTTAGCGAAATGTATAATTATGCCAAATTACAGCTTTGTAGTACCAAGAGTCTCTGAGTTAAGCCGCGGACAGACGGACATGGCGAAACTATAAGGGTTCTTTGTTGACTACGGAACCCCAAAAACTAGCGCAAGTAGGAAACACATAAATGCAGAAAATAGCCGAGCTAACCATGAGCGTAGTTGCAGACTGGCTTGACGCAAATTTACTGACTTTGAATGTAAAAAAAACTAAATATTTATGTTTCTCCATCATTCCTGGAGGTCAACCTAGTGATGACTTTTCCATTAGGGTCAGCCCGCAGAACGAGTTACTCATGCCCACAGTAGGAACTGATAGCACCCTTGAGCGCACTAGTGTATTCAAATACCTCGGCATATATTTGGACAGTCACTTGACTTGGCGTCAGCACATACAGTCCCTGAAGTGTCGTGTTCGCAAGCTTATGTTTGTGTTCCGACTCCTAAGAAATGTTGCGTACCCAGAGCTCCTCAGAACAGTGTACTTTGCGCTCGGTGAGTCAATACTGGGATATTGTAACTCTGCCTGGGGTGGAGCAGCTAAGAGCCACCTGATCACCTTAGAAAGAGCGCAACGATCACTGTTAAAAGTCGCACTCTATAAACCTTTCCGTTATAGCACAAAGGAACTTTATATGGATGCCAACGTTCTTACCGTGCGCCAGCTGTATCTCAGAAAAGTCATGCTTGAATACGGTAGGAAACACGACGGGAACTTCAACGCAGACACGCGACGACGGCAACGATGGAAAACTCCTAAGTGCCGCACCAAATTTGCCCAACGTTTTAGTTCATTTATCTCCCCGTTCATTATGAAGATCTTCTGTGAATCTTATAAGGCCACTAGACCACCCCATAGAAAACTAGTAACGCAGTGGCTCATGCAATATAACTACCGCGAGACTGAGCTGCTTCTGACTGTGATGAAATAAACAACTCCAACCCTACATGTTTAACCTTGACTTCAATATTAAGACTGTCTCCAATATTAAGACTGTTACCCTATTATTCATATTAAGACTGTTACCCTATTATTCAATGTACTCTATGACTGTCACCTATGTCAATATATACTTCACTTTATTTCTTAAACTTAAATTTAAAATTGCATGCTTAGATTTTAGTCTTTAGATTTTGTACTCTGTACGAAGGCACGTATCAAGCTAATGTTGTTGCCTCACTGGGTCCTGTAACACAGGGAATCCTAGCTCAGGACCCAAAGCCATGAGTTATTTGTTGCATGTTTTTGTTGAATAAATATATTTCATTTCATTTCATTTCATTTCATTTCATTTCATTTCATTTCATTTCATTTCATTACATATATTAAGATCCTTGCAACCTGTCACTAATACACTGGTAAACATCTTAGCCTGTTTGTGCAAAAGGTGGTTACAGAATTACCAACGACTATTTTTGTAGTTGTTGGTATTTCTGTAGCTCTGCCTACCCCACTCTGGGAATGAAGGCGTGATGTTATGTATGTATGTGTTTATTACAACAAAGATGGCATCCACCGTGCCTCTATTTGGGCGAAAGCCGCACTGGGTTTCTGGAAGCAGTGTTTCTGCAAGACGAGTCAGCCGGGTGTTAATTATATGGGCTAAGACTTTTCCCGCTGTGGAGAGGAGAGAGATGCCCCTGTAAGAACTACAGTCAGAAATTTCACCTTTGCCTTTATAAAGTTTGCAAATGGAGGCAATGGTTTTTGCGCTGTACTTTGCTGCCGTAATGAAAGATGCGACAAAAGCTTGCAGTGGACTTATAGGCATAAATTCGAGAACAGACAAGACAATCTTCGACCTCTCTCGCTTTAGGGCAAAGCGCCAAGTGTCTAACCTCTCCGTTTTGGATATCCTCTACGCAGACGACGTTTGCCTAATGGCTGACTCCGCTGATACGCTTCAAGTCTATGTGGACTCACTCAATGCATCCTGATATAGGTTTGGGTTAGTCATCAGTATCACCAAGACGCAAATCCTGAAACAGCCACCTAGGGGCTGCTTTTTGGATGGCTCCGGTATCACACTGAGCCACAAGGCACTGGAAGATGTGACACATTTCAGATACCTGGGAAGCCAAATTCGTAATGATAACAGCCTTTTATCAGAGATACCTGCCCGCATAGCCAACGCAGCCGCAGCCTTTGGAAAGCTTAACTGCCGTGTCTGGAGGTCCCACGATATCAAGCTTCAGACTAAAATGTTGGTTTACAAGGCTATAGTTATACCAACGCTACTTTATGCTGCAGAAACGTGGTGCTGTTATAAGGCAGACATTAAAAAGCTGGATATCTTTCATCTCCGCTGTCTCAGATCAATACTACGTATAAAATGGCAAGATCGCGTACCCAATACGGAAGTTCTGCGTCGCGCAAACATGCCTGGCATTGAGGCGCTCATAATGAAACACCAGCTGAGATGGTGTGGCCACGTCTTACGCATGGACGATAGTAGATTGCCAAAAGCAGTGTTCTACTCGGAGCTCTCGTGCGGAAAGCGGAAGCAGGGAGGCCAATTTCTGCGCTATAAAGATGTCCTCAAACGCCACCTTACAGCTTGCGGTATTCCTTGTGATCGTTGGGAGGATCTTGCACTGAGGAGACCGGAATGGCGCTCTACTGTTCACAAAGCTGTCGAACGTTTTGAACGGATGCGTTTGGAAGAACTGGATGCTAAGCGTCAAATACGCAAAGCTCGACCCAAGCCTCTCTACACGTACACATACAACAGTTCCGGGCAGCTTCACTGTGCTTCATGTGATCGGCTTTTCAGGTCCAAGTTCGGTTTCGCGAGCCACATCCGAGCTTTCCATAACCCGGACAAAGACAATTGACGGAGTCGCTGTCGCCGGATGCGGTGAAGAGGACTATATATATATATGTGTTTATTAAGATGATGACCTATTTGTCCAGGGCTTTCACGACGTTCTTCGTGATACTGGGCCACTCGCCACTGACAGCCCTCATCACTTCCAACAACCCCCAGTTCATTGAATCGGTAAGTTACATAGCATCACTCTAAAATCATACTTCAAACCGAAATACATGTCTTGTACATTTGTTTCTTCTTCACGCTGAAACGACTCGACGGATCTGAATGAGCTTTTACCTTGAATAAACCCATAAGCTACCTAATGTTCCGAAAAAATAACTGTTCAGCCCGTGTGGTTGCTGCGTTACAATAATGCCACTCCATGTCTTCCCGTGGATGTCGTAAGATGCGACTAAGGGAATAAAGGCTTGTAGTACTGTTAGACGATGGGCTTGCAACCTGTCAATAATTAATACACTATTAAACATCTTGGCCTGATTGTGCAAAATGTGGTTACAGAATTATAAAAACATCATTTTAGAGTTGTTAGTATTTCTGCAGCTCTGCCTACCCCAGTCTGCAAATGAAGGCGTGATGTTATGTATTACTTTATTGAAGCACCTTTCATTGAACGCAGAATTTTCATTCATCATAATGAGTTTATATTTTTTAGTACAAATCTAACCTAACCTACGCAATTAATGTTTAAGATCGATCGATGAAGTATAATTCGGTAAAATGGTGACCCCATTTGAATTAGATCTTGTTTATAGTGCTACGTTCACTTTTTAATGTAACTCATCTAAATGGCTGATTGCAGACTTACTACAACTTAACATACCACGTATACTACAATGGGAACGTCATAGTGCAGAGTTTCTTCATAATGTCAGGGTTCTTCTTGGCATACAACATCCTAATCCTTGAGGAGAAGAGGAAGATGGACTGGAAGATGGTTCCCAAGGGAGTCATGCTGAGGTGGTTCAGGTACGTTTTTCTGCATCTTCCGGGTTGATAGTACTTTGACTATGCGTCTAAATGCTCCAACTAATGTAATTACATATAAATAGGAACTAGATATGTTGTTGTTGTTGTTGTGGGGTTGATCCGTGTCCCGTATGTGACCCGTTAGAATAATACTGCCACTCCCATGTCTTCCCGTGGTGTTCGTAAGAGGCGACTAAGGGAATAAAGGCTTATTGTACTATCAGGCTATGGGCTTGCAACCTGTCACTAATACACTGGTAAATCTTAGCCCGTTTGCACAAAATGTGGTTACAGAATTATCAACAATTTTAAAGTTGTTGTTATTTCTGTAGCTCTGCCTACCCCACTCTGGGAATGAAGGCGTGATGTTATGTATGTATGTAACATTAAAGTTTCCTTTTTTATCTTGGTCCATAGGAGTATTTGTATTATATTGTGTTGCAATTCCGTCTTGATTCGGACAGAGACACTCCTTCGCCTTGAGTGATTTCATATAACGTTGTATTCATTTTATTGCCCGTCTATGTATAATTCACATGTCAAGGACTTGTTGAACCTGTTCGTGGCTTTCCGCATTATTGTCTTAGAGCGCATCTTTTTTTTGGCACAAATCCTAAAACGTACCGGAACAAATATGGACGAACAACGTTACAAATTGAGTGGTCAATATTAAGATTAAGTAATGCTTTTAAATATATCAACAGTCTAAAATGAAGCGAAGCAAACAAGAGCTTCAAGATCAGTTAAGTTATAAGAACTTACAAAAACCGGTAAAGTGAGAGTCGGACTCGCACACCGACTTTTATCAGGAATTTGTTGTTTTTTTAGGGTTTGCACTATAATTACTTATATCAAGTTTAACGCGTAAACGTTTCTTATCGTTACGTTTCCCCTTTTGTTTGTTTTATTATTATGTAAAGTAAATCAGCTATCTATTACGGTTTCAAATAATGATGTAATGATACAGCTCTTAGTTAGGACGGATGGACGGACAACGAAGGCTTAGTTATAAATACGCTGTTTGACACTATTTTAGTACCAGTTTATTTCGAAGCTCAGTAGTAAGTCAGGTTTGAAACTAATTATGATGCATACGGTTTTGGAACTCATTTAACTGATAATTAATACTGCTTAGCATCAAATGTCACTAGCTAAGCAAAAAGTGTCCTAGAACAAACAGTACCTGGCGGCGACTGGGGAAGAACAGCCGAAGATGGGTGCTTTTCCACCGGCGAAGCGAGGCGATGGAAAAGCACCTTTAGTGGAGTGTAAAGAGGCCCATGTCCAGCGGTGGACTGATGCGGGTTAGTGATACTACGGGCCATGCAAGACTTCCATCCGAGACATGATGACTATTAATTACTTACTTTCAGCTGGCATGATGTGATAAGTTAATTTTATGAGTATACAAATAATAAATTCTAAATACATATAGATAAATTAACGAGAGCATGGAATTGCATATGTAGTAGTATTGTATGTTTACAGGCATTCTAAATTTGAACTTTCAATTTTCTCGTACTATCAGCATAAAAAGTGGTTTGTTATATATTGAAGAAGTAAATAGCAAAATAATGTCAGTGTCAAATTGTGAATATTATTTACGTTGTGCATATATTTTTACGTCTGATTTTATTGTATTCTCACAATTTATCAGAATAATTTTGTATGGTTTTTGTAATTTGGTGTAAAAGAACAAATTCGTACAGGCCAGCGGTTAATAATAGTGCACGCAGGAGGAAAAGATGGTTTATTCCCAATGCTTTGTTAATGTTTAAGGCAAACCAAAAAACGGGAGATTACCATGACAAAATGAACTTTGTCAACTACGAAAAATGGTTAAAAGAAAAATTAATACCTAACCTAAACCGAATAGCGTACTTATCGTAGATAATGCGTCCTATCACAATAAACTTTTGGATCGTGCTTCAATTGCTATTACTGCTGAGGACTGGGAAAATATGTGTCGCCATATCGAAAGTGAAGAAAATAAATATCGATGTCGGGAAGGGGAAATGGATCGAATTTCAAACAATCTTATTATCAATACTTGTGACAGCTCAGATGAAGAACATGATAGCAACTTAAAGCAAAAAACAGAGGACTACTACTTATTCCATTTCTTAAGGGTATGTAATTTTTTTTATTATTATTCTCCTTTTGTTGGTAACGGTACAACCACTACAAATGCAATTCCATGTTCTCGATAATTCATCTATACATACATAACATCACGCCTTAAAGTATCATTTGGGGAAGTGGTACTGATGATGAAGACCACAGATGGCTAATAGATAATGGTACGGAACCCTTCGTGCGCGAATCCGACTCGTACTTGGCCGGTTTTTTTAAATAGAAAGAGTGACTCAAGAGGAAGGTTTATATGTAGAATACTTTAACCTTGAAATTGGTTATTTGTTAACAGATTGACCCCGGTGTACGCAGCAACGCTCGCCTTCATTGCTACTTGGCTGCGACATTTGGGCAACGGACCTCTGTGGAAGGTAGGATATCACGACACGAATAACTGTCGCACTCAGTCAGTAATTGTTTCAAACACAAGTTTGAAAAACCGGCCGAGTGCGAGTCGGACTCGCTCACGAAGGGTTCCGTACCATTATTCATTAGCTATCTGTGGTCTTCATCATCAGTTCCACTTCCAAAATGATACTTTCTGAATGCAAATCTAGACTTCTTACTAAAAATCTATACAACATTAGACACTATATTATAACTTTTTTTTTAAATACACTACTCGTCAACAAGAAGGGATGTCTTTGGGATAACGTCCGCCAAAGAAAGGTCTATCTTGGCCATGTACTACGCATGACAGATACAACCTCTTACAACTTATAATGATGGGAAAGGTCGCTGGCAAAAGTCATGTGGGCCGCCGTAAAAAAACATGGCTGAGGAATCTCCGGGAGTGGACTGGTGTCACGAGTGCTGTCCATCTGTTTCGCCTCGCGAGAGACAGAGAAAAGTTTTCGGAGCTGACTGCCAACCTTCGCTAGTCGGATAGGCACATTAACAATAAGAAGAAAAAAAAAGCATAAAAATCACGTTTATTGTATGAGAGCCCCCTTAAATATTTATTTTATTCTGTTTTTAGTATTTGTCGTTATAGCGGCAACAGAAATACATCATCTGTGAAAATTTCAACTTTCTAGCTATCACGGTTTTGGAAATACAGCCTGGTGACAGACGGACAGGCAGACAGCGGAGTCTTAGTAATAGGGTCTCGTTTTAACCCTTTGGGTACAGAACCCTAAAAAGGAACGAGTTTACATACATACATAAGTACATAACATCACGCCTTCATTCCCAGAGTGGGGTAGGCAGAGCTACAGAAATACCAACAACTCTAAAAACTGTAACATAAACGATTCTAAAACACGTCAAACGCGATATCGTTATAACCCAGTAGAATAGAGGCCCTGGAAAAGTGTTGATTGTTTACCAGACTATCGCTACGTAGCGGAAAAATGCAGCTACAGCGTTTAGAGCATTGTAAAGCGACGCTTGAACCGCGTAGCTGTCCAATTTGTTTTATACAATATTTGTTTCTGACCCCAACTAAATTATACGAGTAAATCAAGTAAGTCTCCATGTCTTCCAGTAGATGTCGTAAGAGGCGACTAAGGGAATAAAGGCTTGAAGTAGGTACATACTGTTATGCGATGGGCTTGCAACCTGTCACTAATACACTGCTAATTCGCATTGTGCACAATGTGGTTACAGAGTTATCAACAAGTTTTTTTTTAGAGTTGTAGGTAGTTCTAGCTCTGCTTACCCCACTCTGGGAATGAAGGCGTGACGTTGTGTATGTGAATGTATTGTAGATATTTAGCAGTTCAAAAACGCAAGTTTTAGAAACCCGACTGCATGTTTTGTTATTTCGTCGTCTATATATATGTTAGTTATCTACCATTTATATGTATACTTTTTATTCCGCTGTATTTTTTTATATTATTTAAGTACCAGTGACACTCGCGACGTTAAAACGAATTTAACGGCACCTCGCTTGTTGAAATCGGCCATCCATCTAGCCTCTACGAGGGCACAAAGAACCATACATACATACATGTCAAAAACATTAAAATTTAAGTCTAAACTAACTCGTAGTTTTGCAAAATATCTACCTCAAAAAGCGTAAAAATCAGACTAGGTCTAAACTGGGACACACGTTTCCGCATTTAGTGGTGGTAGGTCTGTGCAGGGTCCGTCCGGATCGCTACCACCATCTTATCCATTAACCACCCGCCAAGCAACAGTGTTCGCACTGTTGTGTTCCAGTGTGGGGATAAGACAACCGGTGAAATTACTAGCATAGATGCATTCCATCGTAGTCCTCAGGGTTGGCAACGCATTTGAGGTCTTTGAGGGATTATAGTCTTGTCTATGGGTCTCAGATTCCACTTACCATCAGGTGGCCTGAGTGCTCGTGTGCCTTCTTCTTAACATGTCTTCCAGCCGGTGGTGGGAGTGGAGGTAGAAGCCTGCCGGCGCGACTGGTTCTACAACCTGCTGTACGTCAACAACTACGTCGACCACTCGCACTGCATGGCTCAAACCTGGTCAGTGTTCAGCTTCATTACGTACCCGTCGCACATCGTACACATCACACATAAGTACTCTACGATGGATTCAGAATTCGAAGGAGTATTTAATTTGTGTTGGTTTTGGAAGACGTTCTAAATTTCACCATCTTCACTTTGCAGGCATTAAAGTGTGTAAATGTAAAGGATGTGTGGTTGCCGGTTTTAAATAGTGCCACTCCATGTCTTCCTATGGATGTTGTAAGAAGCGACTAAGGGAATAATAGTACTATTGGGCGACGGGCTTGCAATCTGTCACTAATGCAGTAATTAACGAAGTGATGTTATATTTGTTATGTAATGTAAAGGAAGCCTCTGCACATCTCAAAAGACGTCCACTGCTGGGCATAGGCCTTCACCAGGGTATGCCACAAGGCCCGGTCCTGTGCCGCTTGCATTCATTGGTTTTCCGGAACCCAACTAGCCACGTCTTCAGCGTCTACTGTTTTTTAGGTTTCAAAGTAACAAGCCTAACCTTCGGTCTTCTCCCTAAAGGTATCTGGCTGCAGACATGCAGTTGAGCGTGATTGGTTTCCTGATCTTCTGTGTCCTGCCGACGGCGCGGGCGCGGAAATACGCCATCACCGCCGTGTGCCTGGTTGGCCTGGTCACCCCGGCACTCCAAGTCTATATTCAAAACCTGCGTAGTAAATTTCTTCTGACACCTGAGTGAGATTTTACACCGTATTTTCAAAGTGTATGTAAGAAATGTTACCAGAGTAGAAACTTCCTAGGCCTAGTTGGGAGTGATCCTGCCTCCGAAGCCAGCGGTCCTGGGTTCAAATCCCGGTAAGAGCAGATATTTGTGTGATGAGCGTGAATTACCGAGTCAACGAAATCACTTCCAGCACTGGACAAGCCTAACGCATCCAGCTGTTTTAGCGAAATTCATCAGAACATCGTTCCACTTTGTGAAAGTTCTTCCACTGTTCAGCCAACGTTGCGTTTTCGGAACGTGATCACCACTCCAGAACCTTTACACTCTTAACAGCAATTGGTGGCAACGACCGATTATAGATCACCAACAAAACATCTCCATCTATTTTAGTCCTAAGATTTGGCAATGCTTTTGCAGTCTTAGAATTCCAATCAAAATATCGATGGTCTAGGAGATATATGTGCTAAGTGCATCGATGGTCTAGAAAACAAATGTGATAAGTGCAATTGCAGTTAGTACATTTGTCTTTTAGGCAATCTAAGTATTTAGCACATTTATCTTTTAGACGTGGGTAGTACGTGGGTCTCTGATCCCACATGTCGCTTTGTGCACATTTGGCTTCTTGCGATGAAAGCCGTTCTTTTCAGAGTCGCCCGCCAGTACTTCGTGAATGACCCGACGTTTAACAACCTGTACAAACGCACCCACACCAACCTGATCTGCTACGCCATGGGCCTCGCGATTGGCTTGTGGGTCTACAATCTGCAGCATCAAAACATCGATGTTCAGAAGTACAAGGTTAGTGCTGTTTACTATTTACGCACCGAGCGTTCAGTGGCGCCCTTGTTAGTATTTTCTAATAAACAAGATCTTGAAATTGAAGACAGGCTTTAAGTTAAACAAATGAACTCTATCTTAAAAACAGTTACGTGTACGAAAAAAAAATTTGGAACAAAAGTTATAGAGAATTTAATTTTCTACAATATTTACACTAGATTCAAATAGCATTAAACCCATAGGAAGCAGGATATTTGCAAAAAACTGTTTTTTTCGACCTTTGATATCTTTGGACGCGGCGCGGACACGTGATTTCTTGAGCTCAAATCTCAACTTTTCTACAACTTTTACAACGCCGAAATAAATGAGTATTCGAGTTCTCAGCTTATTATGTCTCACGCCGAGGTGGAACCCTAACTTAACTAGGCTACCATAGTACAAGTCTCTCAGTTCGGTGAATATAGTAAATTTTGTGGAAGATTGTCCCCCTGATCCTTTTGTTTTAATTATGATTAAAATTGTGTTTAAACCATAATGTTCACTTGTTGGTATTTCTTCATCTGCTGTGTGTATGCTAATTAATCTGCTTCTTGTTTCAGAAATATCGTTGGGTGTTGTGGGCCTCGGTCCCCTTGGGTTTCATCATTATGATGTCCGGTGCTGTATTCTTTATGGAAGGCCTTCACATCCCGCTGGCGGTCCGCCTGATCTTTGCCAGTACACACAACCCTGCGTTTGGACTCATGGCATTCATTTTAACCCCAGGAATTATATTTAAGCTAGAAAGTAAGTACTTATTGTAACGTTTGAATTACGAACTATGAATGTTCTTGAGCCTAATTGAATTACCAGTGAAATCCTTATGTCCTTTCTCAAATATATTAAAAGTAGGCACCTAACAAGAGATAGATCAATCATGCCTACATTCCTGGAGTGGGGTAGGCAGAGCTACAGAAAAACTAACCACCCTAAAAATACCTGTTTATAATTCCGTAAACACATTTTGCACAACCAGGCTAAGAAGTTTACTAGTGTATATTAGTGACACGTTGCAAGCCCATTGCCTAATAGTACTACAGGCCCATATTCCCTAAGTCGCCTCTTACGACATCCGAATGGCACTATTGTAATCCGGCAACCACACGGGTAGATAGATAGACGGGTGGATAGATCAAATTCTAACTCTAGTTCAAAATAATTTGACATGAGTTCATGTCACAAAATAAAATAATACTCCTATTAATCAAACAACACCAGTCAAGTGTGAGCCTGACTTGAGCACCGAATCTTGAAGAACTCCTGCTGCTGCTTGCTAACTTTAGAAGCCGCAACATGCAGGAGATACTCCTTAAAGTAAACAGAGCCGTAACTTCACCAACCAAGGACTTGGTGTACCTGAAACATATAGATTAAATTCCCTGCTCTATGTCATTTTTTGACAGATTTATCTTCAGTAATTCCTGAAGAAAATGAAGTGGGGACAGTGTGCTTTTTTGCTGATTCAATAAATCATTCCAAGCTTCACATTTCTAACGATGAGGTTTTGTTTGGACCACTACATATTGCAAATATTCCTAATTTATTCACCGCGCTCCGCATGCTGCGCGCTTGAAGACGCCTTCGTGAATTCACGTTGCAAAGCAGTACAATGTATACCTATGCGGGAAACAACTCAGTACAACGACGAGTTCATAAATTAATGTCCGCGGTAGATGAGAGGTGTTACCTTCGTTTAATCATAAAGTTTTTGGCGAAATGTTTCAAATTTTCATTTGCCAGTTTTCTGTAACCGTAAATATTTCAGGATTTTATAAAAGCTACGCTAACCTATAGTGTTCTACACGATGGTACTAAAATAAATTCTGGAAATTTATATAACATTGGTGTGGCAAATGAAAAATTTGGGAAATGATACATTTAACAAAAAACCTTTTGGCTGAACGGCAGGCTCCCAGATGGAAGGTATAGCCATGTTTTGCTTGTTTGCAGATGTGTACCGCGGCATTCTAGAGTGGCGCGGCTGGGCTGCCGTGGGGCGCGTGTCGTACTGCGCGTACCAGGTGCACGCCACCGTCGTGCGCACCAGCACCGCCAACCACACCTCGCTGGTCCACACAAACTTCTATATAATGGTATTTTTTTTGCAAAATAATACCACGATTCCTGCCACTGTCAACACCACTACAGACATGAGTCATGACAGTCACCAGCTTGGGATCCTATCATTTCATAACCAACGTTTCACAAATATCATTTGACAACCCGCGTTTTTTTCCTAAACTGTAAATGAAAATCCTGAAATATTTGTAGTTACAAAAAAAAGCGGGTTGGCAAATGAATAGATTGCGAAACGATGCATTTGTCAAAGATTTGTCGGCGAAAAGGCAGAGAACCTTCCGGCTTGCTCGTACCGCCGTAATCAGCGACATTTTAGAGCCAATTAACTTGTTACTTTTTCAAACTCACGTATGAAATATCGTTCAACAACTTAGGGAGCCAACACACCGGAGCTTAACGGTACGTAAATTACGGTTCGTCAAAATCGACGCCATGTAATTAGTATGACCCATTCTTTTGTTTACGCAACGACACCGTATTTTACGCATCGGTGTGGCCGGTCCCTTCGTAATTAAATGACTTTAAATGTTGCTAAAAACGTGCAATGATCTTAAAAACATGTGTACCAGCTCTTAATCTCTTTTCAACGAGATTTTAGCCACTATTACATCATCTTCCTTTGCTGGCTGCTCTGTTAGCAAACCTTGCTTCATAACGAGCTTGCCCGACAAAATACTACGATCTGTGATTACGCACTACATCAACACGCACAAGATATGATTATATTTTCATCTCCAGTACCTCAATTACTTCGGGATCCTAGCCGTCTCATTCATCATAGCAGTTCCTTGCTGGATGCTGGTGGAGGCTCCGTTCGGACAGCTGATGAAGCTGTTCCTGCTGCCAGGGCCCAAAGTGGCACCAGAGAAGGTCCAGGTGTCCATAATAGGCGGGAAAAAAGAAACCTCCACCGTGAAGAATGGGGAGACCATTATTATCAGAAAAGAGGAAACTGATATAGGGCGGTTTTAGCCTTTTGTCTGTTATGTTTTTTTATTAACCTATTACGCAGAACTAAAGGAGAGCCAGCTATTTCCCACTAAGTAAACCCAAATAAAGTGTAATGAGTTCAGCAGTCTGCTGTCGTAAATAATAAACTAATCTGGGGTAAGAATGTTGGTCTGTTTATTATCACTCCTAACCAGGACAGGGCATATTTCAATAAGTAATTAATATACTTACTTATTTACTACCTTCTTTTCAAAAAATATAAAACGTATTAATATAAACCTTGAAATAAAATAGCCCTTGCAGTTCACCCGCTTGTGGCATGGTCCCTAAACTGCTGGCCGCGTTGCCCTTTGCACAGCCAGACTGAGCCGCTGCGCAAAGAACGAGCCCGCTCCAGGATCGCCCGCCGCCAAAATAAGTCTTTCCAACACCTCTTTAACAAACTTCTTGGAGTCGGAAGACCATGACCATACCTAAAAATATAATTTGTAATTGCATGCATGACTCGATGTATGAATGTGGAAGAACCGAAAAAGATTCGTCAGGATCGTGCAGGTAGAAAGAAGTGGTCTTTGCCTACCCATCTGGGAAACAGGCGTGATTTAATGTATGTATGTATGTATTTCAAATACCTGTCGAAGAGGTGCAGCAAGTATTTAGGAGTAGGTATTGTAAATAGTATTTCAAATACTTAATGCTCCAAAATACGTTTAGAGATCTTATTAATAGTAATGAGAAATAAGCCGACTAGTGAGTATATTTCAATTGTAAAGTTTACCCTGCTCATGTCGTTTTCATCGTGCCGCCGTATTTATTTCCGATTTACTTTGTGAGTTAAATTCAGTTATTTTTGTGTAGTTGTAAGATTAGGGCATTTACGATGATAATTTATCGAGTTCAATAAAAGGATCTAAATGTATTTTGTAATCTGTGTTTTAAATGAGCAATGATAAATTACTGAATATATTTTTTATTTTTTATTTCAATTACAAGATACAAATTTCATGAGAGAAAGTAATTTCTAAAATAATTTGTAAGTATTATCTATACTAATATTTTGAAAACTCTTTTACCAATAGAAAGACACGTTAATTGGGAATGTCATAGGCTATGTTTTATTTTTCTACGCGGACGGACTCACGGGCAACGGCTATTTAGAGATACTTATAAAAAAGTAATAAGTTGCATAACGCTAAAGTTAGCGATTTTCGATAATCGACACAATATATAGGAATCACGGGCCCTAGCCAAGATGCAAACGCTCCTAACGTTTTTCTATTCTATCGCTCAAAATGTATGGGGTGACATTCTCGTGCGTTTCGATAAACCACGTGGTCGACTGTCATCCCATACATTTTGAGTGATAGAAAAGAAAAACGTTAGGAGCGTTTGCATCTTGGCTAAAGCCCCACGTTATTATGGTCGCGTTTATCGCGGTGGATTAAAGCATCCGTCACTCTCGCACTGTACTTATCAGAAAGTGACGGATGTTTTATTTACGTTTAAGCGAGAAACACGGCCATAGAATCAGCGTAAAGGACAGAGCTCCTGCAGTTATATAGCTCCGTCTCTTTCTGTCTCAGTGGACACGAATTGCTAAGCCACGTCACGGTAACCGCCCCGGAGTACTCAATAAATTGCATTTATTTTCCATTTCGGATGTTCGTTGACTGAGACTGTGAACTTATTTACTTATGAAGGATTAAAAAAAACAATGTATTTTACTGTCTTAAAAAATATATAATTTAAATTCGTTTTGTCGAGCAAGTATAAAATGTAAACAAATACTAAAAATCTTATCTCTAAATGTAAAATCTATGTTTGTTATGAAAAGAACAGTCTAACAAAAGTAAAGGTCTGCTTACAAAGTCAGCATATCTAACTAGTTTTTATAAGGGACCAGCGGTTGGCCAGACACCATATATCTCTATACATACAGACAGAAAGTCACATTTTTATAGGTATGAGGCATCATAATACTTTAATACGTGCTGTAAAGCATTTGCACTTAAAACATAATTCTTATGCTTAACTATTTAACCTTTAATTAAATATTCTAATTTATTAACATTTTTTTATCTATTATTATACATTTTTTTCCAAAACGAGTGCTAAAGTGAATGAGTGAGTGAGTGAGTGAGTGAGTGTAATTGATATCTTAATATTGGTGCCTAGAAGAATCATATTTTTTTACTTTCAACTTTTGAGTGCCAGTGTACACTTAGCCGTCACTTCTAAACGCTTTTTAAAGAAGGAAAGAAAGAAATGGTTTATTCGTGACAAACACGAGTACTTTAATTTAGCATGGAAAGGAATTTTGAACATAATTTGTCACGAAACGGTCACAACTAGGGAATGCAAAAAACCGGTTAAAACCGGTTATTAACCGTCTTTTGCATACAAAACTCGGTTATTAACCGGTTATTTGCATTCCCTGGTCACAACTCAGCGTGATGCTGTTCTTCCGTTGTGACCATTTAGTGAAGACACGGCGCATGGCGACACGATCGCACTTGCATTAATAAAATAACAATAATAATAAATAATTAAAAAACAAAAATAACATCTAAAACATGCCACGCAACCGCCGCAAATGCCGTCGTACAAACATCCCTTGACTGTTACTCGTAAGAGGATTGTGAAACGATGTTTAAATCGCGTAGCTGTCCAAAAGAATCCATACAAGTTTAGTTCCGGGCGATAACGTGTAGGCGGAGAGGACAATAGAGAGATCTCTCTCCAGGCGGGTGTTATGCTTGGGGATCGAAGTTCATTTGGATGGAGTTGGAAGTTGTATATAAGTCAACCGACTGAAGAAACTTCGTTAGCGCGATGTAGCGCACTGGCAGATTTAGTTGCCTTGTCTGACGCTGGCGGCGCTGGCGAGTTGTTTGTTACAAGTTGTCACTAGATGTCGCTAGGTCGCCACAAACGTTCCTCACCCCCTAGTTTTCACAAAAAACTAGGTTTGTAGATACGTTTCCGTTTCTGTTTTGTTTATTTTTTAAACGTGCAGACCTAGTTTTACATATCTAGAACATTTTCAAAATCGTAAAAAAATTGACTAAGTTCAAGGGAAGAAGAACGTTATCGAATTTTGTATGGTTTATTTTTTGCTTCACAGTCCCCTTAACATCTTATGTACGGATTTATGTATATATACTCTTTAATGCAGTGTTTTTGAATCTGTAGGTCGCAACCCCTAGAGGGGTCGCGAAGCCTAACTCGGGGGATCGCTGGCAAAAAGAAAAGGCAAGGTTCTTCAGTGTAGAAAATTATAAACGTAGTATTTTAAATTAGTAACTTTCTTTACTTTCAATTTAGGGGTTGCCAAAATTTTTCAACCTGTAAAGGGGTCGTGTATTCAAAAAGATTGAATAACACTGGTGTAGCCGATCCCTTCGTAATTAACTGACTCTGATTGCGGCCGTAAGTAATTAACGGACACCTAAATATTTTTAAATGTTGCTAACAACGACCATAATCTTAAAAACATGTATACCAGCTCTTAGACTCTTTTCAACGAGATTTTAACCAACTATTACATCATCGCCCTTTGCTAGGCTGCTTTGTTAGCCAACTCCGCTCATCAGCTCTATAGTTCAGGTCTCTTGGTGACGACCAGGTCCAGCGGTGCCAGTGGAGCCGGGGTCCTCTCTTTCTCCGTCAGAGCCTTGAACAGCTCAATGGCTGGCAGTTCCGCCAGCAGGCATAGTGGGATGGCGATCACGTGGGACAGCACCGAGGCTGTGATGAGGAGTGACAGCTGGAAGGAAGGGAGATAAAGATCTAGATATTGTGGTGGTAGAAGCTTAGCTACCACCATCTTATCGTTTAACCTACCGTCAAACAGCGTTCACAGTGTAGTTTTCTTACCTTGGTGGCAACCCTGAGGGGGTTGCCAACTCATTTGCAAGCTTAGGATTGTAGTCTTTGAGAATGCGAAGGTCTATGGGTCTCAGATCCCACTTACTGTCGGGTGGCTCATCGCTCGTTCTCTTTTCCGTATATTTTTTTATCGTTATTATAAATAAGTAATTAAAAAATATGTACTGCCAGTCAGTGGAATACCAGCCAGGCAACCAGTAAGTCCTCATCATGGCAATGACATATGACAGGTGACAGTTTGATATACATTGCAAAGTTGACTCATTGATACGTCACTGGGTTTCATACAAGCTGCACAATGTGTACTGAAATGTCAACTGTCACCTGTCATTGTCAGGATGGTGATTGGGGGCAGGTTGTATCCCAAACGATGATCCTCATGACTCCTATAGACCCTATTAAGACATAGATTTAAAGTAGTTACCAGCGACAACGCGGTGGGGTTACCCAGCTGCGGGCTGCCCGTGACCAACACACGCAGGATCACGAAGTGCACGAGGAACACGCAGTACGACAGCCGGCCCAGCGTGTGGAAGCCGCGCCACGCGAACATTGAGCGGAGAAACGCTAGGGATACACTTAAATATTAATACATGAAAACCATCTAAATGGCAGAATTTCGTGTTAAAAGAGCCACGCTTTAACTGGAGTTAATTGTTTATACTTTCTATACAAGTTGGGATACAAGTAAGATTATAAGCGAATCGGAAAGCGAAGTGTAGGCCATCTACAAGGTTGACGACAACCTGGTTAGGGTCGCGGGAAGCCGGTGGATACGAGTGGTACAAAACCGGCCGTCGTGTAGATTTTTGGGGAAGTGCTATATCCAGCAGTGGACGTTTTTCGGCATATATGATGATGGTGATGATGAATTTATTTGTTACCCGTAATTTACTTACTGTGATAGAGGTACACCGAAAGGAGCAGAGGCGACGTGAGGCGTGGGTGAGAAAGGACACCGCCTACAGCTCGTGGACCAAGGAGCCTCGCGCCTCGAAGGTTTACGCTATTACTAAAACCGTGAACGTGAAGAAAAAATACCAGAGTGCCACCAGAGGGCTTCACGAATAGTACGTCGACCACATCAAATTTAAATCTTACCTCGCAATTGAAAAATGACAGGACAGGTTGGACCAGTTCTGTAACGACTGGACTGAGGAGTCACTGGATGGGAAATTATGGAGACGTCTGAGGGAGGCTTTTGATAGATAATTAAGTTAAAATATGTAGTTAATAGGCGATTGTACATTATAAAATGAAAAACCCGTCATCGATGTGTACAACACGATTTATGCATATACACTCGCGGTCAAATAATACGGGTCAGAGTGCGTTTTTCATACAAACGAGGCTATTTCGAAGCCTTGTTTCCTGGCCAGGGGTTGTTTTGAGTGAGGTTTAATGGTGGATACTCCGAGGTTCAATAGAGGAGGTCAAAAAATCTTAAGATACCTAACTGATCGCACAATCAGTTAACACCACAGCGAGAGAGTTTTGGTCCGCATTTGGATTTCCTTACATTTTATTGCCATTTTAGATGTTTTTCTGAACATGCACAATTCCGGCGTTAGCCGAAGATTCAATCAGCTGGGTATCCTAGACACTCTGGAAGCCCTGTATCGATGCTCGTGGTATCCATCATCAGATGTCACTAAAAGCATCCCCTGGCGAGGAACCAAGGCTTCGAAATAGCCTCTTTAGTATGAAAAACGCACTCTGACCCGTATTATTTGACCGCGAGTGTAAACCTACTTGTATAGAAAGTATTAGTATTTCGGGATATGCATATCTAAGAAAACTTTTCTAAGTATTTTTCTTTGGAAGAATTTTTCTCCAAAGAATTTTCCTAACATCCAAACAATCGACACAATCCTTGCTTAAGGATAATTACGAGTACTTTTACTTACATTTGCATTTAGTGACGCAGCCCAACATGAACACCGCGAAGCATAGTGCAACTAGTGGCCTATCCAGCGAGGAGTAGAGCACAGCCGACCAACGGGGAGGCGGCGCATCTCGCAAGAACCACACGCCGTTCAGTACCACGCACGTACCCAGTGGTAGGGACAGGTGGAAGATCAGGTTGAACCACTGGAATAGTTTAAGTTTAACTAGCTTTACGTAATATATTTAGCACTTAAAAATATGGATAAGTAAGACTGAAGTTTTCCCGCTTAACTACGCATGATATTTTATTTTATATTCATAGTTTTATACAGTGCCAGGTTAAGACTGGTTAAGTATTATTATAGCCATTAATAATTGCGTTCGTAGAAATGTTGGGTTTCTTGCAGCCCTTCTTCTCAGCAGTGGTCTCTTGGGAACCGCTAGCAGAATTCTGACATGTAAAAGGGCACTTTTACACTTACGGCGGAACCCTATATTCAAACCGCGGATGGATAAGGCTTGCTTCGGGTTGAAATTTGATATTTGCCCATAGAAAATGTGTCAAATTTTAATCCGAAGTAAGGCTATCTGTCCGCGGTTTAAATATAGGGTTCGGGCGTTAGTGAATACGAGTACACATAGTTTTCGTTAGACGATGGGCTTGCGACCTGTCACTAATATACTAGTTAACATCTTGGGCTAATTGTACAAAATGTGGTTACAGAATTATAACCAAATCTTACAGTGGTTGGTATTTCTGTAGCTCTGCCTACCCCACTCTGGGAATGAAGGCGTGATGTTATGTATGTGTTCTATGTATAGTTTTTGAAACCGTTTATGAATGCATTTATTGAAATGCAAAAATTATAAGTACTTAACTCTGTCTGTAAGTTACTCTTTCACCGCAAAACCGCGGAACTGATTTCGATGAAATTTGCTAAGTTTAGGAAAAGAAAGTTCTACGTACTCTGATCCTCGGCCCGTATTATGGTCACCTTTATCGCGGTGGATAAAGTATCCGTCACTCTCGCACTTACGTAGTGTTCAAAAAGTGACAGATGTTTCATCCATGTCTATCCACATCGATGTACAAGGCCATAATAGGCCCGCTGCTCGGAAACCTAGTGATAGCGATATTGACGATGGCTATTATAAAGAGGTGGCACTGTATTTGAATAGGAATAAGGTTGTATGGGTTGAACTTTGAGACCTCTTATGTAAGTACATACCTAGACGTGGCGATACAATATTATGTTTTATCCAATTGATACAGCTTAATCTTGTAGTTGCCTTTAGAAAATATCATTGGACTCAACCCACATCACCTCCGTTTTGTAAGGTATACATAGGTACAGCCAGTTTCGGTAGCAAAAAATACAGATGCGGCTCATGTACATCAAATGCTGCACCGCTATTTGTCCTCTGTCTTACCTTGCTCTCCCTCAGCTTGATGCCTCTGCTCTGGACCTCATAGAGGACGAAGGCGGCGCCCATTCCGCAGACGTACCCAGCCAGATTCGTCCACATGGGAATGTACAGGTTTGGCAGAATCTTTGAACTCGAGAACAGCGTGCGGAGATCCCTGTGTCCAAAAGTTAGAAAATCACTTGATATTCGTATTTTAAATAAAGGAACTTTCTAAGGCTTTTAACTTGATTATGTTCGGTCGTTGAATCAAATGCTGACATTATGATTTTGTTATAAGATATATGCGATACTAGTAAAACGTTCAAATTGGCTTTCTTGCAATTATGATTTATGATAATGCAAGTCGCTTCGTTTTAATTTTACAATCCTTCAAAAAGAGTGCCTACTGGGCTATGTTAGAATACATTCTTTAATCAGTTAGTTTCCTAAAAAAATTTTTATTTAGTAAGTAGGCCGCACGGCCACTTATACGTTATAAATCTGCCAGGGCTTCCCATGAGAAGGTTACTGCGGAGAGAAGAAACACTGCAAATAACTCTAAAGTCAGTATTTTTTTAATAATTCATGTGCCAATGATAACATTTAACCTAGCATTATATAAAACAAAAATATTATGCGTGGTTGAGCAGAAAAAAGTTGCTGCAGGATTTCTTTTATGGGTACAAGCCATAGTTATTAAAAAAAAATTCAAAAATTACTCGCTGCCGAGCTTCTTGCAGCGTTTCTTCTCAGGAGTGGTCTTTTCTTGTGGCTTGTACCTATGAAAAGTTTTCCTGCAGCCAAGTTGTCCTGCTCAACAACCACGATACTCGTAATCTGACAGGTGGGTATTACACAAACAGAACCCACAATAAGGTTTAAAATAAAAATATTAATGTGACATGGCGTTAGCTTCAGTTGGCCATAATTTTAAAATTATCCTGATGAGGTGTTACGTACTCTGGCGACTGCGCAGTGATGATCGGCGTGAGCTGGTGCCAGTACACAGCTGCGCCGGCGGCGGCTGCCGAGCCCGCCAGCAGCACCGACAGCGTCGGCAGCGCCGCGCGCCGGCAGCGCACCAGCACCAGTAGAAGGAGCATGCCAAGGACGTGCAGCTGCATGTCTACTGCTAGGTACCTGGATAATATATTGAAACATTTTATAGCTAAAGACAAGCAAACACATCGATGGGTAACTTGATGTATACCAGCCAGCGATACGAATGCGTTCCGTATAATTTTAAGCGACCTTTTATATCTTATTACCAACAGGGAAATTTCAGAGGACAACTCATTCCAAACTATGCCAAGCCATCCCAATCCTGTATAGGCATTGCCAACCCTGAGGGCTAAGATGGAATACCTCTAAGGTAGTCATTTCACCGATTGTCTTATCCCCACATCGGAACACAGCTGCCTGGCGGTTAAAGGATAAGAGTGTCACAAACGATTGTCAAAAACTACAGGGTCCTACCATAACTAAGGAGACAGTAATATGAGGGTAAATTTCAATAGCAATCGCCATGAAAGTGTACACCTGCAAATCTAAAGTGGTTTATATCAGATAATATTTACCAAGTATGCCCCATGCACAACTTGTTGAGTGGCAGATGGTTGTGCACGTACAGGAGGTGGTACCACCACCGCTCTCCGCAGGCCTCGGACTCGCTGTCCACGTACCAGCTCCAGAGCGGGCCGGAGCCCAGCTGGGGGAGCCAGCTGGTCGTGAACCAGAGCATGATGCCGGCGATCGGAGTCAATCTAGAAGCATGAAAAAGAACTTGGTTAAGAGCAATGGACCTTCCTTATTGATGACGATAATAATCTAGCTGTGGCAGCCTTAGAAACGGAAGGTGGGCATGCCCTCCGTTCTTAAACCGAAAATCTATAATAATAATAACAAATAAAAATCAGGGTACAATCTCAAACAAACTGACCTAGTCCAAAACTAAGCTCTAGGCTTGTGTTAAGGAGTCCATTAAGGAGTCCTAAATTAAGGCAGCTTTACAATACATGTTCAAATAAATCCCTCTCCCCTAAATGAATTATTTCTTTCGCCCGTATTTAGGAGCCCTTTTGTCTATAACGAAGTCAAAATTAAAAATTAAAGACAATTGTCTCTACTATAAGTAATTAATAACAAGAATTGTAATATTTGCACAAATATTTCTCAGTATAAGCTACATTATTAAACGAAACGTGTGCAAATTTCACCACTATTATTCTCATCTTGAAAAAAAACGTTTTATAGGTGCACGTACCTCATCCATCTATTAACAACAGCCACCAACGCCTTCAGGGGAGTGTAGGGACTGGACTCCACCCCAACCAGAGTTGAGTAGGAGCTGAGGAAGCCAGAGAGACAGAAGAAGGCTTGCAGCCACACTGGGGAGTTCAGCACCGCTTGCCCCATGAATGTCTCGTACATCTATAGGAACAAAACGAAGATGTTACTACAGTACAATACTAGAGAAACATTTAAATGTATTGCATGCTATTGCTTGTACAATAGAACTATGTCATAGTCAAATTTTCTTTGTCACGCTTACGTCTCTGTAACGCAGTTCTATGGTGGGTCAGGGTTCCATACTGCCTATTGTACTTACTTATGTTACCATAGATGTTAACTGGTATCTGACATCACTGACATCTTACTCAATGAAGTCGTTAAGCCATCCTTAGTGGCTACTATAGTTAATTCAGACATGGAATCGTATTCAGCAAGCGAGCATACTTAACAACTGATTGCATAATAATTTAAAGGGCTGAAAAGTAAAACGCTTCCAAAGATTGTCTTTTGGCTACACCATTTCATTTTTTTACTTATGTAGGAGGTTACATTGGTAAGGAATACTCACATGCTCGAGGAACTGCGGGTTTGCGACGAAAGAAGTCCCAGTGACTAACAACACGTGCGCAAATATGACGCACTGGATACCCAGCACTCTGGAAAACAATCGAAGTTGGAAGAACTCAGAGACGATTTGAGACATATTGCTAATGGGTGAGGATTGAATCTACTTCGGTTATTGAATTTGAGGTACCACCTCTTGGCGTATGAGGGCAATATGTAAATGTACGACAAATTTTTGTGACATAATGGAAAAGTAATCGGTCTTAATTTTAGTATTTAAGAGGATTGTGAAGCGATGCCTAAATCGCGTAGCTGTCAAAAATAATACATACAAATCTAGCTCCGGGCGTTTCTCACCCCCTAAATCTAATCCGATATCCACTATTTTTGAATATGTTGTAGATTTTATGAAAAACTAGGTCGTACGTCTTCGGTTTTGTTTTTTCATTTTGTTTTCAATCCAATCAATATTTTCTTAGAAAGGAAAACGTAGACATAGTTTTTCATAATATCTCTAACACTTCTAAAAATCGGACAACGTTTAAGGGAAGATAAACGTTATCGCATTTTGTATGGTTTTTTTTTGCGTCACAGTCCTCTTTACTGTATGCACTTATTTTGAAAAACGCCCTCAAGTACTTTAAACTTTTGAACAAAATCTCGGCAAAAATGTGGCCATGCGGCCAGATCCTGAAGATTTATAACACAGCGTAGGTAAACACTTTTGGTAACAATTCGTTCACGCTGACACGCACGAACGTCATCGGTAAACATTCCTCTTTTACTTTTAAATAACGTTATGCACGAAGCATAAAGCATGGCATCTGACACTACATATGTACTCTCAGCTACATTCAGCGTCATCATCATCATCACTTCAGCTGAAAGACGTCCACTGCTGGACATAGAGCCTCCCCTAAGGTTTGCTTCTGCGCGGGTTACGGGAAACCGATGGATGGAATCACATTGTATCTCCCTAATGTGTTGGTGGCTCACCTAACTCCCTCCATGCAGGCCATTCCTTTCATCCGCTGATCACTCCTCGGCTTGGAGCGGTCGTATGTCAAGATGTCCCAGTTCCGCCTCAAGGAAAATACTAGCACGAATTTAGAACCTGAAATCCAAGTTATAAAAATGTAATGTAATCGTTGATCTCATTATAAATAAGGCGTCGTGACGAGACTAGTCGTCATCATGTTTTTAAAGCACACGAGCACTCAGGCCACCTGATGGTAAATGGTATCTGAGACTCATAGACATTTGAATCTTTAAGACTTCAATCTCAAGACTGCAATGCTGAGACCTCAATGCCAAATTTTACAGAATGTCTTATCCCCAGGCCGGAAAACAACAATGCGAACACTGCTGCTTGGCGGTAGGTTAATGGGTAATAGCGATCTGGACGGACCCTGCACAGGGTCCTACCACCACAAACCATGGACCAACCCCTAAGATAAATTAGGGTGTCTTGTAAATTCTTTAAACCGGGTTTTAGATTAAGTAGACTTTAGGCTCAGGAGTTAGCAGCGTAATGTACTGTAGCTGGCCAACACTAAGCTGCAAATCGACGACTAATCTGTGGCTGATTAACCGCAAATTTCTAACTGCGTACAGTCTCATAAACCTCACAATCTGCCAGGCTACCTAGGCGAAGCGACTTCCATAACGTGACCTCATCTCAGGTACTTACACTTCTTTCCGAACCGGTCAGCAAGGCCCTGGGCGGCGGTGGCGAGGGTCGCCAGCACGACCAGCGTCACGGCTAGCACCACCAGCGCGCGCGCACCGCCCGCGCCGCGGGGGTCGGAGTGGGACACGCACAGGGAGCGGAGGTTGGAGAACTGTGCCTGGAATAGCATTGTACCGACTAGAAACTTCCCTTATATTCTTTGTGATTTGGTAGTTCATATCCGGCTCGAAGGACCATAGATGAGCCAGGTAATAAATAAAAGCAAGTGGACTGTATTTAAGGTTTTATAATAAAAATCAAAATAAATGTCGTCAGGGTGCAGTATTGATGCATAGAATCAAAGTGGTTGCATGCCCTACCACACTGCGCCACGCACTTCGCCAATGATAACTAGAATTATGCGTTAAAATAGAAAGAGACTTGACCCATCGAAAAATGAGTATTTAGACTTATTTTATTTTATCTCGGACTAACCTCAAACCCATAGGCGCGCAGGCTCTCATTGACGCAAGCCTGCGCGCGCGCTTTCCCCGCGAGCGCTGAATGCACGGCGCCCGCGCAGCGCGTTGCGCACACGCCGCGGTGCACCAGCGACCGGTTGAAGTGCTTGAGCGACTGCGCAGAGTAGTCCTGCAGCAAAATAATAGTACATTAATTGTACAGGCCCAGAAAATAGGGCCGACGCCATTACCGCCTTTTATTAGATTGGCTGTATCGGATTTTGACTTGGTCCTTTCGACTTTGTATCCCATTGACAGTATTTTAAATAGTAGATGTTACGAGTAAACTAGGATGTAAGTGATCGATTGCATCCCGAGATGATTAGGCTACACGATCGCCAGCTCGGGCGCCTATAATTCAAGGGTACAATTGATACTTTCTCCCGAGTTAAACAGTACTTTTCATTTCGATCGAGAGGAAAGTATACAAAAATATTGCATGTTGTTAATTGTTGTTATAACCAACTTTGTCTTTCCATACATACAAAAACAAATTAAAACTGTAAGGGCTTTGTTTTGTGCAGGTTTAAAAAAAGGCCGAGTTGTTGAGTTGCATGGTCTAGAAAAGAGGCATAAATGGCTTACTGCTTGACCAATTCGGAAAGGGAACTTTTCTTCCCTGCTAGGAGGGATCAAAGTAGCACTTTTCTGTTCAAGGACATTTTGTTTCCAGTATAAAATATAAAAACAATGAAATATGAAAATAGTATGCAAATAATCGACTACAATTAATTTTTCGTCGTTTAAATGCATACTATTTGCACTTTCACTAAGATCTGATCTGTTCTGTTTTTATTTTTTTTTATTTTTGGTGTTCAATAAAGAGTATTTGTATTGTATTGTATTGTATCTTTTATTTTCCTCATAAGTGATGTGGAAAAAATAAATAAATCAAAAATTAAAACGTTTAATCAGTAAATAGGCCCCCATGGGGCTCTTTTACACGTCAGTAATATGAAGTGAATTTACTAGCGCTTCAGATAAGACCATCATTGCGGAGAAGAAGCGCCAAGAAACTCCAGCAGAAGGTCATTTTTCAAACATAAAGTACAGAAATACTTAAAAGTAAGTTACATTACAAGTAATTAATAAAGTAATAAATAATAATGATTAAAGCTTGAACAAAAAAAAATACAAATGTAAGGCTAATAACATTAAACTAAAAATAACAAGTCTAGGAGAACAACACGACGAGGTCTCTACGTCAAAAGCCGCATGTGAAAGCAGTATGTTTCACGGGTAGCAAAATTATTTCCTCCTTGGGCTTCCCTCCCTACGCTCAGGATTCAATGTACGCCCTTGCCGTAAATATGTAATCTTGCTCCCTTGTGAAACAATCTACTAAATAAATCAAAACAAAATAAATATATAAATATTCCAAATTGCTGTTTGCCTTAGGGGTGGAAATATCATTTTCAGTCCGCTACTACATACATACATACGTTATGTATGTATCACGCCTTCATTCCCAGAGTGGGGTAGGCAGAGCTACAGAAATACCAACAACTCTAAAAAGACATGTTGATAATTCTGTAACCACATTTTGCACAAGTAGGGTGAGATGTTTACCAGTGTATTAGTGACAGGTTGCAAGCCCATCGCCTAACAATACTAGAAGCCTTTATTCCCTTAATCGCCTCGTCGTCGTAAACGTCCACGGGAAGACATGGAGTGGCACTATTCTAACCCGGAAACCACACGGGGCCAACTACTGATATATTGAAATCTTTAATTTCTGAATCCGAACAAGAGAGATAACTAGTAGATTGTGTCAGTCATAAGAAGCAAGAAACAAATTTAATAAAATTAATTGCAGTGGACAAAAATACCATAATTTTCATATGTTTATTTTACTAAGGCGCTCTTCATGTGTTTTAAAGAAAAACTATTGAAATGGAGCTGATGAAGAAGCCACAGATAGCAAACAGAACTCCTTAACGGTACCTATTTCAAGGGTACCGATAAGATATCTCGATTAAAATTGTTGAGCAACTATGACGAAGCTCATTTAAATATTTTAAATATATGACTATGACTTTCCCGCGGCATTGCATGCAGCGAGCTTGAACTTTCCTACAGTTTCTTATTAATTAAAATGTGGAACTACATTAACAGCATTATATTATGAGCACTAAAAAAGTATGACATAAAATAAAAATCTATTTAAAAAACAAAATACCGTCTCCAAAGACGCAAGAAATAACGTCTTAAAAATCAGTCAAACTAAAGTCGGCGTCCCACAATATTTTTAACCAAAAGCCGACCTACCATTTAAAAAAAACTTGAGTTTTTTGGAGGCAGTTTTTTTTATTTGCACCAAACAAAGATGAGGCAATGCCCTCGCGACCCACAACAGAATCCGTTGGTATTCTAGCCGAACGCAGTGAAGGCCGCACGGGACTATGTGCTAATCTGCCTGATGTAACCAACCGGCTTTATAGGAATCCGTTTACCTTCAAGTCGTTTACTATATTGTAAAAGGGTCAGTGCACAGGGCCTCTATTTTATAGTGTTACTAGCGTTTGCCCGCGACTCTGTCCGCGTACAAGTTGTTTATCGCAGCTCCCTCGGAACTGTAAAAAAATCCGGGATAAAACTATGCTATGTCCTTAAACTATCTCCATACCGAATTTCATCTAAATCGGTTTAGCAGATTAAGCGTGATAAGGTAACAGACAGATACACTTTCGCATTTATAATATTAGAATGGATGAGAGCTGTTATAATTAAAGGTACGACATCGACATTACCATATTAATTGAAATGATTACGATACTGAAATTATGCCTATAAGGTTAAAAAGAAGTAACAGAAGTTTTCTGTCGATCTAAGGATCGAGTGAACGAGCTCATAAAAGCGAGCATGCCTAATTGATAATCAGAGATCGGACAAAAGGGTGTCATTACTCGCAATAATGTGGACATGACTCCAATTTTAATTAAACATATTAAATTATATTAATTTATTTCTTACCTGAACTTAAATCTTGATCCTTTGCAGGATAGTTATAAATAAATAATACAGGAGTGGCCATAGTAGTAGTAGTAGTAAATATTATATGAATTTAAGTACATAAGTTTGCTCCATTAACACACGTGGATTGTGAAAGGAGCTTTCACCTCATAAGTTTATTTTAGCCGTGAAAAGGAATAAAATAACCACGGAAACGAAAAGTTATTAAAATACCTGTTTATTTGCTTTAATAAATACACAATAACAAATCTTTGTATCATTTATTAATTACTCATTATTGCCTTGTCCTTTGCAATCAAAATTATTTTTAGGGTAAGTAATTAGTTAATGTTATTTGTTTAATTAAAATCTATGGAGTCATGTCCACATTATTGCGAGTAATGACGCCCATTTCTCCGATCTCTGTTGATAATGGACGCCCTATAACATTGCTTGTACGACGGGATGACAACTCGCCGACCAAACAATTCGTCCGTCGAGTTGAGTATAGAATAACAATGGCTAGACTTTTTAAATATTAACTTTACCTTTCAGAATCAGAATAATCTTTATTCAAGTAGGTTTACAAATAATAAATTCTTTTGAAACGTCATAGTAGCGACTTAGCCTAAATTGACTGCAGGTTCAAATCGCGACCGATCAGAGAAGAACCTGTAAGAAACTCTGTCGGATGTCTTTTTTTTTTCGACGTTCGCAACCTTTTGTCGTAAGGACTAAACATTTTATTACAAGCAATTCAGTCCCAAGCATTGTTATCATTAATATAGTCTTTAATACTATAATATGCTTTAGCAATTAGTTTACGCTTAACGTAACTCTTAAATTTATTTACTGAGTTCAGTAACATTGCCCATAAAAGAGTTTTTTATTTTATGGAGGCGCGTGAAGGGCACTGCGAGCTTATGTTTATTTCTGGTATTAACATTATGTATGTATTTATTTTTTTACATGGGCTTTATTGCGAGTGGTCAAGTGCTTAGCTTAAACGTAATTAGTGAAAAACATCTAAGATAGCCAAATAACCATAACGTACAATCCAAAAATGTTTTTAATTGTTTTTAGGGTTCCGTAGCCAAATGGCAAAAAACGGAACCCTTATAGATTCGTCATGTCTGTCCGTCTGTCCGTCCGTATGTCACAGCCACTTTATTCCGTAACTATAAGAGCTATACTGTGGAAACTTGGTAAGTAGATGTATTCGGTGAACCGCATTAAGATTTTCATACAAAAATAGAAAAAAAACAATAAATTTTTGGGGTTCCCCATACTTAGAACTGAAACTCGAAAATTTTTTTTATCAAACTCATACGTGTGGGGTATCTATGGATAGGTATTCAAAAATGATATTGAGGTTTCTATTATAATTTTTTTCTAAACTGAATAGTTTGCGCGAGAGACGCTTCCAAAGTGGAAAAATGTGTGTCCCCCCCCCCCGTAACTTCTAAAATAAGGGAATGATAAATGTAAAAATAATATATGATGTACATTACCATGCAAACTTCCACCGAAAATTGGTTTGAACGAGATCTAATAATTAGTTTTTTTTTAATACGTTATAAATCGTAAACCGCATTTTACCTTTCATTCAATCAACTCAAATATAATAAAGAATAAAGAAAAACATTTATTTAGATGTATAGTTGTACGGAACCCTACGTGCGCGAGTCCGACTCGCACTTGGCCGGTTTTTTTTTAATAACGACTACAGAACCCTACCTACATAAAGCATGTCCCGACATGCTACAGCTACGCTAAGTTTTACAGTGTATTAATTAATGTTCACCATATTACAAATGTTTATATTTGTAAACATTTGTATGTGTGTATGTATTTGTAAATGTTTGTTTAGTTTATGTACGAGCTTACTTGTTTTTATCTTTGTGTCCAAGAAAGTGTTTACATACATTATGTCGATTAGAAGAATGTAGAAAAGTGAAAAGTATGTCAGATTTACGTAAATTGACACGCGTAGATCTATACTGAAAAAACAATTAATTACTTCTAAAAACACGAACTGTTGTGAATAGAATCAGAATCAGAATAATCTTTATTCAAGTAGGTTTACAAATAATAAACTCTTTTGAAACGTCATAGTAGCGTGTGCGTGAATAAACGTGTTGATTTAATTTCATAAGGGCCTACTCGTTAAAAGACGTGAGATAAATTATCAGATGTAGTTAGAATCACCAACGAAACTGTTGGTTTTATATTTGACTGATATAACTAATACATATCATAATTATTTTATTATTTACGATAGCTTTCATCGAATTTATAATTTTACCTAATTTCACTTCATCAAACGTTATTGTTTGATGTAGCAGTGTCAGGTTATCCTACTTAACTATAATATTATAAATGCGAAAGTTTGTGTGTTGGTTACTTTGTTACTATTGCACGCTGCAACAACGGATGGACGGGTTTGAAATTTGGAATGGACATAGCTGATACCCTAGATTAACACATAGGCTACTTAGCCTGGAAAATATAACAGTTCCCGAGGCAGAAGCTAATCTTAAATATTAATTACGATTAACGGATTAACGAGTTAATGCCCAATTAACTCGTTAATCCGTTAATCGTTAATCAACGAAGTCCTATTAAGTTAACTTGGAAATATGTTAACGGACTCGTTAACTTTCATAAATTTTCCCGATGTCCGTTATTCGTTAATCCAGTACCTACTATTTATCAAAAAAGCACCGCGCCGCCCCGCTAAATACTGGTTTGGCGTCAATTTTAGACGAGAACTTTAACAGTATTCATTTTCATGTAAGGAAATATCCACATTATGATAGATGACTAAACTCCAATTCTAAAAATCATTTATTGTTCCTCACATGTTAACTTCCGGAATACAAACAAACATTTTTAATAAGTAGATCACTAACGCAAAGATATCACGATTAACTTTAACTTGTATTAAACCTTCCGGGGTGTAACACTTTAACGTTTAACGAAGTCAACTTTTTCAGCGACTTCAAAAAAATGAGGATGTTCTCAATTCGTCGGGTTTTTTTATGTATGTTCCCCGATTACAAAAAAAAATGGTATACTTTCTAGTTGGTACTATTTCCAGCACGTCAAGATCTGATGATGGGATCTTAGAGAAATCGAGGGAACTCCTCAAATGTTATAGGAATAAATATACGTGGATGACTTAACAGTATTTTATGATCACTAAAAACCATCTTCAAAAAGCAAGAAAAAACTTGTTTTAAAATGGTAGGTAATGGTTAGTTCAACTGAAGTCGGCGTCCCACTATATTTTTAACCAAAAACCGAATTTAGTTGACTGATCTTATTACCTATCATTTTAAAATGAGTTATTTCTTGTTTTTTGAAGAAGGTTTTTAGTTTATTTAAACATTTATTTTATGTACCGGATTAGCGATTAACGAAGTTAACTATTTGATTAACTGTGCACCGATATGGTATTACGTGGTTCAGCTTAGACTTGTGACTATCACAAAACTAACGAAAACTAACTTCTGCGGCTAGAGAAACCCGTCGATGGAATTAAAATTCTGCGAAGTGATATGTTCTATAAAATGAGTGTAGACAAAATAAGGTTAACCGAAAATATCACTTGGTTAGATCACTCTTAGTGTACGCCAAATACATATCGACGTGGTTTCTATTTTCTACAATCGCTTCGATATGACTGGCAGAATACAACGTGTCTGCTCTCAACTGCAGTGTTCTACCTACATAGAATTATTTTGCAATCACCAAAAACAGCCTTGATTTTATGTCAACAACTTATCGCAAACTTCAACGAGTACTAGAAGTCAACTCATTAAATATACCGTCTAGTACAACAAACTTAATACGACGAGTAAGGCAACGTTTTGCTATACTTACTAACTTTGTGCAGGTTTTTAGGGTTCCGTAGTCAAACAAGGAACCATTATAGTTTCGCCATGTCCGTCCGTCCGTCTGTCCGTTCGCAGCATGGCGCAAAGACTCTTAGTACTAGAAAGCTGTAATTTGGCATGAATATGCATATTAGTCACGCCAACAAAGTGGTACAATAAAATTTAAAATAATTTTTTTTAGGGTTCTACCTCCCCTAGACGTAATGTGATAATGTATTTTTTTTCTCTGGTCTACCCTATAGTGTGGGGTGTTGTTGGATAGGCCTTTCCAAAATATTATTTTAAAGCGCTAATTTTTGTTAGACTCAAGTGACGTCGTCGTCGTCGCCCCCCCCACCCCCCTACAGCCATAACAACATATAGTAAAAATCTGAAAAAATTTAAATGAAAGAGCATAATATAACGAATTTTAAAGGAAAACTATCACGACTAAGTAGACATCTTTGGTTCTTGAGACACAGGCGATTAAAGTGTTTATACCTACTAAAATCATCTAAGACGGCACTAATTGACTTTAAATAGAAATTTTGTTATTACTTGTTGATTTTTATGTATTTAGTACTAACGGCTTCGGAACCCGAAACTGTGCATGGTCCGACATGCTCTTGCCCGGTTTTTTTGTAATGTCATTGCAAAAAAAAAACTATTTTTGCAGATGTTTTGGTTAAATAAGTGGGTCAACGTAATTTTAATATACAAATCAAAATAACACATTCAAATCTAAAATTCAGGTAGACGCACTAAATAAAGAGATATTAAATATATCCGTAATATAAATTTAGAACCAGTACAAAAAAGAAAAACATGCACAGAGTGAATTTGGAAAGACGATTGATGACGATTGAGATATTAAATATATCCGTAATATCAATTTAGAACCAGTACAAAAAAGAAAAACATGCACAGAGTGAATTTGGAAAGACGATTGCCCATCGCCTTAATAGCGATCGGCAATTTTCGTTTTTCTATAAAACAAAAGTAAAACATTGTATTATACTGTCAGTCGCGTGCCAGTGTGACAAAGTTAGACATCGAGTATAAGTAACATTAGACACTCAAGGGAATCAAAATTTATAGGGCTTCCCATAAACCTAGAATCCTGAAATTTAGCAAGAATGAAGGCCTACAACACAAGTAAAGGGAAAATCCAAAAATCGTTTCGTGCTGCTCCATCACAATAAGTAATATTTCATTGCGATTGCAAACTTATATGCAGTTGGTAAACTAATCGCGAACTATGCCGATGTATGGAGACAATAGTTTTTCAACGGCAAAGTCAAGTTTGTCCTCAATACAACTTTACATTCTTATAAGTTTGTATGGAGCCCTCGGTGCGCGAGTCCGACTCACACTTGACCGGCTTTTAGTAGGCATAATCTTAATCGCCTGTATATCTACAACTAATCAAGTTTTCTTGCAAATTAATTATATGTGCTTTCATTTAAGATATTTTTCAGATTTTTTAGTATTTGTAGTCGTGGTGGGGGGGGCGCCCAATTCTCGTTAAATGTTTCCTAAACGGTCCCCCAAATATAATATATATATAATAAAATACATAATGTTTTTATAAGAGCTTTCCAAGGTACCTCACTCGATTGTATAATATACATACATACATAACATCACGCCTTCATTCCCAGAGTGGGGTAGGCAGAGCTACAGAAATACCAACAACTCCAAAAAGACTTGTTGAAAATTCTGTAACCACATATTGCACAATCAGGCCAAGAAGTTTACTAGTGTATTAGTGACAGGTTGCAAGCCCATCGCCAAATAGCTACAAGCCCTAAGCTTATTCCCTTAGTCGCTCTTACGACATCCACGGGAAGAAATAATATAATATATAATATAATGTGAAATAAAATATTTTACCTTCGCTTTTCATGTACGAGACACAATAAAACGTATTATTTTAACTATAAGGGTTCCTCTATGACTACGGAACCCTAAAAACTTCATCAGCCATTACATCCCTAAGGCTAAGCTCCCCCTGGAATCTACACCTGCCTACAGCGTAGATGAGTGGACTTGATCTAACCTGCAGCATCTGCATCGTGGTCTGGTTCCCTGCCACCAGCGCAGCCTCCACCACGCAGTACACGTCTTCAGCTCGCTGGCAACGCGACCAGTCCTCCAGCTCGAAGAGAGGAGGGACAGCATCCATGGTGTCTGCAAATAAATCAACAACCTACTTAAACTCTCGCTGCGTATTTCATACTAAAAAGGCTTTTCTTTATGATAAGGAGAAGGCACACGAGCACTCAGGCGTCCTGATGGTAAGTGGAATCTGAGACCTATAGACATTTGAATTATCAATACTATTATCCTAAGACCTCAAATGCGTTGCCAACCCTGACGTCTAAAATCTTTGTCGATTCGTTGTCTTATCTCCACACCGGAACACATCAATGTGAACACTGTTGCTTGGCGGGTGGTTAATGGATAAGATGGTGGTAGCGATGCGGACGGAGCCTGCACAGGGTCCTACCACCACTAAAAACCCTCCACTACGACTTCCGTGGACTGAGTCGTGGGCAACAGCTAGTTAATATAACGATTAATTTTGATTGATGGCGTGGTTTTTGGGCTCCCTGCCCGAACGGGACTCTATTAATATGCCTACGCTGTCCGTCCGTCCGTCCATCCTAACTTTTTTGAGCTGTATATTTTGAATATGTGTGATTACGGCGGATAGACGAACTTTTTTTAGGGAAATTGATGCAATAAAGGGGGCGGGTTTAAGCGGCCTTCATACCAAATTTCATAGAAATCGATTTAGCGGTTTAGCCGTGAAAGCGTAACAGACAGTTACTTTCGCATTTATAATATTATAGTAGGAAGGATAGTTTGTGATAAGGACTGCTATAAAATAATAATTATCTCGGTTTAACCCTGGCCGAAATATTTCAGCCAAATTACGAATACTAATTACATTCCTAATTTGGCTTGTCATTAAGGACATTACTTTATTTAAAACATTGGACACTATCAATGTATGAGATAGAAGACATTCACAGAATGACCTCCGGTGACAGAAAATCACCAAAATGGCAGGGTGCCACTGATTTCAAGAAGTTTAATAAAAAAAAAACAAAATAAAATCAATTTCAAAATGTCTTTATTTTGCCTAAAATGTGGACTTACAAATTTGTCAAAGTCACATACATTTCGCCAGTATCTGGCATGCATAAATATCATAAACATTAAGTTCATTCCCAGAGTGGGGTAGGCAAAGCTACAGTAATACCAACAACTCTAAAAATACTTATTGAGTCACTGTCAATCTTTAAAATAATCGAAGTAAATATCACAGGACAATGTCACACAAATTGACTTAGTTCCAAACTAAGCTCTAGACTTGTACTATGGGTACTAGACAACGATAAACTTACTTATATAGAGAAATATATACTTAAATACATAGAAAACATCCAAGACTCCGAAATAAATACTCGTGCTCATCTCACAAATATCTGCCCTTGCCGGGATTTGATATTTATCAACACTATAAAAACCCTCCCTTACTGCACTAACCAGTTCTTTAGTTTAGTCTTGACTAATTTAGAAGGCAATTCTTTAAGGCCATCATGCAAGCGATTGTAGATGCCAATGGACAATATGGACATGCAATATATATGCGTTCTGACCATTCAATTTTATCTTTTGAGCGGGACCAATAAATCGGTTTGGATACCTTGTATTACGAACGAATGAACAAATTTCATAAATGTACATGCTTGGCACAGTCAAAAGTTCTGGGTTTCTGAATGGATCATACATAGATTTAGGTTAGCGTCTTTCCTGTGGACACGCCGGAAGTTAACGTTTTTAAGGCCTAATTTCCAGGCTAAGCCCACTCCCGCAAAAACGCCGTTAGGACTGCTTTAGAGGTATCATGTAAAAACAAAACTTATATGCAGCTTTTAACTATTGACCACAGGATAGACAACTTTTGTTTTTAAGAATGAGTATGACCCAAATAGTGGCCTACAAGATGTTAGAAGGTCTGCATTACAAATTGCTCTGCACTGTTTTTGCGCTATTTATTAGTGCATGTTTTACATGACTGAAGTTACCCTAAACAAGAATGCCGTATCTGAGCAGGCAGCAAACATATCCATGATACGCCTTTAGTGCAGCCTCTTTGATGTTTATCTTAGAAAGTTTCCATAGAGCATATGAAAACGCATTATAACAAATAAATGTTATCTTTCTTTTAACAAAATTACGTCTTTCATTTTCATCCATTGGAGCCACAAACAAACTAGCATTATTAGCCTTTACAATAGACATACCAGGTTTAAGGTGATTAATAGCTATAGAATTTGTCAGATTTATTAAAAAAATATTAAATATATTTGCAATGTCAGTAGGATAAACTGAAAATTGGTCATTAATGATAACAATGTACATTGATACATTGTTATCATTAATGACCAGTTTTTTAATATTTGCGTTAGTGGTGTTGTTTTTAGCTACGTTATTAATTATACAACTTGGTGTGACCACGAGTCTAACTCCAAAAAAAATAGGTATACATTACTCGTATATTATGATACCTACCATAACCCTTTTGTTTTTGTGAAATAAGGAAATTACATACGATTGTGTTAAGTTCAAAAATAAGTAAATTCCATAGAAAATTTGATAACGTTTTATCAAGGCCAGCTGTTTTTTTGCCAAAAAAGAAATTTATCCCACCCTTAAAATACGTCATTTGTTTCAACTTACCACTAAACTCCACAAGACTTCCACCAACCATCCACAGATTCACAACAAACAGCAACGTATGCCACTTCATTTTTAAAAAGTCACTTTTTTATTTCCTAAAGTAAATTCTCAATTTAAAATTTGCCGCTCATTTTCGTGCACGGGCTACCGGTCAAGAACGTGTATGTAGCGCGAGTGTGTCCGAATTTGCGTAACGAGTAAGGTCGGCTGCTTCTTGCCTCTCTCGTTTACAAATATTATCAAACAGGCGCAGGCGGTCAACAGGTGAATGATGACCTGCTTACGAGAAACATCAGCTGTTGTCTAACTACAAAGGTCAAGGAAAAAAACCCTCGCAACAGGAATCATTGATAATTTTTTTATTCCCCTGAAGCTAAAAGAAAGGAGGATAAGTTTAACGTGCGTGTATGTATTTCTATATACCTATCTATGTTTTTGTGTGTCTGTCTGTGGAATCATAGGTCCTAAAAGCTAGTTAATCCAGCAATAAAATAGCTATATAAAAACAGAAACAGAAAAAATAATGTGCAAAGAATTAGAAGATTTTGACTTTATTTCATTCTCATGATTTGACGCTGCAGTATAGTAGTATTATTGCGACAAGGTTCTATTATGATTCAACTATTACAACCATTATAGTAAATTATATATAAATGTGACATTGTGTTTGTTTGTTGGTTTCTTCTTCACGATAAACCAATCAACCGTGTTTGGTACAGAGATAGTCTATGTAATGTAAGTTTATGAATGACTTTATTGTGGGATATTATCCCCTATTTTTTTATAGTTTCCCGCCCTCGCCTCGCTCCGGGTTAAAGTATTATACATATCAACTTTGCTCGTGAATCACTCTATATATTAAAAAGCCGCATCAACATCCGTTTCTTAGTTTTAAAGTTCTCAAGCATATATAGGGACAGACTGACAGCGGGAAGCGACGTTGTTTCATACTTTGTAGTGATCTACACTAAACATTATAAATAGAAAACATTATTATTTTTGTCTATAATAAATAAAGTCAAAACCTACAGGAACTTTTTTTTAAATTCATTCACCAGTTGAATGCTATACACGGTGGGAACGAGTAACCCACCAAATTAAAACCATCGATTCTAGAGCCTATTTGGAGTATATAATGTGGTATAACATAAAGTCCAATTAAGCGAAATTTCCGAGATTTTTATAATTTAAATAACAATTCCATAGTTAATTTAATTTGAACTCTGACACCTTAACCTACAGCATTTTTTACTAAAAAGATTAATGTTGTAAGTAGCAATATCATCAACGTACAGCATAAATTAATTTAATAAATTTCTTAGTAAATAATGATTTAGGTATAGGTGACAAAGTTCAAATTAAATTAACTATGGAATTGTTTTTAATAACATGAAAATCTCTTTAATTATGCTTTATTAGACTTCATGTTGCACTACATTATATACTCCAAATAGGCTCTAGAATCAATGGTTAAAATTTGGCGGGTTACTCGTTCCCACCTTGTATTTTTACTGAGCAACTTTGGATATATCTTATTTTTCTACGCGTGCATTAGTCACGGGCGACAGCTAGTATTTGTAATTAGTTACACAAGTAAGTCCGATTTAACTATAACGGATACTTATCGCGAAATGACGTTCGGAGAAAAAAGTAGTGCGCACGAGTCGCTGCGACATCGATTATGATATAATCGAGAACAGGATTCCACAAGAAAGTGTGGAGCAATCCGTTCCAATGCGAAATAAACGCTGACGTAACGATATGTAAACCAGTTGGTCTGTCCGTCATCGGTTAGGGAGTAAATCGATTTTAACTGACTGAATCCCCAGGTTCTCCCAGATGGATATAAAACACGAAATGCCTTAAAGTGTGTTTAAAAAAAAACACAAAAACTAGCAACCCGCCAGCGGCTTCGCCCGCTGCAATTTTTTTTTTTGTTTCTTTCATGTCACTTAGGGGTATGAAAATAAAAACAATAGATAGTAGCCGATTCTCAGACCTACTGAATATGCATATAAAATTTCATAAAAATCGGTCTAGCCGTTTCGGAGAAGTATGGTAACTATTTTATATATTAGATATACAGGGCGTCCCACGGCTATGCCACATGGAAGGAAAGTACCTTGAATATTGTAGATGGAACATCTTACTGAAAGGGGTGAATCAACTTTTAAAGTCCTCCTTTTCTACACGCTAATAAAAACTTACTAGAATATGTGACATTGATAATGGTTTACACATGTTAAAATTAGATAATCAGATTTTCGGATTTCACTATTCATAATCATAAACCAATTCTATAATTTTGTAAAAGCATGGTAACGCAGTGGAAAATGCACGTTTTTCATACAAAACCCGGGGACAACGTCGTCCCCTGCGTTACCTGATATATTTGTGTAAATCATAGAAGAATTTTTAAAATTGTCAGCTAGAAAGTAAGTTTAATTGTCTGATTTATTCAATATATTGACCACATCAAAAAAAAAATTGCATTCTACCAAATTAAGGTGACATAGTGAGACATGTCGAAAATTGGGGAGTACCTTAAAAGTTGATTCACCCAAAGAAGACATTACTTTAATTTAAAAAACAATTTAAACTGCATTCATAGATATTTCAATAATTATATGGTTGAACCGGGAATCGAACCCGTTACACGAGAAAAATAATTACCATGCAGCTTTGGCTTCATCATAAGGATTATTTTTTGCTAAATAACATAGTGTCAGAAATAAAAGTAAGACCCTGAATTTTAACATTTTTCTCTCTCTATCTATCAGCTTTTCATTTTTCTGAACAAAATTTCACATCAAATGTTAAAATTCGTGGTCTTCCTTTTATTTCTGACACTATGTTATTCAACAAAAAATAATCCTTATGATGAAGCCTTTCGATCGGTATGATAAAGATACAGGGTAATTATTTACCTCGTGTAACGGGTTCGATTCCCTGTTCAGCCATGTAATTATTGAAATATCTATGAATGCAGTTTAAATTGTTTTTTAAATTAAAATAATGTCTTCTTTCAGTAAAATGTTCCATCTACAATATTCAAGGTACTTTCCTTCCATGTGGCATAGCCGTGGGACGCCCTGTATATAATAACATAAACGGCAAGAGCATGTCGGACCATGCTCAGGGCCTGTATTCTACTGGGGTAAAACCATATTGCCTTTGACGTGTTTCCGTATTGTCAACGTTTTGATAGCTCTTATTTACCTGACAGTAATGGCTGCCGTGTTGCCGAGTTACACAATACCAAAACACGTCAAAGACAATATTGTTTAAACCTACTAGAATGGAGGCCCAGTGCAGTAACATGAAAACCGGCCAGTCCAAGTCGAACCTTTTTTTTTGGGCTACTGTCCTGGTGTCTGTCCGAAACGGCAAAAAAAACACGTTTGTCGTAAGGGAGCCTTGTTGAATATTTATTTAATTATTGATTGAAGCCCCGTGTGGTTGCCGGGTTAGAATAGTACCACTCCATGTCTTCCCGTGGATGTCGTAAGAGGCGACTAAGGGAATAAGGGCTTGTAGTAATATTAGGCGATGGGCTTGCACCCTGTCACTAATACACTTGTATAAATCTTAGCCTACTTGTGCAAAATACATCATCATCATCATCATCATCATCATATCAGCCGAAAGACGTCCACTGCTGGACATAGGCCTCCCCCAAGGCTCTCCACTTAGACCGGTCTTGTGCCTTCCGCATCCATCGCGATCCCGCCATCCTTACGATGTCGTCGCTCCATCTTGTTGGAGGCCTACCAACAGCTCGTCTCCCGGTCCGTGGACGCCATTCGAGAACTTTCTGGCCCCATCGGCCATCAGTCCTGCGAGCAATGTGCCCCGCCCACTGCCACTTAAGTTTCGCTATTCTTCGGGCTATGTCGGTAACCTTAGTTCTACTGCGGATATCATCATTTCTGATTCTATCCCGCAGAGAAACCCCGAGCATAGCTCTCTCCATAGCCCTCTGAGTGACTCTGAGCTTTCTTATGAGGCCCATCGTTAGCGCCCACGTCTCAGATCCGTAAGTCATCACCGGCAACACACACTGGTCAAAGACTTTTGACTTCAAACACTGCGGTAATTTGGACGAAAAGACACTGCGAAGCTTCCCGAACGCTGCCCAGCCGAGTCGGATTCGACGAGTGACCTCTTTCTCGAAGTTGGACCTACCTAACTGGACCGTTTGTCCCAGGTATACATAGTCGTCAACAACTTCGAGTGCAGAGCCTCCGACAATCACGGGAGTTGGCACAACATGGACATTAGACATGACTTTCGTCTTGTCCATGTTCATTTTCAGGCCAACTTGGTCGGAAACTCTGCTGAGGTCAGCGAGCATAGCACTGAGGTCCTCCATGGTTTCAGCCATGACTACGATATCGTCGGCAAATCGAAGGTGAGTGATGTACTCGCCATTAATGTTGATGCCTCGTCCTTTCCAGTCCAGAACCTTAAAAGCATCCTCCAATGCAGCGGTGAACAGCTTCGGAGATATCACATCCCCTTGTCTGACTCCTCGCTGCAGAGGAATAGGCTTTGTGCTCTGGTCCTGTAGTCGGACGGACATAGTGGCGTTTTCGTACAGACACTTCAACACTTCGATATATCGGTAGTCAACTTGGCACCGCTGGAGAGACTGCAGCACAGCCCAGGTCTCGATCGAATCGAAGGCTTTCTCGTAGTCCACAAATGCAAGGCAAAGAGGGAGGTTATACTCTTCAGTCTTCTGTATAACCTGCCGCAACGCATGTATGTGGTCTACGGTACTATAGCCTTTTCGGAAGCCGGCTTGTTCGGGAGGCTGGAAGTCGTCAAACCTGCGCGCGAGACGATTCGTGATGACTCTCGAAAACAGCTTGTAAACATGGCTCAGAAGTGAGATGGGTCTGTAATTCTTCAGCAAGGTGTTATCACCTTTTTTGAAGAAGAGCACCACCACACTTCTGTTCCATGCTTTTGGCGTTCTCCCTTCGTGGAGGACGGAACTAAACAGCGTCTGAAGGCCTTTAAGAACTGGTTTACCACCCGCCTTCAGGAGTTCGGCTGTAATTCCATCGTCACCTGGGGCCTTGCCATTCTTAAGCTGTTTGAGAGCCATACTAATCTCGTACAGGCTGACGTCCGGAATATCATCGGTATAGTGCCGGGTTAGTCTAGCCCTCGGGTCTTTGGCTAGATTTTCAACGGGTGTTCGGGTTGTCGTGTAGAGTTGCCCATAAAACCTCTCGATTTCCCCCAGTACCTCAGGCCTGGATGAAACGATCCTGCCGTCGTCGGTCTTCAGCTTCATCAATTGGCTTTGGCCAACAGACAAATCTCTGGTAAAAACCTTAGAGCCCCTGTTACGCTCAATAGCCTCTTCAATACTTTTAGTATTAAATCGGCGTATATCGCGCTTCAGAGACTTTGATATCTGTCTGTTGAGCTGCCGATAGCGACAAGCATCACCAGAGGACTGCAAAACCATCTCGCGCCTAACCTCCATGAGCCTAAGGGTGGAGTCCGAGAGCTTCTTGGTTCTGGCACGGCGGATCTTAAAGTACTTAGACCCAACCGCATGGACAGCTTCCACGAACCCGTCGTTGAAATCGTCCACGTCACTTCCTAGGCATTCGAAACGGTTTTGGAGTTCGAGCTGGAAGCTCTCGGGGTTTTGGAGCTGGGCGGGTGCCGGGCGGAGCGTAGACTTCATCAGTCGAGACCTTTCAAGCTTGAACTGGATATTCAATGAGCCTCGTACCATACGGTGATCACTCCCGGTTTTAACCGCACTGATCACGGAGACATCATTGAATATGTGCTTCTTCGTCGACATGATAAAGTCTATCTCGTTCCTCGTTACACCATCAGGGCTCATCCAGGTCCACTTCCTATGCTCACGTTTTCTGAAGAAGGAGTTCATCATATAGAGTCCCTCCTTCTCCATAAAACTGGCCAGTAGGTGACCCCGGTGATTCCTACGCCCCACTCCAAATTTCCCCACTCTCAGCTCTTCACCGTCTCGTTTGCCCAGCTTTGCGTTGAAGTCCCCCATAACAACCGTGAAGTGAGTTCTGGAGCTGTGCATGGCTCTGGAAACATCCTCATACACAGCCTCCACCTCATCGTCGGAGTGCCTCGAGGTCGGAGCGTATACCTGTATGACCTTCAACGAATAACGTTGAGTCATTCTTAGTACAAGGCACGCTACCCTGCTCGACACACTCTCGATCTTCACCACGTTGTTTACGAGGGACTTGTGGACGATAAACCCGACACCTCCCTGGGACTGTTGGTCGCCCTCCCGGAAATAGAGCAGGTTCCCGGACTTCAGGGTTATCATGTCCTCGCCCTCTCTACGGACTTCTGATAACCCTATGATTCCCCATCGCAACCTGCTCAATTCTTCCTCCAGTTCCAGTAATCTTTCGTCGGTCCGCAGTGTTCGGCAGTTGTATGTTGCCAGGGCCAAAGGTCGTCGTTTTTGGTAGCCGGGTCTCTGCCGGTGATTCACTGAAGCACCCCCTGCCCCACCGTTACCATGGCCGCTACCGGAGCCAGGAATAGCAGGGCCGCCGGGGACTAGGGGTCTGGGCCGATATTGTGGATTCATTTTTTATTTTTTTAATTTGGGGGGAAAATGCCATAGTCGCCACGCTTGGCAGGCGGGTTGGCGACCGCAGTAATACCTGGTAGTTCGCGGAGGACGCTGCTGCCCATCCCCCGGTTTATCCCTTAGTCGCCTCTTACGACACCCACGGGAAGAGATGGGGTGGTGCTATTCTCGACCGACACCACACGGCACAAAATACATATTATATTATTTATTATTGTTATTATTTATTTATTTTATTTGTTTATTTTATTTATAAAATGTGGTTACAGAATTATTAACAAGTCTTTTTAGAGTTGTTTGTATTTCTATAGCTCTGCCTTCCCCACTCTGGGAATGAAGGCGTGATATTATGTATGTATGTATGATTTTTAAAGTGAATATAGAACTCTTTATTAAAATCGAGGAAATAACGGCAAAAGTCACTTTTTTGTATGGGAAAATATATCTATATAAATAAACACTAATTTTATACTGATTTTAGTATAATTGGGTCATTCTACTTTTAAGCGCAGGTCGATTTTTTGACAAGTGCTCTTCGAATAATATTTTTATAAAAACGTTAAAGTTCTCGGTTTTGTAATTTAATATTGAAATAGTTACACAACTTGGCTTACATTTAAAATTATCACTACATTTAAAAAGTCACTATAATTAACTTTAAAGTAGGTAACATAGTGGTCACGCATGTCCCCGCCATTTGTATGGAAAAAGTGTATTTACCGCTGTGTTACCAACTTTTCTTGATAAAATATCAATAAATTTAAAGTGTTTTGTTTTGAACTATTAAATTTAGTTGTTCCAGTTTCAATATAAGTCAAATTTACGTGAAAAAAATGTCTAAAAATGCCTTTAATTTCACCAATGATTATTATGCGCTAAAAAGTAGAATGACCCATTTGTTGTTATAGCGGCAACAGATATACATCATCTGTGAAAAATTCAACTGTCTAGCTATCACGGTTCATGAGATACAGTCTGGTGACAGGCAGACGGACAGTGGAGTCTTAGTAAGAGGGTCCCGTTTTTACCCTTTTGGTTCGGAACCCTAAGAACTATATCCATAAACCACAAGTTTGAGCTGATGTTTGTTAGTTAGTATGTTTGTATGTTCATCTATACCCTTGTAGCTACTATTAACTGTCGACAACGCGATAACGCAACGCGGACACGGACGCAATTAGCCTAGTTGGTAGTGACCCTGCCTACGACGCTAGCACGGGTTCGATTCCCGGTAAGAGAAAATAATTGTGTGATGAGCTCTAGTATTGTTTATTACGCAGCTAGAGCTTAAGTTTGGAACTACCTGCTTAAATTGACTTGTTTGAAATTGTCCCTTAAAATTTATTACTTAGTTACGAGTAAATACATACATACATACATAGCATCACGCCTTTATTCCCAGAGTGGGGTAGGCAGAGCTACAGAAATACCAACAACTCTAAAAAGACTTGTTGATAATTCTGTAACCACATTTTGCACAATCAGGCCAAGAAGTTTACTAGTGTATTAGTGACAGGTTGCAAGCCCATCGCCTAAAAATACTACAAGCCCTTACTACGAGTAAATAATTAGAATTATTCCGTTTTTTAGGGTTCCGCACCCAAAGGGTTAAAACGGGACCCAATTACTAAGACTCTGCTGTCTGTCTGTCTATCACCAGTCTGTATCTCACGTCATGAACCGTGATAACTAGACAATTTAAACTTCCACAGACGATGTAGGCATTACTGTTGCCGCTATAACAACCAAATACTAAAAACAGAATAAGATAAATTTAAGTATGTAACGTGATTTATTACCGTGTTTTGCTCGATGTCAATAACTGCAACAGGTACGCTTGAAATATTTCATGGAATATTTATTTGTATATGTACTTCAAAAATAAATAATTGAGATAAAATAAAATAAGTTAAAAGGGGCTCCCATACAACAAACGTCATTTATTTCTGTTTTGTTTAAGGTTATATACTGTCTAATGTTGTATTGATAATGGTACGGGACCCTTCGCGCGCGAGTCCGATTCGCACTTGGCCGGTTTTTGTAATTGGTAATTTAATTGTTATCAAGGTAATCGGATTTCATTCTGCAACTTAATGAAAAATGTGGAAATAATTTTAGGTAATTCTTGTTATCATTTGATTTAGGGTCCTATTTTTTTATATATAAAAAAAAATACAAAACGTCTTAAAATACTATAACCTCGTAAGGCCCAACGGCCTAAATTTAGGACATTTGCCAAAGTGACTTCAGACTTTATTTGACTTACACAAGGTTCTTTTTTGAACTAGTAAAATTTGACGTGTCCCTCAGAAGGATAAATAAAATAACCCTTGCAGTTCACCCGCTTGTGGCATGGTCCCTAAAATGCTGGCCGCGTTCCCTCTTATTGGGATTCTTATAATTAGATACTTTTCGGTGCTTATTATTAGAATAGACAACCTTAACTTTAAAAATCTTTGCACCGTTCGTTCAGTCAATGAAAAGATTTAGTGTACCTTGCGTACATTATGAGCACTGGGCCTCCATTCTACTGCGTTATAACGATATCGCGTTTGACGTGTTTTAGAATCGTTTATGTCACAGTCGCCATTATTGTAAATGACATAAAAGTTATCACAACGTTGACAATACGGAAACAGGTCAAAAACGATATCGTTATTACCGTGTAGAATCCCAGCCCTGATTTTTCTTAATCAACTACCTACATGTAGGAAACAATACTTTAACTACGCAAATGTGATATTTATTGGGTGCTTTCTGGTATTTACTAATTCTACTCGAAGTTTCTGGCGCACACGGACATCAAAAGAGCACTGATTTAAAAAACTGCTAGTATATTTGTGTCAGGCGCTTAAATTAAAACAAGAAATACAGATACCCTCTCATAAAAATATATTTGGAAACTTGATCACCTGCCAGTTATTCAGTATTTATTTTATGTTAACGGTATCCGCAGTAAATTTCCTGTTAATCCAAAAATGTCACGTTAACCGTCAGTTATTCAATACCACACATTTATTTCTCCATAACCAGTGGAGAAAACAAGCAGTAATCACCATCTATTAATAAATAAAATAACGTAGTATTCTCTCAACGATTAAAGTAAACGTTATTTAGATCACGATATATCCATTTGTGTAAAGTGAAGTGCTCCTTTCTTTAAATTGTCAAAGGGAATGCAGTAAATAATTCATAAACAGACCAGGTTAGGATTAGGATAGTCCAAGTTCCTCAATAATGTCGTTACCCGAAGAGACGCTGCAAGGGGTCCTAGCTTGCATCATCAAGAAGAACTTCCCAAGTGAATCCACGTTCGAGATCAAACCCATCAGCAGCGACGGAGCCAACTACACCTCTGCATTATTCGAGGCGACTGTCACCACCCCTGAAGGTCAAATCGAACTCTTCGCAAAAGTCGCCACCATGGCAGAAAGCATGGGAGCAGACCTCATATTCAAAACGGAAAAATACGTGTACACGAACCTGATCCAAAGCTACGAAAAACTCCAAGAGAGACATAAAATAACAGAGCACAGATACGAATTCCCGAAGTTCTACGGGTGCAACCAAATTAACGAAACGCAAACGGTGGTAATGGAAAATTTAGTGGCTCGAGGATATGAACCTTTCGACAGGTTCACGAATATAAGTTGGGGTTATGCTTCGAAAGCTATGGAAGTCTTGGCGAAGTTTCATGCGCTGTCTTTGGCGTATCGTAAGGAGCACCCAGAGGAGTTTGAGGAGTTGGTGAACGTGATGAAGATGCCGCCGTGGACGAACTGCGAGAAGTGGCAGGGGCTGATTGATGGAGCCCTGGCGGTGCTGGACGGGGAGGACCGGGAGAGGGTGGCGCGCTGCCTGGAGGGCTGCGTGGGTTGGAGCAGGATGAGGGACTTCAGCAAGCCTCGCAATACCGCGGTGATAGCGCATGGGGATTATCGGCCGAGTAATTTGATGCACAAGGAATTGGTGAGTAACCTAACGCTCTTATTCAGGTTTTCAGGTTCCGTAACAAAAACGTAAAATCACAAAATGTGCATGGTACGTGAAACTATGAACAAAAGGAATGATACTTGACGTGTGATCTAACGAAAGAGATAGCAAGATAAGTCACGTTAAAGAGAATGAGGCGGATGTCTTGAATTGCCAAATAATAATATTTTTGCGATAACAAACTTATTTGCAGTTGGTAAACTAATCGTGACCTATGGCGATGTATGGAGAAAGCAGTTTTTCAACGCCAAAGTCAAAGTTTGTCCCTCAATTCAATTTCATATAAAAGTTTATATAGAACCCGATGTGCGCGAGTCCGACTTGCACTAACCGGCTTTTAATTTTAAATCGAAATAAAACCAGTATTGTAAAATACCATCTTTATATCCGTTCAATTCTTACTTAACGCGGATGTTTGTAGAAGTTCACAGATCAAAGAAAGAAATAAAGGAGCCTGGGTAAGAACATTGACCTCTTTTAATGTTTTGTGGGGAAGGCCAAATTCCAGAAGACATGACCTTCTGATCTGTGGTCCAGAGCAGTGGATGTGTTTTGGCTGACAAGATAATTGATAATGTCTATCTATGTTCTCCAGGATGGTGAATACGACGTGATAGCAGTAGACTACCAGACCGTCCGCTTCGGCTGCCCGGTCTCCGACCTGGTGTACTTCATCGTATCGGGCTCCGATCAGCTGTTCCGGCGGAAGTACTACCACCAGCTGGTCGACCACTACTACGAACAGCTCTCGATGGCCTTGGACAGGCTAGGGATAGTCGCGGAGGACGTGTATGGGAGAGAGGACTTTGAGGCTGATCTGAAGGAGGTAAGCAGGGAGGATATTGGATAGAGGAGTTGAGTATAATAATATGAAACTTGACACGAAATAATATTGTATTTATTTAATGTGGGCATTTTGTTGTTGACTGTTGACTTTAATTTTTAGGAATGCTTCTTTCTTTACTGACCTCGTTATTACTGTTGTTTATTGCATGTTATTATGACGATCCATAATGGAGATATTCTTACTCAAGATGACATTATTATATAAATTAAATTAAATTATTCAAATTTAATATTTTTAATATGTTTTACAATTTATTCCTAATTTTAATTTCTGTCAATCTTAATGTAAATAACTTATAATTTTTGACATTCTGTGCAGTTTATACTATGACTTTATATTGGGAAATAAAATCTGAATCTGAATAAAGGACCATATTATGCCATAAGTTTCTTATACCACGCATCTACAACCAACTTTCAAGAATATGTTTAAATACCTATAAGGTTAAAATGTGTTTAATAGATGCCTTCCTCGGAGGAGGCAGGCGAACGTAAGAAATTAATGACTTGCATTTGTCTGCCTAGCTAAGAAAAGCACTTATTTTTTTTATTTAATTGAAGTATATAGCAGCTAACAGTACATACATACATACATAACATCACGCATTCATTCCCAGAGTGGGGTAGCTCTACCTACAGAAATACCAACAACTCTAAAAAACTTCTGTAACCCCATTTTGTAAGGAAATTAAATTACCTATACATTTTAGTAAATAGTTAAACGCAAAATAATTGGCTTTTATATCCAGCTATGTTAATTATAGTTTTATAATCTCTTTTTGAGATATCTGGTAAATAAGACATCTTGCGAGTAACCTGTTGTTACGATTATTCCTAAATAACTTTCTTTCCGTGTGGCTACTGGGTTAGAATAGTGCCACTCCATCTCTTCCCGTGGATTTCGTAAGAGCCGGCCAAGGGAATAAGGGCTTGTAGTACTGTTAGGCGATGGGCTTGCAACCTGTCACTAATTCACTGGTAAACATCTTACCCTGATTGCATCATGTGTTTACAGAATTATCAACAAGTTTTTCAGAGTTGTTGGAATGAAGGCGTGACTTTATGTAAGTATGTAACTTTTTTACACAAGTTTGCAGAAAAATTAACACCACAGCATTATTTTAAATATTATTCTTCCACACTATTTTCTTATTCAAAGCTTCTATGGACGCCTGGCATTGTTCTTTCAGCTTCTTGTGCAGAGAAACTGCTCTGTAGTTTGGCATGATGACACAATAAGAAACCATGTAGGTAATGCTTTAAGTTAAAAAAATATATGTAATCCAATTTCAATTTATTCACAATCCTCAATATTGCCAATTTCACGCCTAATTTTTCAAACGTTTTACCCGGTACCGTGTCCCCTTGTTTTACAGAAACTCATTTCATAGAATGTATCACTTCGCAGTGTTTCTATTAAATTTCATAGAAAGCTAATTTCTGCTGAAACCTTAAAGTTTTCAGATTATCTTAAGCATGAGTTACGTAGGTTAGGTTAGGATAGACCTGCGTCCACGAAAAATTTATATGAAGACAGTAAGGTCACAGCCGAAATTAGCTTTCTATGAAATGAAAATTCTGCGGAGTTTTACTCATTGGTCGTTTCCCTTCCAGAAACTATCCTACGGCGTGTACGTAGGGGTGATGACGCTCCCGTTCGTGACAGTTGCGCCGGAGCACGCGCCGCGCTTCGACCGCGGCGAGGTTCTCCCGCGGCCCAGCGCGCTCTTCGCCGAGCGGTTTAGAGCGCTGGTGCAGGACTACAAGCACTGGGGGCTCATCTAGCCTAAGCAAACCTGCCAGGATCCAGGCAGTGAAAGAGCCTAGCCCTGGCCCTTTCACGCGCTTTGATCGTGGCGAAGTATGCCCAACGCCGAGCGCGCTCTTCGCTGAGCGGTTCCAAGGAATTTTGGCAAGGTTGAGTAGTTTTCGGCTCAGAGGCGGGTAGCGCTGCCCATTCACCTGATTTTTCCTTTAATTGGTCCTAGTTTGGTGGGCGTGCAGGGATTTAAAATGCTCGTCCAGGTCAAGATTATGTCAGTTTTTTGTTTAAAACCTATCCGAAGAAAAATTCCGGTGTATTTTGAGTGATGGCAACTTTAGACCAGAGTTCCATGCCCCCTCTCCCAAAACTGAGTACTGTTTAAAAGTCAATAGGTGGTGTTGAAACGGCGCATTGTTAACGTTAAGTGATACTTCATCACCTCGTTGTAGCAGGTTTCCCTTGATTGAGCAGTCAATCAATTAGAATGCCATCGTAGAACCTTGATCAAACTGAACTGTTTAATACGCCTGAGGGTTCTACGGTGATACTACACTAATAATTTTTTTCAAGAAAATGAACCCTAAGGGTAAAGGTATCACATTCTGAAGCTGAACCGCTAATGCAAAAGACCACTAAGCGGCTAGCACATGTTTTGTTTTCTCGCTTTTCACTCAGTCGTCTATAGTAATACTTAGAAAGCAATAGCGAAAGAAGTAGCTCGGAAGTTCTAGACCCCTGATCTGGTCCAAGAAGTTCCATTTTGCATCCTCTAACGTGATAAAAAGCTGGTAATAGTTCGTTGATGCGCTTTGCGACCGCCATCATGGAACTTAATTATTGAGCCACATCATAGTGAACGTCGGAACAAATTATAGTAACTTTCTGCAAGGTTCTACCGTGGTTTCACAATTAATTTCAATGGAATAAGATGCCAAAATCATAAATTTTAACCTCTACTGTACAGTCGGCTTTATAAGGAGCTGCACGCTTTTGTACCTTGTCGCTTTAACGCCTTTGACAGATTAGTGCAGTAGTTCAAACATGAGGTTAAAATGACAAAGCTCTCAAGTGTGCAGCTTAGAGTTAGGAGTTGCTGTGACATAAGAATGGAAGATTGTTTTATGCACTTTGAAATATCGGTTCCAAATTGACAACATTTAATATTTCTCTTTTCGTCGGTGACAGTGCGATTCTGCATAACTAATTTAATACGGAGCAAAATGCACCTTACTGTACTTACAGTAAGGTGCATTTGCTCCTTATTTAATGTGTTAGTTACGCGGTTTTGCACTTACACCGACAATGTAATTGTCGTAAATCCCCGATGCCTATGCAAAGCAAAAGAAATGTTTTAAGATTTTCTTCGCCTATATTCTACAGTACCGGTTGACTGAAGTTGACATTTTGATAATTAACACTAGACTTCAGACACTAATCTAACTTTTATAATGATTTTTTTGCTTTAGAATAAACAGGTCACGCCTATGTACAATACCTATATTGAATACATGTCAAATTCGGGAAATACGATTTGATCGACTTTTCTCTCCACTGCATCGCACAGTCGGCCGAATCATATTTCTCGATCTGTAACACAGAATTGTTTATTTACAACAATACAGTATTTTAGTTTTAAACTTTAAATGTTGTCAAATATGTCACCAGCGGTAATTTCAGCTCTCATACAGTCATTAACTAGTTATAAATTGGTGTCTACCACAGTAGAACCTTGTCGCTTAAAGCCAATATATAATATTGACGTAATTTGTTAGAGGTTTCATTACGACTGAATTTCATGATGCCTTGATATTGAAGTCCCATAATACCTCAAATTTCAAATTCCAAAACGTCTGAACCTTAGAATGCCTTAAATCCACAAAATCTGAAAGGCACAATGTAGGTCTCTAAACAACAAATACAAAAATGACGAAAGGGCATTGGACCAGCCATGGAAGGTCACTAAACTTGTTCAAATTTCAGGTGTTTTGGTTTAGGTAATTTTCTTATTTCTGACATTTTGGGATAAAGGTATTACAAATTTAATTGTAAAGAAAATCCTTTGCTTAACATACATGTTCCCGTAATTTCAGAGTAAAACCGCTGACAGACGGATATAGCGAAACTATAAGGGCTATGAAACCTTCAAAAATTCGATATTTAGGCATTTTGAATATGACAAGTCGTTTTAAGATATATACTCCGTACCATCTGACTTGTCTTATTTAGTAAACACGTTTATAAAATTCAAATGCTCCCTTTTCGCCTAAAATTACAATTTTGTCGTAAAAAAAAACCATCCATAATGTAAAATCAGGAAAATAGTGTGCAAAATTTGGTCTTGGCTTTATTCACCAGAAACCGGTCTTTTAAGCCAAAAACGATGCATTTTAAGGTTATTAAAGTGTTTACTCAATAAGACAAGTCAGTTGGTATGGACTCTAGAAATATTCATAAAATAAAATTGTTATAAAACCTACCGAGTTCTATGGGGGGTTAACAATTAAGTACAAGATAGTACCAGCCGAGCCCGATCTCAAAAGATAACATGATAGATACAGCTCGCAAATGCCTTACCCCGTCGTCAATGAGGCTTGAATTAGAAATAACATTTAGAGACTGTGAATGTATTTTAATCAATGTTTTTAAGTAGCATAGTGTTTTTATTATTATTTTTACTATTGAATTTTATTAAATGACATGAGTTGTATACAATATTATGGTATAAGTTAAGTAAGTAACAAATAATCGTAATCATAATAAATCATTTTATTCATTTATCAGTCATTGCGCAAATTATTTATATGGAAATACCTACAAGTTATCCCAAACCTAAAACATTACTTTATACATCCATCGGCCATCATTTAATTATTTCATCTGAAAATCACATATAATTAATCAGAGGTTGTATTCTAGTTATCGTATTGCCAACATTATGATAGCTATTATTAGCTTGGCAGTAATGGCGGAGTTAAAAAACAATGCGATAACATTTCAAAAGCAATATGGCTTAACCAAATAGAATAGAGCCCCATGTAGGAAGATCCCTGTGATGACCTTCGGTTCTCTTTCACTCACTCCTCTCGCTTTCTACTAGTCTAATCGCATATCGTCGTTGAAACTGCAATACCGCGTAACAATTGAATAAGTTGCAAAATATTCCTTAACAAGTAAGTCAGTAAGGTACATTTTACAACTCTTTGAATTTGTTAGTTACGTGGTATTGCAGTTTCATCGACGATATAAGGATTTACTGTAATTTGGTTTAAAAGGAAAATCGATGGCTCGAAATACGTGAAACCAGAGAAATGGCAATTTGAAATACATCAAAAAGCAAAGTTATGCAACATAAAAAAGTCTAAAATGGAATCATGCCGCATGGTAAAATTGTACAATATGATATAGGTTGACAGTATTACGTGGATTTGTATTTACGTACACTCAGAAATTTTACCAATCGTAAATACGTCCTACCTGAAACGGCACTTAAAAGTTGCATACATTTTGATCTTAATGTGATATATTTAATTCTTAATAAACTAGGTACATATTAAGTGAATAATACTGCTTTTAATTTGCACCTGATTCGCAATGGACAATATTCTATTGAACCCAAATGAAAATACAACGAAAATAAATTAGCTATAAATATTTTCAGCACAGTTACATTTTGACTGAATTCACTTTTACTTGTGATCCAACTTGAGAATGCTAATTTCAAAAGAACAATTTTCCTTTTAAACTATTTGACCAATCCATATAAGCTAGGATTCCACTGTATTCAATTCAATTGATCGATTTTCCTTGTATTTACAAAATGCCCCATTGAACGAAGTCGTTTAGGACACCGTTAAGCCTTTCGGCGAAGAGCGCGTTGGGGTTGACAGCCTGGCTCCCAGGAGACACCTCCTCGTCCAGCCTCATGGCGTCTCCAGGGTCTACCAGCAACATTGGCAGGATCATCAGAGAGATGGCCAGCGCGATCGGGAGCGCCTGGAAATTACAGATATCATTACACTTTAGGTACTTGTTACAAAATCTTGCAAAGGCCTTAGTATAATCCATTTGTTTAAGTACTTTACAAACCAAACCACGTGGGTGTTAGTTGGAGGTTACACACTCTATTTCATCAGTTTAGTCCGTCAGTCTGGTAAAAATAATGACTGAATGATTTGAACAATTACACGATCAATCCAAGACTGATAAAACATACGCCAGTCGCGGTTTTATTTTCTTTTTCTTTGTACTTATTATAGTACCTAAACATACATTTAATTATAATTTATTATTTATTATTACCTAAATGTGATTAACCCGATGGTACGGACTGACGAAAATTTATTATTTTGTGACAAATCTAGCTCCATTTCATCGTGTACGGTGACTAACGCGAGAATGATACGAGTTGGTTACATAATCACATTCCCATCAGTATTTCATCATTCACAATGGATTAAAGGAAGGATATCTGCCTGGAGGGAGATCTTACTACTGTAGTCCTAGCCAAGACACAAATGCTGCTAAGGTTTTTGATTACTACCAAGTCAAGTATGGAGTTGATAAAAGCAGTCAATGCGATCTCATTTGATTGCATAAATCCATTTCGTCAGTACATTTAGTTGATTTTCCAAAATCGCTAACTGAGCATTATGCATCTTGACTAGGTGCTGGTTAGTCTTCCTCCACCAGTCTATTTTGAACAAGTACATATGGTTTCTGAGAATTTTTGATGAGTCAGATGATGTAGTCGTAAGATCAAACAAACATGGCTATAGTAAAGTAATGGGCTGCTTACCACTTTCAAGTCTCTCTCAAACGCCTCCCTCGGGAACACCTGGTTCACTTCTACACCCATCCTCCCCAAGGCAGCTTTCAGCTGAGCATAGTAATGCTCTAGAAGATCCTGGTAGTGCAACCTCCGGAACTCTTCATCAGACCCCAGGAAGATGAAATACAGGAGATCGGTCACGGGGCTCCCTGCATGGATGATTTGAAAGTCCACAAGCATTATTTCCAGTTTACCGTCCTGAAATGGCAAATGAAATGAAATGTGAATAATTACTAATGTACAATCTGCCAAAAAAGCAGTGAAGTGACAGACCACAATTTTGATCTAAAGACTAGGTATTGGAGTTTATTGGCAACATACAGTGAATCGAGTGATTGAATTTTTTTTCATTACCCACATATGTGGCATGCTTTTATGCTTGCTTAAGATATCTTAAGCAAGCATAAAAGCATGCTTATTGGGAAGTCTTGGCATGTGTTTTTAACAAAAATTATAAACGTTTTGTGTGGGCAAGCTTTTGTAGCAAGTACCCACTTCATACTAGTGGTTAGTGGTTATAAATTCTTTTTTATTGTGCACATTTGCAAATACTTATGGGTGAGGACCAAAAAAGTTGGACCATAGTTAAACGCAGTTAACCATACAAACAACGAAGGCGAAAAAAGTTCCGTTGTGTGATGAAAAGTATCCTTACAATTGTATAGGTATTTTTTGTTGCACAAAGGAGCATAGAAAATTTAACTGCGTGAGTTAGCGTAGCAAACTTTTTGGTTTTTGCCCTTGTTGGGGTCTTGCTTTAATGTCTAAAAAGGAACTTAAAGCTAAGATGATGAGGAAGAATGTAGCAATATACAACAATACTTACAACACGCCGGTGCATCAAGTTGTTTGTCTTGAAGTCTCCATGCACAATCACCCTCTTTGGCATTTCCTGATAAAGCTGCAACATCTCTTCGAACCTGTCTTTAATCTCCAAGTAGTTCTTCAATTTTGCCTTGTTCTCTCCTTCAGCAGCTTCCAAAGCCGCTGGTATTGTCATATCAAATGCTACAGACCTCATTATATCTGTATCAAATATATGGTAAGGCAAGTCATCTAAGATCTTTGTGAATTCAGTAGGATCTTCAAGACCATAAACAAAGGACAATGCATGAAATTTTGCCAATTGCTCAACCACTTTTGAAGCATATTCCCAGTCGTATGGGACCTGCTGATCATGGCTTACATACCCTTTGTCGACTAAATCTTCAAGAACAATGGTCTCTTCCCGAAAGGAAATATCCCCTCCGTAAAATGCAGGAAATAGCAACCTGTGTTCTTCTTCTATTTTGTAATCATGTTGTATTTTTGTAAATGTTTTCGCCAAACTGTTGTAAAAGAAATATTCATCTAGGAAAATTTTAGCATATGATGAATTCCTAAAATCTTCATTAATGTTAGCCGCTTTTCCAAACAGTTTTAATTCCCGGTTGGGCTCTGAAATTGTAACTCTGAAGACTGCAGAGGAATAACTTTTACCGTCTGTAGTTAACTGCTTAACATCCAAATTGTAATTGGGTTGGAAACTTTCTTGTACAGCTATCATGTTGCATATTTTTAATATATTTTCTCTTAAACTGTCCATATTGTTTCCTTCAATTATTCTTAAGCTCTTAAATAATTTTAAAATATAAACACTGTAGGTATAATGAGTAATAACACTTCTAAAATTGAAACGATTTGGGACTGGGTATGTTATGCTACTGCTATTAAATTTATCTCACTTTATCTAATCAAGCTTCAGATATTTTTACTAATGATTACGTTTTCAATACTTTGCGTAATACATTTTCTTAAATTAATCATATCATATCAACATTATGTAAACTATTTAAGTACCTAGGTATTTTATTGTTTGACAAGTTAATGTTTTGTTTTACCCCGGCTATCATTAAACAACACAATAACGCTAATGACAGTAATGACACAAGATAGGTATAAAAGTTCAACTTATTTTGTTTTGTTTCTCTTATTTATTATTGTGCAATTGAAAGATTTGAAAGGTTCATTAATGTTAATATTTAATTTAAAAAAACACTAACTCGAATTCAATTAGGTCGATTTTACTATAATCGATAGGTAGGTACTGACTGACAGATCTAACAAACAGCTGGCTGTCCTTCATCATCATAACAGATAAAGGTAGATTCACAACCTAATAAGCAAGCGACAAACTGAAAACTCAGTACTGTAATAAATTAAATCTATAATTAGACACACTAGTCTAGCAAGATAGATACTGTGTTATCGGATTATGTATAACAAATAATAGATTAAGGCTAGATGCATAGTTAAAGTCAAATAATATTAACCATGTACCTACAGAATAGCAGCAGTCGCATCGCGTCGCACGCAAATTTTCATCGCGAGCACGCATACATCGCTCCAAATCGCACGTTAAAGTAGAGGTGGATAACCAATGTAAATATGTGAGAAAATCGCGTGCGACTAAACTAGCTACTTCAGATACCAAATTATTTACTAGTGATGCCGTCGATATACTAGGAAACATTTTTCTGGGTCACCACGGACTTTCATGCCAAAAAAGCGCAGGCCGCTTCTCTAGACACGCCGCGCTCAATGACATTATCCGCCGGTCTCTTGCCTCCGTCAACGTTCCCGCTTTACTGGAGCCAACCGGTATCGCTAGGGACGACGGCAAGAGACCTGACGGTATGTCTTTAATTCCGTGGAGTATGGGGCGAGTGCTGGTGTGGGACGCTACTTGTGTAGACACCCTAGCCTCGTCACACCTCCGCGGAACAGTAAATAAACCAGGCGCGGCGGCTGAGGCGGCCGAAACAATGAAAAAGAATAAGTACAAGGGTCTCGGCGCAGAATATAACTTTGTTCCTTTAGGCGTCGAGACCCTTGGTCCGTGGGGACCCGGTGCCATTAGCCTTTTTAAAGACATGACAAAAAGGCTAATTGAAACAACCGGTGACCACAGAGCTGGCAGCTTCCTCGGACAGCGTATTAGCATTGCTATACAACGAGGAAATGCTGCCAGCATCTGTGGTACTTTGCCACGGGGCCCTCACTTTTCTAGTTTTTATTTAGTTTTAATTGATTTGTATTTTTATTTAGTTTAGTTATTTAATTAAATAATTTGTTACTAATTAGTTATTTATTAGAATAGAGTATAGCTGCCTCTGTGCTCCTCCATACAAACCTTTGTAGGTGTTCTCTTGGAAAATTTTCGTTTCTAATTTAGCCGTTGAGCATAACTTGACCTGTCAGTTCCTACCATGTTTCTACTGTTAAAATATGTACTCGCGCGTGTTGACTGTCGTCTATTTTAGTAGTGTTAGGACCGTGTCACACCGTGTGCAGGGTTTATCAATATCTTAAACAACATCATACTCGTAAACTTGCAGCTAAGCAACATTGTGGCGCTCTCATTACTTTTATTGTGTTTTAATAAAGTATTAACTTAAAATCTACGAGCGCTTTGTACAAATTAATACGCAATTTATAGAGAATATGACTTAACTTTACAAAAATTTAACTATGAGTGAGCAACTTAACGGAAAAAGACGTGTGGCACTCGGGGACTGCCGCGGTAAAGCTATTGCATAGCATTTTGTATCAACTTATGCAATTATAATTTTATTTATTTATTTTATTCATGCAGTATTTCTTTTTCTTTGATATTAATTCAAGTTACACTTTTTGAGCGTGGTGACCGATAAGAAAACAATTTTTTCAATTAATAAATAAATAAATAAAGTTAATATTGTTTAAAATATGTTTATTATTTTACAATACATGTGGGTTTTATTGTCTTACAGTAGCTGTTGGTTATTCAGGAATATTTATCATTGAAACTATAGGTTTATGATAACTGAAATAAGAAACATAAGTTTGCGACTTAATCTCCTAATTATTTTATCCTAATTTGTCTAATCGCACACAACGCCGTGTCGAAGACTGCCGAACTGAAACGACGTTAGACGATGCACGGCCTTCAAGCCACACCTCCTTGCCCGTCGGAGTGGGGAGCGTGAGGTTTTTTCGTTACGGAATTTCTGGATTCGGTCCCCGCGCTCAAGGCCCGCGATAGAAGCTATGCAATAGCTTAAAAAAGTGGCCATCTTTTGCCGTTAAGTTGACTACACTTAGGTTAAAGGTTAATAACTGTATCATGACATGTACGCTGCTTAAAAAGATAAACGCGGCTTAAAAAGCAACACAACTTTGATGTGTCCTTGAGGGCCTAGTCAAAATGAATAACGCTAAGTTAGCGATTTTCGATAATCAACAAAATGTATAGGGTTGGCGTAGGCTGATGACAGATCGCGGCGACTGTTATGTCAACATACATTTCGAGTTGATAGAAAACAGAAACTTTTGCATCTTGGTTAGACCGCCTTGCTGACGTTTATGGGTGACGGTGAAACACGTCAAACGCGATATCGTTATAACGCAGTAGAATAGAGGCCCTGCTCGTTTGACATTTATGGCTGTAAAAAAGTCCATCGGTGAAATAAGTATCATGGACGAATTTTATCTTAGGGCCTGTTGTTTGATCAGTAGTTAAACTAATTGTTCAAAATCGTAACTAATGATTAAACCTCAAGGAAATGTGTCAAACTTTCGATTCTTTTTTCGAGTTTTTACAATTAGTTTAACTACTGATCTAACAACTCTCCCTTAGTCCTTGCCTTAGGGTTAGCTTTACTATTTTGACATTGCAAACAGGTCTCACAATCTAATTTAAATAAATAAATAAATATCACGGGACAATGACACACAAATTGACCTAGTCCCAAACTAAACTGTAGGCTTGCACTATGGGTACTAGACCAAGATAAACTTACTTGTACAAGAGAAATATAATACTTAAACACATAGAAAACATCCAAGACTCAGGAACAAATACTCATGCTCATCACACAAATACCTGCTCTTACCGGGATTTGAACCCGGTACCGCTAGCGTGGTAGGCAGGGTCACTACCAACTAAGCCAACGTGTCGTCAAACCACCAGGTTTACCATCAGGTACCATTAAGTGTTCGTTTGCCTTCGATCTCCATCGCATCACAAAAGTCTTTGCAGCTCGTCAATGTCCCAGATATACTTATTTAAGGCGCACATTGCCAGCCAAAATAAAATGTTTTGCACAGTTGCGTTAAAGTTCAATCGAATTCATGTAGCTGTAAATTTTAATACCTTGTCGCATTAACGTATTAAAGAGAGAGTAGTTTGAATTTAGTTTATCAACACACAATAAGCACAACACAATGTTAAAGAATGAAATGTATAACTACTTATGTTATGAGTTCGGCAGTGTGTAAAATTAACTTAAGGGACGGGACTCCGTACATTGCAAGCACTGAGTAGGTAAGTACCTATACCTAATTCCGAATTCTAGTTACATGCGCAAGAATCGCAGGACGATTCAGGATATCACAAGACAAAGCGGAAACGTTTGAGAATTTCGCTATCTCCAGTAATAGTTATTATTGTTTGTTGTCTTCGCGATAACGCTAAGTTGGTTTAAGATAATGCCACACCATTACAGAAAGGTCCGTATACCGACAGATTACCGGGTTATATTCTGTCGTTGCTTTTTAGGATTTCGTACCCAAAGGTTGCCATCGGGACCTTAATACTAATTAAAAAGCTAAATCTATGATCTGAACCGGTAAAGAAAGTGCTTTCTTATCCCTTAATATTTACTTCAAATTCTGAGCCCTGTATATAGGTACTTACAGGTCAATAAGAAGTAAATCCTGACAGCTGTCATCGCAGTACAATTCATAACCTATTCTTGGTTTTGAGGTTATAATTTGTACTGAAATGACAGGTGTTACTTCATATCGGCCGAGCACTGTTAATATATAGAAAACATCCAAGACTCGGGAACAAATACTCGCGCTCATCACACAAATATTTGCCCACACCGGGAATTTAATCCGGGACTGCTAGCTTCGTAGTCAGGGTCACTACCAACTAAGATAAAAAGTACGTATGGCCTTTCCCGAGACTCTAACTATCTCCATACCAAATTTCATCTAAATCGGTGGAGCGGTTTATCCGTGAAAGCGTAACCAACACACAGACAGACATACTTTCTAATATCTAGCTGTTTCCCGCGACTCCGTAAACGTAGAGGTCGTTTTATCGCTATTCAGGAACTGTCCCATTTTTTGGGAAAAAAGTACACAATTCCCGGGACTCAAACTCCATAACCAAATTTAATCTAAATCTGTTCAGCAGTTGGCAGTTTATCGGTGAAAGCGTAACAAACAGGCAGACAGAGGTTCTTTCACATTTATAATCTAAATATATGTATAGGTAATAGAATCAGAATCAGAATCAGAAAAAGATTTATTGCCACACATAACACAGTAGTTGTACAGGTTATTATTTAAAGTAAGATAAAATATAAAGTATCAACTACAACAAGTCTCATAGATGCTACGGCAAAAGGTTCAGAACTCAGCGTATGCTGTGAGACGGGGTCCAAGAATCGAACAAATTGGAGAGTAGGGAAAATCGTCTCGCTAATTAAAAGTCATGATGGTCAGTGCAGAGTGGCTAAAGTTAAAGTCAATAACGTAGAGTTTACACGTTCTATAGGCCATCTGTATCCATTAGAAGCTGACATGATGAACGGAATATCTCAAACTGAAACAATTACCTATGATCCAAATATTACTAGAGATATACACGAACCGAGTCTTACAAGAAATTTGGAACAGAATGAAAGTATCTTTGGATCTGATAACAATTCAAATTACAAGGACGTTGTCAGTGAAGTTTTAACACCTGATAGAAACACCTTAAGATTGTCTGATATTCCAATAGGTAACGAGCAAACTTCTATAAGTGATGTTGCTCCGATACAAATTGAGCAAGTGATTACTACTGAAGATAAACAATCACCTTCAGAGGAAAGAGAAATGGAACCAGAGCCAACAAGTAGAAAAAGAGATGCAGCCATTAGAGCTAGGGAAAGAATAGCAGAGTGGACACGTCATTTATTAATCACCCTATAAACGACATCTTTTGCCCTTGGGAGTGTCGCAGCGAAGCGCGATACGGACCGCTGAGAATCAGGTAACTGTCATTATTTTGTAGTATAGTAACATTATGAGAAGGAGGATGACAGTTTCTCCGTTTTTTGGCGGGGAGAGAAAAAAGGAAGATGGTGGCGGGATAAGAAAAGGTATAGAGAGAAAAGGAGCACGCTGCTGTAAGAAATAGATGAGCTAGAGATCTGGTGATACTGTGAGTACATTATGATACCTCATAACTTATTGTCTTTACTATTTGTACTGCTATTTAGTACTATGATAGTGACTTCAAGGATCTAAGTTGTTGAGTAAAAGAATTCAAGGCATCAGGCATAAGGCATGAGTAATGGCAAGCTGTGGGTCTCGAACATTGAGGTTTTGTACCAGGTGGATTGATGGTTGAGCTGTAGGGGTGTCGGGAGGCTCTTTAGGGAACACTGTTTCCCGCCTCGGTGTTCGAGGGAGAGTGTTTACATGTGCCTCTCCGAGGGATACGAAGTCCATTAGTTTCCGTGTCCCCACCAACAGTTGCCAAGGGTGTCTGAGACCCTCGTGTATAAGTGAACTCAGATATAGAGTGTGGTCAGAGGTAAGATACCATACCACTGTACCACCAAGCAAAGAGGACAAGTACTAGTAGGTCCTACCAGAAAGCTTCTACAAAGTATTTAAGTAGTAATGAAAGAATAAGTATAACAAATTGGATTCTCCAGGTCACTATCATGGTTCATATAAATATTTAAGGTTATGTCGTTGCATAGTTCCCCCAGACATAAATCGTCACGACAGCAACATTATTTTTAACTTTTGCCAAGAATGTCATGTCATGATTATCATTTAGGTAGGTACATTTTGTCATCACTAGATAGATCAACGTCCATGGCCGCTCAGCGCGAAATCGTTTTATAGGTGTTATTTGGTCAATATATCAATTCCGTTCCATTCAACCGGTTAAATAGTAGCCTAAATGAACTAAACGTAAGATTGATCACTTTATTATTAAACGCCCTACTTTTTCAATGTATGTAGGAACTTTAAATTATTCTATAGTAGATATTCAACGGTCATTTTTGTATTCAGAATAAGTAGTAGGTAGGTAGTTTGTAAGTAATTATTAGGAAAATAAAAGAAAGTGACCGATATGCAAAATAAGTACGAATGTATTGTTTCAAATTGGAATAAATTAAAATGTTTTTCATAAAAAAATGCAGTTTATTTTTAATATTATATCCCAACTGTGTCTATATTTTAGGTATTTAAATATCACAAAAGAACTACTGTACAAGTTTCCACGGTGCCTCAAACACCTACTACTTACTATAGTAGGAAAGCAGTTAAGCACTAAGTGTATACATATGTATAGGTGTATAATAGGATGTTTGTTCCATAGCCGACGCCCAACTTAGCGTCAACATCCGCCATATTCCCGTGATAAACAAAACACGACACCTTGAAAAGATGCATAACGAGCTAGTTAGCGATTATCGAAAACGTTTACTTATGTCAATGCGGTCGAGGGATCTGTCAACAGACGTCAAACCTACATTTTGTCGATTTTCAAACGTCGCTAACATAGCGTTATGCATCTTGACTACTCTATACAATTTTAACAGTAGATTTTTCACTCTTTTTCGATAAATATGTATAATTATATTATATAGTGGCAATATGATCGAACGTCGAGGTATAATTAGTAAAGATTATTTTACGCGATTAAGTCCTAGACCTCTGTTCTACTGGAAAACGTTATTGCGTTTGACGTGTCTTTAGCTCGGCCGCCATTACAGTCAAGGTGTCAAGTAAATAAGAGTTGTCAAAACGTTGGCAATACGGAAACGCGCCAAAGACAATATCATTTTTACCGTGTAGAAAACCGTTACCGTTATGAATCTCTCAAGTCCCGAATTTACATGGATGGGACATGGTATATGCAGAGTTTCCAATAGAGAACATGCATGAAAATCAGAATTGAGTTCCATTGATGGGTATTTTTCAAAGAAATTGTACCTAATTAACGAAAATTAATAAATGGATGACTAGTTTTCGTTACTCACATGTAAAAGTTACCATAACTTAATTTCAGTCCTTAATTATGTACAATTTCTTTGAAAAATACCCTGATACGATTAAGGATTTTTTTAATAAAAAGTTTAAAGTAGAACCAAAACTTGTTAGAATTTTAAAACTTCTTTTGAATGTTTTGATACGTAATATTTTAATGCAACAATATTGGCTTTAACAAAGTAATTTACGAAATAAATGCAAATTACTTTATGATAAGGTCCTTATATTTTAAACTTGGAACAAAAGCTGTGACGTCATTCCTGTCGTCGATTTTGTATAGTGTTTTTGCAGGGAGTCTGAACTATGACTTTTTAAAGATTCATGTCTGATGAAAAATTACACGACAATTATTTCGCGTAAACAGTTATTCCTCTCTTTCATAGCACTTTCCAGAGAGCGAAGAAAAAAATGCATGTTCCCCATTTCGTGCTTCGTTGTTCGAACAGACTTCGTTGTTACTTACGTTTAAAATATCAGAAATGTGAAAAGGTGTGGGTTTGTTGGTTTATTCCCTTGCGGTTTAGCATCTCAAGGGGAGTTCAATGCAAACTAAGTACTAAGTACGAGTACAAATAAATACATATCTGGAGACAATATCACACGAATTAAGCTCGTCCCAAACAAAGCTTTAAGCTTGTGCTATGGGTACTAGACAACGATAATCATACTTATATAGAGGAATACATACTTAAGAGGATTGTGAAGCGATGCTTCAGTGGCGTAGCTGTCAAAAATAATCTATACAAATTTAGGTCCGTGCGATAACGTTTCAAACCCCCTAAATCTCCACCGAAAATCAAATCCGATATCCACGTTTTTTCAAATGTTTTGTAGTTCTCATGAAAAACTAGGTATGTACATTTCCGTTTTTTTTTGGTCCGAATAAGTATTTTCTTGGAAAGAAAAACGTACAGACCTAATAGTTTTTCATAACATCTACCAAATATACAAAAATCGTAAGAATCGGACAACGTTTAAAGGCAGAAAACCGTTATCACATTTAGGAAACATCCTTGAAACGGGAACAAATAGGTGTGTACTCTCGCTCGTCACACAAAAATTTGCTCATACCGGGAATCGAACCCGGGACCTCAAGCTTCGTAGGCAGGGTCACTTCCAACTAGGCAAGCAAGTCGTCGTCATATAATTACTCGTATACATATAAATCCTCCGAGGTAAAGTCTAATGCACTTACCATTTTCCTTATTACTTCTTCCTGTTATAGGTACTTATTCTAAGCCTGTATATAAATTAGTTATAATAATGTTACAGAATTAATTGGCAATCCGCGTGCAACCAGTATCGTGCTAGGCCACGCGTTTTACTCAGTGTTCTATCTTTATATTGTTTGTCATTCATCTCGAGTTCCGCGTTTAGGCAATCTGACAGTCGCCCGCGCACCACGCACAATGTCGGACGCGCAGCTCTCCCTGCGCAGCCTGATCGACACGATCGCGCACGGGCAAAAATACGACAACCATGACGTCACCATCACCCCCATATCTACAGGGGGAGGCAACTACACCTCAGAACTCTACCTCGTCAAAATAAAAGCTGAAAAAAAAGAAGACCTCAAATTATTTGCTAAAATTGCGAGTATTAATGGAAAACTGCGAGATGATGTCCCTATAACACAGTTTTACGAGACTGAAAGGTTTGTTTATGGGAAACTGGTGCACATTTACGGTAATCTAGAGGAAAAGAACAATGTTCCCGAAGAGCATAGATTGTATTTCCCTAAATACTATGGCTGCAATCCAAAGATTTACGAAGAAACTATCGTGCTAGAGGATCTTTCAATCAAAGGTTTTGGCACTTATGATAGACTGAAATCAATTGACTGGGACTACGCTCGTGCGGCTGTTGTGGAACTAGCTAAATTCCACGCGTTATCTTTCGCGTATGAGGATCAGGATCCTGTAGTATTCGCGGGGGTGATTGAGAAGATGAAGTATGAAATGAAATCGGATGAAACAGTGTTGAAGGCTGTTTGGGAGCGCATGGTGAAGAATGCGGTGATGGCGACGAAGGAAGAGAACAGGGAGAGGCTGGTGAAATATCTGGAGAAAAATGCGGCGAAGCTAAGGGACTTCTACAAGCCGCTGCGGCGAGCTGTGCTGACCCACGGGGACTTCCGACCGAGCAACCTAATGCACAGGGTTAAAGAAGTAAGTAGCTAGATAATTAGACAACCGGTGAAATTGCTAGCATAGAGGCATTTCATCTTAGTCCTCAGGGTTGGCAACGCATTTGAGCCCTTAGGATTATAATCTTGAGGATTCAAATGTGTATGGGTCTCAGATTCCACTTACCATCAGGTGGCCTGAGTGCTCGTGTGCCGTCTCCTAAACATGCTCCTGAAATTAGCGCGTTCAAGCAAACAAACAAACAAACTCTTCAGCTCCATATCTCTAGATTTGTGCCTATCATAAGTATTCTCTTACCGAGGGTCGAAGCCTTGGCCACTAGCTTTGAAGGCAAGGTCTCGAAACTAGGTTAACCTTGTCGTCAAACGCACAGCTTTATGCACATTCGTAGATACTTTTTCGCACAACCAATGAACAGATAAATGGTCTCGTGGCACGTGTTGATCTTTACATAAAAGGACTTCTCGGCCGTGGACTGTTACATTATGTAGCAGAAACTAATAAGGTTGTTTTTATTTTTCTAGCTTGGTATTATTTCTTTCAACGAATGTCTCATTACGCAGAAATTTCATTGTATCAAAAAGCATTTCTCGTGGATAAGTTTTTCGTAGTATTTAGTGTAACCTGGCCTAACCTACGTAATTAATGTTTAAGATATCCTGGGCTGGGATTCTACACGGTAATAACGATATCGTCTTTGACCTGTTTCCGTATTGCCAACGTTTTCATAACTCTTATGTCATTTACAATAATGGCGACTGTGACATAAACGATTCCAAAACACGTCAAACACGATATCGTTATAACGCAGTTGAATAGAGGCCCTGGGCTGTAATTCTACAAGGTAATAACGATATCGTTTTTGACCTGTTTCCGTATTGTCAACGTTTTGATAACTCTTATGTCATTGATAATAATGGCGACCGAGTTAAAAACGATGCTAAAACACGTCAAACACGATATAGTTTTAACGCAGTAGAATAGAGGCCCTGGGCTGGGATCCTACACGGTAATAACGATATCGTATTTGACGTGTTTCCATATTGTCAACATTTTCATAACTCTTATGTCGTTGACAATAATGGCGACTGTGACTTAACGATTCTAAAACACGTCAAACACGATATCGTTATATCGCAGTTGAACAGAGGCCCCTAAAACATCATGGTTTCAGCAGAAAATAGTCTTCGATGAAATGATACAATCGATGCAGTGAAATTCGATAAAATTATGGTTTTGTTATGTACCATTAAAACTATAATACTCGTATTGTCAAGTGGCAACTCTTTATTAATCACTAGCTCGTGTTGTGCACTCCATTTGTTCACCTACTTAACTGAAGTCATTCATTATCATTAGATAAAGTAGACTAATGTTTCAGAGTCTTTTTTCGTAAAACTAACAGAAAATGTGACCACTTGCTTTAATAACCTTGATTCATAACTTTTATCATAATCACACAAGTTAACATAAATGTTTTTACAATTAAAACGGCTAATATTAAAACGAAACGTACATGAGCTGTCAGTTTACTTTATCTCAGTAATTAAAAAACTACAAGAAATCTAAAAAAAAACTACTCAGCTACGTCAAGCAATTTCCGAAAATCGACAAAACGTATAGCAGTGACGTAAGCTGATGACAGATCGCGTCGACCGCTCATGTCAACTCCATATACGTTTTGAGGCGACGGAAAACAGAAACTTTAGTGGCGTCTGCATTTCGACTTTTTAGGCGAGCTTTCTATTAGTTAACGAATTTTTCTTAATTAGCTAACGGCCGAACCCTATATTTAAACCGCGGACAGATGGCCTTACTTCGAATTAAAATTTGACACATTTTGTATGGGCAAATGTCAAATTTCAACCCGAAGTAAGCCTTATCTATCCGCGGTTTGAATATAGGGTTCGGCCGTTAGTGTATTTTGTTTAAATTTAGTTGAGTACCTAAACCAATGATGTATAGGTAAAAAATAGATCAAGTTTCTATTCGTTGATTCATTATAGTTTCCTTGTACAGGGTGTGTCCGGATTGCTACCAGCATTTAATCCTTTAACCTAACGCCAAGCAGCAATGTCCGCATTGTTGTGTTCCTGTGTGGGGATGAGACAACCAGTGACATTACTAACATGGAGGCATTCTATCTCAGTCCTCATGGTTGGGCATTGACAGTCTTAAGATTGTAGTCTTGAGAATGCAAATGTCTATGGGTCTCAGATTCCACTTACCATCAGCCCCCTATTTCACCATCTTGACAATGATAAGTGGCAGGTGACAATATGCTATACATTGTAAAGTTAACAAGCTTTCACATCAATGGGACTCGTATCAGATGCGCCATGAAAACTTAAATGTCACCTTTTACCTGTCATTGTCAAGTTGGTGAAATAGGGGGTAGGTGGCCTGTGTGCTCCTTTGCCTTCTCTATACACTGCGTGTTCCCTTCCTCTTTTCATCTACACGTTTTTTAGCAAACTAAATAGAGGCTTTATTCGAATTTGTTTAAGCTCAACATGATTTTATAACTATACTTCGTTCGGATAGGTATTTAAAAAAGTGTAAACAAACCAAACCACGTGGCTCTGCTCATCAACCAATCCAAGCTGTTTGGTCGACGTATCAGTGTTCTGCTCCTATTGGCTGACAAACTGTCATCTGTCAGTGTCACGTGGTTTTTTTAAATACCTATCCGAACGAAAAGTATATGTTAATTCTACTTGTTCGTCTTTCTTTAATTACAGTATTGTAACGCCGCTTTTAGTTCAGCTTAACCCAGGTCGCAAAATTAAAAAAGTACCGAAATCTAGCCTCATTTGTTTTTGAGTGTTCTCAAAATATAAATAAAATAAAATTTACAAAAAGTTCACCTTCGCCTATGTATGTATAGTATAGTATATTATCAGACAGAAGTTTTTGAGGCAAAAACGTCAATTGACTAGGGACTTTCTACCGATATAAAAATTATCGATAACTGTTTCAAATACTGTTTATAAAGTATCATAGTAGATATTTAACGATCACAGGATTAAATAGAAATACACGATGGATGCAATTCAATCGATTTCCATACAAAATAAACTTTTACCAAAAGTGCCTTGCAACAAAGGCATATTTAGGTAAATTGTATGACATTGTGTAGCATAATAGTATACTCTAATATAATACCTGCTCAGTTTTAAAAAAATGCATGGAAAAGACTTATAATTAAAAATATTATAATTAGATAATCATTTATTTTTATCGTTATGCTTATGCCACTTTTAACTTTTGAGTTATGGAAATTGCATGTTCATATTATACGTTATCTCATAGTCATACATAACTGTCATAAGAAAGTACAACTTATCGATAAATTACTATCGTTCGGAAGTCCCTAGGACAAATTTATTCGTGCCACAAAAACTTATATTTCTGTATTTTATACAAAGTATCTTTAAGCAAGCTTTTGATCCAGGGTTCAATTGTACAAATGTTATTACAGCTACTACTGCCATAACGTTTTTATCTATGCATTTGATTTTTATGTGTATGTATTATTGCATGTACCTACTATTTATTTACTTTTTTTTTTCCCGTAAACTATGTACAAGAAAAGGGTTGCCACTTGCCAGCATTTAAAAATTGAACATTAAATTTACTACATATATGTAGGTATGTATAACATGAAACAGATTTCTTTAACTTTATTGTTTTCTTTTGCTCACAACCTTAGAAGAAATTAGATTTTTTTTTAATGTGTTTAATAATTTTTTTATGTCGAATAGTAATGTCGAGTTATTCGACTATTCGCCAAAGTGAATGGCGATTAATCAAAATTATCGATTCGATTAAAAAGAACTACGACTATTCGCTATAACCACTATTCGCGGCAACTCTACTTAATACCGTACATCAGTATGATTAGGGTAGATAGTAATACGGTTAAAAGTGATCTCGGGCACGAAAGTAGAAATCTTGATTGGTTTCTACAAACAAATAGAGATATATATATTCGAACTTCTCTATTCAGCGCACGATATCAGGTCAGTTTTGTGACCGGCGCAAGCGCAACTTCCGCTCATTATCTTCCCTGGCAAGGCCATGGGTATATTATAGTCAACTAGTAACTTAATTGCTACCTAACCGCCGTACTCAGTCACATTTTAGAGACAAATATGTACGAGTAACTCGTCGCTTTTTAAAATAATAGCTATGAAGAATCGCCAAGAAGTAACGACTTGACGATTTTTTCCACCATACGGCTCACATCGCATCGGATCTGAACGGATTTTACAATATTTAAACGATATTAAGCTTGGAATACACGTGCCTCTAAAACGGATCAGTAGCTTGCATATTAGTTAATGGCATGTAGAAGTAGCTGGCACGCAGTGAATACATTTGCAAGTTATATTGGCATGCAAGTTGTGCTTTTGGTATGCTACTGGCATGCGAGTAGCTGTCGCGTCTGTTCACACGTGTCAGCATGGCAACGCCACGCGTCCCCTCCCTCAACGGGCATGCAAGTAAATCAAAATGTTGTGCTAACTATTTTTATGCTAGTTACAGGACTGCCAGTTAGCGTATACACATGACAGTAGCATGTTCAAGGAGCTGGTATGCTAGTGTACAAGCTACGAGCATGTGTATCCCGAGCTTAAATCGTGTACACAGTATTAAAACTCTATAATAATTATCATGCCGCGTATCGATAACACGCGATCGTAGCCGAACATATGCTGCGACGCGCGATCATCTCCATAATAAACATACAATAATAATAATAATAATTGTAATAAACTGGATCGGCTGTCGCCGCATCCGTTCGAATTCTTTCGGATCCGATGTGATGCGAGCCGTTTGATGGAAATCATCCTTTAATTGTCATTAACTGACTCTGGTGCCGCCCGTTAATTGCTAAGCTACTAATGATTATTTTTTACCACCGTAGAACCCTGACGGCATAACAGACCATGCCACGTTCCACTATATTGTATAGTATGAAACCACATACTACATGTCACACCGCTTTACCGCGTTCCGCTACGTTGTATAGTATGAATCCTCATACAATATATCACACCGCGTTACGCATACTTGCATGCGTACATCACACAAGCGGTGTGCCATATTATATTAGGATTCATACTATACAACGCACTAGAACGCGCACGTGCTGGTGCACGTCTACGCGGGCGCATCCGGTATGGCTTGGCCTTTAAACTTGAGCAATAAGGCAATTAATTCGTCACCTAAATGTACATAAATACATTTTGTGGAATGTATTTTGCAATAGGTAGTTAGAGGATAAATGGGTATTAAACTGGGGTCAAAATGTTTATACCTCTTAGAGTAAGTACACACTCAATATAAGTACCACAACAATATAAGTACTTTTAACACTAGATAATAAACTTGACATACTTAAATGTACCTAAACAAATGCAATATACCATCAGCAACACAGCTAACCGATCATTTTATTTGACGACACGTTGGCCTAGTAGGTAGTGACCCTGCCTTCGAAGCTGGGGGACCTGGGTTCGAATCCCGGTAAGGGCCGATATTTGTGCGATGAGCACCTGAGTCTTGGATGTTTTCTACGTATTTAAGTATTTATTTCTCTATCTAAGTATGTTTATCGTTGTCTAGTACCCATAGTACAAGCCTAGAGCTTAGTTTGGGACTAGGTCAATTTGTGTGAGATTGTCCTGTGATTTATTTATTTGTGAGTCTCGTCGAACAATAATGCTCACTAGTGGTCCGTTAACAGTGATACTGTTTGTGCATATTACCTGTATCCTCCACAAAAACACACCACAAAATGTATGTATGTTTGTAAACTCTTTATTGCACAAAACAAAGAAACTCAAATACAATATCCCCAGTTTAAAACTAAAGCATATAAGACAACATTTCTTATTAGAATAACAACTTAATTAAAAATACAATTCTAAAAGTTAATCCATACTAATATTAAAATGCGAAAGTGTGTCTGTCTGTCTGTTACCTCTTCACGCTTAAACTGCTGAACCGATGGCATTATGATTGCTGGGATGGGTCAGTCACCCTATCATCAGGAGTTCACTACTTGTAAGGGTCTGCTCTAAACTGGCCTTAGGGTCAAACAATTAATTGTTTTTATCCCGGAAAATTGTACAGTTCCCGAGGGAGCAGCGATAAACGACTTCTGCGCGGACGGAGTCGCGTAAAAGCTAATTTTGAATACCTTGGTACACGCGGCTGCTTTTTTTATGTTAAGGAGAAGGCACACGAGCACTCAGGCCACCTGATAGTGAGAACCACCTGGTGGAATCTGAGGCCCAGAGACATCGCTTATCTGCGATGTATCAATTCCAAAAGTACGCCGGCAGAGCTTTTATCTATAATGCACTTTCTGGATAAGAAAATGAAGTCGTTTTTCCAATATAATATTATACTGGGTGATTTTGGAGCCATGATCAGGAATGGCCAAAAAACTTGAAAACAAAATCATTTTTTTATATTAAGGAGAAGGCACACGAGCACTCAGGCCACCTGATGGTAAGTGGAATAGTGTAACCCATAGACATTTGAATTCTCAAGACTATAATCCTAAGACCTTAAATGCGTTGCCAACCCTGAGGACTAAGATGGAATGCCTCTATGCTAGTAATTTCACCGGTTGTCTTATCCCCACACCGGAACACAACAATGCGAACACTGTTGCTTGGCGGGTGGTTAATGGCTAAGATGGTGGTAGCTGTTCTATACATTAACTCTCAAATAATTCACCGTTAATGTATGGAACAGGATTTTTTTGCGATTTCGTGGTTGGTCCCATCGGAAAAGTTGTTCGGTATGACCATCTTATTCACTTCTGGTCATTCCTGGTCATTGTTCAAAAATCATCCAGTATAGTTTAGTTTAGTTTATTTATTGCATAGTATAATTACATTACAAATTACATTAAAATTTACATACATCTATGTTCGTCATAACAGGTAGATACAATAATTAAAACAAATTAAAATTTCAATTCTGAGAGCCCTAGAACTACAGTTTAATGTCAACAAATTCTTTAACTGAACAAAATGCATTCTCCAAAAAAAGGTTCTTCAGTCGACGGTTAAATGTTTCATCATTTGATTCACATTTTAAATCAGTGGGTAGGTACTCATAGAACGTCGGGACAATAACACGAGGATGTATGCTCGCAAGCGCCATGCGCCGGGGCACTGCGTGTGCGCAGGCATAATATTTTTAGGGTTCCGTAGCCAAATGGCAAAAAACGGAACCCTTATAGATTCGTCATGTCTGTCCGTCTGTCCGTCCGTATGTCACAGCCACTTTATTCCGTAACTATAAGAGCTATACTGTGGAAACTTGGTAAGTAGATGTATTCGGTGAACCGCATTAAGATTTTCATACAAAAATAGAAAAAAAACAATAAATTTTTGGGGTTCCCCATACTTAGAACTGAAACTCAAAAATTTTTTTTTCATCAAACTCATACGTGTGGGGTATCTATGGATAGGTATTCAAAAATGATATTGAGGTTTCTATCATAATTTTTTTCTAAACTGAATAGTTTGCGCGAGAGACGCTTCCAAAGTGGAAAAATGTGTGTCCCCCCCCCCGTAACTTCTAAAATAAGGGAATGATAAATGTAAAAATAATATATGATGTACATTACCATGCAAACTTCCACCGAAAATTGGTTTGAACGAGATCTAGTAAGTAGTTTTTTTTTAATACGTCATAAAAACATTGATCAAAGCTACAACGAACTTTTATATTATGTTACTTGCTGCTACGGAACCCTTCATGGGCGAGTCCGACTCGCACTTGGCCGCTTTTTTTTCTACTCGCGTAGTACAATGTGCTGCTAACGATACCGCTATCGGTAATCCAATAAGGAGCCTTGTGTGATCGGAACGTTGACATTTCATTGTGAAACGTTTCACAAAGTTCTTTTTCGCATTGCAAATGGCGTGAATTATTTGTTAAAAAAAAAAAGTTTACCGTATATTATCAACAGCTGCTATTCTATTTTATTTATTCAATTATTGTTAAATCGACTTTATAGATTAATTATAATATGTTTACACAAACAATTATTAAATAATTAATACTTACATAACGGACAATAAGTGAATTTAAGAGTTATTATAAAAAAATTGTATTTTAACATTTTTTTAATTTGGCTGAATGACCTAAAGTTCCCGGGTCTTTTCTAAGGTGTACTGTAGTAAAAAAAACAAACGTTTCAATATAGCTGGAATTTGTTTTGTTTTGCTTTTGCACGAAGTTGTTGAAAGTTAAAAGAAAGAAGAGAGTTAATCACTTTTTATGTGTGAGAATGTGTGACTTTGGCGAATTAAGTGATGCAGAAATGTTGACGCCGCCAGAAATAAAACAGGCGGCAATGGAAGTGAGCAGTAATTTGCTACCTTTAAAATCGAAAATGGTACTATATATTGGTATATTGTACATGTTTTATTTTACGATTCCGCCCATTATACCTGGGCAGAAAATTTTGTGCTACTTGTAGGTACATATCCCTTTGAGCTCATAGAAAAAGTAATGTATGCAACTATTCATAATCAGCCATTGAGACACTCATGCGTATCTATTATGACATTCGGCTTCGCCTCATGTCATAAACTCGCACTCGTGTCTCAATGGCCCTTATTATGATACAGTTGCATAAACTACTATTTCCTACTCCTGTACTTTTATCTGTCATTTATATAATCACGAACACTAATAGATAATATGTCCGCAGAACATTCCGTAGAAAACTCTATCTAGTCTATTCCCCTTAACAGCACTTGTGCTTTTTTGAGTCAAAACGACATGCCTAGCTGCCAAAGCTTACACCTAGGTTAATTTGACCAATCAAAATACTTCACCAAATTAATCCACCAATCACAATACACATTGACTGTCAATCGGAACGTTAGGTTCTTTGTGGTATTTAAACTCTTTTACTAATTTAACTCTTTAAAAACATGGTATCAACTAACCAGAATGCAGCTATATTAAAATCGACCAATCAGGTAAAAGAACTCATTTCTCAAATCATTAGGTGTTTTTTAGTCCCTATTTCACAACTTAAATCGATTGCGCAACTTTTTTTTAAAATATAAAACCTGGCAAGTGCACATCAATTTAAAAACAAAGGTAACCATAGACACATATTTTGTCGTTTTCGAATGTTTCCCGCTCGTTTGTTGTTCTGTGCTTCGTTCGTATTCTAGGTATACCTAGGTATATTAATAAAATTTTGTTAATTTAATTTTGCATTTTATTTGAAACCTAGTCGTAGAAAAAGTATTGTATGCAACGGTGTATAACTAAGTCAAAAAATACTCTTTTTTGACCTCTCTTATACAACTGTTGCATAAACTACTAGACTCGTACAGGTTTTATTTAAAACCGAGATTTTTGTGGTTAAGGATGCAACATGCAATTAAATACCTTATTCCTTGTTCGAAACTAAGAAGATGGGGCAAATACAAAAATAACTCGTTTTACATATTACGGTAATCAGTTGGGGACAGTCAGCTAAAACATGACTAAACAATTATTAAAATGAAAACTTGTGCCTACAAAATCTGTTTTAATGACACAAATAAAAATGTTTTACGTTTGTGCGTGTTTTTAACTAGACGTGGAATGTCAATGCCAACATAATTACTTACTAAAACTAAGGCGCGAGGATCAAGCAACAATTAACCTTATACCGCCGGAATAAGATCGTGACGTGAGCATTCAATTGTTGTTCTAGTGTATTAATTGAGTCCTTGCTCCCGACGCCGCGTAGATTAAAAATAACTGATTTGTCAGAGTAACGTTTATCTTTTACAATAGCAGGAGAATTAATCTAGGACAGTTTTGGAGAACCATGTATTGATTATGATTATGAATTAATGATTATTCTGTCAATAAAACCCGTAAAGACACCAGTACCTACTCGACAAAGGACCAATGTTCGACACTGATTCTTACTCAAAGAAGATAAGAGTTATTCATTTGTTTTGCAACAATCAATTTATAACCCTATGATCCTAGAATTAAAAGCTTCTGTCGACTATTGGTGCATGTCAGCTAAAAGTGTCGAACATTGGTGTTGTTACCTTAAGTAGACAATATGAGGATCACATAGAAGGAAACTAACAAAAAACACCGAAAACAGTTAATTTTACTTTAGGTTTTTTTTATCTTTTGACAGAAACACCTGTATTTCGACCATTACCGCATCGCCTAGTTGTTGTTGTAGTTATGTCTCTACCTTCGAAGCTCACAATGCCTATCTATAAGTATATCATAATAAAAAATAATCCCTATTTCCCATGGTCACGGCATCTCGCGAGAACGGCTGAACCGAATTCGCTAATTCGTTTTTTGTTGTGTTTATTATTGTCGGAGAAGGTTCTCAGGTCATGAAAGACAAAAATAAGAAAGTAGCCAAATTAAGAAAACTTAACGACCATATTGACTTTTTTAATGTAGCCTAATGCTTAAGATCATCGGTTTATTTAGCCTCAAATTGCCTGCATACGTAACTTATCGGTGCCATCACAGATAAGTTACGTATGTCAAAAGCTATTTGTTTATCTCTAAGTAAATGAACTCATTAACCTCGATTAGGAAAGGCGGGAAACCATAAAACTTGGCGGGCGCGTTTTTTGGTTAATTTTAGTAATTATAAAAAATTTTCGTGTATATTGGATCAGATAAGTTTTAAAAATTGTAAATATTTCTTTATTTGTATATGTTTAGTGTTTTTAGTGTATAATTGTATGGTAAGTGTGTAATTTTAATTATGGACGAGAATGAGCCCCCAGACCCTGGGGGCACTGAAATTATAGTACCTCAACCAGCGAGTTTTGTAACAATTTCAAATGAATCAAGTATGGATACAGATGCGTCATCAACACAAACAAAGACTCGTTTGAAACGCTCTCGCACACAAAAAATAATTTGCAAGCATTGTCAAAAAAAAAAGACAAAACATAGCAGTGATGCAAATCCTAAGGGTTGCAAATGCGACAGCGACTCAGACGGTCAGCAATCTAAAGTAATTAAAATAGACGAAATATCACAACCTAATTCTCAACGTTATCCTGATTCGGCCAATTCCTCTTCTGCAGACCCCTCACAAAAGTTGCCGATTGGTAGGACTCAATATCAGTTCACAGATTGTGCTCCATATGTTGTACACATACAACGTATTGAGGTATCGCCAAATGATGGTACCACTTTGCACCCGGTTACCTTTGGTAACTTCTTAAGGAAGTTTAATTACAAAAACATAATCAATGGTAGTGTTAAACGGATTGGCAGAAATCGCGTAGCCATGGCCTTTTCTCACTTTGAGCAGGCAAATTCATTCATTTCTGATGCCACACTGACTTCACATAAGTTAAAAGCATTTATTCCCACTTTTAGTGTGACAAGGATGGGGCTTATTCGTGGTGTACCTGAGGACTGGAGTCCTGAGGAAGTCAAAGATAATATCAATGTGCCCATAGGTTGCGGTAACATCATTAAAGTACGTAGGTTAAACTTTAAAGTAATGTCCTCTGGGTCCCCTGTATGGAAACCATCACAATCTGTGGTAATAACTTTTGACGGCCAGGTTTTACCGAAGCGCGTCTTTATGTGCTATAATTCATTATCAGTTGAGCTGTACATTTTTCCTACAATACAGTGTTTTAACTGTTGCCGCTTTGGGCACACTAAAACTCAATGCAGGTCAAAGCCTCGTTGCTTTAAATGTGGTCAAGGCCATACAAGCAACTCTTGTGATATTGAACCCGAGGATGCATCCTGCTGCTTATGCAGTGGGCATCATTTTGCCATTAGCCGGTCCTGCCCTGAATTAAACCGACAAAAAGAAATTAAAAACAGTATGGCACACAATTGTATCTCCTATGCTGAGGCATTAAAATTACACCCCCCAGTAGTAAGATCATATGCTGAAGCAGTGTCTCATCCTCAAATTGCACCTCATAATGAATCCTTTGTCAGTCAGCCAATTAATAAATCATACAAAAAAACAGTATTTTTAAAACCAAAGTTGCCACCTACTTTATCTAAAGGGTACGATCAGAATGCTCACAAGCAGTTGATTAGGGAGTACAATTTACCCTCCCCTTCTAATGGCTGTGCACTTAAAAATAATAACACTGAGATTTCCAATAATAAAACATTACAAGAAATAATAACTGCTTTAATAAGTTTTCTTACTGAATCAAGTTTAAATTCAAATTCACCGACCAACGTTGCCCCTTTATTAGAAATTTTGACCAAATTCTTTTCTACCCAAAATGGACAATCTCCTAAAGATTGTTCAGTGGAACTGTCGCAGCATCATAAATAAGAAAAGCGATCTGCTTTTCTTATTGAATAAATATAATCCTTTTGTTGTAGCTTTACAAGAAACATGGTTAAAGCCAGAGTTTTTTTTTAAAATCCCTGGTTTTTCTGTGTTGCGTGAAGATAGATCTGATGGGTATGGCGGAGTAGCCTTGCTCATCAATAAATCCTTTCCTTTTACCTTATCACCTCTTCCCCCTCACAGCAATGATTATTCTATTGTTGCAGTGCATGTAAATAATATTTTAATTATATCCATTTATATTCCTCATCCATCTTCTATCATCTTTAACGAAATCAACAGTATCTTGTCATCACTTTCAAGACCATTTTTACTCCTTGGTGATTTGAACTGTCACCATCAATCATGGGGTAGTGCAGCGTCAAACCATTTTGGTGAGGAGCTGTTAAACATTCTGGATGCTCAAAATCTCTGTTTTTTAAATACGGGTAGTCCAACAAGAAGAACGGAACCAAGTGTTTCTACTAGCGCAGTCGACCTATCTATTTGCACTCCTGACTTAGCTTCAACCATGTCTTGGCATGTTCTCGCATCTACTTTTGGCAGTGATCATTTCCCCATAGTGATTTCTCTTCCAAATCATCCTTCGATCAATCGATTAAAGCGGACATCACGTTTGAAATACCGTCTTGAGAAAGCAGACTGGCATCAATATAGTTCGGAAGTAGAAAAAGGAGTTACTTCTCTACCACTTATAACTCCAGGAAATGAGGTTATTTGTGCTGATAATTTTACTAAAATCTTGATCGATGCGGCGGACACCACGTTTCCAATTAAAAGGATGTCTAGTAAGTTGCCTTCACCTCCTTGGTGGGAGCGGGAATGCACTGTTGCAATAAAATCCAGAAAAGAAGCTGAATTGAAATACACAGCTGATATGACGTTTGAGAATCTGTCAAACCTTTCTAATATTATTGCTAGTACAAAAAAACTCCTTAAAAAGAAAAAAAAACTCAGCTGGAGAAATTTTTGCTTATCAATTTCACCTAATACTAGTCCATCGACTGTATGGGAAAAAGTTAAGAGGTTCAGGTCAGCATTTAATGATAATGGGATTTCTGTTCTCCCTACTGTTCTGGCAGACCAGTTTTTGGATAAACTTGCTCCGGCCTTAGCTCCACAACGACTAGCTTTATATAGTCCTACTCCTGTAATCGGTGTAGGTCAACTGTCCAGTATAGAGTCCCTTTTTTCTCTTCAAGAACTAAAAGGCGTATTATGCGGATTAACTGACTCTGCCCCTGGCAAAGATGGAATTCCTTATTCCTTCTTAACAAACATCAGTGATAGATCGCTTAATTACTTCCTTAACCTCATTAATTCTATTATGATTACCGGTAACGTTCCTCCATCTTGGAAAATCCAAACAATTCTGCCTATTTTAAAACCAAACAAACCTTCTACAGATGCCTCTTCATACCGACCTATAGCCCTATCTTCTGTTCTATTAAAATTGGCGGAACATTTAATAAAAAATCGCTTAGAGTGGTATATAGAATCAAATGGATTGTTAGCTAACAGCCAATTTGGATTCAGGCGGGGTAAAAGTACAATGGATAATTTGAGTATACTAACCACAGACGTACGATTGGCATTCTCGATAAATCAGTCATTAATAGCCGTATTTCTTGACATTTCTGCTGCTTATGACAACGTTCTCCTTCAAGTTTTGTATACTAAATTGAATACCCTTAAGGTTCCTCAAATCCTATCAAACTTTATTATGAATATTTTGAATGAAAGATGCGTTCTCGTTTCTGACGGCATTTCTGAATTATCTAGGGTTGTTTGGAAGGGCCTTCCACAGGGTTCCGTACTTAGTCCCATATTATACAATATTTATACATTTGACCTGGAATCCTCGCTTAATGGTACTGTTAATGTACTACAATATGCTGATGACCTCCTTTTGTACTATACAGACCGATGTTTAGTTAAAACAAGTGACACATTAAACGTGGCTTTAAACTACCTTCAGGGCTGGCTACATAACAATGGTTTAGAGTTGTCCACCAGTAAAAGCTCAGTGGTAGTTTTTTCTCGGAACAGATTAACTCCACAAGTATCAGTTTTATTTAACAATGTTCCTATTCCAGTGGTTAATCATACTAAGTTTTTGGGCGTTGTTTTAGATGCTAAATTGAGTGGCTTGCCTCACTGTGAGTTCGTTGTAGCGAAATGTGAGAAAATACTTAATATTATTAGATGCCTGGCTGGAGTTTGGTGGGGTTCTCACCCGTTTTATCTAAAGTTAATATACAATGCTTTAATTAGAAGTCTTCTTGACTATGGCACTTTTTTATTAGAACCAGGTAGTAAAGCAGGTTTTAAAAGATTAGATGCAGTCCAATCTAAATGTCTCAGGTTGATAACAGGAGCTATGAAGTCGAGTCCGATAAACGCTTTACAAGTAGAATGCTGTGACCCTCCATTACAACTAAGGCGACAGTTTTTGTCTGACAAATATTTTTATAGAGTTGTCCAATTTTCTCGGCATCCGATTCTTAATAAGTTAAAATGTTTATCAATACATGTTACAACATCGAGGTATTGGCTCCATAAATCTGCTCCTTGTTTAGTAAAAAGTATACAAAAGTTTGATTCTTTAGTTGCTCCTACTCACAGTTCATGGACACTTCCTTTATATACAGGTAGCTTCCAATCCTTGGTTTTATCACCAAATATTGTATATAATTTAAAAATAGACAAACACAATGCCAATACTATTTTTATGTCTGTTCTGTCTGAAATTTGGCCAGAATGGCATTATATTTACACAGATGCATCTAAAACATCTCCCACTGAGTCTATCGGTATTGGCATTTTTCACGCTCAACACAACATCACACAAAAGGTTAAATTTCCTTCTGAAACATCTGTCTTCACCGGAGAGGCGTATGGCTTACTTAAAGCCGTGGAGTACATTTTGCTAGGAAAATTGAAAAACACCGTTATTTTCTCTGACTCTCTCAGTGCTCTCCAGGCAATGGGTAAATACCCATTCGTAAAATCAAGCTTATCATATCCAGTGGTCATTGAAGTTAGAAAGAAACTATATGAATGCTTCCTTAGTGGTTACAATGTGGTATTTGCATGGGTGCCTAGTCATTGTGGCATCAATGGGAATGAAAAAGCTGACAGACTTGCCAATGAAGCCATTTTGGATGGAGATATCTTTCCGTACAAAAACTATTCACATGATCTTTTAAATTTACCAAAATTATATCTTCAAAGGTCCTGGCAGGAGCTATGGTCTGCTAGTGGTGTTATAAAGGGTAGATACTTCAATCGCATCCAGCCAAGTATTCCGTCAAAACCTTGGTTTTTTAAATTGCATTTTAGCAAGAGGGTCACCAGTACCTTAATAAGAATGAGACTGGGTCATGCCTGTACACCTGAACATCTTGCTAAAATCCAGATGATCGACAACTCTCTTTGTGATTGTGGTCTGGAGGTGGGTGATATAAACCACATCATTTTATCTTGTTCGCTTTATGATCGTTCTTCATTTTACACTAAATTAATAGCTCTCCATATTCCTTTACCTACATCTGTATCCTGCTTACTGTCCTTAAATATCCCTAGTATTTATTATCTTTTGGCCTCTTTCCTTAATTGTTATGATATAAAATTATAAATAATTATCTTATTTATGTAACCATACATATTTCTTTGAATCAACTTCCCTGATCCTCATCCAAATTTCAAAATTCCGTGTATCTTATATTTATAAATCCTGCCCTGTTTCCTCACTTTTGACATTGGCATAGTGGCATTCATTGTGCTTATTGCTAACGATAAAAAAAAAAAAAAAAAAAAAAACCTCGATTAGGATCTTGCCCTCATAAACAATTAATCTAGGACACTGCACAAGGCCTAACTTACCGATAAATTAATACTAGAAATAATCTCAAGTGGATGTATAGGTTCACATTTTGCTATACAGGATACACACATAACACACTAATAATAAAACAATAATAATAATAATAATAAAAAATTAAAAATAAAAAATAAATAAATAAATATTTGCTTCGCTATTGTTAATCAATAACACATGTTGTGTTATTTTTACGCTAGCTTAAAAAATATTAGAGATATTGCCGATTCAATAATCCCACTAACTTAACGATAACTCAACTCAGGGTACGCTTGACGATCTTTTTTCTGTGGTTGACGCTGCCAATGAAGATTTGAAACGAATTTTGAGTTGGAGCAATGCGTTTGGGCTAAAAGTAAACCCTTCTAAAACTCAAGTGATCGTCATTGGCAGCTCCCAACTAATTTCTAGAGTCAACTTTGTGAATCTTCCCCCAGTTTTTTTCGACGGTGTTCTGATACCTTACTCTCTCCAGGTTAAGAATCTGGGTGTCATCATGGACCGCACTTTGTCATGGGCACCTCAAGTTAGTGAGATTAGCAGGAAGATGTTTGCAGCTGTAGGTTCTCTCAGACGGCTTCAGAACTTTCTGCCTCTTGCCACAAAAATTGCGCTTGCTCAAAGTTTACTGCTTCCTATTCTAGATTATGCTGACGTGTGCTATTTGGATCTCACCGAAGAGCAACTAGATAAGCTTGAGCGTATTCAGAATTTGTGCATACGGTTCATATTTGGGTTACGCAAGTATGACCACGTCTCCGTTTTTCGCAATCAGCTCAAGTGGCTCACTATCCGTGCTCGTCGTAACTTTCACATTTTAAATCTCCTCTTCAGCATTCTTTTCAACCCTGCAACCCCGCGCTACCTAAAGGAGCGGTTCAATTATTTTAAATCTATTAGAGCGTCCCAAAACCTTCTCCTGTCAGTTCCTTTTTCTTCCTCTAAATTTTACACAAATTCTTTTACCATCAAGGCGATAAGGTTATGGAATGCTTTGCCTGTGGAGGTACGACGTGCTAAGTCTGTTGCCATTTTTAAAAGCAAGCTAAAGGATCATTTTCTGTCACTTCCGTAGTTTTTCTATTATCTCCCTTACTTTTTTCTTTGTTCTATCTCATGCTTCGTCTGTTGTCATTGTTTGGCTGTTTTGGAGGATGTATGTATGTATATATTATATAAATGTATAATTATATGTATTTAGTATGTATTTATTCAATTATTTACTTTATATATTTATATTTAGTATATTTCTAAATATTTCTAATTTCAAAATTGAAATAATTTAATTGTTTTTTTTTTTTGTAGTTATTTAGTTTGAGTTCTAAACGAATTAGTTTACACCCCCTGCCATGAATTTGTGTCCTCAGTTATTTCTCTTACAAGGTTGTCTGGAAGAGATCGCTATTTAGCGGTAAGACCGCCTGTTGTATACCTATGATTTAAATGTACTGTTCCATGATCTGCTTTATTTTTTTTAATTTTTGGTGTTCAATAAAGAGTATTTGTATTGTATTGTATTGATATTCATGGACCCTCTAATGCAGGGGTCCGAGGAGAGGGGAGTGTTGTTAAGTAAATTTATAAATGAAATATCAAATTTAGAATATCAGTAGGAGAGGGGCTTGTTGTCTGATAAGCTGTGCATGAAATTTCAAATTTCGAATCCATTCTATCTTAGTCCTCAGGGTTGGCAACGCATTTGAGGTCTTAGGATTATAGTCTTGAGAATTCAAATTTCTGTGGGTCTCCGATTCCACTAAACATCACGTGGCCTGAGTGTTCGTGTGCCCTGTCCTTATCATAAAAAAGCCTGCAAACAAAACTACAGGTATACAATAGGCAACTGCAGAGAGTGTTATCTCTATACTAGACTAGGTCTATGTTTTTTTTTAAATTCCGGATTAATGAGAAATGCTACTCGACAACAGATGGCGCTTACTTTTACCCAACACTTGAACCTTTTCAACGATAGGTATTCCCGTCATGGTAGCTGGCGCAAAACAGACCCGAGGGTCTAGGAGGCAAGGTTGATATTACCTCTGGTTTTAAGCTGTCATCGGCGTGTGAGTGACGTCTTTTGTAGTACCTACTTGAAATAGCGTTGAAAAGGTTTAAACAATTAAGATGTTCGCCTTTAGTATAGATTTGTTTTAAAAATAGTAGGGGCCAACAGTCAACAATAAAGAGGATGTCTAATAGCGTCTTAAAAATATTGGACATATCCGTTTTTTAACGAAAATACATAATCGTAATCGTACGTTGGCCCGTGTGGTTGCCGGGTTAGAATAGTGCCACTCCATATCTTCCCGTGGATGTCGTAAGAGGCGACTCAGGGAATAAGGGCTTGTAGTATTGTTAGGCGATGGGCTTGCAACCTGTCACTAATACACTAGTAAACATCTCAGCCTACTTGTGCAAAATGTGGATACAGAATTATAAACATATCTTTTTAGAGTTGTTGGTGTTTCTGTAGCTCTGCCTACCCCAAGGGGGTGAATGAAGGCATGATGTTATGTTATACGTAATGTATATTTCTTCCCCAGGACAAAACCCTAGAGATGATAACAGTAGACTACCAGACGGTGCGCTCCGGCAGCGTCACCACGGACCTGCTGTACCTCATCTTCACCGGCTCTGACGAGGAGTTCAGGGCGCAGCACTACCATCAGCTCGTCGAGGAGTATTACCAGCAGCTGAGCGCGGCACTGAACAGACTCGGGCTCGACCCGGAGCGAGTGTACTCGAGGGAGGACTTCGAGCTTGAGTTGGAGGAGGTAAGGGTTTAAGAAAAAAACCTTTCTTTTTTTTTTTCGTGACAAACAATAAGGAACAAAATTCTGACATAAACAAAAGACCTGTGTTGTCACGAAATGGTTCCAACTTAGCGTTATGCTGGCATTCAAATCAGCGCTGGTCTTCCGTTGGAACCATTAAATGTTGTAGAACCAAGATAAAACCGAGTCTATATTATAATAGCTGTTCCCCGCGACTCCGTCCGCATAGAACTTGTTTATTGCTATTCTTTCAGGAACCATCAAATTTTCCAGGATCAAAGAACCCTATGTACCCGGGACTCCAACAATCTCCATACTGAATTTCATCTAAATCGGATCAGCGGGTTCAAAAATCTAATTTGGCAGTCCATTTTTGGGTTGTTTTGGCCATCCGGGCCTGAAAAAAAAAACAAACCTAACATAACCTATCTACGTATATTATGATGTAATTACCATTGGGAAAAATGCAATGGAAAAAATTGGGATCGTAAAAAATGCGAGTACTGATTAAAAATCAATAACATTAAACAACGCTGTATAAAAAAACGCAACGTGAAAAAAAGCGATTGAGAACGATTATGTAAGAACGCGATGTGAAAATTCGCTACTATGAAAAAATGCTTTTGTGAAAATAATCTAATAAATCCCCTCTGTGCTAGTTTGCCTTCTATAATGCTATAAAAAAAGGCACCGTAAAGAAACCGATTAAGGGTATTGTTAGAATTTGCTACAGACTCTAAATGCTATTCTTATGCTTAGGCAAGGATCCGTGCTCAAAATTTGGATATTCTTTTGTATTTTGAAGCTTAATTTTATGGACTATGTCGTAATCAGATTACACTATAAATTGGTACTATTTTGACCTTTCGCATACGAGAGGTTAATCCGGCACTGTCCAGGTGACCTCGAAGTTAGTTCAAACCAACGTTGCTGTTTATTCAACATAATGCGTGCAGTATTTTTAAACACGCATTATAGGGTATTTACCAACAAGTCCATTGTTGGTAAATACCACAATCATGCCGCATGGCTTTTACGATTGTTCCACAGGTTCTTAAACAATGAAGTTTATTTGAATTGATAAGAGTTTTGATGCATGCGTTGTAGGAATTGTAGTAAGCAACTGGAATAATGTAAACAAATAAACGAACACGTTCGATTCAATGGCTGAGCTGCAATAATAATGAAGTAGGCCAAGGCCTAGTTGGGAGTGTCCCTTTCTCCGAAGCCAGCGGTCCTGGGTTCAAATCCCGGTAAGGGCAGATATTTGTGTGATGAACGTGAACATTTGTTCCTGAATCTTGGATGTTTTCTATGTATTTCTCTATTTACGTATGTTTATCGTTGTCTAGTACCCATATTACAAGCCTAGAGCTTAGTTTGAGACTAGGTGAATTTGTGTAAGATTGTCCCGTGATATATATATATATCAGGGGACGAGTAATTAAGGAGAATAACAGTAGAAACAAGGACTTATTTTAAATTTAGTATTCACGAGACTCAAAGCTATGGCCTAAACTTCAATATAAATAAACTCTTTTTTATTTTAGTTAGGTATGTAATCTGTTGGAAGCAAAGCGCACAAAATGACAAGAAATGTTTTTTTTTCTAACGACCTTAAACCATTCATAACGTCGATCCGTGTACCATAAAAACTCGTAACGACGATGATTATAATATGTAGACTGCTGTTTCCCGCGACTCCGTCCGCGTAGAAGTCGTTTATCGCTATTCCTTCGTCCCATTTTTAAGGTTCCGTAGTCAAACTAGGAACCCTTATAATTTTGCCATGTCCGTCCGTTCGTTCGCAGCCTAGTGCAGAGACTCTTAGTACTAGAAAGCTGTAATTTGGCATGAACATGCATATTAGTCATGCCAACAAAGTGGTACAATAGAATGTGAAAAACAATATTTTTTTAGGGTACTTCCCACACACAACGTAGGGATTTATTTTATTTTCTCTTCTACTCTATAGTGTGGGGTGTCGTTGGATAGGTCTTTCAAAAATACTATGGGTTTGTCAAAACAGTTTTTCGATTAAGTAATCCGTTTATGAAATATTAAGCTTTAAAGCGCTAATTTTTGTTAGACTCAAGTGTCGTTGTATTTTATGTCTGTAGTACTTTACGGCTTCGGAACCCTATACACTGAGCATGGTCCGACATGCTCTTGCCCGGTTTTTCGGGTATAAAGTACCCCTATTTCCGGACCCGGACTGGTATCTTAACACCAAATTGCATCTAAATCGGTTCATGGGTTTATTTGTGAAAGCGTAACAGAGAGACACTCAATCACATGGTACAAAAGGGAGCAAACTGAAAATCAGCGCTGCGCAGCAGTCCTGCGAGACTACGGCCGGCACCAGCTGAGTTTGCTCCTTTTGCTGCAGTAAAATATATATATATATATATATATATATATATATATATATATATATATATATATAAACTGTAATTTATGTGTCCAGCAGCAATAAATATTTTTTCATTTCATTTCATTTCACATTCACATCTATAATTTAAGTATTAGTATAGATAGGTAATATATTAATGTTTGTATGTCCATCACGAATGTAAGACCAAAAGATTCAGAATGATTTTATCCAAGAAAAATGTAGTTCTCGAGGGAATAACAATAAACGAGCTCTACGCGAACTAAGTCGCTGGGAAACCAGTATAGTTAATAAAAAATACCTATCTACCTACCTAAACAACATGTCACTGTTTATTTACAGGCAGAATTATGGGGAGTCGCCATTGTCATGCAACTCAATTATTATTTGCGATGCAAACATATCTCTAAGCGCATGCTAATACGTACCTAGTGATTGAACAAAAAAAAACAAGCCAAATGCGAATCCGACTCTCGTACGAAGGGTTCGGTACTGTAAAATTATGTCAGTTGTTTGGGAACCCCCTTCCTTAAATTGGCAAAAATTAAAAAAGTCGTGAATTCAAACCCTATTTGATTTCGAACCAGCATAAAAAATATCAATCCAAAAAAAACAAAAAGTGAGCATTATGGTATGTATACTGTGGTGCACACTGCCAAGTTAAGGGTTAAATATTTGTTTTAATTTGATTTAATTATTTATTGGTAATAGTGAATAAATAACTAAATATTCTTTGAATATTTCAAGCGACCTGTTGCCGTTATCAATATCGAGCAAAAACGAGGAAAAAAACACGTTTGTTTGGGAGCCCCCTTAAATATTAATTTTATTCTGTCTTTTAGTATTTGTTGTTATAGCGGCAACAGAAAGACATCATCTGTGAAAACTTCAAGTGTCTAACCATGATAATATATTATTCTGAAATAAATGCATTAATAATAATAATAACTATCACGGTTCATGAGATACAGCCTGGTGACAGACGGACGGACAGCGGAGTCCCGTCTTTACCCTTTGGTTGCGGAACCCTAATAATTGGCAACTACACAAATAGCTAGGTGATGGATCTACTAATTATAATAATATATAATATAATATCACGGGACAATGTCACACAAATTGACCTAGTCCCAAACTAAGCTCTAGGCTTGTGCTATGGGTACTAGACAACGATAAACTTACTTATATAGAGAAATATATACTTAAATACATAGAAAACATCCAAGACTCAGGAACAAATACTCGTGCTCATCACACAAATATCTGCCCTTACCGGGATTTGAACCCAGGTCCCCTAGCTTCGAAGGCAGGGTCACTCCCAACTAGGCTAGCGTGTCGTCAATTAATGGACAAGGACCAATTATGGACACTTGATTCCTATTTTGCAGAAGATAAAGGGTTTTATTCATTTGTTTTTTACACCAATCAATTTAGGTACCTATTCGTATGATGTCTCTAAACTAAGAGAAGTGTTCGTTATTGGTTGGTGCCTTCAGCTAAAATATCTAACATTGGTGCCACCACTTAAAGAAGACCCGAAAAGGAATAGATCCGTTAAGTAGGTATAGGGATAAGTTCGCCTACCTACATACATTTGCCTGCCTGAACCGATCGATGGTGTAATTTGGTACAGGGATAGTTTATGCATCGGAGACGGACATAAGGTACTTTAAATCGACGACGACACGGCCTAGGCCCTGCCTCCGAAGCCAACGGTCCTGGCTCAAATCCCGGTAAGGGCAAATATTTCTGTGATGAGCGCGAATATTTTGTTCCAGAGTCTTGGATGATTTCTATGTATTTAAGTATGTATTTCTCTATATAAGTATGTTTATAGTTGTCTTGTACCCATAGTACAAGCCTAGAGCTTAGTGTGGGACTAGGTCAATTTGTGTGAGATTGTCCCTGATATGTATTTATTTAATCCCGGAAATTGGCCGGTTCCAGGGGAAAAGCGATAAACGAGTTCTACGCGAACAGTCGCGGGCAAATGCGAGTTCCGTAATTGATTTTTAATGATTAAAGCTATTCAACATGCGTAACGTAAGTGATAACTATTCGTACCATTTAGATAATATGCATATTTGAAGCAGCCTTGACAGGCCGTGATGAGATCACGGCGGTTTATTTGCTATCGTTTTTTTAGGATGACCGAACTTTGACTAGCGCATTCAGTTGAATTTGCGATATTAACAGAATACAGAGCCCATTTGTTGATAATGATAATTCTGCAACAGTCTGCTATTAGTTTTTTAGAATACCCTAGTTGTTGAACAGACCTTTGTTCGATAACCGAACGGTTCGTTTGAAATTTATGCTCGAATGTATAAATTCACAGCTTTTCATTTACCAAAAAGGTATGTACATCCCACCGCAGCTTTAAGCAGAAATAGGCTTCCGCTATTTAAAATAAACGAAATTACATCTACCTTTGATTTAATATTTCTCAGAAACAATATAGGCACTGCCTAGTTAACATACATATTGCGTGTACCTTCTCCATGCCCTTAGCATATAGGCTGGTGTCCAGGAAAAATCAATTTAGTACGTCGTTACATTATTAATAAATAGTGATCTTGATTTTTTAATTTTGTCAATAAAAAAAAATGAAATAAATATCACGGGACAATGTCACACAAATTGACCTAATCCCAAAATAAGCTCTAGGCTTGTACTATGGGTAATAGACAACGATAAACATACTTATATAGAGAAATAAATACATAAAAAAATACGTTTGCGTCACGTCACGCTGTGGCAGACTTTTTAGCCCGTTGTGGCGTCCCGAACCCCCATTTTATGCATGCGCACTGAGATGCGCGTTATCGTTGTGAATTTTTATGTTTTAAACAACAACAAAATACTGGGTCTCTATCGTTTGACCGAATTACATATGCAACAATTTCACTTGCACGAATTTCATATGACATAATTTTATATGCCATAACCATAATGTGCCATAATATTCATTTGCCATAAAGGCATTTTTTCTGAAACCGTGAACTATTTAGAATTGTAATAAAACAAACCTAACCTAACCTATTGGGCTCTCTACGATGGCATGTTAAAATTACCTGACAAATTTACGAATTCAGAAAAAACGCCTTTATGGCAAATGAAATTATGGTATGTGATATTAGGGAAAATGAAGGTTATTGCCAGTGACCACTATGGCAAACGAAATTAGTGCAAATGAAATTATGAAAAATGAACGGATACCCAAAATACGTGTTAAATTTTTTATATTCTGACCGACTAATTTTAATAATAGGTTTATGCAGCCGATGACGCGTCTAACTTGAAGCCACAAACCGCGTAACCAACAATATGTGTCAAATTTAAGTTATTAAATTAGTTGTAAGTTATTAAGTTATTAAACAAAGATATTAAATTTTAATGCTCTCCTATAAAATATTCCACAAGTCAGTTACGAGCCATTAGCAATTGTTGGTTATGCGGTATTGCAGTTTCATCGACGAAATAGAAGCATGTAGGCGGAATGTTCTAGTATAGTCCATTCGCTTAGATAGTGTCGCTATACGCGCACGCATTTGTGATTATTGTAATAAATTAATTCGCTTCAGTGGTGGTAGGACACTGTGCAGGGTACCCGTCCGGATCGCCACCACCATCTTATCCATTAATCTACCGGCTAAGAAACAGTGTTCGCATCGTTGTGTTCCGGTGTGGGGATAAGACAACCGGTGAAATTACTAGCATAGAGGCATTCCATCTTAGTCCTCAGTGTTGGCAACGCATTTGAGGTCTTAGGATTGCAGTGTTTAGATTATAGTCTTGAGGATTCATGTCTATGTGTCTCAGATTCTACTTACCATCAGATGGTCTGAGTGCTCGGGTGCCTTCAACGAATCATAAAAAAAAATGTAAACTACCATATTCACTTACGGGTACACCGCTCGCATTCTTTGTTTACGCGGCGGCATCCTTCGACAAAAGGCGGCACGTGCCAAGGCGGCGCGATTTTAAGCGAAAGAGCTATAGAACACAACAAGTGCACATTATGTCGTACCTAGTGAGCAGACTAAAATTGGTCTTGTTTGTTGCATCACATTGCTGTTATCATTCTGTTATGCCTAAATGAATCTCCTCTTCCAGAGCCTTCCCTACGGCCTGCTGGTGTCCGTGTTCGTGCTGCCCATCGTGACGGTGGAAGCCGCCAACGCGCCCAAGCTGGGCGAGATGGACATGTCCAACTGGCACATCAAGACCAGCCAGCTGTACCCCGAGCGCGTCAACGGCATCGTCAACGACTATATCAAGTGGGGGGTCATTTAAACTGGCGAAGAGTTTAAAATAAACGCGGTGTTCAGAGTAAAATTTGGCAACGTGATTCAATTCTGGAAAGTGCTATAAAAGAGAGGAATAACGGTATACGCGAAATATAGTCGTGTAATTTTTTCATAGGATAAGAAGCTTTGAAAAGTCATAGTTCAGACCCTTCCAGACCCACCGTACCCCTCGGCCGTACCACTGGTGGTACTTTGACCAATTATTACTATTAAAATCGAATTTAACGGAGTCGACGGAGCTCTGCTATCGCAGAGCTCCTATTTCTGGGTAGTTTGGCCCTCCGGGCCTGCTGAAGAACTAACATAACCTAAACCTACCTCATATTTATGAAACTTATTTCTGTCAGTGGTACGGTGGGTCTGCACCCGTTCAGACCCCTTCATAAACACTGTATACAAAATCGACGCCGGGAATGACGTCACAGCTGTTGTTCCATGTTTAAAATCTTGGACCTTATGAAGAAATTTGCATTTATTCCATAGATCAACATAGATGTTTGAGCCAATATCGTTGAATTAAAATATTAAGTAAGTAAATAAAACGAAGATGGAAATTTCAACATGTTTTGATTCTATATAAAATCTTAATAAACGGGTCAAAACTTAGGCCCGTATTAATAAACTGATCTCGGTTTAAATGTCCGTCTCAAGACACGTCAAAAATGACAGCTTTTTACGGTTTGACGTTTACTTTGACGTATCTTGAGATGGGCATTTAAACCGAGACGAGTTTATGAATACGGCCATTAGTGTATTGAGTTTCATATGCTTTTTAACATTTCCTTCTAAATCGTAGCAATGAAACTCAATTCTGATTTTCATGCATTATATCTATTTTCACACAAAAATTGGTAGTTATGCTGCTTGTAAACGGTGCGTGTAGTTAGAACAAAAGGCGTAGGCTACAAACGGGTGTTTGCCGTACCTAATACCAAAGAAGGCATATAACTTTTAAACTGCAATGTAGTAGCCGAAGCATTCTATATTCTATTGGTAACGACATAACATAAAATTTTAAATGCTTATACTATTACAATGCAATTTAGTCGCCTTCTTCGTGGCAGTGTGGTACCGTGTCGCCTTATAAGAAGCTGGACACTTCAGTGCTGTGTCACTTTAAGGTGTGTAAAGCGACTAGGTACAAAAGTGTACAAAGATAGTTATAAAGAGAACTGGGCCTCTATTCAGGTGCGTTAAAACGATATCGTGTTTGACATGTTTAAGAATCGTTTATGTCACAGTCGCCATTATTGTAAATGACATAAGAGTTATCAAGGCGTCACTTTTTAGTATTTTTACCCGAACATACAACGCACAGCATTTCATTTTATTAGCTGTAACGAAAGCAGGGCCTCTATTCAGGTGCGTTAAAACGATATCGTGTTTGACTAGTTTAAGAATCGTTTATGTCACAGTCGCCATTATTGTAAATGACATAAGAGTTATCAAAACGTTGACAATACGGAAACACGTCAAATACGATATTGTTATAATGCAGTTGAATAGAGGCCCAGTACGCTCAAGCTTAACCTTTCAACGCCTTACGTCAAATACAAATGCGTCACTCACACGCCAAACATGTGTTAAGTCATGCAAAATTTACCTTAATCCATACTAAATAACGTCTCTTTTAAACTGTACCTGTGACAACTATAAGTGTCGGTGAAGGCACGACAGCTCATGACTACTTGAGCCGTCGTTGGCGTTCAAAAGGATGCACAATGCTCGAGTCGCTGGAACCGCTGCTGTATACCGTTGTCAGCTCGACGCATATAACCTGAGCGAGTGTCTCAATATGCGTAAGCTACTTGCACCATGTATAAGCAGGTACAGTTACAGGTATAGAAGCGTGTGCAGATATTTTTGACCACATTGTATGCTCCAGTATTTTTGGTGTCGACTGTAAAATGTCGACAATGAGTAGACCTCGGATTCTTGTCGCAATGACGTCACAAAAGGGTAGTATGGGGAGTACATGGAACGGTGTTAATTAATACGAAAAAATTACGAATCGAATAAGTTTTAATAACTAGGCATTGACGACAAAAATTACCTATTCAATTGATCAGTCTTTTGGTATATCATTCAAACCATACATTTGTACGTTAAGTTGGCTTTTGACGAACAAAAAGTGACTGAGAAAACCTAAGCCAAATGTATGGTTTGCAATAGTACCTATACCGAAAGCTAACGTTGATCAATTAACTTGGCATTTTTTATCGCGAATGCCCATTCACCCATACCTTTCAGTAAATGGAACAGTGGAACATAATGAAACATATTAGAATTAACTTTATCAATTTATCAGTTTTAATCTAATTAAGTTTTGACCTAAGATATAAAATATCGTGGATACCTGATTATAAATTTATAATTCTGTAAAACACCATAGACTAGGTTACCTTGTTAATTAACACCGTTCCATTTACTCCCCAAACTACCCTATTGTGACATCATTGCGACGAAAATCCGGGGTCTAACAAAGAGTTTCCTATGACCACAGGCCATTTCGTGACAACAGGCCTTTTGTCTATGTCAGTACTCCTTTTTGTCTGTTTGTCACGAATAATATCTTTCTCTGGTAATATAGTTATTATTGGTTGCAACACGTTGTCCAATCACTTCGCAAGAGGCACGTGCACAAAACGCACGTGCAATTACATTATTACATTGCACTAGCGCTAGAACTTACGGATGTAGAGTCCGAAATATATAAATAATAAACATCCAATAACATGATGTTAATAAGAGCAGTATTTCTATTTTAATGTTACCACACTATCTTCAACTAAGGTAATCGATGTCGCTTGCATATTTTTTTTATAAGTTTCTTTCGCTCTGGACAATTTGTTGGCCCACGTTGGCGCACCTGAAAAACAGCGTATCTTCATGGCACTTACGTTCTTTTGTTGAGATGCGCAGTTTTTCGGCAATAACTCAAAAACGATATACGATAATGTTAAATATAATTTTTGTTGAAAGTATTTATTCGTTACCTTTGTAAATTTTCATGTATTTCTTGTGTTACATGTATTATAATCTTGCAAAGTTGTGATTGAAGTCTTGAGAATGCAAAATGTCTATGGTCTGAGAGCCCACTTACCATCAGGTGGCCTGTGTGCTTGTTTGCCTTCTCCATGCCATGAAAAAGACATTTTGATTACATAATTAACCACAATGGCACTCTTGCAAACCGATTAAAAGCATGGAATTGTGTTATTTGAATTTGGGTAAGGACCAAATAGTTGGACCATAGTTAAGCGTAACCATACAAACGACCAAAGTGAAAAAAGTTCCGTGGTGACATGAAAATTTTCCCTACAAATGTATGGCTATTTTTCGTGTCACAACGGAAAAGTGTCATAGAAAATTTAATTGAGTGAGTTAGCGTGGCCAACTTTTTGGTCCTTACTCATTTATACCTACCCTGCTTAATGTTAATCATGATACAACATAAGTATATGTTTTGTATTGAGAAATCCGTCTGCTTTAAAGAATTTGCTTTGTGCACACGTATGCGACTACCTAGGCTAAGGATTTATTAAATTCTCAACGTGCCGACGATTTATTTTCTGTTGCGCCGCCAGATTTGTTTGTAATGGTTATTGAATAATGTAATTAAGATAATTTTAAGTGGGTATAGCACGCTTACGTAAGTACCTAATGTTAGGATATAATTAATATCAATGTCACTCTGCTAGTTGGTTCTTGTTTGTTTGTTTTTGTGCCCGAGTGATTGCCGGGTTAGAATAGTGCCACTCCCATGTCTTCCCGTGGATGTCGTAAGAGGCGACTAAGGGAAAAAAGGCTTTTGTATTGTTAGGCGATGGGCTTACATGTCTTGCAACCTGTCACTATTACACTAGTAAACATGGTAGCCTGATTGTGCAAAATATAGTTCCAGAATTATCATTTTTTTTTAGTTGTTCGTTATTCTATAGCTCTATATATAACACTCTAGGAATGAAGGCGCGATGGGTCATAGGACAGATTTAGGTTACCGTATTTCCTGTGGACACACCGGAAGTTAAAGTTTTTAAGGCCTAATTTTCTGGCTAAGCCCATACCAGCAAAAACGCCGTCAGGACTGCTTTAGACCTATCATATAAAAACATAACTTATATGCACTCAAGCTCTTAACTATTGACCACAGGAGAGACAACTTTTGTTTTTAAGAGTGTGTATGACCCGTGTATTACTTTATATACCTACTAGTATGTTACGATTAGGAACATTTATAGGACATGCGTTTAGCGTACGTACAACTTAATTGAAATCCGGGGTATCTATGCATGATGTGCGGGAGAGGGCAATGGTGACTATACGAGCTTTACCCCGTCTCTCAATTAAATTGTACTCCTATAGTTGGTAGTGACCCTGCCTACGAAGCGGCTTTCGGTTCGTTTCCCGGTATATTTGTGTGATAATTGCGAGTTTTGGTTTCAGTCGTGGATGTACTTTACGTTACATACATATTTCTCTATACCGGGTGTTGCCTGTAATAGGAGCAATAAATTCAGGGATCGTTTCCACGCCACAAATAACAACATTTATTCTACAACTTTTGACAATAAAATATTGTTAACTAAAAATTTATTAATAAATTTACATTTTCTAAGCAAGCAAAGTATTGCGAAAACTACGAAGTTGCTAGGCTGACAGTAGATGTCAACTAGACTATTGGATGGAGTACATTGAAAATGCTATTTAGTTTGTTCGAAAAAATCCCGATTTTTTTATATTTTTTTTTTATATTTGTAAAACAAATGTTGCTACGTTTATAGAGTAGAAACGATCCCTCAATTTATTGCTCCTATTACAGGCAACACCCGGTATAATCATGTTTATCGTTGTCTAGTACCCTTAGCACAAGCCTAGAGCTTGTTGTTAGTTTGGGACTCAATTTGTGTTAGATTGTCCAATGATATATTTTTAATTTATGGCAATTTGTTTTCTATAAACAAAACATTAATGAAATCGTGACCTTATCCAAGGTTGTTGTTTTTGCTCCGCATTCTACATAGTATATCTATTAACTTGTTAGTTTAACTCTTTCATGCAGGCTTTTTTAACCACAATTGTTTTAGTTACCGTTTTAACCTTAGTACCTCAGTTTAGGGTTAAAACCTCATTGAATGTACAAGAAATGTTAATAAGTCCTGAAATTAATTCCCAATATGTAAATAACTCGGATATGGATTCTATTTTTGTCGAATCATCTAGATCGGTGAGGCCTGAAAAACAAAGCCATTAATTAACATATTTTGTACTATTGTGAGTAGTTAGGTCTGGATTACTATCATAAATTTGTACAGTCGACGTCATAAATATGTTTACACTTTAATACCTTGTTAGACGATTACATATAATTATATATGAAATTGTCTCGGTGAATGAAAGTGACATGATACTAAAGTGTAAACATATTTATGACGTCGACTGTACTTGTACAAGCACGTGTGGACTTACGACAACAACTGTTATTTGGTTTGTAAGTTCATAGAAGTATTTCAGAGTTTTGTGATAATAAAGTTTTGTTTAAGGGAAAATAATTCTGTTATAGTTAATACTTAGAAACTTTCGCGTTTATAATATTATAGTAGGATTAATGTCCACAATGTATGTTTGTATGCATGATGGCATTACGGTTAAGGTGTATCAAATTAGATGTAGTATTCAGTGAATTATAATTAAGTGATTTTTCATACAGGGAAAAATACATATGTAAGCAAATGTTGAAATACATATGTATTTTACTTTATTATGTAATGTGACAAAACGCAAATCAAGCTGTTAAGTGATATAACTTGTAAATAAAACACAATATTGATAATATTTATCCCTTTTATTATCATAGGAATTTTGTTTTCATATAATATCATAGTACAGTGAATACAGTGTTCAGCGGGTAATGACGATCCCGCGGGCTACCCTCGCCTACGGCTCGACATCGCACAAGTTTGGGAACCTATACAAACTGTCATCCGTCCCTTGCACTTAAATCGTTGGAAAGCAACGGAATAATTCAACTTATGCAATGTCAAGCGCACGTATAACCTCAATTTGAGGAAAAGCGAACGACCTCTTTTTCCATCTCTACGGTCGACTGGCCAGTGCCAAGTGACCGACACAGATAACGTAACAAAACACAGCCTTCAAAGAAAAAATACAAGTTTACTTTAGGTCGTCATTGGTGCAACTACATTCTACGCCCTTCTTCCAGACTTCCTTAAATTGGTCGCACACATTAACGTACACAACTTTTACGTATAAACATTAATTTATTATAAATATGTAGTATATATTTTTTCTAAGTTTGCTTCACTAGAACGACAGTGCATAGACAATTATTCGTTTTCTTCATTTGATATTCATACAGTATTCTTATTGTAACAGTCGTTTACAACAAAGGAAAATGCATCGCATTATGACAGCAAAATATATAAAAACATAATTAAATCCGGAACAATTAATAATTTGATAAACTTTTATTTTGCAAAATCGCACGAGCGCCAACCATATTTTCTAATCATAATGCGACACTGAGCTACATGAAACGTTTACCGCAGTTAAATGTATACAACGGTTTAAGTTAGACAGGGATAGATACGTAAACCGATAAACATAGATGTTTCTGAGTACAAATACAAATGCAGTCGTTATAAAGTACGCAAACGCGATAACTAGGCGATATGCCAGAGGTACAGCTATAATATATGGGCTTCTAGTGTCCGACAAAATAACACATTTGGATGCAAAAGTCCCACTGTTGGACAAAAGTCTAGTCTTTACTTCAATAAGTAATCTTGATCGCATTTGGCAAATGCTCGATTACTTTTACCGTTGTAAAGCTGCAGAGCAGATTAAAAAAAATGTTTACAATTATAGTTTGGCGAAAAGCTTTGAAAACCCAACTGCCCGTGTAGCATCAAGACAGGAATGTTCTATTATAGGCCATGGCACTCTTTGGGCGTTTTGAATGCCAACCCAACGATACCCCGGAATTTTAAATTCGTCCAGACGTGTACCTACCCGTGGTGCCCCTTGTTTCATCGACACTCGTTTCAGAACGTGTCGTTCCACCGAATTTCACTTCATCGAAAGCTATTTTCTGCTGAAACCTTGTTTTTAGGTAATCTTGAACATTAATTACGTAGGTTACGTTGGGTTCGACTAGTCTATAAAAGTGAGCCTATACGAGCCTGTCTATAAAATGAAAATTCTGTGAAGTGATGAGTTCTATGAAACGAGTTTCGGTAAAACAATGGTAAACTGTGTAGCCGTTTATACACGAATAAGTAGATACACTAAAAAAACAATTGTTTTTTGTCGGGCAAAAAGAGGGTGAATTCAATTTTATAATTGATTTCCCAAGTAATGCCGAACGTGGTTTTTGCATCGTGTGATTATGTAGTCACACCTGTGAAATTCTAAATTTTATTTGCAATGCTATGAATTCCGACCTATTATTGCTTTCAGTTAGCTTATCGATGGATAAAGCAGACTGAAAAGCAATAACTTACACCTGTACATTGATTTTATTATAGTAGTAAAAAGGTCGTACATTCATAGTGTTGCTTTGGGGCTTGGGGTGTGTAGGTACATATATTTTTGCCTTTAGCTATACAACGATATAGACTAAAACTGATAACCAACAGTCGGGGTAAAGCCACCCAGTGGAAAACATTAAAATATAACATAAAATTAGGTACAGAAGTAGCAAAAACCATTTTGTGGTTTACAACATTGACGGCTGTTAGATACGCCATTGTTAGTCTGAAGAAATCGGGTCATGACTCGACCTCCGCGGCAGTTTGACAACCGGACACTAGATTACCCAGCAAGGTCACGAACAGCTATACAAGCTATATATATTTATATATAAATCTACATACAACGCTAAATCACAAGAATATTATAAGATAGTTATTGTATTATCAGAACCGCTCTCCTAAAAACCAAAGTTGATATGAGTTATATTGTACTATATTTTAACCTCTTCAAACATTCTACTGTTCCTTGTCACCAGGTTACAACGAAAACTGCCTAAAACTTAGGGCACATGCATGCATTTTATTGTTTAACAACCACAAAATAAATATGATCACTTAGATTATGACTGTATACAAAAAACATATACCTAAAATTGAGCACAGACCATCTTAAAACATAGAAGGGGTATGGTTGCAGACTTAAATTGAAATTTTAAGTCTACAACCATATTTAGACGGTCTGAACGCCACCTTTTTTAGTGCGTACGCGCATTTCATATGAGGTCAAAGTTCATGTCCTACACACACAACGACAACTACCTGATAGATAGTATCTCGACCTTTGACATTGAAAATATGTACTTCGACGTCACAATTCAATCCAACCTACGTTGCGTTTGCTATTTATAAACTCCCGCGCATTTTCCACACTTTAATTCATACAATTCTTCATCAATTAAGAGTTAAATAAAATAATCGCAAAAGAGAAATCACAAATATTTGAATTACATGCATACACCCTATTTGTCGCTGTATACAAATTTAACTAACGTGATTAAACTTTAAATACAGTTTTACTTAATACGTTTTAGTTATAACCTGATGACATATACCCAGCTACTTAATCTATAGCGTAGTCGCAACAACTTGATCCAAGCAATTGAAGACCATATTAGGGATCGGCCACACTGACGCGTAAAATACGGTGACGTTGCGTAAACAAAAGAATGGGTCGTACTAATTACGTGCGTCAATTTTGACGGGCCGTAATTTACGCACCGTTAAGCTCCGGTATGGTCGCTCCCTTAATAAGCCCATCTTGGCCGAGATGCCAGTCACGAGACAAGTCAAAATAAACGTCAATCCATAAACTGTAATTTTTGACGCATCTTGAGATAAGCATTACAGTCGAGATCAGTTTATTCACGGTCCTAACTATCCCAAGTTTATTTTTGAGTCTTATTCCGTGATGCGAGTTAACTTTCAAGATTTATTCAAGGGCGAACTACCCAACCAACCATATAGACGTGACATCTCGCTGCAATTCTTTAATATTAGCTTGATAGTGTTACAAGTTCGTTGGCGACTGTCCTAAAGGGTGGCAGACGTGGAGGGCGGCGCGGCGACTGTCATATATACCTGCCGCCAACATTCTTTGCAAACGAAGCTAGAAACTTCGGCGCTGAGCATTAAAGTTATTGTGCGCGTACAAACCGTCGTATCGATGAACTAGAAGTCCTTTTTAACCGAAGTCAAAAAAGGAGGAGGGTCTCACTTCGTCAATATTTTATTACGTTTATGTTGCAAATGATAACATCCGCCACATTCAAAGGGCATTTTGTCCGCCATTTGTATTTATGTTTGTTGCATAAAGAATAAATTAATTAACAATCTGGGAATACTTTACATGACTTATTTGTTAAATTAGACAATATAAATTGTCACAGAAGAATACATTAATAAGTTATCAGCATTGAACCCAATCACAAGGCAGCCAACGGCTAAGAGATATATCTTTCTTGCTCTAACGTTTTATGGCGTCAAGTTCCAGAAGAGTGATGTAGTGACGCAGGTTTGCCTTCCTAGAACGCCTAGTTACCTCGTCCCCCCGCGTCAACCACCCGCGAGACGATCGCGCGTAAACTTGTTTTGAATATAGCGTATAAAAGCGATAGGGAAAGTTCATGTTAGAGTACATAGCAGTAATCTGGGACACCAACTGGTACAAATAATATTACACCATCGCTTCACAGAAGCATATTATAAATATTTCGTTGCATATATAAAAGCTGCGAATAATAAACATTATATTTAGCATATACATAATTATTTAGAAACATCGATATTGCAAAATTAACTTTGTGAGCTCGTCTGCCACGACGACAGATTTTATTTATTAACTATTTTTTATGGGTTGTATAGATTAAGATTAAATGGACTTGCGTTCTACCAATGGCCTAATGATTAACCATATTCCGGGAGCCATATGATACTCGCTTGGTTCTACTTTAACTAAACCTTAAATTTTCAGTGTAAATTGTTGATGAATTTCGACATTAAACCAAATTTACACTTCGCTTCAACTTAAATGGTAAATTTGCAAGTTATAGTCCATCAACATTTCAGCCGGGCCATTATACGTCTTTATCAATGTGGATGAACGTGGATAAAACATGTGTCACTGTCTAACCATTACGTAAGTGCGAGGGTAATGGATGCTTTATCCACCTCGACCTTTACGATCGACTGTAATGGAACGCGTCGCAGACGCCAGGACAACGTCGCAAAAAAATTGATAGGGGACGACTGTTAGTATCTCTGGGACCCTAGAGATGTCTAACGCTAACGTTAACGCTTTTCGAAAACGGGAACTTATATCCTATCCTATCGATAGCGAAAACTGTCTAGGGCCACTTGTAGTTGCGTGCCTACTTGTAGAAATAATATAAAGTGAACTAAAGGTCTTACCGGGAACCAATCACGACATTCACGACAGATTTTCTTTACCTTTACAATTCCTTGCACTCTATTCTTTGAACAACTATTCGCATACGACTGGAGATTACTCCAATATCTACATTTTTATCGCTTCCGACGCAACTGGTAACTTTATCTAAAACCGGTAACGCCAAATGATAAAGTAGACCGAATGTTAACGATCAAATTACTTACTTTAAGATTACAAAAACCATTCAACAAGTCTCGTAGTATAAACAGTATTGATACTTGTGTACTATTTTTTTTTTCGCTTATTTCGCAACCTGTTAACTGTCTATCTAATAAAAAAGCTACCTGTGCTTTTATTACTGAACATCATTTTAAATGTAATTAGAATCGCTAACAATACTGCTTGCCGGGGGGAAATCTAATGCATGCACAGCCTCCCAGATCCCGTGCATCATGTCGAACATTAACTAAGCCAACTAAGTGGGACGCCATCATCATAAGTTAGAATGAGGAAAACATTATATATTCAGCAAGGGTGATAAATCCCACACAAGCCATCACTACGCATCGGGTGTTATTCTGTCCCATACATTAGCGGTGCAGTGTACCTAATAGGGTCGGGTTCGATCCTGCTGCACTATGCCACACGCACCGTCACTACCGACTTATGCTTAAAATTACCTGTATTTTATCAAATTCACTATTTTAGCTTTTCAATACACATATACAAGTCAACGTCAAGAATTAAAGTTTTTCGTTTTGCTATAAATCAAAGTACATAATTATAAATGTATACTAGATAACAGACTCGGTTCGAGCGGCTCGCGTGGAGTGCTATTGTATATATTCTACACAAAATATAGCTCAGATATACGACTTTAAGCAATTGACTATGAAGGTTCTCAGAAAAAATATACGCTCTAAAATTTCCAATAACATACAATAAATGTTTTGAAAATATATCACTACAACACTATACGACTATATAAATAAACTTTATCAAATATCAAGACTATTAAGCTAAGTACAAATTGGGATCTCGAGCCACCTGATTGGCCGTATCGCCAGCCGTTGACCAATCGGGTGAATCGAAGCCAGCGTCCAATTATTACACAGCTTTTAAATTATGAAACGTCAAGTGATCAAAATGGCGTCCACGCGGACCGACGAGCCCAAACAACAGCGCCTAAGAAAGAGATAACAACTTTAGGATATACCCATAAATACGTTGGTATTTTAGTTAAAGGTTTACACAATTATTACATTATCTATAGCTAAGTGTGGCTTGTCCAGACATCCGACCAATAATGTTGCCATGTCTTGACAAGCGTGTTATAGTAATTATTGTTTCGGAGACGCAAGGCCCGTGCGCACAAGCGAGTGTTGCCATACAAGAAGGAATTGTTACCTCTATGGGCCCCGAAACGGGCAAGCTTTCTAATTAAAGCTAACGTTTTAAGCGTAACAATTATACTACATAGAAAGGGGAGTTACTTTGAACTGCTACTTGCTCCAGGGTTAGTTTTGAGGTGCTTATTGTCAAAATTAACTGTAGTCCGACAAGTCATGGGGACGCGGATGATATCAGTGTAAAGGCGGCGGCATTAATGTGGTCATTTACAGAGAACATCTGGCTTTTTATTTTAGAAAACCATTATCTATTTCATATGTTCATAACTCTAGCCGTATGGGTAAAGGCTTTGGAAATATTCAGCGTAGCGCCAATTATAATTTGACACTCCATTTACGCGGCATTACACCCCACTATGCATATATATTAACTCATTAACGCCCGCTGTCCTCGCTTGGGTACAGCTAATAAGGTACAAAATGTACCTTACTAACTTACTTGCTAAGGTTTATTTTGCATATCCAAGAGTGTACATAGAGGGCGTATATGGGTTAATCTGTAAGACATAAGGTACTGCTGGTAGACTACAAAAAATCCCAAATTAATTTGTCAATTTTTTGTTGTTGTTGTTCTCTAGTTGTTGCCTACCCCACTCTGGGAATGAAGACGTGATATTATGTATGTTACTTTGACAAACCGCTTCAATTTTGGAAAGCTTTTCATCCACGTTAATAAACACTTGTCGTACTAATTTGTAATTTAAAACTCTCACCTGAAATTAACTTTTCGATTGGCCTGTTAAAGAATAGTCGATTACAATGACATAATATGCAGCATTTGACAGTAGCATCCCCTTTGACAGTAAAAGAGAAACCGTGTTACCAAAAAGAGGGAGACAACCATTATTTATTGCGAAGTATCACGCGTTCTTTTAACTCGGCCAAGCAGCCGAAGAAATAGTTTTAGAAACTCGCAGATATTTTGCTCAAGCGTCCTAACCGAAAAAAACGATTTTTTTTAAGTAATTAACATATTTTTTATTGAGCATTCGGTGGTTGGCGATTTACATAGATTTTCTTCTCTTTGGATTTTTGAGTATAATTCCCATAGATAATTCTACATAAAAGGTGATGCCTTTTCTCCACTTTTCAGCGTTAACATAATTTAATAAAAATTGTTATCTTTTAAAATGATTGAAATGCAACAAAAAGAATTGTACTTCGATGAATACAAAAAGGAACCGATAATATCCGTTATAATTTTTAAATAAAAAATAAACATTTACAACTAACTTACAGAGTACAATATTACAAGTTTCAAAATTAAATATTTTACACTGGTTTATTCCCGCAATATTTTTCATTAATAATAGATATATCAACATATTTAGCAAATATTACTATAGTGCTCGGCGGATAAGAAGTGAATCCTGACACCTGTCATTCCAGTATAAATTATAACCTCAAACCTAATAGCTTATAAATTGTACTGCGATGACATCTGTCAGGATTTAGTTCTTATCGGCCGGGCACTGTACGATTCATAACAACGTATTAACCACAGTAATATCTTAGGACCAGGTCACACCGGCAGGAACTTCAACGCCAGACCTAGTCTAGTCGCCTGTCTAGTTGGTGCCACTCATGGAGGCTAATTTTCGCCCCGTATGGTATGCTTGTTACCACAATTAGTGCCACGCTGTAGCACCTAGCGAACAGCGAAGTTGCCACGTCTGACTAGGCCCATGGAACTGTCGAAAACACCGGAACCAAACGCTTCAAACATATAGCAAGTCTAGATTAACATTCAACAGCATTATGATATATGATCCTAAATAACGTCGACATACAAGAAAACTCATATAAAAACAATATAAATTTACAACATGGACACGTTATAATACAATGATCCAGCGTTCGCCCGTGACTCGCGACAATTTACTGGTTTCTGAGGATAACGTTTATTAAAAAATCATCCTTTTCGCCGCCGCTGACGGCTAGAAACCATAGATGAACCATAGCTCAAAGACATTTAGGTCTATTTTACATCGTCCAACTTGAACGCTACAGCCGTCACTGGCGGCTAAAAGGTTAAGAATCTCTCAGACTGCGACAACCTACAGTTTTGTGGAACATCTCACGCCGTGGGGCCCTAGCTTACAGTATCTCCTATCCACAAAGGTACGTCCCACCACTTATTCCGATGCGTAACTATAAAATTAAGTAGTTGGACGCTTTTATGAATTGAAAACACTATAAGGTAGCCTTACCCATAAGAACTTTTACGTTTGCGTTTCACTTCCTATCTCGCTAGGTTTTTCTTCATATCAGGTGTAATTTTCATAAGGTATATTAAACGACAAAGGCTCAAAAACAAATAAACCTTACATAATTCAATGCAAAGTGGAGAAGCTTAGGCCTCGAGTCCAAGCTCGAATTTATAATAAATACTGTAGTTTCAACATTGCCTTAATAATTTACAAATTAATCACAATACTGCCCTCATAACGCAATATGAAGTATCTCAAATTCAATAGCCAAAGCAGATTAAATTCTCTCCCGTTATCAATAAGGTTGCTTTTGCTACAGGGGTTTTATCTGAGATACTGCCATTTTTCTTAGCAGGGCAGAATACGAATATGCATATTTCTACTAAGCTTTTTATTGCAGTGTGTCCAACGCGTCGGAACCCCTTAATTATTTTTTTTCTATTTGACTAGCGATCGGATTTTTGAAGACACGCGTTTTATATCAGAGGCAGAAAATGTGATGATTTGACGTTTACAAAAAACACCGTAAGGGTTTTTAAATTAATATAAAGGCCTACCCGTCTTTCCCACGATTCCTTCACTTCTCAATTTATATATAATCACTACAAATATAATGTCAACACGGCGGGTCTGCCATTTAAAAAGCGTTTATCTCAAAATATACTAAAAGTATTGATGTCAGACTAATGGTAATTATTTCAGATATTTAAATGTCTACACTTGTGATAATCAAGCTCGATTGAAATGTTAAAAACGACACACCGCACGAATGTATGATTTAAATAAAAGGCAGTTAAAAAATTTAATATGCAATCTAATTAAAATACGAACTGGTATTAAAATGCATCGAACAAAAATGGTATAATGTCAGGTTTGAGTTCTCACTGGGATGATCAGAATCGAAAGAGTAAGTTGCGACTCATAAAGAAAGAAATCTAAAATTTCACGAGTATGCTGTCGGATTTAATTATGATTACCAATACTCAACCCTCAATACTTTGAGCATCGACTGACTATCACCTAAACTATCCTCTGACATTGCCACTATACGATACGACTCTCATGAAATCATGTAAATCAGGTGATTAAGGGCCTGTTGTTTGATCAGAAGACTAACTAACTAATTGTTCAAAATCGTACCTAATGGTTAAAAAGGAAATGTGTCAAAGTTTCGATTCTTTATTCAAATTTTAACCATTCGTTCAGTTAACTACTGACAACACGGCCTAAGGCGGCCAAGTCACTGGGCATCTACGTCCAACGGGATCCTATAATTTCATAACCAATGTCTCACAATTGATTCATTTCACAAACATATCATTTGACAACCCGCGTTTTTTTCCGAAACTGTAATTAATTCTGGATTTATTTCAGGACTATCGTGTGGTTAGGTTGGTTTTATAAAAATCCTGAAATATTTGTAGTTGCAGAAAAAACAGCGGGTTGGCAAATGAATAGGTTGCGAAACGATGCATTTGTCAAAGATTTGTCGGCGAAAAGGCAGAGAACCACGTCCAACTCCTTACTCTGCTTTGCAACTGAAGAATGAAAGGAATGGGGGAATAGACCTGGGTCATTATTACGATCTAGATTCTTCGAGTGATTGAATAAAAATGCGGATACACTAGATGAAAACCAGCGACATGGTCTCTTTCTGCGATGTTTCTCAAAGTATGAATCGCGACCCAATGGATAGTCGCGCGCAGATATTAGTCGTGCGACTGGCCGGCAGACGGAAAATGGATTCCAAACTTTTTTCGTTGGATCGCGTTCTACAAACACTGCCTTATCGCGTTTTGATCTGTTGCAACCGTACACCAAGTATCGGTGATACCGCGCCTCAAATTTAAGCATCAAAGCTGAAATACAAGCCATAATTTGACCAATATCACTTTTCCTGCCTCGATATAGCCAAAGCTAATTGTAGTTCGGCGTCTTCTCGGAGCGTGGCGTCGCGCCGCCGCCGCTCGGCCTCCGCCTCCAGCTTGGCGGACTCCGCGGCGGCCCACGCCCACTGCTGCTCCTCGGAGGCCAAGGTCTCGTTACTCTTCGTCTCCTTACCTTTCTTTTTCTCCTTCTTCGTCCTCCCGATGCCACCTATCGTGTGAACGAGACTCTTCGCGTATTTGACAGGTTTGGGTGACTTTTCCTTTTTCGCTGGTAGAGTGGTGGTCGGCCAGGTCTCGTTTAGATTTTTGTTCTGGTCCGTCGACCAGTCCGCGGCCCAGTTGTCAGTTTTGTTGGCCCAGTTGTCGGTTTTGCTGGATTGGCTCCAGTCGTCTTTGCTGTTGCTGTTCCACGCGTCGTTACTTTTGGCTTGGGTGGCGGGTTTGGACCAGTCGTCCGAGGCCCAGTCGTCCTTCCATCCCCAGGCATCGTCGTTAGGCATCTTGGGAGCGGTGGCTTTAAAGTCTGATCTGGAAGCGAATGGGTCGTAAGGTACGGGAGGAGCAGAAACGCGGCCGCTTGGTTTTTCAGCAGCGCGCTTGGGGAAGCCTCCGTTAACATTGAAGAAGTCGTCGGTCTGGAAGCCGGCAGCGGAGCTGCTCCTCGCGAACGGATCCTTCGCATCCGTGGCGTCTTTGAAGGGGTCTTCTATGTTGAAGGGGTCTTCGTATCTGTAGTCTTTGAACGGGTCCTCGGCGAAATCCATGCCAGTCTGGACGCAACACAAGCCGGTGAGAGAGTTAAGAGCATGGGGGGAGTAATAGGGTTAGGGGGGGTAGGAAGGGGTGAGAGGGGTGTACGCACGTGCCGTTTCCGCCGCCGCTGCGTCCGCTTAGCGCTGCAAGTGGGGACAAGCACGAGCAAAGAGTTAGCATGTTAGTGCACGTCGTGTTAGATGGATGACCACACAGCGTTACTCCGGTGATATTATTATATGAAATGCCACTGAATATTTCTGACAGTAAATCTGTATGTATAATTTTGATTGTATTTAAAATTCTACAATCAAATTTGAACTCTATTACAGTCGCCACGAAGGTTTGGGCTCAAAAATATCAGAGACGTCTGTATTATTCGAGGCTTAGCATGTCTAATACTTGCATAATTGGTGTACTGCCCAAACTATCATCCGGAGTTACTCAACTGGCATATAAAATAGAAAACTAAAAAAAATCGGAATAGGGAACATGCATATTGTTTTGCTTTCGATCTCTGGAAAGTGCTATGGAAGAGAGGAATAACTGTATATGCGAAATAATTGTCGTGTAACTTAAATAGCATAGTTCAGACCCGCTTCAAAAACACTATACAAAATCGACGACAGGAATGACGTCACAGCTGTTGTTCCATGTTTAAAATGTAAGGACCTTATAAAGAAATTTGCATTTATTTCGTAAAATATTACGTAAATAAAATGAGGATGCCGAAAAATTCAATCTAAACATAGAAGTTTATTATTTTCAACAAGTTTTGGTTCTATATAAAATCTAAATAAACGGGTCAAAACTTACAGTATTGCGTTTTATATGCTTGTTTTACATTTTCTCCTAAATCGTATAAATGAAATTCAATTCTGATTTTAATGCATGTTCTCTATTGAAATCCGGTTGATTGTCAGTGTACACTTGAAGACGTATTTATTTTTAAATATTAACAAGAAGTAACGCTGTGTGCACAGTTACATTAAAAATATTTACATACACATAGGTTCCCATAACAAATGACAATAGAAAATTAGAATAATTTAAATGGGATGAGGATGTTAAATAAATGCACAGGAAACAGCATGCGTGCAGAGATAATAGATTTACACCTAGAACGTGGCTATAGCAAAATAGGTCGTATCAATTCGGAATAAAGTGTCGGTACGTAGAATGAATATAATTGACAGCTACGTGAGAGGCAAAAATAATAATTTAGGGTGGTTTTAAACTTGAATTAATTTTGTAATTGTAACTAGTTAGGTTAGGTTAGACGCCCCAAAGTATAACAATCAAATGTACCATAAAAATAACTAAGAGCATATAGATTTAATTAATTTTATACTGCTGTTGAAAAACAAGGCTAAAATATAAGTATGCATGTCCTAGATCATGAAAAAAACAGAAAACCCAATCCAAGAAGGGTTTAAAATAAAATGATACATCCACCATCGTAACGCGTAAATTAACGACAAGCGATCCCAAAGCGAGAAACAACGATTATTCGGAAGATATTGAACTTGCAGTATTTTCAATTGACGTCGACGCGCCTCTATAATTAGGTCAATGAAGGACGATTGCTGTGACAGCAGTATTTCGTATTTCAAACACAGCGTAACACACTCTTTGAATGCCACCTATTTTTGAAGGATTGTGACCACTGACACGACGGCCTAACATTTCAACATGCCCATCAATTTGGGCAAAACTAGCATGGATTCTGATTTTTGATTCAAAATGTATGCATTTTTGATAATCGATATTCGATTACGTTCCCCCTCTCTTTGCTTTGATTAAAATATTATAAGCATTATACCTAGCTTAATTATGACTGTGTCAAACGACACCTCATAATGTTAAAATCCATCAAGCCCTTTAGACTGCAGAGCGTGCCTAAGAATGTATTAGGGCATTTTCAAAATAAAGTGTACCCTAGTTCAGGAAAATTAAGAAACGTTAATTTAATCAGTTTTGTGACGAATACTTGCCATACATTTATATGGGTTAGGACCAAATAGTTGGACCATAGTTAAGCGTAGTTAACCATACAAACACCAAAAGTGAAAAAAGTTCCGTTGTGACACGAAAATTATCCCCACAAATGTATGGCTAATTTTCGTGTCACAACGGAAAAGTTTCAGAGAAAATTTAATTGAGTGAGTTAGCGTGGCCAACTTTTTGGTCCTTACCCATCTAGCTAATTTCATCCATCACAAAACTGAAAGAAGTTAACGTTTCTTAATTTTCCTTAACTAGGGTACACTGTATTTTGAAAATACTTAATACATACATACACTCGAAAAACAACCACATCATTTAATTTACTGAATATCGTCGTTTGTATCAATGTGGTACTTATAAAAAAACACAAACATAAGTGTAATAAACAAGTACATACGTGTTTTATACGAGCTGTCACAGGAATACGTCTATATTATTTATTTATTTCAAGTCTATTTTATTTTACGTACAGTAAGTTTTGTTAACAATATTAAGGCACGATATTAATGAACCCCACTTTTATTATTAGAAAGGAAAAAACAAAACATGAACAAGATGACGTCATTCCGACCACTAAGCCCAAAGCGGGCGTAGCAAGCACTGATATTCTTTTTTTCTTATTATTTAATAATAATAAAAAACAGAAAACGTACTTAACATACGTACACGTTCAATATGCTGTAAGACAAACCTCTATAAGCACGATTTTTTTCAGAACACCTTTTCAAGAAATTCTAAGCATTGTAGTAAGGTGTATGTGATTTAAAAGCAGACAGATTAAGGAGCCCAAGATTCAATAAATAAATATATACAATTATTAAATTGAAATATATTATGTGATGTGCACCCACCAACCCGATAATAATTATTATGAGATGCATATTAATATTAACTGATACCATCATGTTAGGTTAGCTCAAACCTCATTACATTACAGTGCAAGAATCAAAATATAAAATAACATTTCAGTAGAGAAAGTTAAATGTACTATAAGGTGTAAAGTGTGAGACAAATCATTGAAATTAGAATCAAAACCCAGTGCAGTGACAAAACACAACTACAGGGAATTATATAAAGGAAAACGAGATGGAAATATACGTGACGCAATTCAAGGTTTTCCTAGCTTCAATCCAAAGTTTCGAACAGTATAGCATACGTAAAGAACAGCATACATAATCAAAACTCTGCAAATTGGAACAGTATACGTAAAAACTTTTTGGAACAGGTGGAAACGACTGCTGGCTAATACACGGCGCTTCGCTACCTCACTCCCCCGGTTTAAAAAATACCGGTTAATACCGTTTTATATCGGTTTCGCTCCGAACTTTTCTAAGGCACGCAAACGTTTTGAGAATTTTATTTCAACCTTTTTAACCGGTTTATTCCAGGAGCGGCGAGTCGAGAAACCAAAAGTTATGTACTGAATAAAAACACTAAGCGGAGCTTGTTTATGGTGCGTAACGTGCGTCTGGATTAACCGGTTTATTTAGCTCCAACCCGGTTATTTTTAAAAGTACTTTATATAAGGGTTTCTTCAAAAACCGGTTAAGAAAACCGGTTTATGCAAACGGTACCGAAATGAAAAGGTTTTGCGTCAAGTACATATTAACGCATTAAATAAAACGATTTAAACGGATTTTAATCGCGTATATTATTTTGACTAACATCCCGGACGTTTCGAGACTTTTACAGGTTTCGTTTCAAGCGGAACTAAATAAATGCGATTGAAATCCGTTTAAATCGTTTTATTTAATGAGTAACAATCGCGGACATCGAAGGCAACATTACATATTAACGGATTGAAAATTTAACCGGTATCCGAGCCCTGCCACCAACCAAGACCGCCTAGACGCGTCATCGTGTCGGCGTCTGTCCCCACATCAGTCGCGCACCAACTTGTTCATTCTCGAGCAAGTTACCAATCTTAAGCCAGTTTTAGACTGGCTATAAAATTGCAGAAGTTTATTGTTGTCTTATTCTAACTGACTGCAATCGACTTCTGCAATTTTTATTGCCAGTCTAAACCTGGCTTAAAACTACGACCAGGTCCATCGCACTCCGCACTTACAGCTGGGTCCACACTGTAGGGCTCTATCGGAAAGTGCGTGGCAAATCAACAGGATTTGTTACACTAAATGTGGACAGTGTAAATAATGCGTTCGGGATGGGTCACATAGCGACAATACGTCGTAACATGACAAATTCCGCCTTCGTAACCACTGACACGGTCACGGAATCATATTACTATGAAATGATACAAATCATACAAATCGCTCATTGATTCCAAATTCATTTGTTTTTGAATTGAAAAATCTTATACCAACAGCATATAATTTTATATGTAACACTAATTGATTTTGTAATGTGGCCGTTTTGTATTCATTGAAAGAAGTGTGGACCCACTTTTGCATCATTATGCTCTCCGTCGCATAGCACCGACACGTGTGGACGCAAAATGATGCAACAAAATGTCTTTCTTCTCTACAGAGGTCACTGAGGTTTTACGTATTACGTACATTTTACTTTCTCTGCCGATACAAACAAAAAAATACATGGTAGCTTCTACACGCTGGTCCGCATGCCGCTACAACACTAAGGAGGGGAGGAGGAGGAATGGGAACAAAAAATAACAATAAAAAAATCTGGAAAACAAATCATTAGCGAGAAAAAAACTAATTTTTCGAAATGGGATACTTTGAAGTTAGTAGATAAGAGAAGTTAATGCATATTGATAAAATTGGTAAAGTTCAAGTTATCCTATTTCGGTGATCAAATAATATTAAAAAAAAAAGAGTTCTTCTCGATACAACTATATTGCTTTTGTCATTGTTATCGTGTTTTTTTTAATTCAGCCGCCATTATTGTCAAGTAAATAAGACCTCTCGTGATGTTGACAGTACAATATTACATTAAAGCAATATGGTTTAACAGAGTAGAATAAAGACCCAAAAAATATATTTAGTGTATGTGTAAAGTAATTTATGTATTTTTTTTAATTTTTATTAAAATTATTCCATTTTGCAAGTATTTGGAGAGTTTTGGTAACTTGGCTGTAGAATATTTTTTTAATACACGTTTAAGAAAACAGGGAGCAAATTTTATTTCAAAATAAATACTTATCCATATTTCAATGAAGTTATAAAAAGCAGCGAAAATAATTACGAAAGTTACGTAGAGTGAAGCAAGTTAATTTATAGGTCTATTTATAAAAAAAAACTATCATCTTTTCTTGACAATTTAGTAATTCCAAGTATTAACCATTCATGGAACAAGTCTCCGGGAAGGAACATGTAAATTGTAATGAAGTAAGTAAGTATGTGTGTGTTTCTCCGTGTCCCCCGTGTCCCCGTGTCCCCCGAGTCCCCGTGTCCCCCGTGTCCCCCGTGTCCCCGTGTCCCCGTGTCCCCGTGTCCCCGTGTCCCCCGTGTCCCTGTGTCCCCGTGTCCCTGTGTCCCCGTGTCCCTGTGTCCCCGTGTCCCCCGTGTCCCCGTGTCCCTGTGTCCCCGTGTCCCCGTGTCCCCGTGTCCCCCGTGTCCCTGTGTCCCCGTGTCCCCGTGTCCCCGTGTCCCCCGTGTCCCTGTGTCCCCGTGTCCCCCGTGTCCCCGTGTCCCCGTGTCCCCCGTGTGCCCGGTGGGCGTGTAGGTGGCGGCACACGTACCTTGTGCGGCGGGGTGGGGCGCGGCGGCGCGGGGCGCGGCGGCGGCGTCTTGTGCCGCTTGGGCGGCAGCGACGGCGTCGGCGACGCGCGCAGCGGCGCGTGCAGCACCGCGAACGGGTCCGCCTCCCACGCCGGCTGGGGGGCGAGGCGGATCATTACTCACTTCCAACCCCTTCTTTTTATATAAGTACGTCCCAGAAGAGAAAGCAATAGAAGAAATCTTCGCTGCGTTCCGAATCACGCTTAAAGTCCTCAGAGCGCGCTCACGATCGGTCCGAATCACGCTCACCAACGCTTACGGCGTTTAAAAGAAATGTCATGACGTCATGGATGGCGCTCACGGTGCTCACACTTCCAGGCACGGGCACTGTGAGCACGAAACGTCAAGTTGACGTTTGACGTACTGTTTGGATAAGAGATCGCATATTATATTCAAGATGTTTTGAAAAATCACGCAACGTATAAAGCATCATACATGTTTGTTACCTCATTGACTTATACCATCTCAACAGTGACACTATAATGACAGACTTTCCTATTTGGACTTGTCAATTGACCAATTTTAGATTATAAACATTTAGCGCGCTAACGAGCGATCCGAAACAAAAACACGCTACACTGCCTTGAGCGCGCTAACTGAATCGGACCGGCCGTAAGCGCTGTGAACGTTGTGAGCACCGTGAGCGTGATTCGGAACGCAGCCATTGTTTACCATGATCAGTTTTAATCATATTTACATGTTTTGGGTCATAATTATATTAATTATTGCAAATCATAAAGTTTTGAAAAAGCTATTGTTTCCGACTGTACTTATTTTCAAACCAACCCTAATGAGTCCAAGGACAGTGGATCTACTTTAAATATAGCGGAGAACCTGTGACACCTTCCTACTCCATCATCAAACCAGCTCGATGACACCGATCGAAGATACGTAAAATTTCAACTCAATCGCTCCCCGGGAAACGGTTCAAATCCTTCTTAACCAAAACATACATACATACAAACATCGCAAATTGATAAAAGCTTATAAAAAATAACAATTCCAGCGATATAAAAATCATGACTCAACAATTATATCAACAAAACATTATGACCAAAAACAATTATAAGAAATAACGTGCTCCCAAAAAGCAGGGACGGAATAGCGCTATAAGTAGGGAACGAAGAGAGTGCGCGCCGGATAGAACCCATGTGTTGGCGAAGGCAAGCAAGAAGAAAGTAAACGAGCATATAGATGGTAAATCACAGTCAGTATAGCCCATAAACATTGAAGTTTGAAGACATAATCGTCTATTGAAAGGAAAACCTCACCAAGTTAATAATAAATTTGTCCTTTGCGAGTTTTTTCCTTCAATAAACAATAAAGAGACTAAATGAGACAAAATACTTTGGAGGTGCTAAAACCCATCCCATACTTACATCAACGGGTTGCTTAAAAAATAAAATGAATAGATTAAATTATTGTAATTATTGGTCTTTAACGTGGGGGGTCCGATAATTTGACCAAATGTATGTTTGACAATACGAGGGCAGAGTGAAAAGTCTGGAAAAAGTAATCATTTTTTTCCTTTTGGTCCAAGTAAATATTTATATTTCAACGTAGTCCCCATTTAACTAAATACACTTGGTCCATCGCTTTTCTAGCTTTTCTATTCCCACCCGTATATGATTTCTCCACCGAAGAGCTCAAAATGATCTGCACTCGACTCTATTGTCAAGAGAATACGTCGTGTCCGTTCACATAATATGATAAATAGGAATCTAACAAATAAAATAATGGTAGTTAACTATAATGTCTAAACATATTTATTACAAACACAATTAGGATTTTAAAAATTATGTCAACTGAAATTATGACTAAATTAAACATTAATTGTACTGAACATTACGGTTAACAATCGCACCTTCTCGGTAGCACAAGGGCACAATTTCTCCTTTAGTAACATTGTACATTGTGCCTTTGTTCTACCGGACAAGGACACAATTTCCCATGTAGTCACAATATACATTGTGCTCTTGTTCTACCGAAGGTGCCATTATACCAAAAATGTTATGGCAAATGACTAGGACAAACGACACTATGGCAAAATTAGAAGATGCAGACACCCCATCATACGTCGTGTTATACGCAAAAACCGAAGTGGATGTAAAGTATACTCACGTCGACGGGCTGCTTGCTGTCGGTGGGAGCGAAGGCGTCGCCGGCGAACGGGTCGCCGCCCGACGCCGCGAACGGGTCCCGCGCGAACCCTTCCTGCGGAACCATTTTGTTTCATCACGATTCATCATCATCAAAACACTGATATTTTTAAAAAGAAAAGTGATATTGCAAATTTCAACACTCGATATCCGGACAGACTCGTGCTTAATAGAATGCACACGGTTTTGTAGAGTAAAAATTGTTATACTACACTCGGCGTCAAAAATATCGCCCCTCCTCGGAAAATAATTACAACCGACTTTAAACCCTATTTGATCAAGGACAACAATATTATTGTTAGGTATCATTTGAAAGGTAATAAAGTGTTTTTTTAGGAAAATTAAAAAAAAAAAGGATTTTTCCTTGGGGTCAAAAATTAAAGGAAATGACATTGCGAACAGTTGAAAAATGTTTATTCAAGTTTAAATTTACAACAATAAATGGATAACAAAGTTTTACAAAAAGTGCCTAAAATTAACTTAAAACCTAGTGTTACCCCCCCTTGCCCTTATCACTGCCTCTAAACGGTCTTTCATTGATCGCACCAACTTTACGATGTCCTCTTGTGGAATGTTGCCCCATTCTTCGATGACTGCGTCCTGAAGATCTTGCAGGGTGGTAGGGGCGGCATCTCGTGACCGAACCCGTCGCTTCAGCTCGTCCAAAAGGTGTTCAATCGGGTTTAAGTCAGGACTCCTGGCTGGCCACGGCAAAACGGGAATCCCGACCTCCTCCAGATAATCCCGAACAATTAATGCAGTGTGGGAGCGAGCGTTGTCGTGCATTAATGTGAACCCAGAGCCGACGTAACCCGCATATGGCATCACATGCTCTTCCAGGATCTCGGCAATGTATCGGCGAGCATTCAGGGACCCTTGGCCGCGAGTGCCTCCAGTCCTGGAGACGCAGACAAGGTCGGTTTTGCCGTCTATAGACATGCCCCCCCCAGAACATGCAAGAGCCACCTCCGTAGCCCACTGTCTCTTCAATACAGGCTTGAGCAAATCGTTCGCCCGACCTTCTGTAGACTCTGGCCCGCCTGTCGTTGCAATAAAGACAGACTCTCGTCTCATCGGTAAAGAGAACCTGCCTCCATTGCTCAAACGTCCAATCGACGTGGTCGCGGGCAAATTGCAAGCGATCTCTGCGATGCTGTGCGGTCAACATTGGGCCTGTAGCAGCCCTGTGAGCCACGATATCCTTCTCCCGGAGTCTTCTTCTAACCGTAGAGATGCTAACTGATCTTGTCCGAGCTTCTCTGAGGCGTTGTTGCACCTCAACAGCACTAGCGAAGCGATTGCGTAGAGATGATGTCACGATGAAGCGATCATCTCTTTCGGATGTGCAGCCCCACGTCTTCTGATGTAGCCCCCAGTCTCCTGGAACCGCTGAAATAGTCGGCGGACAGCATGACGGCTTAAATTGAGTTGCCGAGCGACATCACACTGCCGAACTCCTGCTTGCAGTAGTGCAACCACTTGAGCTGATTCAGCAGCGGTGGTCTCCATGTTCGAAGGTTGTTTTCTTGCTTGAGTTCCTTAGATGTGTTCTCTTCGAAGTCTGGATAGTGAATGATTGACATTTGACCTTGTACAGGCATTTTATACCCCTGGAAAAGGGCACAACTCGCGACCCTTCAAACGAGTATTTGTGCACTTTTTTTTCGAAACGCTCTGATTCACAAGCCATTACGTTTTGTTTAAATTAAACATTATTAATTTAAAACACATTAAACGTGCTTTTAATTGATACTAATATTAATTATGTAACATAATTTCGCTAAGGTCTAGATTAGCTTGAATCTGATTTTCGCGGAGGGGCGATATTTTTGACGCCGAGTGTATGTGTATTAAAATATTTAATCATCTGCCAGAGCTTTTTTTTATGTTAAGGAGAAGGCACACGAGCACTCAGGTCACCTGATGGTAAGTGGTATCTGAGACCCATAGACATTTGAATTCTCAAGACTATAATCCTAAGACCTCAAATGCGTTGCCAACCCTGAGGACTAAGATGGAATGCCTCTATGCTAGTAATAGAACAACTAAATAGAGAACAACTAAAATAGAGCAACTAAAGCAACTAAATCTGAATAAATTTAAAATCACACTGTTTACTTGGCTTGTAGAAAGATGCTTTTACAGTGTTTAAGATTTTCTTGATAAGACCCAAACTATAAACTAAGTACCTACCTAACATGATATATGTTAGGTAGGTACTTAGTTTAATTGTTAATCTGAGTGCATCAATCAACACTTTTATGTTAAATATTTGCATGACTAGATGTATGGTACTAATTTTAAGTTTTAAGATCACCCTAATATGTAAATTATGTCTAATGCAAATAAATATATTTCATTTCATTTTAACATAATCCGACAAACATCTACTGTTACAATGTATACAATCTTTTTCGTTAACAAATGAACACACTAACAAACTTCTGACATTGGCTCAAATTATTCTACAGGGTGTTCGGCAGAGGGCTGCCCAAATTTCACGGACTGACTCTGTAGGTCATCCAAAATCGCGAAAATAAATACAGCTGTTCCATACAAACTTTGAGAGCTAAACAGCCGAAATGTATGGAACAGCTGTTTTTTTTTTCGCGATGAAGCATATTGGTCCCATAATAAAAGTTGATGAGTATGACGTACAGAGTTAGTCCCTGGAGTTTGGACAACCCTCTACCGTACACACTGTGTCGCACCGTTCAGTAGCACGATTTGACAGCTGTCAACGCAGTACAAAATGTAACCTCAAACAAAAATGAGAAATCGGGCCTTAAAAATAGGTAACGTTGAGGATTTCCAATGGCCATCAGTGGTCTTCATCATCAGTTCTACTTCACCGAATGATACTTTTTGAATGCAAATGCTAGACTTATCACTGATAATAACAAAAACGCTTTATGTATTCCTATAATATTTGAGGAGTTCCTTCGATTTTGGCCAAGATCCTATCTTCAAATCCTGAAGTGCGGAAAATGGGACCAACTGGGAGAAAGAAATAAAAAAACACAGATCGTTCCAGCGGTCTTGGCGCATACATAAAAAATATCACGACGAATTGAGAACCTCCTTTTGTTGAAGTCGTTAAATAAAAAGAACAATCCATCATCATTCCTTGGTCGTTTTCAAGCGATATTGGAAGTTCCTTAGGTTTCGATGTAATGTATAGGTCCTACAGGATATAGGACTGCTTGGAGTCTGTGGGTCGGACTGGTACGGTCACGAGCATAAATAAAAGGCCGATTTCAAAAAAATCTGCTTGGTGTTGTCAATGTCCTTAGAGATGCCAAGTCATTTGTTACTTAGAGGAAACTCAACCTTATTGCTGTAGAATGTCAGATTGACTTTGGACCTAAGGTCGGTTACAAAGGAGATTGGCCATCATGTATGGGAGTTGGACCAAGTGCTGCCCAGAACGAATCGCTTCTTGGTCTTTGGTCAAAATTGGTCCTTCGAATTTTTATACAAATAACCATTTGCGACTATACTCATCATTTCTCCAAAATTTACTGAAACCGTTCTGATTTTAGGAAGTTTATAAAACAAACCTAACCTAACCTAACCTTATTTACCATTTGGATATTTTTAAAATCCTGAAAATATACAGGTGCATGATTAATATTGATTATGAAGAGTGATCATTTTGATGTAAAATGGTATAAGACATTATCATCAGGGGACAACCTCACACAAATTGACCTAGTCCCAAACTAAGCTCTAGGCTTGTACTATGGGTACTAGACAACGATAAACTTACTTATATAGAGAAATACATACTTAAATATATAGAAAACATCCAAGACTCAGGAAAAAATATTCGCGCTCATCACACCAATATCTGCCCTTACCACGGACCCATTTGAACCCAGGACCACAGGCTTCGGAGGCAGGGTCACTCCCAACGAAGCCAACGTGTCGTGTCGTATGACCTACATTGTCGGAGTTCCAATAATCTAATTTGCATTTTTATGTGATCTTTGGTCTTTGGCTGTACCTGGTTGGGCGCGAAGGGGTCGTGCTTGGGCGCGCACGAGTCCCGGAAGGGGTCGGCGCCGCCGTTCATGCCGCTGAACTCCGAGCGCGCCGGGAACTCCTCCTCCTCCTCCTCCTGCACACGACATCATCACACACTCGAGTCGAGAGCCTCACATAATAGCAGTATCTCAGATAAAACTGCTGTAGTAAATGCAAACTTATCACCAGAATAGGATTGAATCTGCTTTGGTCATTGAATTTGAGATACTGCTCATTGGCTTAGGGTGGCAGAATTGTAGGGAACATCTACATTAGTAGTTTGTTCAACAAGGTAAAGTGAGCCATTGTGACATTAATGATACGAGATAATTAATCAAAAAAATAAGAAAAACGATGTCTTTAAAGTTAATTTTCAAACATACATTTTAAGTAATTTTCCAACTTACAATCTATGCAGTAAGATTCGTAGCTTTGTCAAAATTCAAATTAGGAAATGTACTTTAAAGACAGCGTTTCAGTTTCGATATGCTATGCGTTAAACTTTCATATGCTTAGGAGCAGATCGCTCGCAAAATTTGGATATGTTTCTGTAGTTTTATTTTGGATTATATCATAGTCCGAAGAGACTAGAAATTGGTTTGTTTTTCGTCCCGCATACGAGGGGTTGAGGGGTCAAGGGGGTTTGTTGTGTCGTGTGCCGCACCTGGCCGGCGACGCAGCGCTGCAGGCTGGCGGCGTCGAAGGCGGGGCGCAGCGCCAGCGCCGCCTGCGCCGCCGCGCCGCCCGCCGCCAGCGCCGCCGCCGCCGCCGCCATCAGCCGCTGCTGCTCCTCCAGGTGCGAGATCTTGATGTTCGCCTAAGGAACCAAACCATCTCATCAATTCCTCATTGACACAACCTCAAAAGGGTTCGGTAGTCAAACGACGAACCTTTATAGTTTCGCCATGTCCGTCCGCAGCCTAGCTCAGACTCTTAGTACTAGAAAGCTGTAGTTTGGCACGAGTATACGTATCAGTCACGCCAAAAGTGGTAAAAAAATCTAGAAAAAAAATGTTGTGTACCTCCTTACATTTATTTTGGGGATGTATTATTGTTTCGTCTACCCCATAATGTGGGGTGTCGTTAATTAAATTTGTCGTAAATATTATTGATATGTGAAAATAACTTTTCAATCAAGGAATCTGTTTACGAAATATTAAGCTAGCCAAAACTACAAATAATAGAAAATCTGAAAAATATGTTAAATGAAAGCGCATAATAAAATTCAAAATTTTGACTCGCTGACTCATAAACGCCAAGCCTAAACCTAGAAAGCTAACTTTTTTCACAATTATTTTTTTCACAAATAATGTTTTTAACACGTGAGCGAGGAATAAGAAAATTTGAATGGAATTCTGTCATTTTTGAAGCTAGGAGCATACAATTTTCTTTTAGGCTACTATTTAGAATTAGGGTGAAAGGGGGAAATGGTAATATCACGAGATACACGAGCATGGTAATGATAGGTTCTTCATCACAACGGATTCCAAAAGAAAGGGGTATTCGGCCGCCGCGGCCTCCACGTGTACACACCTGGCTCACGAGCAGTACGGTCCGGCGCAGCTGCCCCGTGAGCGCGTCGGCCTCGCGCTCGGCGGCGGCGGCCTCGTCCTGCAGCGCGGCCTCTCGCTCCCGCAGCGTGGCGGCGGCGGCGCGGCGCCCCGCCACCTCGGCCTCCGTCTCGGCCGCCGCGGTCTCCTGCGCTGCCACTTGAGACCGGAGCTTTTCCACCTGATAAAAAATAACTCTGTTGAATTTTTGCACATTATTCAGGCATTATTAAAACGTTAAACAGTGCTAAAACTTAGCTACACGCAACCGAAGGTATTTCCTTTTGCTGAAACAGAAGGTCACATAGCAAATAATTCATGAGTAATATTAAAAATTACCCTCTTAATCCGCTCCAACTTAAACCACAATACAAGATTATTTAAATCGAATAGACAATTAACGTGTATGCTTACCTGTGATTTCAGATCATTTAACCTCTTTTGTGCCTCTCCTTTTTGGTTTTCTAACTGTTTAAGGGTTGCGGTCAATGTGTCTAGTTCACTCTGAAAAAAAGTTAAAAATCGAATGAATGGGTGAATTGATTTATTTATAAAACACAAGAACATATCGTAAAAAAAAATTGATCTACTAGCCGCAGAATCAAGACAAAGTGGAGCCGAGGCAACAAGGTTTATCAGCGCCCCACCATCATCGTTACCTAAGAGTTCTTAACTTAAGGTCTGTAAATGAGGGTCCATTCAAAAAAACAGTTCATGGTCAAATTAATCATTAAATAATTTGACCATGAACTGTTTTTTTCCGAAACAATAAATATTTCAGGACGATCGTGTCGGTCCCTATATATTAGGTAAGTCGTATAAAAATCCTGAAATATTTATAGTTTCGGAAATAAAACACATTGAGAAATGAATTAGTTTGGCAAAAACTTTATGCTGAAACGAAGGTTACCCCGATAGGAGGTATAAATCCAATCCATAAGAGCATTCTACACCCAATGGGATTTAAATGTTTGCTATATAAATTCCGGTATCTAGTTATAAGTATAACTCAGCCTTACCTGGAGTCCGTCGGCCTCCCCGCTGTTGACAGTGAGCTCCCGCTGGCGCGCCGCGATCTCGGCCTCCAGCGAGAGCCTCTCCCGCGCCAGCGCGTCCACCTCGCGCGCGATGGCGTCCATCTCCGGCGTCGGCTGCGGGCCCAGGGTGGGCGCCAGCTCCACTGGTTGCTAACGATCAAAACGGTCAATACACAACTTGAATTAGTCCCAAACTAAGCTCAAAGCTTTTATTATGTGTAAGGTATGTGTAATGGTTTGAGACTAGATTTGACGATATTCTATGTATTAGTTGGGACTTTGTTTGGTTTGGAATGCTATTGTTAATGTCTAAATAATCGACCGTTTCTATCGGTAGATACTTTGAAATGGCCATCATTTAATTTTCATGAAACACAATATAGAGCGGTGGGTCGTACGTCTCGGTCGGATCTTGTGGCCACCACAGTCCCCAGACTTAAACCCATTGGAATCCATACAAATACAGAAATAATGAAGTACTCACATTTTTGGCTATGATTTTTGTTGGACTGAGCAGAGGAAAGGAAAATACTTTTTAATTTTAATTATTTCGAGTATTCTCCCCGCAATCAAAATATCTGGATACCACTCAAAAAAATATAACCGTGGGCAAAATGTACGGGTTAGGCTCGTAAAACGCACTTTCCCGAATTGTGCACTTTCTGCAAAGGTGCACTTTCCGCAAAATGTACACTCCCAAAATGTACACTTTTCCAAAACGCACGCTTTCCTGAAATGTGCACTTTTTCATTCAGTCCACTTTTTCAAAACGCACGCTTTCCTGAAATGTGCACTTTACCAAAACGCACGCTTTCCCAAAATGTACACTGTCCCATTTTTTCATGTATATAGTAAGAAGTATTCAAAGTAGCCAAATATTTTAACGGAACGTTTATAGTTTTATTCTTTCTGTCCGTCCGTCTGTGTGTCCGTTTGTTTGCATTTGCACAATTTCATAGAAACGCTTAGTAATATAAAACAGGGACACCCCTACCCCTAAAGTGTACTTTCTGCGAAAATATACCTCCTGCGAAAGTGCACATTTTTGGAAACTGCACCTATTGACAAAGTGTACATATCGGGAAGTGCACTTTTAGAGAAAGTGTACCTTCCGAGAAAATGACCCTTCTAATAAGTGCACCTTTAGAGAAAGTGCATATTTCGGGAAAGTGTGTTTTACGAGCCTAACCCAAATGTACGTTACTTTTAACCTCCGAGGTCACCTGTCTTCGGTAGAGTTGCATGCTATTTGAAGATGTCTTTTAAATAGAAAAGCTAATTTTACTTGATGTTTAATATGTCAGTGGTTTGTTTTCTATTTATTATACTTTTACTTTACCTGCTCCATACCACAATTTTTTACGGCACTTGAATACGAACTAGACTCTCAGTACACAATCTAAAACGAACTAACCGTAGCCACAAATCTAGAGCAATCTAGTATGAAATCAATTTCACGGCCGATTTTCTACCGTAATTATAATTCGTATTTCTATTTCATAAAGTCTACGCAATTATTGTAATTTCAACTTTAATGGCCAAAAGATAGAAAGCATCAAAAACTTCGTGAGAAAAAATAACAATAGGATTCGTAAACTAGAAACGAAATGTAAGGTTATGGGAAGTTACTTTAAGCCTATAACAACAGGAGTCCTTTATCAGAAATATAGGCATAGCCTTGACTAGAAAACATAGTAGTAATCACTAATTCCAATATGTAATAAAAATGTTTATACAACAGCAGACACCGAAGTCCGAATCTCAATAAGGACTCAGCCTGTATTTATTTGAATATCTGATTCAAGCAGTTGTGTTAGCACAGTTGTTATTAATAAAAAATAAGGGCACAGCTTTATAATGGAGCTAGCTCCGCAACTCGTATCAAGTATTGCATGCTTGGTGACCCATTGGACGAAGCTCCGCATTGCGGAGCTTCAATTCCTAGTACTTCCTCCAGAGTCGTTTCTAACAGCTCCACACATGGCAAGCCACACTGCTCGCGGTGCAGCTGACCCTGTGTGTATACTGCCTTTCTATGCCTCACTGACTACACAACCTCATTAATAACAGGAGAGGATTGAATCTACTTTAGTAATCAAATCGGCGATACTGTGTATTGACTTAGCTGGCCCTGGACCAGTGTTGGAGGTTAACGTGATAGAGTAGAGTAGGAGCTGACCTGGTTGTGGTTGTGGTTGTGGTTGGGGTTGTGGTTGGGGTTGTGGTTGGGGTTGTGGTTGGGGTTGGGGTTGTGGTTGGGTGCGGGCGGGCGCATGTCGGGCTGCAGCGCGGCGGGCGGCGCCTCGCCCCGCAGCGCGCGGCGCACGAGCCACATGGCGAGCGCGAACTGCCCGCGGTTCAGCTTGCCCACGCCCTCCATGTCGCACAGCGCCCTGGGAACACACCCACCATCTCTACGTTAAGGGACTGTAGCGGAGTAATGGCGCCAGCTGTGGTAATCTCTTCAGATACCCCGGCCACCAGACTTAGGCTGAGTTGTCCAATTCTCCAAACAAAGTTTATTGGCATGTTAAATCCTCCTTATCTCCAAAACAACGCGGTTTCCTACCTAATCGGTCCACCTGTACTACCCTCATATAATATGTAAGTCACATTGCCAAAATTTACACCGATTTTAGCAAGGCTTTCGATCTTGTTAATCACGACGTTCTCCTTGCATAGCTACAACACGCGGGTATACACGGGTATTTGCTTAGGTGGTGTACATCGGATTTGCGTAATAGATCACAACTTGTGGTTGTCAAGAATTTTTAATCAATCGGCAGATCCATCCCATCTGGAGTTCCTCAAGGAACTCATTTAGGGCCACTGTTTTTTGTTGTTGTTCATTAACGATTTGACGACCAATTTTAAATGTAACTTCGGTTTGTTTACCGATGATTTAAAACTTTATCATATTCATAACCTTGTCGACGTGGTAAGTCTTCAAAGCGACAATTATATGCACTTGCACTTTGACACTTACCAAAGTTGTAAACAAATGTGACACTACTACTTGACATAAAACCGAATTTTGTAAATAACTAAATATGTTAGTTACCACCTGAGCCATAGCCGTGTGTGCTCTGCGTATTGCAGCTGTTACAGTGCTCGGCCGATATAAATAAAATCCCGACCCTGTCATTCCAGTATAAATGATATCCTCAAACCCAAGAATAGGTTATAAATTGAACTACGATGACAGGTTTCAACATTTATTTTTACACAGCTGGGCACAGTTCTCCCCAAATAAATAAATAAACTCACCATATATGAGCCAAAGTGGCTTGCGGCAGCCCGCTCTCGAGGAAGGTGTGTTTGATCTCCAACCCGGACACCAGACCATCTCGATCGGCGTCGGCGGCGTCAAACATGGCGTCGTACTGGACCTTCTCTGACGCCGTCACCACCCACGTGGGGGGTGCGGCCGCCGGGGGGGCGGACATGGCGCTCGAGAGGGGGGCGATGAGCTGGGAGGAGGGCGGCTGGAATTTGAATTTTTAGTGACGTTGACAGGAAATTAATTTAACATTATAATTTTAGTCTAAGGACGTCACTTTATTCTGTAAGTGATTCCAAATAATTTATTCGCATTTTCTCGATTAAAATTTTTCCAAGGCGCATATTGGCTATGCGGGTTTCCTCAAATCGCAAATTATTCTGCTTATAATTAGGTCGAAATAACTTTGTACGTTTAGGTTATGCTAGTTTTGCAGCGGGCCTAACTGCACGGAAATAGGATTTCAATTCTGGTACGGAAAAAATGCGAATGGAAATTCTGTATCTAATAAAATTTAATTTACAGGATATGATTCGCTACACTCTATCTAATCAAGAACAGTAAAAGAACCAAATCGAAAAATGGCATGGCAAACTTACGCTGGACAAATCCAAAAGTCCCTCCAGCAAACTGGCGTTGGTGGGCGGCGGGCGCGGCGGCGCGAGCGGCTTGGGCGAGGGGGGGCGCGAAGGGGGCCGCGAGGGGGGGCGTGAGGGGGGGCGCACCCCCGCGCCGCGCGCGCGCAGCTCTGGCGGGAGCGTCGTCGGCACGGCGTGCTTCTCTAGCGCTTTGTACACCAGGTGCATTGCCTAAAAACAGGTTATTGGTTTTTCTATGGCATGGAGGAGGCAAAAACACTGCCAGCCCACCTAATGGTAAAATGGGTAACTCATCACTTTACCGAATGTATCATTTCATCGAACGCTATTTTCTGCTGAAACCATAATGTTTTCTTAAACATTAATTACGTAGGTTAGGTTAGGTTAGATGTTTAAGATATCCTGAAAACATTATGGTTTTAACAGAAAATTGAGTTCGATGAAATGAAATTCGATGAAACGATACATTCTATGAAAGGAGTTTCGATAAAATTATAGACCCCCGGTACAATGAAATTATTTTTTTAAATTACACATTAACATTTTTTATTAATTATGCAACATGGCGCTTGCAAATCAGAGAATTCTTGCGTAAACTATACGGGGATTGTGTCTAAACCGAAGAAAAAAGAACATGTCATTTATTTTTTTAATTTCTTGGATTGAGTTCACCTTAATAGAGAGGCATTTATTTCAGTTTAAGGTAACTAACTAGTCACGGCCGTTAAAAGAACTTTAGTATGATCTACAAGTTGGTATCATGAGATTATTTGGACATTGTGGGCGTATTTATCACCATGGACCTGTGAGTTCATTAGCTGGCTATTCCAACTAATCCACGCTACAACAGTAATGGGACAAGTAGGAATAACCCATTAGTTTGAATTCTTTCTATTTTAAAAACGTGCATTGTTATTAATCAATACTAACCAATAAAAAATCAAAAATCAAAAGCAGTTCCACATTAGCGTAGCGTTTATGTTTTAAACACCATATCCTACTCACCACCATGAATTCATGTCGGTCGAGCATGCCGTCCTTGTCTTGGTCAGCGAGGTCCCAGATCTTGCCGAGCGTGTCTAGCGGAAGCTTCGAATCCATCAGCACGCCTTTCACCTGGAGGGAGGAGAATGGATTAAGAAGTTAAAGCCCGCGTGAAATATATGAGGTGCAGATTTAATTGGGATAATTTTTCCTAAAGTCCTGTCAATTTTGCTCAAAACAACCGTTATGACGGAAATGATTAATTTCACAAACATATCATTTCACAACCCGCGTTTTTTTCCGAAACTGTATACATTTTTGGATTTATTTCAGGACCACCGTGTAGAAAAGGACCCCTTAGGTCAGGTTAGGTTAGTTTTATAAAAATCCTGAAATATATGTAGTTACAGAAAAAAAGCGGGTTGGCAAATGAATAGATTGCGAAACGATGCAGTTGTCAACGTTTGTCGGCGAAAAGGCAGAGAACCCAATAAACAGTATGTCAGATCCAACTGCCAAAGTAGATTCAATCCTCTCTTTTTAGTAATAAGGTTGTGATTGCTACAGGAGTTTTATTTGAGTTGGTGCTAATTGGCTTAGCACAGCAGTGCTGGACTTACCTTATTGCCGGCGATGAGTCCGTTGCTCGGCTGCAGCGAGTCAAAGAGCGCGTTGTACTTGTCCCGCTCGCTCGGCTTGACGGTCCAGTCGGAGGGAGCGGGAGAGGGCGCCGCAGGCCGCGCGGGGGGGTGGTGGGACACCGGGGGGACCTTCGGCAGCTCGCCCTAAAGGTACATTCGAGGCTACTAGATCGTTCAATAAGTCCCGAGACTAACTTGGAAATGGCACATATATTAAAGACTCTTTTGGTAAGATGTGTATATTCTTATTAAATAGAACACTAAAATATTGATTTTGCAGAAATTTAGGTGACGCTACGCTTGTTTTTTCGATACAATGAAAAAAAAACGAGTTTCGCGAGTTGATAAAATATTGGTTGTAGCACAGCAATGGCTTATAAAATGTTATGCGGGATCAGCTCCCTCTAAAGCAACTTGTCGGTGGTATGCGGACTCCAAACGCGGTCGCATGGACAAAATGATGGGGAACGCTCAGGTCGTCCAAATGAAGCAGTGACTCAACAAAATATTAACCAAGTCCTGAAAATCGTAATGGAAGATCACAACTTTACATAAAAATTTGGCCATGAAAAAGCTTTTTTTCCAAGAGGGTGTTGCGTTTGCTTACAACTGATCAAAAGGAACAACGAATCAATGATTCAGAGCAATGTTTGGCGCTGATGAATCGTAATAAAAAGGATTTTTTACGTCGGTACATGACAATGGATGAAACATGGATACACCATTACACTCCGGAATCCAATCGGCAGTCAGCGCAGTGGAGAGCGGCTGGTGAAAGCCGCCCGAAACGGCCAAAGACTCAGAAATCGGCCGGTAAGGTTATAGCGTCTATATTTTGCGCATGGAATACTTTTCATCGACTACATTGAAAAGGGGCAAAATAGTGACTATTACATGTCTTATTGGAGCGATTGAAGTACGGAATTGCGGATAAACGGCCTCAAATGAACAAAAAGAAAGTGGTGTTTCACCAGGACAACGCGCCTTGTCTCAAGTCCGTGAGAATGACGGCCAAAATTTATGATTTGGGCTTCGAATTGCTTCCTCGTGCCCATATTCGCCAGACTTGGCCCCCAGCGATTACTGGCTGTTTGCAGACTTCAAAAAATGCTGTAAGAAATTTTACTTAAATAGTGAAGTTATCGCAGCAACGGAGGCTTATTTTGAAGCCAAGGACAAATCGTTACGCATGGGATAGAAAAGTTAGAAAAGCGTTGGAGGGACTATATCGCTCTTGGAAGAGACTACGTTGATGAATAAAAAATAATTTTATAAAAAAGCCTTGTTTTAGTACTTAGTCTCGGGACTTATTGAACCACGTGTTATTAACTTATTACCGCTTAGTTCACCTCGGAAAGAAGTGCAGGAGTGTTATTAGAAACTGTTGAACCTTATGGATGTTGTCAAAAAACACTTGATATTAATATAAGACATCATTTTTATTATTAACTTAACTTTCATTTGCCTGACCCGGCTAAATATATCTTGGGAAGCTATGTGTACCAATTTTAAGATCCATATTACCATAATATGTTCTTGTAAATAGATAAACGATTCATTAATAAATAAACGAAATATTTCCTTATTACTTTATAACAATTGAACTATTTATAATTCAAACACTGTTTAAGAAATACAAATAAGTTAGAACTGCGAAAAAATAGAACCGGTTACGGTAAAAGTAGCATAATGTATGAGGGGGCTCGGATGTATAATGAATTACCAAACAATGTGAAAGATTGTGAGTCCCTCAGTGTATTTAAAACCAAATTGAAAGAACACATATATAAAACTGTATAACAAATCTCTAGCGATCACGCTAAACATGTTTTAATTATAAGGAATTCTAGTATTTAAGCTCATTTTAACTGAACTGTATTGTTCTTACGAGTAAATAAAGCATCTCTCTAAACCTAAACCTAAACCTAAACCTAGTTATTTGTCATATATCGTCGTCTTACTTACTCAAACTCGTATCTGCATATTATTTTTGCTGTTGGTAAACTTATTGCCTCTAAGTATTACTGAATGAAAATAAAATTACCAACAGCAAAAAAAAAATGCAGTTACGAGTTTGAGTAAGTAAGACGACGATATGCTATACATTACGTGTTCATAGTTTTAAATAAAACACAATAAAAGTAACGAGGGCGCCTCTGGACGCTCGGCGTCCAATTAAAATACGTCCAAGTAAACGTCAAACCATAGAAAACTGTCATCTCTGTCGTGTCCTAAGACGTCCTAGCCAGGATCAGTTTCTTAATACCTATTGTAGTATCATTGTAATTGCAACCTTGCCCAATGACAATAAGACGCCTTTTACGTTTGGTTGTACTCAAGCGAAAACCTGGGGACTCGGCAGGTCAGAGGTGTAGTGTAGGGCGGTAACTCACGACTTTTGGCGGCGGCGCCTCAACGTGTATGTTGCTCATGTTGATGTCCTTGCCGGCCTGCGCGAGCGACACCAGCTTCAGAGCCACGAACAAACCCGTCTGAAACAATCAATATAAATATAATAAATAATCAGGGGACAATCTCACACAAATTGACCTAGTCCCAAAATAAACTCTAGGCTTTTACTATGGAAACTAGGTAACGATAAACATACTTATATGGAGAAATACATACTTATATACATGAATAACTCTCAATCAAAACGAATACTGGCGCTCATCACACAAACATTTACCAATACCGGGAATTGAACCCAGGACAGCTAGCTAGCCAGCTCGCTTTCTTAGTTAGCTTATCAATGGTTACTAAAGCTTATTGACAAAACGAGTCAACACCGAACTTAAGGATACGATTATAATTCTTCACTACATCTGGGGCTCTATTCGGCGCGGTAAAACCATATTACTTTACACATGTTATCGTATAGTATCGTAACGTTGACAACGTTACGATAGCTCTTATTCACTTGACTGTAATGGTGGCCGAGTACAAAACAATACGATAATATGTCAAAATCAATATTTTTTACCGAGTAGAATAGAATCAATGTACACAGACAGTCAGCTGTTTGCGTCAGACGCAGACGCTAGAATTGGCGACAGTATTCTTTTATTGCCTTAACTATCCTGAAGTGACCTCTGACCTCGTTTAGTCTCTTACATCGCGCAATAAAACAGACGCTCTGCTGTTAGTTAGCATTTATTTGAGTCTTGACGTTAGTTTCAGGTCGTGAAATAGGTAATACGCGTTATTTACTGGCGGGTGGTGGTGACGGCTTAACCAGATTTGTCATTTACAATGAAATAACCGTTCACACTAGTCAAGGAGTGCTCTAACTGTGAGTCGCGAAGCCCCGGGGCGTCACGGAGCTCTCCCTGGGGCATCGCGAACCTGTATGCTCACGTCACCATAGCGACGTAATGAATGCACGGGGTATATGCACTTACAATGGAGGTGCATCAAAATTACAACAAATATTATTTGAGCAATAAATTCCCAACAATGACAGCTGTCTCACTCTAATCTAGTGTAACAAAATTACTGCTTTTATTGCCCGTGTAAATGGAACCTTAAGGGAATCCTGAACTAAAACAACAAAGAAACTACATTAAATCTAAAAAAATATATCATAGTAAGCTATAACTATTCAAATTAATAAATATAAGGAAAATCTATAAATAGGAGGTAAATAATAAGCAAAATAATTAGAAAATATAGGAGAAGTTTTCTCCTTACTAAATTATTTACTGGCATCTCTAGGTGGCTGACGAATCCCTATAGACCCTAATTTATTAGGACCTTTTCGATCAGTATAAAAATAAAATGAATAAAGTGAACTGACAACATTCTACCTATAATTCAATTTTCTTTTTTATCACGGTCTCATATATTATGTGTGTTATGTGTGTAGTATGTCTGACACCTCAGCATGATGCTGAGCCAGTGTCCGATTCACAATCGCGAGGGCACACACTCCGCGCTGTCTTTGTTTTCTTTTATTTATATCTATTTTTGTGTCTTCTGTGTAGTGAATAAATGTCTTTCTTTTTTTGCGTTTATCTTTTTATTAAACATATACACATATTCACGCCTCCATTCCCAAAGCGAGGTAGGCAGAGCTACAGAATTACCAACAACTCTAAAAAGACTTGATGATAATTCTGTTACCACATTTTGAACAATCAGGCCAAGATGTTTACCAGTGTATCAGTGACAGGTTACAAGCCCATCGCCTAACAGTATACAAGCCCTTATTCCCTTAGCCGCCTCTTACGACATCCACGGGAAGACATGGATGAAGTGGCACTATTCTAACCCGGCAACCACACGGACTACTAAACGGTCACGGTTTATTAAACGTGAGTAATTAAAACGGTTGCCGCAGGTCACATTAAAATCCGTTGGAATACACGCTGACATTTAAATGATACCCTGCAATGTTTTCAGGAAGGAACAGAGTTGTCATAGAATGTATTATTATCAGAATTTTCTTTTACTCATAGTTAATTTCTGCTGAATTCTTACAGTTTTCAGGTTACCCTTTATATTATGGTTGTGTTTATCGATGGGGATAAGTTTTTTTTATGTTATGGAGAAGGCACACGAGCACTCAGGCCACCTAATGGTAAGTGGAATCTGAGACCCATAGACATTTCAATTCTCAAAACTATAATTTTAAGACCTCAAATGCGTTGGTTTATTCGACTAAAAATGTCTATATTGAAAAATGACGAGGTATAATAATGCCAATTTTCCAAACGTAAATAAGTCGAAGTATAAAAATGTCGAGTAATAATAACGACGAAGTAAAACAATGACGAAGTAAAACAGTGACGAAGTATAATAATGTCGAAATGGAATTAAGACGAGGGGGGATTGGTGGAACAGGGGCTAGGTAGGTTTAGGTTATGTTAGTTTTGCAGCAGGCCCGGAGGGCCAAACCACCCAGAAATAGGAGCTCCGCGTGAGCGGGGCTCCGTCTACACTGTCTAATCGATTTGAAATAAGAGCGTCGACGGAGCTCAGCTACCGCGGAGCTACTACTACCCACTGTCGTCATTTTTATACATCGACAAAAATCAGATAGTCATTGTTATGTCGACATTTTTAAACATCGACAAAAATAATTCTAGTCTTTGTTATTTTTCGACATTATATAAAATGCCGACATTTTTATACCTAGTCATTTTTCAATATTGACATTAGTCGCGTAACTCCGGAACACAACAATGCGAACACTGTTGCTAAAACATGCATGAATAAAACGTCTGTCGCTTTCTGACCAGTACTAGTGCGAGAGTGACGGATGTTTTATCCTCCGCGAAGACCATATTACGGGCCCGCAATAATCAAATTGACTAATATAGCACAATTTCCTAACTCTTGCGGAAGGCAATACCTATTTTAGAAGATTGTCGAAGTATAGCAGCATTTAAGCAATAATTGACTCTTTGTCAAAGGAATAAACGCTTTGACGCGAACCGTATTGACACACGAGTTGTTCTCTGACAGGCTTTCTTGCCTCGATTAGCCACGGCGTTGACCAATTATATTTATTCAAAGTAACTCGGCCAAGTCTGCCTTTCGCTCTTGCCTTTGATTTTAGAATATAATAAGATTAAACTTGATTGCGGTAAAGATACTTGCAAATGCCTTATACACTATAAACTTTAGATCGAAAAATATACGTGTAGCAAAGGAAAGGGGCGTTTTCTACAGCCAAACATAAAACAGTTTGCAGTTATGCAAACATCTTACACATCAAAATTAGACAAGTAAATCATACCTAATGATACATCTTCAAACCGACACTAAACAAAAATCCTTGATGTCGAATATACACAAAACCACAACCAAAATGCTTTTGGCTTAAACAAACACAAACCCACAACACACAACCTAATGAGACTGTCAATTCGTTAATTTCACATAAAATCATCACATATAAAACTACATTTTTTTTCTGTTAAAACTGTAACGAAGCCAGGCCAAAACAAATAAATGAAACAAAATGTGCACAGATAACGCTATCAGTGCTGTAATTAAACATCCTCCAACACGGCTAGCACGATGAACAAACACAGACATGGTTTTTATGTGTAACACTGTTTTCAACACAAAATAATAAACAAATGTTGGATTTCATCATCTTCATGAATCCGTGAACACTTCAGTTTTCAGACCCCAGGCCTCCTCGTCCTTCCACGATTTCTGTTCCGGGCAACATTTTGTTCGTACTTACTATAGGTCCCGAAAACCAGAGAGGGGAGTTAGTAAGAAGAATAGCGGAAGCTTGGACGGTATTTCATAATAAAGTTTAATTAACGGTGCCCGTGTGGTTTCCGCGTTAGAATAGTGCCACTCCATGTCTTCCCGTGGATGTCGTAAGAGGCGACTAAGGGAATATAGGCTTGTAGTATTATTAGGCGATGGGCTTGCAACCTGTCACTAATACACTAGTAAACATCTCAGCCTACTTCTGCAAAATGTGGTTACAGAATTATTAACATGTCTTTAGAGTGGTTGGTATTTCTGTAGCTCTGCCTACCCCATTCTGGGAATGAAGGCGTGATGTTATGTATGTATGTAACCAAGATCCCTTAACACATATAATAGAAACTATAGTGGTCAGCGAGTCCATCATTTACTGGTTTATGTTATGGACACGACAAATTTCACTAAGCAATCTGTACACATCTTTGCTTTCCTGGTTGCCATCATTCACGTTAGCCTAGATGGTAGTGACTCTGCCTCTGAAGCTTGCGGGTTTGGTTGGGTTCAAATCCCGGTAAGAGCAGATATTTGTGTGATGAGCGCGAATATTTGTTCCCGAGTCTTGGATGTTTTCTATGTATTTAATGTATGTATTTCTCTACGCAAGTATGTTTATCGTTGTCTGGTACCCATAGTACAAGCCTATAGCTTAGTTTGGGACTAGGTCAATTTGTGTAATAAATAGGGCAATAAATAAATATCACGGGACCAAGATGGTCCCGTGATATTTATTTATTTAATATTAGTATGATGCTGGTGCTGGTGTCGAACCGTGTAATGGAAAATAACTTATTACCTACGCTGAACACCATATTAACACTTGATTTTTGTGCCGAATTCTCATCAGTAAAATCATTCTATTCAAGCAAACGAAGCGAGCTCTAATGGGGTGAGCAATCAGTGAAATTCTTGCCGAGAGGGATGCAAGTATCTGTTAGAAACCAAAAGCGATTAGCTGACAGGCCAATATCGACCGGAGGACTGTTAGGCTTTCGTTTGTTCGTATGTTATACCTACTTGAGTATTGGTCATCTGATCTTCATACAATTTGGTAGAAGAGTAGTAATACGCCCCCCAAAATCTCGAAGCCGTTTATGCAAACTAGTGGTGGATGGTTCCCGGTAGTTGACGGATATTCCATTTGCAGGATATTCCATTTTACCTATGAGCAGGATGGATCCAAAGGGTTGAGAAGAGATATTGCGAATTTCTAGTAATATCCTATTTTTATTATTATACGCGTAAGTTTTTCTATAGTTCGTACTAAACCCCGCCTAGTCACGATAAAATCGTGCTAGCCTTCCCCGCACTGAAGTCAATATTTAAACTGGAGTTGCGTCGATTTTCGTCGCAACGCCGACGACCTTCAAACGATCAAGTATCGAATTACGCACAGTGAGTAATAGACGTCCAAAAGAAATAAAGGCAGTAAGGAGTATGAAGTCCACATGCGCATACTGCCTTTTTGTTGTTGAAGGTATAATAGAGACGTTAATTCTTCCCGTATGGTTCACTCAATAAAAACCGAACCGCCAAAGCTCTATATATCGCCTTTACAAGACAGTTACAGGCGATCGAGGGACAGAGACAGGGCTTACGTAACTACCAATTAAATTTTGGGAATATAGCATTCTTAATTCAAATAAATATTAGGGGAAAATCCCATACAAATTGACCAAACTAATCTCTTGACTTGTACAGTACTGTAGGTATTATGTACTTAAATACATACATAGAAAACGTCAAAGGCTCGAGAACAAATATTTGCCCTTAATCACAATGTAATTTCGTATGATTTCATTCATTGTAATTTATATTTTAAAATTACGTTGATGAATAAATAAACTAAACTAATCGAATCCGGGACCGCTAGCTTTGCAGTCAGGGTTACTTCCAACTGGGCTTACCGCGTCGTGAATAGATCAATAAAATTTAATTGAAAGCTTAAAGTCACCGTAGCGTCTTCGTGTACCGGTGTAGAATTAAATCCATACTAATATAGACGTGAAAGTAACTCTGTCTGTCTGTCTGTTTGTTTCGCATTCACGGATAAACCACTGAACCCGAACTGAGATAGTTTAAGTCCTCGGGAAGGACATTAGAAGATTAGACGGTTCCTCAGGGAATAGCGATAAACGAGTTCAACGTGGACGGAGTAGTGGGAAACAACTAGCCGTCTACCTATATTTGATAAAAAATAATTCAAAATTCACACCAACGTTGATCAATTGCTCCGTTACTGCATGAGAGAAACAAACACACCTTTACGTCAATACTAATTATGTTTTAAAAGTTTCTGTCAAAAATCTAATTTCTGAGACAAGCTTTTGTTGCCGACTGTACTTTTTTTTTCTTTAAAGTCATATACTGCTTATCAAGAACAACCTAACGACTTCAAACTCGGTGGGTGAAGTTTAGCGGAGATCCTGTCGCCACCTTCCGAGTCCATCATCAGATCAGCTCGATGGTGCCATATTATTGTATTGTCATCAAGGATACATAGGTATACCAAATTTCAGCTCAATCGGTCTGCGGGAAGTGGTTCAAACCCGGACAAACCTACATAGCAAAACCGGGCAAGAGCATGTCGGACCATGCTCAGTGTTCCGAAGCCGTCAAGTACTACAAACATAAAAATCAACAAATAATAACTAATTTTCTATTTAAAGTCAATTGGTCTTAGATGATTTTAGTAGTTATAAACACTAATTGTTTGTATCTCAAGAACCAATGATGTCTTCTTAGTCATGATACATACATACATACATAACATCACGCCTTCATTCCCAGAGTGGGGGAGTGGGGTAGGCAGAGCTACAGAAATACCAACCACTCTAAAAAGACTTGGTGATAATTCTGTAACCACATTTTGCGCAATCAGGCCAAGAAGTTTACTAGTTATGTCATGATAGTTTTCCTTTAAAATTGGTACGTGTAGGGGAGGTACCGTAATTATTTTTTTTGTTTTACATTTTATTGTACCACTTTGTTGGCGTGACTAATATGCATATTCATGCCAAATTACAGCTTTCTAGTACTGAAAGTCTCTGCGCTAGACTGCGGACGGAAGGACGGACGGACATGGCGAAACTATAAGGGTTCCTAGTTTGACTACGGAACCCTAAAAATGAGTCCCTATTTCCCATGGTCACGGCAACACGCGTGAACGGCTGGACCAATTTCGCTAAATTTTTTTTTGTTGTGGTTGGTATTGTCAGGAGAAGATTCTTACAAAGCTGCTGAGGGTCACTCGTTTAATCATAACTAAGGTGTTATATTTACCTTATCCAAATAGCCCTTGCCGTTGGGATCGGAGAGGTCCCATATTTTGGAGAGCACTACATCGCTCAGACGAGACTTCTTGAGGAAGCGGGCCGCCTCGGGCGCCTGGATCATCCCCGTGGCATTGGGGTCCACCTGCAACCACATCGTTATCAATATCAATCAACATATTAAACATAGAAAAAGTTGTAAAACACTGATTATAAACTGACTATTCATACACCAATCGTATAAGTCCAAACTCGACGGATCTACTACCTATAAGCCATTCAGGAGTTCCTATGGTCTCCATCATCATACCAGCTCCATAAAAGATAAAAGATTAAAGTAGTTTTTTCATTAAGTAGGCCGCACGGGCACATTTACATGTCAACTTCTAACAGTGCTTCCCAAGAGGAGACCACTGCTGAGAAGAAGCAAGAAACTCAACAGTCAGTCATTTTAAAATATTGCTTATGACAATGATAGAACTTAACCTAGCATTATATATAACAATTAATAAAATTTAAAAATATATATATCATGCAGGAAAACGTGTCGAAACTTCTAATAAAAACAAGAGTAAATAAATAAAATATTAAGGGGGCACCGAGCTTTTTGCGCTCATTAACTTTAGGTATTTTATGCACTCTGTGTATGTGTGCGTATAGCACACCAGCAAGGAGCGAGCTGGAGCCATGCGCCGGCCGCGCGCCGCGCCTGACGAGCCGTGCGCCGGTCCACTAGGCGCGGAGGTTGCTACCAATGTTTACAAAATAAAAAAACATAATCGATTCCGAATACTTTTATTCAAATATTGACTATAAGAAGTTAAAAACTTTTTTCAGTCTACATTTTTTTTAAATTTGTTGTTTACTGTCGGTAGGTAAGGTAGGATTGAATTACTTGTATTGTTGAGGTACAGTCACATCACGAGATTGTTGAGCCACTCTAGAACCCACTCACAGATAGATAGATAATTTTTAATTAATGTCGTTTGTACATCTATGGTGTATTTAGCTAGTGTTATGTTATTTATAATATTTATTGGGCAAATTGTTCGGCTAAAGAGAATAAATCATAAGTAAAATCCGTACATCTTCCAATCGGCCATCTTCCCTCTCCGAAGGTTACCGGGAGAACCCTTTCATAGAAAGTTGACGGTAAATTTTGACGTAAATAATTTCTTTTGCGTGACTTGACGCTGTCATTAGGACAGAGTTCTATGGTGGCTCAACAACCCCGTGATTTAATGTGACTGTATATTGAAATGAAATAAAACCTAATTACCTTTATTGACAATATTCTAAGCACAAAATAAAGTGAACTCAATACCTAATGTAAAGTAATAAGAACGGCTGAGTAGGGCAAAAATCCCAGTCATGGACCCTTTCTTCAAGATATTATTTATAACTGACTTCAAAGAAAAGGAAGTTCTCAGTTTGACCTGTATGTATGTATGTATGTTTGTCCGCGATTATCTCACGTTTGGCTGAACCGTTTTTAATGCGGTTTTCAGAAAAGTATTTGTTTCACATAGGAGAAGGTTTTGGTATTTTAACCGTCTTTAAAAAAAAGGATCTTAGTTTGTACGAATGTTTATCCATGATTATTTCCGCAAAAACTTCAATGTCTGATTCTGATCACTATAAAGTATAAAATTAAATTGATGTTTTAAAAAACTAAAAACTTAAAGCTGCTGTATCAATCACATATTTAGAAGTTCCTACTTAATGTTTGTATGTATATAATGTAATGAATAATGTACGCAGGTATCTTTAGAAAAAAATATTAGGACATAAGTAACAACAATAATCAATATCGGATTTTACTTCACGGCATTATTTTGTCTGTGTGAGTAAGCAATGTCATTGTCTATTTCTCCATCCACTGAAAGACAAAAAATTTGGTCCATTGGCATCCTGTAATAAAACAGAACGTTTTGATTTAACTATAATTTATTTATTAACAGAATTAGTTTTTGGATGAAATTTTGTAATCCTCATTCTATAAAAATAATTCGTATTTGGGACTTACAATTCCATTGTGTGGTAAATTTTATAATCGATGTCAACCAATTCATTTACTCTGTAAATTGAAAAAATATAAAGATAATGTGAAAATTCATACTAAATTTATTAAAATGTTTTCCTACACACCTCTTACTATTTTTAAGCATACCTCACCGGTTCATTAGGTACCTAACTCTTCGCTTTGTAGCGAAGTGCCAACAACTGGAACATTAACCCTATAAATAAAAAAATATGAATAATTTTGCAATTTTACTCATTTGTTGAAATATAGTTGTTAGGTACTGAGTATTCTTACGGAGTATTCTCTTTGTATTCAGATTTCTGGAGATGTCTTGCTCTAGAAATATTGAAACCATCCCAAGAAGTAACAATATTATATAATTAATTATAGTAAAAAAAACCTCGGGTCGTTCTAAGAAGCTTGTTTTGCCTGTAAATGTGTTTTTTTAGCTAAACTACTTTTATATCTTGGTAAATATTCACCATAGAAGTGTATTTTTTATATACCTACCTACTAATTGAAAGAACTTCGCGTGTTGTTGAAAATTACTTGTGTAAATAAACCAATTTTGGCCCAAAACATCAAGACTACAACTAAACGATTACAAAGTCTTAGTAATACAAATCGATACATCTCGAAAATCAGTCTATGTTGCTACCGATTTATTTTCTCCTCCCTTAGCGTGGCATTTTGACAACTGTCAAATCAGGTTTCTTAGAACTATTCCACTATCAGTAGGTTTACGATTTTAACTAACTTCATTTCTTCACGCAAGCGTTTAGCATTGTGCTTTTGCCAACCCCTTCTCTTCCTTTCTTGGTTGTGTTTGTTCCCCATTTAAAATAAAGTGAATAATCACAAAAATGGCGATAAACGCAACCAACCACCAAGCGACACAGCCTCCACGTCCGACGGCCGAAGCCTGACTAATGCGGACATGGGGGAAACGTGACGGCTCTGGCTAAAATGGACGAAACGCGTGCGAATTTAGGTATTTCCTTCATATTAGTAAAATAAAAACACATTTTCAAATCTAAAGTATAGAATATATAGAAGACGTGTAGTTTTGTTGTAAATCCAAAACTGATGATCTTCCGTGAAGTAATTACGCCGTACTAAGTGTTTATTTTGTTATGTAGAGGTATCTTTGGATGTGTTTTCTATCGAGGGAAGTACAAGTAATCGTGTTTCTAAAGTATATGATAAATAGAGTGATTCCTTAAATATCTTACATATGAATTGCATAACTAAAGCTTCAGTAAAAACAATGCAGCAGGCGATCAAACGAACGCATTTTTTTCGTAATTACGTATCGTTGCCTCGGCGCACTCTTAATAATATTTATGACCCATGAGGATGCGAAACCGTATTCCCTAGACCAGATAGGTACTAAGCTGGTACGTTAGGTATCTTAGGCCAAGCATTTTTGTCTGTTAGATAATCCTCGACCCCATGGTAAACTTTAAACATTAACAACTTTTTCAAGTAATTTTTAAGTGCTGAACATGGTAAAGTTACCATGCGTCATTTAGTCTATATTGTTGTACTTGTATTGTCATCGCAATTGTATATAGGTATGCAAAATTTCAAGTCAATCAGACAATTAGAAGGAGGTTAAAATTTGCTTCCAAGATTTAATTAAAATTTTTGTTAGTGAAGTTAATAAAAATAAGTTTCTCTAACAAATTTAATTTTTGGGACAAGCTTTTGTTGCCAACTGTCCTTTTTTTTGGTTTTCATTTGCTTCTCATCAAGACGAGAGGTGGAACTCGGTAGGTCTACATTAAGTATTATATAGCATAGATCCTGTCACCTTTCCATTCTAGCATTGGACCAGCTTGATGGTGCCAAACCAAATGTACACAAAATTTCAGCTCAATCGGTCCCCGGGAAGTGGTTCAAATCTTTCATCCAAGATTTGATCAGAACATACATAAATCCATTGCAAATTAATAAAAAGCTTATAAAAATAGGTGTGATTAATGGAGAAGTAAAAAACTAACAGTCAAAACTCAATGGGCGACTAGGCATGATGCACAATTGTCTTATCTTTTTAAAGGTGGGCCCTTTTGAATACACTTCATTCAGCCTTTGGATCGTTTAGGCAATTACCCCTCTTATAGATTTAACAATTCCAATGTGCAGGTTTCGTCACGACGTTTTTCGGTTATGTTTAGTGGTGGTAGGACCCTGTGCAGGGTCCGTTCGGATCGCTACCACCATCTTATCCATTAACCACCCGCCAAGCAACAGTGTTCGCATTGTTGTGTTCCGGTGTGGGGATAAGACAACCGGTGAAATTACTAGCATAGAGGCATTCCATCTTAGTCCTCAGGGTTGGCAACGCATTTGAGGTCTTAGGATTATAGTCTTGAGAATTCAAATGTCTATCGGTCTCAGATTCCACTTACCATCAGGTGGCCTGAGTGCTCGTGTGCCTTCTCCTTAACATACAAAAAAAAAAAAAAAATGTACCTAACATGGAAAAACTCATTGCTACATGAGTGGACCTTACACAACCAGCACTGAGATGCTTTTATGACTGCACATACATTTTACATAAACACACACTTATACAATCTCATAAAACTAGCTATTGAGCTAGAGTAGAACATCCTTTTTTTTAACATCACAGTGTTATGTATCACTGTGAAACTCACAATCCTGCTTTGGGCTTTACTCCGTTAGGTAAGACATGTCCACCAATGGATTTAGATAAGGCATATCCGTTATGGTAGGATTTAAGGGATATCCAGATGGAATTTTCAAATGTCTGGGTAAAACCAAGTCACTACACTAATTTAGATTTATATTCAACTAACTAATCACTGAATACCTATTATAAAATTATAGTCCCCTGCCCTGGAATATTATGTATGTTGATACTCGATGAAAATTTCACAATTTTAACATCATGTTGATAATTTCTCTAGCACAATAAAGATTTATATAAATACAAATTTCACTTTAAGAGGGCACAGGGGCAAATCACAAGTGATTATTGAAATCATATAAATCTTCCGTTATGATTACATAAATTGAAAAATAAACTTACTAATCTTAAGATTTCTGATATATAAAATGCTAGGTAGTACGACATTTAAATAATTCAGGTAAATAGGATTTTGGGATATTCAAACAAAAATTAAAGAGAATCACAACCAACAAAATTCATAGTTGTAACGACTTATTTTTGTTAACTCTTTCTTGTACAGGTAGAGACAATAATTCTTTGGGTCCATAGTAAAAGGGTCAGTTTACCAAATCTCAAGTGAAAAAGGGAATAAGAGTTTAAATCCTATTTAACTATAGATATTGCAAGAGTTAGAGAGCCATATGAATTAACTGATCTCCACGATACACTTGTCAAGATGCATCAAAAATTACAGTATTCTATGGCTTGATGTTTACTTTAACATGTCTTGTATCTTGACAGATATGCCCAGATGTAACATATATCATACACATTGTCACATCCATTCCAAAGTCGCGAATCTGCACTGCATTTTAAAATAAGAATAGCAGATTTGCTACTTTACCAAATGGCGTTTCCAACATTGTCTTTTGAAGTCAAAGTGCAGTTTCGCCACTTTGGTATGGATGTGACAATATCATAGTCAGAGTAGGCATCCTGGGAAATATTAATAGTGTTTTTAATCCATTAACACCTGCCCCACTAGTTAATTTAACATTGCATGGTTAGATCGATGTAACCATGTATGTAATATCAAGTTGTAGGACTGGAGTTTGTGGATTAGAAAGACTATACTTATTTGTAATGTGGCCATTAGTAAATAAATAAATAAAATAATAAAGATACTCTCCATCATTTAATGAACACAACTAATTTGTTAAAACTTCATCAAAAACATTGATCTCTAAAATTTTAAAACACATAATACTAATGAATGGAATTCACACTAATGTATTTTTTTGTTGTATGTTTTTTTTTTTAAATAAATGAATTCTATAGAGATTAAATTAAGTGTCCACAAGAGAAAATACTCTTTTACTGGAAAATTGTCCTCATGTGTGATATCCATAGACAAATTACACTAATAAGTTCAGTGTCTATAAATAACTCAACTTTGGCAAAAAAAACCTCATCAGCACGTGTGTTTAAGAAAAGCCATTCATCAAAATTAGAATTATAATTAGAACTAATTTGTGTACACTTTGCTCAATAACTAGGTACATCAAGTGGTTATGACCTCTACAGTAGAAAAGAAAATCCAGTCTCAGTCATGCTTATGTATACCTTAAATTTAAATTCATATGATACTTTATGTGATTTGAAATTTTAGAGATCAATGTTTTTGATGAAGTTTTAACAAAACACATGGAAACTTCCAGATGTTTAAATATCCTCAACCCTATCACAAGATACAAAATATCTTTATCTATAACTTTGTTTTTATCTTACTGAAGATAAATGTCTCTCAAGAGTCTCAAGATAAATCTCAAGTTACTAAATAAATAAGAAATTAAAAATGCCCATGAAACATTATAAATGTGAATAAACCTAAGTATACCAGAAATATTCAGTGAATATAATTGATTTAATAGATCTACTTTAGTTTTACAATACCTGTTCTCTTTAGGAGCAAGGTCAGGCCATAATTTGGGGTATTCAATAAAATTTATCATTTAGATCGAATAACGTGAGGCGGAGTAGTGTAATTCCATAATCAATACAATGTATTGAACCTTAGAAACTTATTTATTAAAAGAAACATGCAAACTCGTAGGGCGACCAATTATCAAAGAAAAAGAGCTTACCTGGTGATAATACGCTTCATATATAGCGCTGTGGGTCCCTGCCACCTGCAACGGTTCAAGCCACATTTTGAGAACACAAAACTCGCGACTTTATTTCCTTTACAGCAAGTATTTTCTATCTCACGAAGGGTGTGACATTTGGTCAGTTCATGACATTCAATGTTCACGACAACTGCAATAATTACGAAACTATGGAGAAGTTTCAGTTTTAAACTAGACAGTACACCACAAATATTCACAACACTTTATAACAAATATAACTGTTAAACACAGACAGCTTTAAACATTCAATTTTAAAATATTTAGGCAGCGTAAACCAACTATTGTACACGAAACTTTGTTACGAAATATCTTTGTATGTCTCTGTTCGTTCGGAAACAAAAACTGGCCTACACGATAGATCACTTAGTTAGCTGTTCTCCAAGCTTTAACTGTTTAATTCGCACAACACGGATTATTTAATTTTAATTAATTCTACCTGAGTAGGAGAAGGCAAGGCAGCCATTTTTTACATCTCCTCGTCGACCAATCAATAGAGTCCATAGACAGTAGAGTTTTTGACATTTGGCTGTTGCTGGTGTTAATAAATGTAAAATTTGATTTAAAATATTTTCGCTTGGTAACATACATTGTTTTTTAGGGTACAGTCAAAAAGACAAGTATCGTTTGCGACCAATTTATTTACTTCATTAAATCCATAAAACCTTTCAATCGCTCCAAACCTCGTGTATGAATATCAAAATAGGGAAGCGTTTGCAATCTTTTTATCCACTGGTTAACGTTCACGTGACGGTCAAGCGGCGGCACTACCAGTTGCACCGTGATCACAGTAGCTGCGCAGCACAGATCACCCAGAGAAACCTGCATAAGTTTCTTTTTTTAATCACCTGATCATTAATAGCATGAAATATTATGAGTAGGTACAGTTAGCAGGCAATAAACCTAAATTCAGTTAGGCGACAAAGTTCTGCCATGATATCAATATTCCCGCTCGGCCAATGGCGGTTATTTTTCGAGCGTTTCAGCCACCTATAAAACATTTAACTATCGTTTATTTAGTGTTAAATCCCACCAAATCGTTTGAATGATTAAAATCAGTTGCTATTTACTATAATAATTTATGGCGTTTCTAGTTTTTACAATTCATCAAATAGGTAACACGGAAAATGTGAGGAGCGGCGTTTCAAAAACTGATAAAAAATTACCTTTTCATTGACTAGCCAAGAGTGTTTGCTCAACTGGTATTCCAAGTAATCCATAGCGGAGTACCACTGCTCAACCTTTACTTTGTCCACAGCGTTGCCTTTGATGTGCTCCGACTATAGCAAACGTGATTTAATTACTTTGATGAGGTATAATTCAAATAAATACAGCAGCAATGTGGTGAGCATAATGTAGTTAATTAAAAAAAACTCGTATGTTGCCTAGATAAACACCTGCCTGTCCAGACGGCGTAACCACGGTCGTTGCAACACGACTTAAACATCAAGGTAAAATATTTGGTTTAAAGATAAAGAAGTTTATCTGCGCTTCTTAAGGGGAGCCAATGACTGAGAAGAGTAAGTTTTATTTATACTAATATTAATAAATGTGAAAGTAACCCTGTCTGTCGGTCGGTCTGTTTGTTATGCTTTCACAGATAAACCCCTGAACCGATTTAGATGAAATTTGTAATGGAAATAGTTTGAGTCCCGAAGAAGGACATAAGTAGGGTACTATTTATCTCGAAGAAATCACGGGCAACAACTAGTTACTTATATACTAACATTGTAAAACTTTAAAACATCGGTATGCTCGTGAGGCCTACCGTACCCCAACAGAGAGTTTGTGAATAGGAATTTGAATTAAGAATACCAGTAAGGAAATAAACTTCAATTACCTTTACTCTTAAATGCAATGTTTAATTTTGTTAAAACAAATTTAAAACTAAATAGCTTTGATTGTGTAACTCCTATGGAACACCGGGTCTCATGAGGTAGACCAGGGTTTTTTATACATTTTTAACCTCTTTGTAGTCATGGGCTCCTTTTCAATTGAAAATTTTCAAATGTATAACACTGACCACAGGAAACTAGGCTACAAAGTATTTTTTATACCTTAAACTTAGGGCAAGATAAAATCTCCACCTATGGTGAGGGTATTTGTAATTTAAATTGAAGTATTACTTTGTTCAGAATTTACTTCTTACTTTGTATCTAAATTATCTAAAATAAATCGGAAGATCGGTGGATTCTTCTTAATCAATGGTTTATAAAATAAATAGGTACTCACTAATAGGTAACTATCCAGTGGGAATAAAGTGGTTGAATTGAAGAACAGGAATTGATTGACTCTGGCCCTTACCAGGGAGTCCTCTGGGTACAGATTCTGACTGTCACTTATCTGACACAGATACAGAGCGATGGCATGACTGTCGCAAATCACATCCTCGCCGACTTGCAACGCCGGCACTAATTGCAGACGGTTAATCTAATGGAAAATCAAAAGCATTAATAGCTGGCAAAAAGGAATTCGCCTTGGTGTAGAATGTCTTGCTAATAATCTTAGCATTACCTTACTAAAGGATTCAGATTTGTTCTCTCCTTTGAAAAGATCGATAAATTGGTAATCAAAATCGATCTTCAGCATCGAGGCTGTCATCATTACGAACCGGACTGGTGGTGAGGCATCGTCTCCGTACAATACAAGTTTATTCGACATTGTATTTTGCCTGTAAATCCAAAGACGGTATTAATTATAAAATAAGATAATAGAACAATTAATTAAAACATCAATAAATCGGCATCAAAATAAAATTACTTGGTAATGATATGATAGAGATAAACCATTTTATAAGTGGACAATTTTAAATAATCGTTATAAACGGTTCACAATCGGGGAAGAAACAATATAGAATGTACTCCTCTTTAAGTAGAATATCATAATAACGGTATAATTAACTCACTTGATGGAATTCGTGTAGCAGTACCGAGTTGCCACTCTAAACAGGTTATTAAAACGAAAAAAAAACATTCTATTTTATCCCGACGCGAAACAACCTTATTCAACGAGGCACCCAGGCCAATAACATCTTAAAAACTTGAAAAGTTTCCTGCATAGTTATGAGGACACCTATTTGCATGCAAACGTATGTGTGCGTTAGTTTCTTTAACCGTAAAACGATATTCTACAATGACACTAGCTTATTGTAATAAAAACATAACTTAAATAAACTAATGAATAAGAGAAAAGTAGTATAAAATATAAAAAGACTAGCTGTTGCTGCGTTTGTGGTCCGTGTAGAAGTCGTTTATCGCTTTTCTCTTTTGAACGGTACATTTTTCCGAGATAACAAGTACTTATCCTATAGCCTTCCTCGAGGTTCTAGCTATCTCCATACGAAATTTCATCGAAATCGGCAAACTCACTTTCAAATTTTGTTAGTACAGATTTTTGATTACTTACTTTTACGTTTTGTATCCTTTGACAAAGAATCTGTCGAGCAGTATTATTTTCACGACCACCGTGACTCATGGGATCACGTTTCTTGTTTACGTCTGGCGTGCGTGGTCGGGCCACTTGTCGCACGTCAGACATCCACCACGACGCGGGGCTGGCACTAATGTAATATTCACAATATTATTATTGACCGTGTTGAGTTGAACATAAATAAATATTTATATTTAAAAAATAGGTTCTAAATAAACTTAGTAAAGTTTTTAGCAAATGGTTTACAAGATGGTAGGACCATCGCACGAATCGCACCGCCCTGGCTAGGTATACATTTTAATTTTCGTATCCGGTTACTTTGCTATCCATTTGCTTTAGATAATAAATAAGACCGCAGAGTAATTGGAGCTGCCTGTCGAGTGAAGTATGTACCGTGATTACTTAACTTGAGGTCAATTAGCCTTGCCAAGTAGTGGAATGAAAAACGGGAAATACTTTAAAACTTTAGAAAGTATTGATTTATTTTAAATGCGTTCATATTTATTTTGGAATTATTGTGTAATTCAATACGTTGTTACGTTTTTGCGGATGAGATATCAAGTTTTAGTTTCGTTTCGCCCCTCCCTTGCAAAAAACTATAATTCGTAATTCGTTTAATTACGAATTATAGTTTTTTGCAAGGGAGGGGTAGTGTTCTTTGTCAGTATCATTAAAACTACTATAGTAATGAACAGATTGAAAAGCTAAATAGCCTAGTTGGTAGCGACCCCACCTACGAAGCTAGCGGTCCCGATTTCGATTCGCAGACAGGGCAAATATTTGTGTGATGAGCGCTAGATTTTTAGTCTTGGGTATTTTCTATGAATAAGTATGTTTATAGCTGTCAAGTACCTATAGTATAAGCCCCAGAGCTTTGTTGGGGACTAGGTCAATTGAGGAGATTGATCCTCGATATATATATATATTATTTCATTTATTTAGATTTATTTTCTGGACTGGTTAGAAAAGAGTTTTCTTATCCCTTGATATCTAGGTCAAGTTCTGGGACTTCTGGGAGATTTGGGTCTTGGTTCTGGTTTATACAGGTATAAACAGATGCGGGAAAGCAAGTTATACCCCTATGCCAAATTTCAATTTGATAGATTCAGTACTTGCTTAGAAAAATTGCTGTGACAGACAGACAGACACCGAAGTCCAACCATAAGGGTTCCCTTTTTACCATTTTGGTTCGGAACTGTAAAAACGTTTCAACTTATCCATATACTTACTAATAATATAAATAACGAAAGTAACCGTCCGTCTGTTACGCTTTAACAGCTGAATCGTTGAACCGATTTCGATGAAATAAGGTTAAGGGATAATTTTAGTCCCGGAAAATTTAACAATTCCCGAGGTTACATTTAGCGAATAACGACTTGAACGTGGACTGAGTCGCGGGCAACAGCTTGTTGTTGATAAAGTGGCGATAGGCAGCGCGTATTGCTCATAGAACAGATGGATGACTGATTCAGGCAAAGAGTTCTTCAATGGCAACCCCTTAAATCAGAGTAGGCGCTTTGATATACAATGCAATTTACATTCATGAACTAAACTAAACTATGCTTTAAGTAAAAAGATTAAATGAAGCTAAAACTTCGAACAGATAACCGCTCCATAAGGTTATTTTAAACGTGCACCTGACGCCAACGTGATCATCGTCATATGCCGCAACCGCGCTGATACGTCCTCGCACCCGGCGCCCCCTGCACGACAATCCCATGACGTCATTTACCGACTTTTGCGATTATAGGGTTAAGGGTTTTCTAAGCCTTTCATAAAAGCCAATTGATTACTCTTAAGAAAAGGGGTTTTTACAATCATCCGCTTGACCCTGGTGTACAGGCAGCTTTAAAACCTCACTTCCGAAGCACCTTTTTAATCAATAAATACCTAAATATTCAACTGTGACGAGAGAAAAGCAAATGTCATTCGATGTCTCAATATTTCGAATTTAGTGCTTGATTGTACTTTAACACTAACAACTCTAAGGCCCGTATTAATAAACTGATCTCGGTTTAAATGCCCGTCTCAAGATACGTCAAAAATGACAGTTTTCTATGGTTTGACGTTTACTTTGACGTATCTTGAGATTGGCATTTAAACCGAGACGAGTTTATTAATACGGCCATAAGAGATTAGTACTGGCAGTTGGTTTACTGTCAAAAGAGTGACATTTGTAGTTATATACAATTATTTTCTATGGTATAGCCTGACAAGATTCTATTTGGCCCTATTTCAGTATAAAGTATTAAAATAGGGCCAAATAGAATCTTGTCAGGCTTTAAGAAGATCAAGGGTTTTCTAGAGGTTTTTCTCGAATGCATTGGTAAAATTAATAAAAAAATGTGTTTATATAATTATCAATATAAGTAATAAAATGTCCTTAAAAAAGTCACGCTAAAAGGAAAATGTAGATTAAAAGTCTTTATACAATTGTGCTTGAGATTCATGGCTCGAATGTAAACAATGGGAGCGTCATTCAGTTCTATAGCAAACAGTTTAGCGTTAAAGTAACTTTTACTGTTTGTATTTTTTTCTTTTTTTTGGAGATTGTAATCAATCTTAATTGGAAGTTAAGTTATTAAGTTTTTTTTGTATCCAATTATCCAAAGATTCTTAGGGTTCAGCAAATGTAGATTTAATACGTCCGTTCCCTATATTCAAACCGTAGGTAGATAGATACTCTTAAGATACACCTACTCAGGTTAAAATTTGTGTGGCAAATGAAATGAATGAGTGTGGATGTATTATACGGTATACCCGATGTAAGTAATCTTATCTATCCGTGCTTTGAATATTGGGACTACGGTAAATATGTGTTCTGAGCTAATAAAACAAATCGCGGAAATATAGATTTTATGCTAGCTACTCGCTGGCATCGCTTTGAGAGTATAGTCCTTACTAATATTATAAATTTGAAAGCGTAGATGTTTGTTACGCTTTCACGCAAAAACTACTTGACAAATCATCATGAAACTTTGTACACATTTTCTGGGAGGTACTAGAAGTAACATAGGATACTTTTAAAATTAAAATTAAAATTATTAAAAAAAAAAAATTGCAGCGGGCGAAGCCGCTGGCGGGTCGCTAGTAATAAATAAATCTATACCAATTACACCCCAGAAAATGGAAGACCGTCCCAAAGAATAACGATAAACGACTTCTGTGCGGGTGGAGTCACAGGCAAAAGCGTAATTTAAGGCGTAGGTACAGTCAAGGCCATTAATATCTATACAGCCATCGCGTCAAATACACGTATATACAGACCTATTGTCAGTGGCATAAAGGTGTATAGATTTTTTTGACGTCTTGGGAATGTACGTATATTTTTGCCCTTGATTGTACCCTACAATTTTAGTGCTTTGCAATTATCCGGCATATAAAATCAGCATATCAGATTTTGACAGTTCTATGCATTCTTATCTGTGATACTTATTCTGACAAAGTCATGCAGAATATGACAATGTGACAATCCACTAATATTTTCCGCGAGCCTTTTTAGCAAAATTTAAACATGTAATTAGCGTAAGTAAGTGAACTTGATTCATCTAAACCACAAATTTTAACCATTACAAACAAAAAACTATGAATAACATATGACTAGACAAATAATTCGTGATGGGGGTCCCTGCCAGTAAAAACATGGTCCAAACAGCGTAAGTGTTTATTGTTCTCGTAGTTTTGTACAGTAAAGAACGTCAACAAGTTTAGGTCTTTGGCTTACTGTATTATTTATTAAAATAAAAAATATCTGCGAGAAAAACACTTCCATGCGTTAAGTAGTTTCGAATTTCCGAGATATTTAAGACTGGAAAGGAAAAAAAACCTAACAAAATACGACAACGTTTTTCTCCTCTTACACGATGTCCAATTAGAGGCCCTACTTTTATTATCGAAGTTCGAAGTTACGTCAGTACTATCAAAACATAATATACATACGTATTTATTTTAAAAGTAGTAAGTACTTTACTTATACTAGTAGGTAAGTTACATGAATTGTATTATACTGTAGATATCATTACTGCTAAGAAATTATAAACAATGATTACAAAAAGGAAGGACGCGCCCCATCGAACATTAATTAATTTGATTTGACGTTAACCGACTAACCGTCTTCATACAAGGAATTATTAGCGCCATCTGTCTTAACTCGTACGAACTACGTTGCCGCGAACGTAACCGGTGTACGATGTAACCTTGTATTTACGTCTAGGAATATTTTTTGTTCTCTGTTATTAAATTCTACAGATCCCTTTTTTCACGTTTTCGTACTAAATTACAGAATTACTAATTAATTTATTAAGTGAAATACGACTAATACAAGCCCTATCCCAAGGTTACGTCGCGCATCGCCTGTCACTACATTGAGCTCTCATGAACGCCATTTTGGACTTGATACCAAAATTGTGGTTATTTATTCTAGGGTTTAATTAATTGTTCGACATGCAATCCCATGTTTCTTTTTGACTTTCATATCATATTTTCACCATCCTTAAACCATACAACCAGGCAGCCAGGCATTTTTATGACGAACGAACTAACGTCGACCAATGACAGTCTCTCACGAACGACTGTAGCGCGGTTGGACCTAAACTGATCTTTAGGGCCACTAGGGCCAGCAGGCTGGCTCTATTTCGTCGCGCTGTTCGCAGCTCAAGATTTTAGGGAGGGTCATCTTCCCTTTAGTACAATTCAAGAGGCCAACTTTAACAGTAAAAAAGGTCAAGCAAATCCTCTAACATTTAGGAGATTTGTTGAGTTGACGTGAATGGTTTGGGGGGAGGTTATGGCCCCGTGACCCCCAATTCGGACCGCCGCCACTGAGGCGGCCTGACGATAGGTGTCGCTGTGACTAGTTGGTCAGCCGATTTCGAACTGTTGTTTAAAAACTGATTGGTCAGTGAGAGGTGGCCGTAAGAATATAGGGGATCTACTTTGAAATCCGTTATTCGAACTTTGTCTATTGACGTGCTATCCCTTTTCCTCTCGATGCGTAACTAATTTGCAAAAAAGTGACGGGGCGATCGAAGTTCGAATTTCGGGTTTCAAAATTTTTAAAGTAGAGCCGCAGGCATAAATCGTAAAGGTGTACTTACACGGCCAATTTTATGAGCAATAATTACCCGACAGCGATTGCTGTCTTACTCTTATTTGGTGTAATAGAACGAGACGCCCGTTCTGTGGACGGGCAATTATTGCTCTTGAAGTTGCCCGTGTAAATGCAACTTTAATTGTGTGCGCGCCATTGATTTTGGACTGACCGGTGGCCTTTAGGCAATTAATTATATCTCCAACTGAAATGTTTTATAGGAATTGCACCCTTTGGAAGGCAGACCACTGCCCTGCCTGCCGTGCAGTAATGATGGTCATGGACGCGATGAACCTCACCGTTAATGAAGTTGATGTAAACATGGACCGAAACGAACATAAGAGTGCGGAACTTGTCAAAGTAAGCATAGATATTTTAACGTTAGACATCCTAGGCATTATTATAGTTTCACCATAACCACTCTTAGCCAGAAAATATAAAAGTCACAAAGCTAATACTTTATACCATAAACTAAGACTATACTCCATTTGTTTTTAACATGAGTAAAATTCGCACACGTTTCCTTTAATAACGTAGCCAATACTGGGAAATATTTGTGCAAATATTCTAACTATTAATCCAATATATAAAATTCTCGTGTCACGGTGTACGTTCTTAAACTCCTCCAAAACGGCTGGACCGATTTTAATAAAATTTTGTGTCTATATCGGGTAGGTCTGAGAATCGGCCAACATCTATTTTTCATACCACTAAGTGATGTAAAAAAAAATTGCAGCGGGCGAAGCCGCTGGCGGGTCGCTAGTTACTTATAGTTGAGACAATTACGGGCACTTATTCTCATCTTAAATAAAACGAAGTAAACTAATGAAATAAGTACGTTGTAGTAGTATTCACCAAGGGGAGTTTGTTACTAATTGAGTGTGCTTCGCATAGGGCCGTAATCTGTATTTACCCTCTAGTGATATATACTGATTTGTACTACACTTAAAATGAAATAAAATACAAAATTAACAAATAAATTCTCTCAAGGAATGAGCGTGGCATAAACCAGCAACGAAAGTTTTTTTTTTTATTGTTAACTTTAGCGCGCCGTTTGTACCGCTTCCGTGCCAAAAGATGTAGGCGCCCCGATTTGCAGGGTCCAACTTGCATGCGCGTTAAAGCGGGTTGATTGACGACATTTAAACTTTAAAAAAAACCGTCTAGGCGAGCCAGACTCGCACACCAAGGGTTCCGTACCGCCGCACAATAGCCCTACTGTCATTTGACTTTTTTAGTATTTGTCGTTCTAATTCAGATTTTGTACCAAGTTTATACCAAATTTGACGCTTGTATGTTTAGCCGATTTAACAATACAACTTCATAATAAAAAAAAATCTTAAAGAAATACTTTTCTTGTATGGGAACGCCCTTTATTACTTCACTTTCTTAAAAACAAATTGTTAGAAAATCCACCGTAATAGAGTCTGCCCAGCGAATCGTGTCACAAAAAAAGGGCGGCAATTCAAAAATCAGCAGTTGGATAAGCCTGATTAGGCGATACTAAACGTAGTTGATACTATTTCATTTGTGAGCAGTGTTAAATGATTGTTTCTATCTATCAAATCCGTTTATTTAGTGTACGGACATTAATATTGGTTGCAGATTTATTGAATTTGCCGGGCTTTTTTTGTGACACGATTCGCTGGGCAGACTCTAACACATATTCTGAAAAAAATATCCAACCGCTTTCTAATACGGTTCAAAAATTAAAGCTATAAAAAATAATAGGCACTTGTTTTGTTATTTCGGCTCAAACTCTTCAACGGTGAGAAATATAAAACTTCGAAAGGTGTGTTTTTAGGAAAATGAAAGGAGGTACTAATTGTTGTTTTTTTCACTTTCTTAAACCATTAATTAATTAGCAATTTGCTTGAACAAAACTCTTTACAAAAGTTAGAAGGCTAAGTCACTTTTCAGTACTTTGGAGGTCAATTTTACCCAAAACTTAAGATTAACCAGGTAAAAAAAATTAGTGTCTGTTATTTTAGACTACTCTGTAACAAAATATATATAAAAAAAAAAACAAATCGGGCCCGGACAGTTGGGTACCTTTCCTTGTATTTCATTTGTTCTTTAGTTTGAGAAGACTAAAATGGTAAATCATTGTAGCTTTAAATAGAAAATTAGGTCATAGTTTTGGTTTTTGGCAATATTTTTCTATTTGTAGTAACGACGACTCAACCCTACCCTGCTGCCCTGCTAATAGAAAAGGCAGTATCTCAAATTCTATGCTCAAAGCAGATGCAATCCTATCTTGTAAGTTATAAGGTTGCATTTACTACAGGAGTTTTGTCTGAGATACTGCCTTTTGTGTTAGCAAGGCCTGGAGCATGGCCCATAATGCTGCTGCCCGTTTTTCTGCTAAATCGATCGATTGTATTAATTGATTTTGAGATCACTAATGACATCAATCAAACGTTATTTAAGGGATTTAAATAGTAGGTATACCATGGAAGAAGTGGACTCTGCTACCCCTCTGGGAAACAGGTGTGATTTAATGTGTGTATGTATCTAAACTAGGCAATGCAAATAACCGTTCATACTAAATTCAGTTATTAACCGGTTATTTGCATTCCCTAATCTAAACCATGGTGCAACAAAGCTACCGAATTATGTGTACGAATCAACGAGTGATATCAATGTATTATTCTCATATAAACTGAACCAAAGAACCAACCGTCAATTAAATGGTTTATTTTAACTGAAAAAGTAATAATTGATATACAAGTTTAAAACATAAATTTCGAAAATAAAATACATTTAATTTATATTTTTTTCAGATGAATCCTTGTAAAACGTTACCAATATTTAAAGATCGCGACTTGGTTATATGTGATAGGTAAGAATTAACCCCCATTACTAATATTATTTTAAGTTTAAATAAATTTTTAATTTATAACCAAATCAGAACTACGCATGGTTGATTAGACGATCTGGACAAGCATATCTTTACCCGTAAGCGAGTAAAACTAAATTCACAATTGGGGTATTACACGCGAAAAAAGTACATCAACAAAATGCCGTACCGGTAGGTACATCTTTTCTGCTGCTTCGGATTGAGTGAGACGGTTATGGACGCGAATTGTACTTAGTAGCTATCACGTGCATTTCTCATTGAGATTTTAGCATAATGAAGTCCAATCAATATAATTTTCTACATCGTAACAGATAATATGACAGGTTGATAGAGCTAAAATAATCTCTCTGTTTACCTATTCATCGCGTGTAACCGCGCGATATTAATAAACTCACCAAGTTAGTTTAACTAGCTACTAAAAAAATCGTAACGATCCGTCGTTGCGATGTTAAAATCGAACGATGTATTGTACATGTTTGGCAATATCGCATGCGAATTTCCATCGTCACGATATCGTTTCAGATTGATCGTAACGATGGATCGTTCTGTGTATGGAAGCCTTACTCTAGCTGACCATTTTTGATTGTGTATTATGTGTTATTCACCAGTAACGCTATCTCAACATACTTGGCGACACAGTACAGGAATAAAAAAGGGGCACAGCTGCTGCCGAGAGACACCGTCGGGCGTGCGCTAGTCGACCAACATCTGTATTTTAACAGCAGTGTAGTCTACCCTCATTTCAAAACTGTATCAGTAAGTGTTTGCAGTTTGTGTGTATTTATTCTGAGAAATTAATGTGTAATCCAGTACATATAGTACAAGCCTAGATAAACTAGTTTAGGGCTGGATCAAATTCTGTGCGCCTATCTTCAAAATAAAAAATATAATCTTCTATCGATCTATCTGTTTATCTATTTATTGATATATAGGCTAGAACATTTTTTTATTAATTCTGCTGATGGCATCGATTTTATTGACCATAGACAAATCAAATTTTAATTATTCCGTTTTCTTGGTGAGTCGTACCTACTAGCCGGACTCTAGAATTGTCCATGGACCATTTAGAAGTGTCAATAATATTTCAGAACCCAATCATGTCCAACACGTGTCGCTACCTAACGCCGGTGAGCGCCGACGGCATTATGTCCATCTACTCTGACGTCGAGCACATGTTGAGTGGGCGATCGTTCCTAGCTGGCGACCGGCCTACCATGGGAGACATCATGCTCATTTCCACCATCAGCACATTACATATACTTTTACCAGTGAACGATAAAAAGTATGTACAATATAGTTTTTAACCCTCGACCGTCATAGAAAGGTTATGTTTGCTGTTCCTGACTGTGTCTCTGTCTGAAGCTTCCTAGCTCCCAAAGGGTATTGTAACGAGGTTGTTGCAACCTCCTTTGATTTCGTTCCTGGCCATTCTTACATTACTTTTTTGGACATTTTTTTTCAAAATTCCAATTGTTTATGATCAATTCGGATATCGACACTCATTCTTTATGCAGCTTTCAATAAAACCAGACATGAGATCTCGTGTCTTGGTATAGCTTAGTATTTTAACTTTTGCTCTGTTATCCTGTATTTTATTAAAAAAATATTAAAACATTTCACTTTTCTCAATCTCTCAAGGGTTAGCTGGAAGAGATCCCTTAAAGGAGATACCGTCAGAATAATATACTAACCTTAACGCGTTGCTTATTCATGATTCATCTAGGTAATTTGTGCAAAATGCCGTTACAGAACTATCAAGAAGTCTTTTTAGAGTTGTTGGTATTTCTGTAGCTCTGCCTACCCCGCTCTGGGAATGAAGGCGTGATGTTATATATTATTATATGTGTTGGCCATAATGACACGTGATGTTTAGCTACCCGAGCGATGCAAGCTAATGAAGATATTGTTAGGTAAGATTAGCTAAATGTGTTTACTACATAAGACAATGACCTATAAGGTTGTTTGTAATATTTGATCGGTTTGATTCCAGACTACACGATTTTTTTGTGGACATCGACGCGTTAGGCCAGTATCAGTAGGCCCATACTTATCATGCTACTCCCATTTTAAAAGACAAATATTTTTTGCCATCAGATTCCCAAGAACAGCCGCTTGGATGCACCGGATGTCGGAAGAACCGTATTACTTGACTGCTAATATTAAAGGCCTGTGCGAATATGCGAAACGAATAGGCGAGTTGCGTCGCTTTGAAACATCCACGTAACGGCATCCGTTAGTATATACGTTAAACGCAGCGTTTGCTCTAAGAGTTGGTTCGTTTATGCGACAATGCATTTTAATCGATACTAAACCGATTAACCTGTGGTTACAGAATTATTAACAAGTCATTTTAGAGTTGTTGGTATTTTTGAAGCTCTGCCTACCCCACTATGTATGTAAACCGAATAACTTTGATTTGTCGACGATCTTAAGAAACGCAGTCGTACCTGTAAGTCATCGCACTTTACTGAAAATGGATTATCTTTTTCTTGCTCTAAATAAATAATTGTACGCCTCGTGATGACTTTGCTGAATATACTTTTATTCATAATACTTTACCTATATACTTTGTGGATGTATTGCCTAGAACATGCACATTTATTAAATAAAACGGTGTCTTTACATTTTACAATTATCTTTTTTTGTAGCGTAATGGAGAGAAATCTGGTGAGGAAGGTTAACCTAATTTACAACGCTGCGTTTTGCGCATAAACGAACAGACACCTGCTATATTTGAATATTTAGAATGATAACAAAAAAAAAACATCTGATGTAAACGTGACACGGCAACAACTTGGTTTTATGCAAAAGACAAGGATGACATTACCCCGCTTATACTTTATTACTAAACTTTTGAAAATATCAATGTTCTCATCTTTGTTTACCAGATAGCGACCTTACTAAGAAAGAAAGTAAGATCACGTTGCAACGGCTGTCTACAGATCGCCGGGTCCAGGCAGAGGCGCTCTTTAAGGATCTAAAGGCATGATTTTTAGAAACTATTTTGATCAATATTTGCAGTTGGTTTACTAAAATTTTCTTAAGCATGCCATGGAAAATCCAATTAAATCTGATATTTATCATTGGTTTCATAAGTATTTACCGTCGTTATTTGTTACATAAGTATAATAATAAACAAAGTTTATTTTTTATTAAATTGTACTATATTTTTATTTGTCCCGTAATACCATAAATGTAAAAAATTATAAATTGCAATAGTAGTTTATACAACTGATGCATAATGAGAGGCCTTAAAATACGAGTTCATAATAAGATCACACGAGTGTTTTAAGGCCTAATTATGTACAGTTCCATACACTTCTTTATCTACACACATACCTATACACAACAAACAAAAAACTTTTCACAATCCTGCTTTCACCAAACCAACACTAAAAAATAGTTAGGGCTCATAATGTCCCACTCGCAAAATGTCCTTTTGTCCCTTTCGCAAAAGGTCCCTTTTATAAATGTCCCATTCTCAAAACGACCTCTCTGCAAAATGTCCCGTTCTCAAAATGTCCCGTCATATAAATTACGTCCCGTTCGCAAAACGCCCCTTTCGCAAAAATGTCCCGTTCGCAAAACGTCCCTTTCGCAAAATGCCCCGTTCGCAAAACGTCCCTTTCGCAAATGATGATGATAGAATAAGGATTTCTACCAATGATGTAGGGACTTGCTCATCTCTTCAATCCATGAGAGAGAGCCTAATTACAAGCTTTTATTTACTTTCACCTGTCCCGTTGTCTTTAATCAAATCTTGCAAGTTAAATTTGATCCACTTCCCGGTTTCCGATTGAGCTGAAATTTTGCGTGCATGTATAAATCGGATTACAATGCAATATTATTATGACATGGATTTGATCTGATGATGGAGCTGGAAGGTGGCCATAGGAACTTCGTAGTTAAACGACGCAACCCCATCGAGTTTGGGCTCAATTTCATTCGTCTCAATGTATAGTTGATGGTGGTATACAGAAAGGTACAGTCGAAAATAAAAGCTTGTACCAAAAATGTTTTTTTTCACAGAGACTTGTTTCTTTATTTTAACAAGAACTTTGCAGGTGGGACATTTTGCGGAAACAATGGGACGTTTTGAGAAAGGGACATAATGGGGGTTCTTTATGCAAAATATTGCATAAAGAACCATTTGCGAAAGGGACGTAATTTTGGTGGTGGGACATTGTGAGCCCTAACCCAAAAAATACCGTCGAACAAATATAACAACAATACTGGAGGTAATTCGATCCTCTTACCTATGTCAAGAAGAATAGTTTTTTTTTTAAATCATATACAAACGAATGAAGTCCCTACTCTCATGTCACTCGTTATCAAATGTCGTGTCGGTGAAATTAAAAATACATACTGAATTGACGCTTCGTATCGATAACTATTTTAATATCTATGGATACTAGAAAAAAGATCTTCCGGTAACCTTCGGGGAGGGAAGATGGCCGATTGAAAAATGCCCGGCTTTTGCTTTTGAATTATTCTGTTTTACTCTACTCACTTGATATTGGCGAAATCACTGCGGAATATCGCAGTGGATCACCATTAATAAAAAAAAGAAAGAAAGAAAGATACTAGAATAGAGATCCTCTTCAAATTTTCCAAATTTAAACTCATAACCTTACAAAAATCGATACTATAATAATATAAAATAATATTACAGTAGAGATTTTACCTTCTATCACAGGAAAGAAAGTTCTTACAGTAAAGGTGGTTGTAATAATAATGCTAGTCATTTCCTACGGTTTTCAACGCATTTTGGAGCACTAATGATATGTGCGTAAGTAGATAATAGTTGTTTATTCACCAAGGGGAGTAAGGCACGGATTACTAATCGAGTGTGCATTTGCGGCTCGACGTCCTCGAGTGATATATACCGCTTCATTATACACTTAAAAATAAGTAAAATACAAAGGTAACAAATGACTTCTTTCGAGGAAGAACGAGCGCGCCATCAAACACGGCTCTACTTACTTTGAAATCCGTAATCCGAACTTCGTCTATTGGTATCCCTTTTGCTCTCGATGAGTAACTTATTTGAAAAAAGTGACAGGGTGATCCGCAGTTCGAATTATGGATTTCAAATTAGAGCCGCAGTAACAATTTTTTTAAATTAAATGTGAATTTTAACACTCCGTACGCATTAAGATAAGATAAGATAATGTTTTATTGACATAAAATAGTTACAAATTGAATTGAAGTCCCTGATTTCTGAGCTAGGTCGGATAAACCTGTGTTACAGAAATCAGTGTCCTCTCCCATATTCAAGTAGCATAATATTCTATTTAATGTTAATAAGTAATCATAATAACATTATACCTAGTAATTGCGTGCAAAAAGACGTTAAAGAAGGTACATACGCCCTATTTGCAGGGTCCAACTTGTGTGAGGTTCAAAGTGTTAAGGCGTGACAACGTCATCGAGAATTAAAAAAAAAACAAAAAGCCGCCTTTAAAAACTCAAAAAATATATTTTTTTAAAATTGTAGGCACCTATCTAATAGGTTAGTACAGCTGAAGTCGGTGACCACAATATTTTCACCAAAAAAGCCGACTTTAAAAGAAGTTATTTTTTGCGTTTTTGAAGGCGGTTTTATGTTTTTAGAACTTTTATTTTATATATAAGACAATATATCCAGACTTATTAGGAATTGTTGGTATTAAATAAACAGTTGCGTTGCTCTGAAAACAAAGTTTTATTTTTAGTTACTCACATACACAGTTTAATAATAATAACACAGTTTAAACTTAATCAAGTTATCACCTGAAAACAAAGAAACGACGTTTAAAGTGTATTATTTGTCAATTCCTTTTCATGTAACTTATTATAATTTATAATTATAACCAAGCAATATGCTCAATCACGGTGGTCTAGCTGTCAACTCTAAACATAAGTTTCTTTACCGACCGTTGATGATGACATCATCAGTTCTACTTCACCATATGATACTTTCTGAATGCAAATGCTAGACTTGTTACTAAAAAAACTAAAATCGCTATATATTTGCTTACAATATTTGAGGAGTTCCCTCAATTCCTCACTGATCCCTTCATCAGATTCAGATTTCGAAAGTATACTCTATCAAACAAAAAAAAGAATTTCAAAAACGGTCCACTATTGACGGAGTAATCGGTGAACATAAATAAAAAAAAAACCTTCAATGGAACGTATAACCTCCTCCTGTTTTTGAAGCCGGTTAAAAACTAAATCGGGGTAATAATGGATTTTCATACGATATTACTGCCCTGACAACAGGGAAGTTATGAAATTCCATTCAATATTACTTACCCAGGTTTTAGAAAAGATTTAATGAACGGCTTTCACGCCTTTTATTAGGATATTCATTATACACTTAATAAATAATAACAAAGTGTAGTATAAACATAATTATGTGACAGTTTATGTTACATGAAGACAATCGATCGATTGCAATATGCCATCGATTACGATTGCACATCACTGGCCGGAATTCACCTGTCATTATGGAATTTGTTGTGAAGTGGGGTGGGGGTAAGGAAGGACGGACGAGCGAGGCGAGAGCGAGCTAGCTAAGTGCAGCGCTGTTCGAACGTGAAACACAAATATATAATTTAATTATTATGTAGATTATCAAACCTCGCTCTATTGTTCTCAGTTCACACGTAATATAAAAAGGCCCGTATTCTCACGGAACGAAGAAAGTTGCGCGAGAAAGGTATCAAACAGTGTAAGGTTTTATGAGGCTAATAATTGGAATTGTTTGTTCGGTTCGTGTCACCATGCGAGTTTGTACGTGTTAATCAATAGGAGATGAACATTGAAAACAAGTTTGGCTAGTGATTCAGTGATATGGCGGGTTTCCAAGCTAGTGATACGATGCCCAAACTTGGGCATGTGGGTGATTTGCGGGAGCAGTGGTTGGTGCGGACCGACGGGGCCCTGGCGCACCGTCTGCAGGATCGAGAGATATCCTCCCACCTCTGTGAAAACAGGTACCGAAATCAGCAGATACGGGAAGACTTTCCTGTAGCTTTAAGTGAGCAACAAGACTTGGAGCAAGAGGCGAGAATCAAAGAGCTGTCGCGCCGCCGCCAGGCTGACATCGACGCGGAAATAGCTCGTGAAATGGCCGAAATTAACCTCCGAAGGCAACGCAGGCAACACACTGATCTTATACAGCCCAGTTCTTCGCACTCACTGCCTGAACCACCTAGACCAGCGCCCAAAATAACCCCGAAGATCGTAGATATCGCTCCAGAGGAATTAGGCATGTCTCCATTGGAGCTAGAAGAGCTACGGTGCAGGTTAGAGCAGGAAGAAAGAGATGCTAGGTTAGCACGTCAATTAAGTAGTGAAGTCCAGGACCAGGATGCATTGTTGGCTGACATGCGCTGCGCAGTTGAGGCCCAGGACAATGAACTCGCTAGATTACTCCAAGAACGTGAGTATAAAAAACTACAAAGGGCCAAAGAAAAGGCTAGACAGAAAGCACTTTTGAAGAAACGGCAACGGGCGGCTGAACTAGACTCTCCTAGTATAAACCAAACAACTCTCTGCGATGCCTACAGTAACCCTAGGGACATGATAAGAGAAAGTGGCCTTAGACTCTGCAAGTCAGTGGACTCAGATTTGAACTATGTGGAACCTTTCGAAAAGGAGCACATACAGTCTAAAGCCAGTGCGTTGCAGTCCAAAGAAATGTCAAGGCAGTATTACAATGATCAGCCCAGCACATCAACCGTCAACATTAATAATGTCACACATGTTCATACTCGCTCCTTTGAGTCAGACCGGAGTGCTCCAAACTCTGGAACTTCTTCGCTGCAGCATAGACAGCCTCCGTTGCCTCCAACTTCTGGCAAAAAGCCACGGTTCCCAGACCCAGTCAGTATTAGGCCTGCATCTCATTACCCAACAGAAACAAATGAAAGTCTAACATCAAACATTCCCATACCTCATAGCTACAGTGAGAACAACAACTTATACAGTTCAACGTTTCCTTCAGACTTGCCGAGTCCACAAAGGTTAGATCGACAGGATAATTCAAAGAGGTTATCCGTTATTTCAGATATAACAGCCGAAGGTTTGGTTAAGAAAAAGACAAAGCAAGCTGAAATGCATAAGAAGAGAAAGGGATGTAAGATACAGTAGAATCTCAGATATTCAGCAGATATGTTGTCCACAAGTGCTATTTAATATATTGTCCTGTGCTTTTTAAAGGGTGAGAATGTAAATGAATGAAGAATGCTATCATATTGTAACCTTTTATAAGACATTAGGTAATAGTCTTAATATTGTCAAAATAAAAATGGGTCAAGTTCACTGTCACCTTTCATGATCTTATGTTGCTTTTCACTATAACTTCAACAGCCACAAGTATCAATGAATGCAAATATTTATGATGGTGACTACATACACCTGTTTGCTATGATTACGAATCAACAATCAAATATAAAGATCTATTGTTATACAAATGATACCTTGTACCACAGATTGCAAGAAGTGTGCAGCCATTGAAGGAGCAGCCTTTTCCATGTAAATCTATACATCTATAGAAAGTTAAGTTATTGAATAGTTGTTTATGGAACAAAATGGGAACAATATATTAGCGGGCTCACTTGAGTATTATATATTATTATGAAGGCATATTTATTCTACTATGCAGTATACCTGCGGGACCAATTCGCCATTTTTTTTATTTTAAGGAGAAAGTGTGCCTTTTTATGTTAAGATTTATAATGATATTCCAGTTTTGTTAAGAATATACAAAGATAATGTAAGTTTTTATTACTTGTATCTACTTGATAGGTAATTTTCCATGTGTGTAAAATTGGGTAAAAATCTTTTTTTGGTGATGGATATTGTACCTTATTTTGTAATAGATATGTAGCAGCTAAAGTGTCATTCTATGGAACTTGCTAACTATGTAAACAAGCCGCCATACTAAAATTGACATTAGATGCCAATTTCAATATATTGTTTGGGTACATAGTTAGCAAGTTCCATAGAATTACAGTATAGAAGGCATCTATTTGACACTCATCGATTCAGTAAACTGCCTTCCTAATTAAAAAAGATGCATGTCAGTTTCATAGGTTTTGAGAAACTGGCATGTTTAAAAATTATGCATCTGTGGGATTCTTTCAAATAAACAAAACAATAAAGAATAATACTTAAATTTATTTGGATTTATCCAAGAAATTTATAAAAAGTAAAAATCGCGTTTTGGACATTTATCCTTTTCAATTTGGATGGCAGTAACATAATATAACACTCGGCTAAAAGTAAAAAGAAAGTAAATACAGATAACCCTTTAAGGCCCGAGAGACTATCAAGTATCAATATGTCAATACTATTGCAAATTGCAAAATATATGAATATCTCTCATGATACAGTGATCAATATTTGTGTAATATGTATGCAAGGCCAATTAAAATTTAATGGTAGGTGTTTCTGTTTTATAGATATTGTTCTGATTCATATTTATTTTTATTGTGTGTTTTAGACTTTAATATTCAAAACTTGTCTCTCTATTATTTTTTATTGATTTCTCATTCTTTGTTTATAAGTTTGATACTGATTCTCAAAATCGCAGCGCATTTTTTTTATACGTACTTACTTGAAATTTGAGACTGATTTATAACTTTGGTGCTTATAAAGGTAGGTACAGTCAGCTTGATAAAAATGGTACCATCCAAGGTGTTCAACGAGGTGAAGAATATCATTTTTTCATGTTAGAAATTGCAGCTTATTTTTTTTTACTGGTTGCTTCATTGTGTGCTTGTTAGATTAGAAGAGTTACTGAGAGACTGACAATAAGTAATGCTAGCCACCCCCAACGTTGTTAAATGATAATGAAAAGGGCAAAGAGGTACCTAGGTAAAATTATAAAAGGATTTTTTTTTTAAATATTCAGTATTTATCAATTAATACAGATTTTCTGTACAGGGTGAGTTACTTCCCTATTGTACACTTAAATATATTTATACATCTCCTAGTGACATAAAACTAGGTTTATCATTATGGTGCTCGGAGGTCAACTCTCACAAATTTAACTTTAATGTATGTGTAAATATAAGTATTTATTATTTAAATTTATAAACTAAGGCACGGGTCTCACTGTCGGCGAGTAAACTGCAGTTGTTCAAGCTAGTAAAGTGATTATTTTAGTAATCTACTGCAATTTTGCTGTCTGTAAACAAAATATTTTCGTTGGTATGAAAAATAAGGACTAATTTTAATAAGTATGCATGACATTAATTATTTTGCGAAAATAACAATAATTAACCAGTGATTGAACAAATAGACCATCAATACTCAAACAGAGCATTATGTATACGATCGAAATCGGAGGTATATATGTATCTGTAAATTTTAGTACTTTGTCGCAGCTATTGACATAGGTACTAAATGTACCACTTTCACTTTAATACGTTACTGTGACAAGGTACTAAAATTTACAGCTACGATGAGGTCGAGTTGGATCAATATAATCTTAACCCTTTATTGCAATGCGTTGTCTTTAAAGTTCATTTTTAAAATACATTTTAAGTTAATTTCAAACTTATAATTTGTGACACGACGACACGCTAGCCTAGTTGGTAGTGAACCTTCGAAGCCAGCGGTCCTGGGTTCAAATCCCGGCAAGGGCAGACATTTGTGTGATGAGCACGAGTATTTGTTCCTGAGTCTTGGATGATTTCTATGTATTTAAGTACATAAAGTAAGTTTTGTATATAAGTAAGTTTATCGTTCGTCTATTACCCCATTTGTAGCTTTACCAAAATTCAAATTTGGAGATGTACTTTCAAGATACTGTTTCACTTTCGATATGCTTTCCATTAAAGGGTTAAATGTCCTTAAGCAATTTATTTTTGTGTTGTGTATTCATATTTATCAGAGCATTAAAAACGACAAGAGCACACTTAAGTAAATGAAGAAGCAATTTAAATGGTAAAGTTGGTAGTATTCTGTGTAGAAATCCTATTACCGCAGCAACTGGAATATACCTAGGCATTTATCGCGTTGGTTTATCGCCGACAGTGGCGGAGTGCTTTATATTATAATATTCACGGAAGGTCTAATTTACATGTCGAATGTGCGAAGCTGTGAACAGGGTTAATTAGCTAAAGCCATTATTATGCATACGTACTTTCTCATTAGTTCCTAGGATTGCGTAACTTGGGTTTTAATTGGGCATTTTTACTCTACTTTCATTGTATTTGTCCATGGTATTCCATAAACTGGTTGAATTATTGCAACGTGCTCCATTTATATTATTTTGATTAGAACTAGGTGTCGAAGAAACCTTAGCTTTCAAAACGGTAATAATAAAATGGTGACCTTTTTATTTTAGGAGACTTGGCCATAATATTTGCTATCTCATTGTCAATTCTATGTATCTTTGTCAGTGTACTAGTACACTAAATGTTAATGTGACTTGGACACGTTCCAACGACGCTTGCTCTGTTTATGGCTTCGGTCGGCCATTTTGGACCGGATTTCTAAGTAATGTGATATGCTATGATACTTTATAAACATGGATACTGCATATGCTTCAGTAAAGTTAAAAAGGAGCCGATTATTTTCTTCGGATTTAGAAGTAGGAATCATCACTAAGAATTCGCTCGATAAACGTGTCCCCAAAAAGTTGTTTGTCTGTTTTGCTACTGAAATATATTAACATAATTATCTTGGTTACAAAATGTAACTTTTTAAACATTATTTTAGTACTATTTGAACTTTGATTTTCAAGTTATAGGTACCTCAGTACCTTTTTGACTAACAAATCTCGCCATACTGTTTAATTTATAGGCTCTCGTTGATATAGTCTTCATATATCGGAGCAGACAAGGTCCTCAAAAGTAACTAAGCACGTTCTTACGCCTTTAACAATGGAGTTGTCTGGTTCAATATATTCGATAGCTACTACTAAACCGATAAGATTCCAAAAATGATGAGATATACCTACCGAATGGGATCGGTGGAGCTTTCGAAATTTATTTGTTTTGAACAACCTACGTGATGATTATGATGCGATCTATTCAGTTTATTCTTTTTTTTTCCTAGGAATGATAAATAGCGTATTTTTGATTATTATAATTTGTTTGCCAACGTATTGGATTTGTAACAAGCACGTGGGAAATGGGAATTATTTTTTAAAATAAGTAGGTCTAGTTAGTTATTACTTTAGTACTATATTGATGATTAAGCTTTAATTGCAATCTTTGGCCTTAAATGTGCCTTAACGGAACCGAACCAAACCGATTATTTATTACTATTATTATTATAAATAAGTCCTAAATAATTATTAAGTTTTCTACGTAAGTGTAACAACCTTTTGTGCTCAAACATTGATTAAAAAAATATTCATTGTCTTATTTTTTCTGCAGTCAATTGTACTTTAATTATTCTGCTTTAATTCAATTGTAATTTTTATTTTGAGATTGACTGTACTTTTTCGAATTATTCATGAAGAATTTGTATTTTAGTTATTTTATGATTATAATCTCAATAGTAATTAAAAATATTTTTATAACAGGACCGATTTGTTTTCTTTCATCAGCCTGTAATATACATCTAATCTAATATATAAAATTCTCGTGCCACAGTGTTAGTTACCATACTCCTCCGAAACAGCTTGACCGATTTTTATGAAATTGTCTATGCATATTCAGTAGGTCTGAGAATCGGCTACTATCTATTATTCATACCTACCCCTAAGTGACAAAAAAATGCAGCGGGCGAAGCCGCTGGCGGGTCGCAAGTAATTATATATTTTTATAGAGTGGAGAGGTGCTTCTGGAATAACGACCCACTCGCCTATGATTGGCTACCGCTAACAGATACTTGTGCTTAAGTTTTACAGGAAGAATTTTACAAATATTTAATATTGGAATTGTTTAAAAATATCTAAACTAGATTCTATTGTTGGGGCCTTGTATATTTGATGGCGACTGTACATACTAAACTACAGTTAATGACACAACTAAGATTGTTTGTATTAAACCATTAGTTATATAACTCTATAATGGCTAAAATTCGATAATGTGCTCACGTTTTGGTTCAGATAACGATTGGTTCCGATTTTTGACTATAGTTTCCTTAGTACCTAATTTAATTATGATAAAACAAACTCACCCTACTGCCCTAATATTATTTACACCTTTGTCGCTTTTACGCCGGGCTTAAACTGCCATGTAATAGTCAAAGGCAACTTTTTGCTATACGTAACGTTTACATCAAGTGTGGAATAAAAAGTGTACCTGCGTATTTACGGGGAGTTTTGCTCTATTTTACATCAATAATCCAAAAAACTAATAGGTACATTGTCCTGTACAGCTGACGACACGTTGGCTTAGTTGGGAGTGACCCTGCCTCCGAAGCCAGCGGTCCTGGGATCAAATCCCGGTAAGGGCAGATATTTGTGTGATGAGCGAGAATATTTGTTCCTGAGTCTTGGATGTTTTCTATGTATTTAAGTATATATTTCTCTATATAAGTAAGTTTATCGTTGTCTAGTACCCATAGTACAAGCCTAGAGCTTAGTTTGGGACTAGGTCAATTTGTCTGAGATTGTCCCCTTATATTAGCTGCTAAAGTCATTTTTGGTTCGGTTCAATCATACCTACCCTACTATTTTTTGTTTACTAATTTATGTGAGATTGTCCCGTGATATTTATTTATTTAATTAGCCAGTTGAGCCGTTTATGAGATATCGCTTTGAAAACGGTTGCCAATACATTGGGGTTTTATCTATTTAGGTAATAGCTATTTTACTGGTTTAGCCATGTCAATTTGTGTGAGAACGACGTTGCAAACACATCTTTAGTGAGACAGTGACAACATTTAAAATTGATCATGTATCTTACCTATGACGTAGACTGTACTTCTAAGTAATGTTCTGTGACTGTACACGCCAGACTCGATCACTCATCTGGTATTGAACGGATATCAACCAACCTGTTACCAGCTATCTGAAATGTAGTCGAAGCATTCTATACTCTATTGGTAACCACATACAATTTAAAATGCTTCTACTATTACTATGCAGTTAGCCGCCTTTTTAGGATGGTAATACGGCAGCCTGTTCTGCCAATTGCCTTGAAACTAGCTTCCGCGTCGTCGACATAATTACAATGATGGCAATCTATAGATTAATCATCTGGGGCTCTATTCGACCTGGGGACCCTTTATTATAGTCTCAGCCTAGCTCTTATTTACTTAAATAAAAATAATACAGGAGACAATGTCACACAAATTGACCTAGTCCCAAACTAAGCTCTAGGCTTGTACTATGGGTACTAGACAACGATAAACACACCAATATAGAAACACTAGTGGCCCGCCAGCGGCTTCGCCCCGCTGCAAGTTTCTGACTTTCCCGGGAGATTTTTCAGTTTTTTTCTGTCATAAGAACCTTTACCTGACGGCAACATACACAATACAAAAAGAATTAGCGAAATCGGTTCAGTTGCTCTCGAGATTTGAGCTTAGCAACACATTCAGCGATTCATCACTATCACTAAATAGTATAAAACAAAGTCGCTTTTTCTGTCCCTATATCCCTATGTATGCTTAAATCTTTAAAACTACGCAACGGATTTTGATGCGGTTTTTTTTAATAGATAGAGAATCGAGGGCTGGTCGCTAGTTTTTGTTATATAGAAGATAAATACTGAAATAAATAGAAAACATCCAAGACTGGAACAAATATTCGCGCTCATCGCGAATATCCGCACTTACCGGGATTTGCACCCAGGAACGCTGGCTTCGGAGGCAGGGTCACTACCAACTAGGCCACCATGTCGTTACTTGACGTGACGGTAATGGCGGCCCTTACGATCACATGTCAAAAGCGATATGAATTTACCTTTACCGAGTGGGAGTGACCACACGGGAGCTTAACGGTGCGTAAACTAGGGTACATCAAAATTGACTCCATGTAATTAGTATGACCCATTCTTTTGTTTACGTAACGTCACCGTATTTTACGCATCGGTGTGGTCACTCCCTAAATAGAGAGCTTATATTAACATACCTATCTTATACAAAGTGAATAGATACTAGTAAAATCAAGTACGTAAGCGCAGTGCGCGCTTGCAAGGTCGTCCCTTAAAATTCTATCACCTAGAGACATTATTATTATGCGTATAAAGTGGTCTGTGGTATTATTACTAGCCCGTGTTAAGTTAAAGGTAAGGTCTAGCTTGGAGCAGTTGGAGCAAAGCACGTCTATTAGTTTCCATCACGGTTTCCATCGACATTTAGGTAATCCATAAGCTTATACCACACGTACCATACCTACGAATTTCACTACATGGTATATAGGTTTTAGTGGTGGTAGGACCCTGTGCAGGGTCCGTCCGGATCGCTACCACCATCTTATCCATTAACCTGCCGCCAAGCAACAATGTTCGCATTGTTGTGTTCCGGTGTGGGGATAAGACAACCGGTGAAATTACTAGCATAGAGGCTACCATCTTAGTCCTCAGGGTTGGCAATGCATTTGAGGTCTTAGGATTATAGTCTTGAGAATTCAAATGGATGGCAACACTGGCTGTCAAAGGATAAGCAGCTGATTTCACTAGGTCCCTATAAAATATTTATATTTTAATGATATTTATTGTTAATGTGAGCTTCTCTGTTGTTAAGCAGACAGTTTATAAGTTAAGTTTTAGCTTAATGATTTATTTCAAGTGCTATAGTGACGTCTAATAGTGTTCCGAAACATTTCAATTCGGTAACCGTTATTGGTTATAAATTTGAACTCGATGTCTACATTTCATATTTGTCGGCTTGCCCAAGCACTATTTACTATAAATACTGCTGTGTGGTAGCCGTTGGTTGACATTATATAATGAGCTGAAATGTGGACATTGATCTACGTTACTATATTCACGTAAGTAACTTGCATTCCTTTGGCATACAATTTCTTGTTTTTACCACTTTAATTATACTAAAACTTTGTAAAAATGATGACTCGAAGGGCAGCTGCTGTAGCTGCGCGTCAGCAACAAACTGACAAGCTTCAAATAACGTTATTAGAACTAAAAAAATCCAAGGAATTGTGTGCTCAATTACTCAGTGAGAGAGAGGACAATGAGAAAGAAGTAATCCAGATTCTAAACAGTAGGGATAGGTTAAAAAAGGAACTCTCTCTACTTGAAAATAAGTATAATGATGTGAACTTGGAACGGGTCGAGCTTCAACATACAGTAGATAAGTTCACTGAGTGTACCACTCTGTACGAGCAGGCCCTGAAGGACGTTGACTCCCTGGAGAGAGCGCTGCATATTGCCCATGAACAGATCTACGAGCTTCAGGAGGCCAGGCAAGACACTGCAGAGGTACACACACAGTCATTATTTCATGAATTGGTAGAGAATGACCCGCAGTTTGTTACTGCTTCAATTGACCTTCCTGTTGTTACTATAGACTTAACTAATGAGACGTCCACTACAACAAGGTTAAGTAATTGTAGCAGGAATAAACTAAAAAAAATATATTAAAATAAACAGATATATAAGGAAAACCCGAAGGTTGTTAAAGCAAAATAAACTGTATTATAGAAAATGTATACTAAGTAAAATAAATGTAAAGTTAGTTGATAAATTATATATATATACCACTATGTTAGAAAATAATAAGTTAAAGTATGACAATGACACACAAATGTTACAATTAAAAATTCAGGATTTAGAGGAGTCGTTACAAAAATTGCACAATATGCAGGAAAATTCAAATAAAATTATAGATGAGTATTCTTTAGGAATGGATGATCTAATAGGGCAGCTCAACTATAATTTAGAGTTAGTTCAGTCACTGGAGGACGACCACACATGTGTCTGTCAACACAAGAGTGACTGTCCGGCCCCCGGTGGACTGAAGCAGAGTTTGTGTGTCAGTGTCCCTACACAAAAGGAATATGATGAGAAGTGTTCCTTTCATAAAAACTTAAATAATAATAGTAATACCAATTTGACATCCAAACCTGACATAATAATGTACTGCGATGAGATTGGTAGCAATATGGGCTCATTATTGAACTCATACACTAAGGGACATAGTGTGATCAGCAACTGTTTACCTCTAAGCAGCTTGGAAAATATCCAAAATAAAATTTTAGAGGACAGCTATATTGATTTAGACACGACTTTGCTTATTCTCGTAGGAAATAGAGGGAATGTAAACAAAAATAAACTAATTAATTTTTTTGAAACTTTGAATAGCCTTAGTGTGAAAAAAATCATATTGTTTACATTCCCTTATTGTAAACAGTTGTCACAGTTGGAAAATGACATAAGACATAATTTAAATGTGACACTTTATAACATGTGTACATATAATAAAAAAATTGACATTATTGACTCTAACAATTATGTTAGCAATTATTATATTTTAACAAAAGGTAAATTTTACCTGCCTAATTATTTTAAGAAACAGATAGCTATGTCGCTATCCTATTTTTTTGACATTTCAGCCAAGAATTTGGCTCCTGCTGCTATTCAGCAACCTGACAGGTTTTTGGAACATGTTCCAATTACTATCAATCATTTAAATTAAATGACAAGACAACAGAGGAGCTCAACCCTGGCAACCAAATTTGTTATAAATATAAGGACAAATTTAGCAGCAAAGTATCTAATTATATCACTCTGGTTCACCAGAATATTCAATGTATAAGGAGTAAAGACCTGCAAGTCGAGTTATTTCTTAATAGTAATAGCATTGATATTTTATGTATAACGGAACACTGGCTAACTAGTAACGAAGCTATGTTTAATTTTATCAACCACCAGGTCGGCAGTTTATTTACAAGAAATAGCTCGATACATGGCGGGTCGTTAATCATATTAAACAATAAATTAAAATTTAAAGACCGTAAGGACATTGTGTCCTTATCTGTTGAACGAATATTAGAACTCGCTGCAATAGAGTTAGAGCAATTCATAGTTGTATGTGTATATAGGCCACCATTAGGCAATTTCGAAATTTTTGAGAAGATTATGGAAACTGTTCTAATAAAATTATCTTATTCGAGAAAAAAAACAATTATATGTGGAGATTTTAATGTAAATATTTTAGAAAACAGTCCACTAACCAAAAGATTAATAAATCTTTTCAAATCTTTCGGCCTGACACATACTTTTATGGAGCCAACTAGAGTTACTAACACTAGCGCCACGTGTATTGATAACATTTTTACTGATATAATTCCTATTGGTAAGAGTGTGATCAGCAACCTGGAATCGGATCATTTGGGTCAATTAATTAAATTCAAGTCCGTATCGAATAATATTCCAAAAAAAGAAATTACTTTTGTGCCAGTAACTGCAGACCGTGTGGAAAGAATGAGACATAACCTAGTGCATAATTTGCCCTTTCTAACAACTGATAAGGGACCCAATGACATGTACAACTCATTCTTTCACACATTCATGAAACAATTTAACGCAGTATTTACATCCAAATCGGTTGTGGTTGGTGGTGCAAAGGTTTTCAGTGACTGGGCTACTGCGGACTTACATAAGCGTAGAAGAATACTGTATCAACTATATGAGGAACGGAGGTATAACGCGAGTGAGGAGTTTAAGGAACATGTCAAACAGTATTCTAAGCAATTCAAGATAGACTGCCGTATAACTAAGCGAAATTTTCTAAGTAACAAAATCTTGAATAGTTCTGATGTTATTAAAACGACCTGGAAAATAATTAATGAAGAAACAGGTCGCCGAAAAAAGAACATTAACGACTATCGTTTAAAAGTAGATGGTAAAATAATAGATTCCAATCCAGATATCGCAATTGAATTTGAAAAGTTTTTTACCGATATACCAGTGTCCACGACTAAGTGCTTGAACTCTTCGCCTGCGTCTGCCATTGTACTTTTAGAAGATAACGTGCCTGAATGCAGTATATACTTTGAATTCAAGCGCGTTACTGCCTTGGATGTAATTAAGGCATTCAACTCAATCAATATAAAGAAAACCAGTGACCTTTGGGGAGTGTCGGTCCATGTACTCAAATCCTTAATTGAAGTCATAGCATCTGACTTAATGGTCGTATTTAATCACTGTGTTGATTGTGGTGAGTTTCCTGATCTTATGAAACATAGTAAGATAATTCCATTATTCAAAACGGGTAGTACTTTTGACCCCACAAATTTTAGACCAATATCCATACTACCCACTTTCAGTAAAATATTTGAGAAATTGATTTTGTCACAGTTAGCGGAACATTTTCGGTATAATAATTTATTACACAATAAACAATTTGGTTTTACTCGGGGTCGCTCGACAACCGAAGCTGGTGTTGAGTTGATTAAAAACATTTTTAATGCCTGGGAAGGGTCACAGGATGCTTTAGGTATTTTTTGTGATTTGTCCAAGGCCTTTGATTGCGTTAACCATGACACATTGATCAGGAAACTACACCACTATGGAGTTAGAGGTACTGCGCTAAACTTAATAAAAACGTACTTATACGGGAGAATACAAAGGGTAGACGTGAATGGAGTACGATCACCTGGGTCATTGGTCTCAATGGGCGTACCACAGGGCTCAATATTGGGTCCATTTTTATTCCTCATCTACATAAATGACTTACCTTACCTTATAAAGGACAACCATGATATAGTATTGTTTGCTGATGATACGTCACTTGTGTTCAAAGTTAAACGACAACAGCAGTTTAATGTCGATGTAAACAATGCTATATCAAAAGTAGTCGATTGGTTTAGTGTTAATAATTTATTACTGAATGAAAAAAAGACGAAATGTATAAAGTTCATGACTACTAATGTGAAAAATAGTCAAACTACTGTAACTATTAAAAATGACAAACTAGACCTAGTTAATGATACAGTGTTTCTTGGTATAACGTTAGACTCCAAGCTCCAATGGGGTCCTCATCTTGCTGGATTGGCGGGTAGACTCAGTTCAGCAGTTTTTGCAGTTAATAAGATTCGGCAATTAATAGACTTAGATACCGCTCGATTAGTTTATTTTAGTTACTTCCATAGTATTATGTCATATGGTATTTTACTGTGGGGTAGTGCTGCTGATGTAAATAGCATCTTTGTTCTGCAGAAGAGGGCTATTCGTGCTGTCTACAAGATGGGCCAGAGAGACTCGCTTAGAGATAAGTTTAAAGAAATTAATATATTGACCATGCACAGTCAATACATTTATGAAAACATTATTTATGTTCATAAAAACATCGCTAAATTTAGAAAGAACTGTGACATACATAATGTTAATACCAGAAATAAATATAAGCTCGCAGTGCCCTTCACGCGGCTCCATAAAATAAAAAACTCTTTTATGGGTAATTGTATTAGGTTCTATAATAAGCTCCCAAGTAATGTTACTGAACTATCAGTAAATAAATTTAAGAGTTACGTTAAGCGTAAACTAATTTCTAAAGCATATTATAGTATTAAAGACTATATTAATGATAACAATGCTTGGGACTGAATTGCTTGTAATAAAATGTTTAGTCCTTACGACAAAAGGTTGCGAACGTCGAAAAAAAAAAAAAAGACATCCGACAGAGTTTCTTACAGGTTCTTCTCTGATCGGTCGCGATTTGAACCTGCAGTCAATTTAGGCTAAGTCGCTACTATGACGTTTCAAAAGAGTTTATTATTTGTAAACCTACTTGAATAAAGATTATTCTGATTCTGATTCTTAAATGTCTATGGGTCTCAGATTCCACTTACCATCAGCCATACTTACCATATTTTTACTTTTTATTGTACCACTTTGCTAACGTAACTAATATGCATATGCATGCCAAATTGCACCTTTAGTATTTATAGTCTTTGCGCTAGGCTGCGGACGGACGGACATGGCGAAACTATAAGGGTTCCTAGTTTGACTACGGAACCCTAAAAAGTCTCGCGCCGCCTCGGCTCGCGGTTGGAAAAGCATCTCTAACGTAGGTAGCTGCCAGCTGGGCCCAATACTCATATACAATCGAAGGTCTACAATATTACAGTTGTGGCGACATTCATTACCAATTAAATAAATCTTTATATCTGCATCTTATATAAAACAGTTGCTATTTGTGTCGATGTCTGTTTAGATTTATTTAGATACCAACCTGGGCCCTATTCTACACGGTAAAACAATATTGCTTTTGACATGTTATGGTATTGCCCACGTTATAATAGCACCCAATGGTAAGGTCCAAAATTTTGGGCATTTGAAACACGCAATAAAAATTTCTACGAAACTTTTCCGTTGTGACACGAAAATTAGCCATAGAATTATTTTTCGACATGTCGCACAACGGATCTTTTTCACCTTTGTTGTTTGTATAGTTAGGAGTATAACTATAACTACACGCCTACGGTTAACGGCCGAACCCTATATTCAAACCTTGTGTTGTTTAAACGTCGCAAGGCCCAAAGAAAATCTTGTTAAAAGTCGCTTTGCCAAAATATCCTTATTTTAGGCCGTCTGGCTTTAAGATAATACAATATTTCGTCTTGATGCGAGTTCTCCTCGAATAATTTGAACTATACAACTATAGGTTATTTTTATGACGAAATCTTGTAATACCTACATAATCAAATTATAAATAGGAGAATTTTATTAGCATTCGTGAATTGCACCACTATAATCAACAATAACAAAGATCTCCTTTGTACAAATAATACTACTTGTTGGTATCTTTTTACAAAAAAAAAAAAAAATTGTCAAGAAAAAAATTGCAGCGGGCGAAGCCGCTGGTTGGTCGCTAGTACATAATAAAGAAATCCGCAAAAAGTCAATAAAACAAGACTTAACCTGTGTTAAAGCATAGACAAAACGTTTTCTATTAAAAAAAAGCGACGTTTTCAACTTGGCTTTTATAATAGGCCTCCACGATAGACATTCGACGCGTCGCATGCTCGACTAAGGTTTGGGGATGGGGACACAATAAATGATACTCCCATAAATTCCGAATCGACTTATATGTCATTCATCACAAATAATAAATACAGAAGTATTAAGTTTCTTCGTAATATTCACAAGGACGAATTTCAAAAATAATGTCTTTATTATATCAATTTGTTGTATTTGTTTCAAGAAATAGCTTAGTTTAAAGTACTTATGTTATTAGCATTTCGCCGAACGGGTTTCATAAAAAGGTTCACATGAAACCATTATTAGACATTTGAAAGTTAGATTTCGGTATAAATAAATAAACAGTGTATTCGTTTGATAGACAAGCATACTATTTATTAGTAGCAACGGTATTTCCTTGGAGCTGGGCAGAAAAGGTTTTTATTAATTACTTCAATGACTACAGCTTAAATAATATATTTCCACCTGTCACCATTCCAAACCATTTTCTGCCTAGCTATACAAGTAAGCGGGTCAGGTAAGCGGTTGAATTTGACGACTAAAATATAATGCAAAGTATCTAAAATTTTAAATGAATAAAACTTGACGTCAATAGAGTATTTCTTTCCAAGATTATTTTACGATAAGCCCAAATCGTCAGGGCATTTAAGATATGCAGTAACTAGCTCGTCCGATGCCACTGACACCAGGGCGTGTCAAAATTAAATACAACTTTTAGTTTGCGGCATGAATGTTTTAAAGGCTCTTAAGCGCCGCGACGGTAGTGACCTCTCGCGGTTATTATTAGAATTTCATTAACGAAACTTAATAGTTAATAAACAGGTTTTAATGGCAGTATGAAATGCAAACGGGCATATACCGGATATTTCAGAGGAGAATGGCAACACTAAACTAACTGAGCAGGTAACATAAAATGGTACGGTAAAGCTGAATGAAACTTGCTGAATATGATGCGCAGTGCCAGTTTTGTACGTAAAGCGAACGCTATTCTACAATGCTGCATTAGTTACCAAGGGCACCATAAACCAACATGAAAAAGGAGCATTGGAAACCGCACGCCGATAAAGTTGTTCAATCCCGTAAAAATATGTATTTTACAATTTTATACAGTGCTAGACATCATTTATGTTATTTAACTAGATTTGCGGCTTGCTTTTTTGCTTTCACTAATTCCACTAGTTCCTTGTATCGCTTCATGCAATCTTTCTTGGACCTGTTAGGGATGCAATCTGCAATCTTGTCCCACCGCTCCGGAGTGCTCACAGGGAACGTTTTGATTGCTTGCTCTAGTAACTCTTGTTCGGTTTTCGTCCAAGTATCTTTAGATTCCTTCTCTACCTTCGGTACGTCACCGTTCATCTTCGGTTTAGCTGTGCCATTCACTAATTTAGACCCGCTGTCACTCTTCGATATACTGTTATCGTCAACACCGCCGGCTGGCTTCTTTTTTTCTTTTTCAAATTGATCAAATGCCTCCTCATTGGCAGCTTTCTTGAGACTACTCTTGGAAAAATCAGAGCTTTGTAGATCTTTAGCTTTATTCAACACTTCCTTGGCGTTAAAGCGTCTATCATCAGAGAAAGTGCCATGTTGGTTGAGGAAGTTGGCAACAACTTCCCATCTCTGGTTGGTGCCTGCCGGGAAGAGATTCACTGCCTTGATGAGCAGTTGCGTCGCTTCTGCATTCCAATCTAAGGGCACTTTCATAGCTAAATCCTTTTTCACCTTCTGATCTTCTACCTTCTTAGTCTCAAAAAGTGCTTTGCGCTCCTCTTCCAACTTATCCTCGGCTTCTTGGACAGTTTTTATGAACGCGTCTCTGCCATTTGCTTCCAGGGTTTTTACAAAGTCCTGTAGTTCGACTACTTTCATCATTTCACAAATCTTTTCAACTGCAGCCATGTGCGAGATAGTTTCTTGTTCGTTTTCTGCGTAATAGTTGTTGGATTTACAGCAGTCACGGAGAGCTTTCCGTTCCTTCCTCAAGTACTTCTTCATCTGCTCGCGTTCAGCGCGGGCGGCTTCGATGCGGGCCCTCTCGGCCTCCTCGGCCTTCTGTTTTGCTTGTAGGGCTTCCTTGATGACGCGCTCCTCCTCAGCTTTCTTGGCTTGCACAGCATCCTGAAATTTGTAGAGAAAGAAAACACTTATAACACGTGAATTTATATAAATCATTGATGGCAATTATTGGACAAAATACACATAATTTAATTAACAAAAAACACGTAAATTATATTTTTCCTGTTAGTATGAGAGGCATGAATCTAATCCATTTTAGCCCAAAGGCCATTTCCTCCCATTGAAGCAGATACCCTCGCAGGTTCTGAACTCCTAGTTAAATAGTGATTGAACACTCTCATCTGAACTATCTAACTAAACGACTAGCAGACCAGACAGACAGTCCTGTCCAAAACAAATTTCCTGGAACCTGATAGCAGCACTCCTTGCCAGGCCCAATGCTGCCCTGCTAACACAAATGACAGTATCTCAGACAAAACTCCTGTACCAAATGCAACCTTATTACCAACAAGATAGGATTGAATCTGCTTTGGCCACTGAATTTGAGATACTGCTTATTGGCTTACAAGGGCAGAATAGTGAATCTAAACTACAACTAGACAACAATACAACAATAACAACAACAATTACAACTACAATACACACAACACAACTACAATTGTGACAATCATATACATATTGCATGTTCAGAACAATAGTGACCTAATTCGGAAATTTTAATTTTTCGAATTAGGTCTCTATAGTAATAAATTTATGACTTACAGTTTGAAAGCTGAAATTTTTAATTGGGTCACTATTGTTCTGGATATATAACAATTATAATCTATACTAATATTATAAGGAGTGTGAATTTTGAATATATATGACCAGTAAACTCAGGAATCACTTATTTAAAAAAAATAGGTATGGACATAGACTATTTTTCATTTATTTAAAGAGAAGCAAAGCAGGGTGGAAAAATAGAAAAATAAATAAGAATTTACACTGATGTTTTAGGGCCCGGGTCTTGCCCGTCGGAATACCAGTTATATATTATGATAGTAAGAGAGGCATAGAGTAGGCACGTTTCTTATGCCTAAACTGCGTTTTTGGTAGTGCAACTTCTGTACTTGTACTATTACTTAATCTGTACCGTTGGTCCTGTCATTATGCTGTAAGTCAATGCCTATGACATACATGTTCTAGACAAATCATCTGACATCCCATTTAATAAAATAGGCTAATTATTTAAGAAGGCACTTAACAGTAACCAATAAAATAAAAATATTGACTTAGTTCAATTAAAACCAGAATTGAGTTTCATTCATGTGATTTAGGAGAAAATGAAAAAAAAAAAAAATGACATAGAATCAAATAGAAAACATCCAAGACTCAGGAACAAATACTCATGCTCATCACACAAATATGTGACGTCATTCCTGTCATTGATTTTGTATAGTGTTTTTGCAGGGGGTCTGAACTATGACTTTAAAGCTTCATATCTCATGAAAAAATTTCATAACAATTATTTAACCTATATACAGTTATCCTTCTCTTCATAGCACTTTCCAGGGAGTGTACGATAAAAATATATGCATGTTTCCTATTGCACTGCTTTCAGTTCCACAACAAGGAGTATATTATATTATAACGGTTGTTAAAATAATTAGATAAGACCACAAAGCATATGAATCACCCATCCTCTATTGACTTCATATAGGAATAATGGCGGTCCCCAATCACTAGATAGTATTAAACAAAGTCGCTTCCCGCTGGTCATGCATAATGTATGCTATGCTTAGATCTTTAAAACTTTGCAACGGATTTTGATTCAGTTTTTTTAATAGATAATGATTAAAGGGGAAGGTTTATATGTTAAATACTTTAACCCGGGTCGCTAGTGTTCAATAAAATCTCTTGTTTTGCTTAACTAAAGATAGAGAAGGTTATTAATTGACAGGTTGCTGGGTAGCTAGCATATACCCATTTTCATATTGCTCCCAAAATGGATGACAAATTAAACTTGAAACCAAAAAAATTCCCATAATTTAGTCTGTTCTTGAGTTTTGCCTAATTAACGATAAATAAGACCAGTTATTGGTGTCACTGCTATGAGAGGATAAGTTAATCATGAACTGTATGTAGATTGGGCACTGGTTATAGTGGTAAGAAGTGTTGCTCGGGTTCTGGGCTGTAATTCCTTTAAGTTAATGCAGGTTGTTTACCCGACAAATCAATAATATGGTAAAACATCAGGAGGGAAGTCAAAGCCTTAGTTGTTGGATAACGTAACAAAATGTATATATACCTGTCTGGCTCGCTTAGCTGCCAACTTCTTGTCCTTATCTTCTTGCTTGAACCTCTGGATCCGCGGATCATTAGCATACGCCAGGTCAACTAGAGTACGGATCCGTGCCATCTCTTCTTTCTTTAGCTTGGCACGTGCTGTTTTGTTCTGCTTCTCTATCCATCTCCGCTCCTCCCTGTCTTGCCCTCTCTCCTTTTCTTCCTCATCCATATAAGAGAACTCACGCCAAGAATCAAACTCATACCAGAATGCGTAGAATCGTTCCACTTGTTCGCGCGGGCTGTTCTCATCTCCTAATAGCGGGGCATTCTTCTTCTCCGACCACCTAGCGTTCTGCTCAAAGAATTTTGTAAATGTTTTGTAGAATCCTTTTTTAACCTCACTTTGGGTCGGCACGGCATCGTCGAATTCGGGGTCAACGGAGTCGTACGATCTGCGCTTTAGAGGAGTCCCGAGGATCTCGTAGGCTTTTGTGATGCAGGTGAAGTAGTCGTCGTCGCTCCGCACGTCCTCGCCCTGCGCTTTGCGCTTGTCCGGGTGGTGCTTAAGCACTTTCTGGCGGTACGCGCGCTTTATATCGTCATCCGTCGCTTTGTAACGCAATTTTTTCATACCTAGCACGGCGTAGTGGTCCTGTTGCTTCCATTCTTTAGGATCTAAGCTCCTCAAGTACTCAACGTCGTCGTCAAACACCACCTCTTCGGACTTTTCATTAGACTTGGACGTCTCGAACAAAGCATCCTCACCGTGGCATTTGATATTGTAATATCTCAGGAACGCCGCCCCGACGCATTCCACTTTCCTCTTGACGAACGGGTATGGTATCGCCACCGTCCGGCAATTATTACTAGATTCTCCCTCAGTCATTATAAAACTGGTTTATTAATGAAATATGGTCTCGACCCTAACATAACCTAAAAACTCGGTAAACACTGCGGCATTGAGTTTCACACCGCGAATTTGGTATTACTATTATCGTAATAACTAAAACCATACGCTATAATAAATTAGGACTACAGTAATAAACTATACAAGCACGTATCCATTTAATAAAAAATAAAACGCGCTATGAATTATCAAGGACGACGTTCATTTCAATATGAATGAACGAATGTAAAATAAAACAGTAAAATCCTGAAGTAAAATCTGAATGAAGGAGACCCGAGACCGAGACTTTTCTACACAGTGTTGCCAGTCATATCCGTTCAATTGCACCAACTTTTTTCATGTTATTTTGTTGCTAACATCAATCCGTGAAGTGAAGTGGCCCCTATATGGGCACAGGTATATAAATAAATATAAGCAATGCCGCCAACAGCTTATCAGCTGACTTATCCTTATCTATCATATTATCACTAACGAAGTAACGTCAAAGTGAAGTGATAAAACGTTTCTTCAATTTTCAAATACGAATTGTTTTAAATACGAATTGTTTTTTAACTTGAGCATAGCTATAAAATGGGTGACAGTGATAGTCGTGTAGATTATTACTTTAAACCCATTGTTTTAATAACTGGTTTTGGTCCTTTCATTAACCATCCTGTAAATGCGAGTTGGGAGGCAGTGAAACGTATGAATAAGGCGGTGATTGAAGACAAACACAACGTAGAACTGGTGCTGCTTGAGCTCCCGGTCACGTACGAAAATGTCGACGAGTTCGTCCCCGCACTGTGGGATACTCATGAACCTAAGGTAGGTTAGAGAGGCGGTACCTGTTATAAGTTTTTTTTATACTTGCTGTAACTATCAGAGCGGCCTGCACATCTTCTATTTTCTCGATTGTCGCTCAGTGCGTCTCTATCGTTATAGACTAATTAGAAAAGGAGATCCGAGCGACAAACAAGTCGCAGACCACTTGTACTAGCCGTCCTGAAACACTAAAGACGTTTCCCTAATTTTCATAAGTTGGTTTAATTTTCATGTATTGTTGCAAAACAAACCGAAACCGACAGATTCTGTAGGTATTATCTCTATAAACTTGTTTTTTCTAAAGTTGTGAAAATTAGGACAAACAAGACAGTGGCTAAACGTTTTTCGAACTTGTGATAGGTTTACCGTTACTTGCAGCTTTGTTTTTGCATTAGAATGGTACAGCAAACTAATGAAACAGGACAATAAAAATACAGGGCATATTGTATAGTTTTAAATGTTTATCCGTAACTATAATATATCTGCAATCAAATTTTACTAGTAGAACATATTTTTCAGCTCATGATTCATGTTGGAGTATCTAAGCTAGCAAAATGTCTGACCCTCGAGATGCAGGCCCACAAGAAGGGTTACCAGCGGCTGGACTACTTAGACAAATGTCCTGCTGATAATTTGTGCTCTGCCGAGGGAGCAGTCCGATTACACACGCAACTTAATGTAGAGAGAATTTGCAAGGAGTTCAATGACTTTGCTGAAGGGAGTGCAAGTGCTGTATCCTCTAAGGATGCCGGAAGGTGAGTCAATAATATATTTTGTTTAACCGGTAAAACTTTATTGGTAAGAAACATAATAAATAAATAAATATCAATTGTCAATCTCACACAAATTGTTAGGTAATAATTGCCTTATGCACAAATCTATGTGCCTAAGGGTTTGTGATGGGTTAACTAAGCAAGTAGGTTGTAAAAAGAAAATAAACCTAAACTTATAATCATAACTATTTAATGTTAACATTTCAGGTGACATAGATATGGGTTGTCACTCACAATTGTGTTGCAACACTTGTTAGTGATGCAATGCTGGTATTCTGTGAAGCCCAGATCAAATGAGCATATTATTATCTTATAGCCTCTAGCATTTGAATCCTTAAAAGGTATAAATTGAGTATAGACATTTCTTTAGTAAATTTCTGTACCTAATTAAAAGTACCGACACTTTGTCTTTCTTGAGGAATAAAGATTACTTCATTTAATCAAAATGAGTTCAGTGGTTTAGCTATGAAGGCAAACAGACAGACGGTCAAATGTATTTTTGATTTTTACTGTTTATTTATTGCTGGGTACGAATCTGAGCGGCTCAGCCTGAGGCATGCTCGCCCCGCACGGCGAGCTGCTTCCGAGGCAAGTTGTTGCACATAATCATGCGCGGGTGACGGCTGCGTTTATCATAATTCACCGAATTATTAACAAAAAGAAGAAGAAATCTCAGCTCAGCAACTTTATCAAATTTGTACGTGCCTCGCCCACAGACAAGTTAGAACTTGTCGTACTGCCCGCGGCATGCTCGGATACAGGTCCAAATTACGCGAGGCACAGAATAAATAATAGTATAAGTACAGAAGGCACACTCCAAAAGCAGCTTTTTTCTTAGCCTAAACATTATGATTTATGGCCTTCTGACGTCGTCGACTCTAGCGCAAGCCAAACGGAACGTTAAGACGTACGAACGGTGAAAATGAATTGGTTTACTCGCCGCGTCGCCGATAGTGAGGGCTGTCAACGACTAAAAGTAAAATAATAATGTATTGCCCATTTATTTCTTGCATTAAATATAGAGAGCAATAAATGTATATTATTCATCCAGTATATGTATACATTTATTTCATTATTTATCTCTAAAATAATAAATAATAAATATCAATGGACAATCTCACACAAATTGACCTAGTCCCAAACTAAGCTCTAGGCTTGTACTATATTTTTTCATTATTTTATAAAATAAAATAATGCAACGAATGCGTTACGTTACCATGCGACGTAACGGATAGAAAAATAGGTATAGTAGCGTGGTGGCGCGGGTATTGTAGTCTAGGAGCTAGCAGCAAGGTTATTTGTAATAGTAGGTAACAGAAGATGGATAATACCTAATAAAAAACATATTCGATGCACAGCGTGGCAGCCACTGAATAGTAGGTACCCGGGATCCGGGTAACCGGCATGTACTTGTAGCGATGAACGTAAATCGCGGAGTACCCCGCGCCTGACCGAGGCGCCTTTGAGCATGGTCAAAAGACTGACTCTCGACCGCTCGCTGCGCGCCGCTCACGCGCTGTTCGTGCACAGCGCGTGAGCGCGTACGAATTTGAGCAAAGTAGGTGAGCCGTGCGTGCCTCAACCCGAGGCTGCCATATTTCGTACCCAACTTTAAGGATTCATGGGTATTCACTATTCAGTATATACAGTACAATGTAGTTCTTATATATATATATGCCATATGTATCGTTTTCAAATTTTTTTTACATAGTTAAGGGCTTTAATTAAAACAAAACTTAATTGATTCCTTTGTGTGACGAAAGTTACCCATACAGGTTGTATGACTAACTTTCGTTATATAAAGGACGCGATCGTGATTTTGTTTTCATTAAGCCCTTAACTATGTACAATTTTTTTGAAAACGACCCATATTTGAATACAATAAGATGCACAAGTGTATACATATCTGAGAACTCGACTATACCATAATATCATTAAGTAAGTTACATGGGTTTAGCACTTTGGCTCACACAGAAAACCTTTACCTATATTGAGAAAACTCTTTATTGTGTCTGCGAGTACCGTAGATAATATCAAACATGATGCATTTTGTACGTAATCAAAATGTACACACAATAGTAGATAAATGTTCTCATGACTGATAAAACAACTAAAACAATAGGTAAGTAGTCTACCTACGGTAATATAGTATTGCTGTTCAATTATCTTTTTCCAAGGAAATGCATGTTAGTTGTTGGTACTTACGGCAAAGAAAATGCACACAATAGGTTCTGAAGTTGCAGGTCTTATCTGTGTAATACATCTATTGTTTTTATTAAATCATTAAACCCGTTTTGCGCTATTAGGTATATTTTTAGTTTACATATACAGTGGATATCCCCTTAGAATAGAATAGAAAAAACTATACAAACTGAACTATAAAATGTGAGATAAAATTGTGCAACATCTTAAAAAGAAATTGAATACCACGGCATATCCGTGAAAGGGCGCCGGCTCAGCATGTGCTGCAGCATTGCTGCTGCAGCCCTGATATTCTGCCGAAAGGCATGGGTGCGGCAGGGGACGCAGTTTAAAAGTCACTTACACTATAATTTAAAACATTAATTTAAAAATAAAACCACTTTCTTGTTCATCGGCGTGTATTCGCCCACCGTTGGGTATCTGTTCTTCTTCTCAGTCGATGAACTGTTTACAGTGCGGTCAAGGTCAACTGCTAGTACTATCCGGTACAGATATCGCTCGCCGTATGATATCTCGCCACCCTTCCCGGTTCGCAGCCATTCTGGTACACACATGCAAGGGTCCGCCCTCTGCAGTTTTGATTTGGTCGGTCCGTCGCATGGGTGAACTTTTCACGTGGCCTTGTTCCTTCTACTCTGCCCTGGACGACGAGACGTTCAATTGCTACGCCTTGATACATGGCCGAAGAATTTTAGTATTCGAGTCTGAACCAGTGTATAGACGATGCTTGATGCCGAGCTCTTCAAGGATGGACATGTTGGTTCGGAATTCAGTCCATCATATTCCAATTATTCTTCTCCAGCACCACAACTCTAGAGCGTCTGTTTTGTTTTTCTCAATTTCTCGAAGCGTCCACGTCTCTGCAGCGCATAAAAATAATGAGGGTTCGGATGAGCCGGATCTTAGTATTTTTAGTAATGGTATTTTCCTTCATCCAGAACGGTTTGCCGTCTCCCTTGTCCAGATTGGGCCTGCTGTCTCCTTAATGTCATTGGACCAACGGGCAGGTGGCCTGCCCACACTTCTGCACATATGCTTGGTGAATCCTACAAATAGAAGGCGAAAGTTCATGTGTTTGTGTTAGTTTGCTACTCTTTCACGCTGCAATGGACGAGGACGGATAAGAATGAATTTTTGAATAGAGATCTACAACTTCCCAAAAACCAGCAAGATCTGCTACTGAGATTAAGCGGAAGTTCATTTCTTGGTTGCAAGAAAAGTGTTTTTATTAAATCAAATATTATTTCTGTGGCTCTAGTGAAAAAGGATACAAGTCGATATATATCATGTAGGTACAGAGTAAAAAAAAACCTTTTAAAGTACTAGGGCCACAGATTTGAGGGACTAACAGTTCTGTTAAATAATGAATTGGTATTTAGGTACAATGTGTGACATGTTCATTTTTATTTAGCTACGGGTGAAATTTGTATGCCCGGTTGGTTTGTTTTACTTTTTGCATGTCTTTTTATGACAAAACATGAGACACTCACCTACTTGCCAGTGTTAAGACGGTTCTCTGCCTTTTCGCCAACAAATCTTTGACAAATGCATCGTTTCTCAACCTATTCTTTTGCCATACCTACTCGTACCCGCCTTTTTTTTCTTTAACTACAAATATTTCAGGATTTTTATTAAACTAACCTAACCTAACCTATATGGTTCTACACGATGGTCCTGAAATAAATCCAGAATTATTTACATATTCGGAAAAAACGCGGGTTGTCAAATTATACCTATGTTTGTGAAATGAGTCATTGGTGAAACGTTTGTTAAGAACCTTGTAACCATGTTTTGAAGCGAATAAATTATATTAAATTTTATTATACATTCCAGGTATCTCTGCGAGTACATATACTACACGTCTCTCAGCGTGGACAACACGAGGACGCTTTTCATCCACGTGCCCGACCTGGAGGTCTACCAGCCGGAGCAGTCGGCCCGCGGGCTGGAGCGCATCCTGGACCTCTGCCTGGAACAGCTCCAGGAAGCCGAGGACACGAAGGAGGTGGCTGAACTCGCGGGCAACTTGGATCACTGCGATATTAAGGATACTCGGCTTTGATCTGCAACATCGCTCTCGTAGAAGGTGTTTATTGCTAATGCCTCGGGAATTGTCCGACCGTCTGCGGTTGATAATCTAAAATAGGGGTGTCTTATGTTTTTCATGAGAAAAATGTACTAATTAACTTTTTGCATACAACAAATTGCATAATTTGTTAAAACATAGCTGTAGGTTAAAAATGAAGACAATCCTAACGTTTTTTACTTCTACTAATTTGGTCACAGATCTAACCTAGAAAACCTATGTTATTTGACAATGTGCCTGATAATATTCATATATATTAGATTATATTTTTACACGTTTATTATGCTTTTCGAACGTAGTTAGTTGAAATTATGCAAAATGTTTTTATGCCATTTAAACGGCACCCCTCATAAAGAGATCTATACCAGGGATGTTGTGGAAGCAGAGACTTGCTTTTGTGGATGCGGATGTGCGTTGGCTGAATCAACTTTTTTTTTGTTGTTATTCTGTCCCGTAAGCCAGGAGCAACAATCAACAATTCTTTTTAAAGTTGTTGGTATTTCAGTAGCTCTGCCTACCCCACTCTGGGAATGAAGGCACGATGTTATGTATGTACTATAGGTTAAAAAACTCCATAAAAATGGGCCCGTGATTGCCTCAAAATCTGACGTTTGGTCACGTCACCATGGCAACGACAAAATTTGATTGACCCTTAAAAAAGGGTCTTGACAGAAATACGGACGGACACCAATGTGATCCTATAAAAGTTGCGTTTTTTAGGGTTCCGTACGACAAAAGCAAAAACGGAACCCTAATAGAATCACAGTCTTGTCCGTTTCCGTCCGTCCGTCCGTCTGTCTGTCTGTCAAGACCTTTTATCTCGGGAACGCGTGGAGGTATCAAGTTGAAATTAAAACCATAAACTCTGGTGTACAGTCCCTTGATGCTGTAAAAAAACACTTCCAAGTTAACGTGTTTTTTTTTTACGGCGGGAATCAAAATTTATAGGGTACCATAGACCTAGAATCCTGAAATTTGGCAAGAAGGAAGGTCTTGCAGCAATAGTTCATTTGTTGCTCCATCACTAAAAAATAACATAATTAGTGGCCAAAACCAGTAGAAAACGGCTTTCCAGTCAAGTGCTAGTCGGACTACGCACTCGTTTCGTTTAAGAAACAACATTTTTTATTACCAACTACAACTTTTGTCCGCGTCTCCGTTGACGTCGAAGTATTTTTTCCATCCTCTTTTTTTTTTTTTAAAGAAGTGAAAACGCACTTAGTAAGGACCAGCAAACTTAGACCCCCGAACTGTAGGAAATTGTGCAATATCTAAGATCAATACAATGCTGGTTTCGTCATCTCAAACTTCTTTAAAAGTAACTAATAAACACGCCTCCAATGCTCTAGAGTAATTTAAAAAAAAGTAACAACATGCTTTGCAATCAATGTGATAATATGCCAAACGAAAGGGAATCAAGAGATAACCAAAAAAAAAAAAATTGATTTGATTTGAACCAAATATGTGTCGTGTTCAAGATAATGTTCAGCAAAACTGTCCCCCGACTGCTATAACATTTTTTTTTCTTGATTCCCTTTCTTGTTTGGCATATCACATTGATTGGCAATGCATGTTATTGCTTTTTTTTTAATTCACTCCATTCGAAAATATTACGAATTTAAAAATGTTAATCTGAACAAAATACAGAAAAATAAACGATGCCGCGCCGTGGCCGGTTTATCCTGGAAAATTGTTCAGTTCCCGAGGGACAGGGATAAACGACTTCCACGCGGACGGAGTCGCGGGCGAAAGCCACTGAGACATAAAAATCAGTAAGTAGATTGCAAACACGATTTCGTGCAGTGATATAGTTATGTAAGAGTTACGAGTACCTAACAAAATTCTCGAGAAAAATATATAACAGTTTATTCACGGTAACTTACTCGTAACCAAAGAATCCAGAAAAATGCAGAATAATTATCAGTAATTGTGTTCATTGTTGCGTTTATTAACAATCTTTTAAAGACGCTGAAGCCTTATAGGGCTATTCACGTAACAGAATTTTCTAGAAAAATGTGTAAAAGTACCTATATCTCAAGAACCCAGTAAATGCAATTGTTCAATGGTTCATTGTTTATTTTAACAAACAAGACGCTGAAGCGGCTTTTTGTTCTTTTATAACTGTAAGAAATAAAACCTTCGTGCAAAAAACCTAGCGTTTTTAGTGTTCCGTACCTACCTCAAAAAGAAAAACGGAACCCTTATAGGATCACTCTGTCTGTGCATCTGTAAATACACTTTTTCAGGAACGCGTGGATAAAGTTGAAACTAACAGCAAATGATTATATCTGCGGTCCCTTAGAGCTGTAAAAAAGTCAATGCAATCCAAAGACACAGCCATTTTCACAGATGATGTATTTCTGTTGCCGCTAAAACAACAAATACTAAAACCAGAATAAAATAAATATTAATAAATATAAATAAATACACCCCCCCCCCCCCCTCCGTGTGGTCGCCGGGTTAGAATAGTGCCACTCCATGTCTTCCTGTGGATGTCGTAAGAGGCGACAAAGGGAATATAGGCTTGTAGTAGGTACTGTTAGGCGATGGGCTTGCAACCTGTCACTAATACACTGGTAAACATCTTAGCCTGATTGTGCAAAATGTGGTTACAGAATTATCAACAAGGTCTTTAGAGTTGTTGGCAATTCTGTAGCTCTGCCTACCCCACTCTGGGAATAAAGGCGTGAGTTTATGTGTGTGTATGTATGTATAAATAAATATTCCGTGATTTTTTACCGTTTTTTTTTTTATAAAGGTATAGTGTCTTATGTTGTATAAATAATGGTACGGAGCCCTTCGTGCGGGAGGCCGACTCGCACTTGGCCGGTTTTTCCTTTTGAGCATCGCCGGGCACCGTTAATCAAATAGTTAACATCATTAATCGCTAATCCGTTACTTTAAAAAATAAAGTTCGTTAAACGTTAAAGCGTTACATTTCGGAAGATTTTACGCAAGTTAACGTTAATCCGACACGTGATAAAAAAAACATTATTAGGGTTTCGTAGTCAAACTAGGAAACCCATATAGTTTCACCATGTCCGTCCGTCCGTCGCCTATCTCAGAGACTAGTACTGTAGTCACGCCAACAAAGTGGTAAAATAAAATCTTGAAAAGTATTTTTTGTAGTGTAATTCCCCTACACGTAACGTTGGTATGTATTTTTTTTTTCTTGTCTACCCTATAGTGTGGGGTGTCGTTGGATAGGTCTTTCAAAAATCTTGTGGGTTTGTGAAAACAAGTTTTTGATCAAGGGATCCGTTTACGAAGTATTAAGCTTTAAAGCGCTAACTTTTGTTAGAGACATGTGGTTCCCCTGAAAGTACCTATAGTTAAGGACTTTTGTCCTTAATTAACAACGGTAATTTTTCCATCACGAAAATATGACATATATTTATATACTGCCCTCAGGTGGTATTTCAAATTAAATGAGCATAGCAGATTCAAACGTCACCTGTTAGTAATATGGTTGAACTTGCTACAGGAGTTTTATCTATTTCTCTTAAAGCTTACCGTTGTTAATTAGTCCATAACTATTGGTACTTTTTTGGAAAACGCCTGGGTACCGTCCTTCCAAACTAAAAACATGGGCTGGGATTCTAAACGTTAATAACGATATCGTCTTTGACGTGTTTTCGTATTTTCAACGTTTTGATAACTCTGTCATTTACAATAATGGCTACTGTGACATAAACGATTCTAAACGTTAAACGCGATATCGTTATAACTCAGTAGAATAGAGGCCCAGTATTTATTTACACATATTAATATATTATGTACTTTTATGAATGAATCCATTCGATCTATTCGTGGTGGCTCTTGTAAAACGACCTGTAGGAGGCAAAAACATTGATAATGTTGCCAATTTTGTTCGGCGCCATTATTTTTCAAGCTCCTTTTTGCCAAGCCACAAGTTACTAGAATGTCGAACGAAGTAAACGTACACCGTGTAGTTTCGATTGTTCCATTCATTCATCAGCCCATTCAGTTTCACTATAATAAGATTAACGTAAGTATATGATAGTTTCCCATTTACTATTACAGTAAAATTACATACATACATACATAACATCACGCCTTCATTCCCAGAGTGGGGTAGGCAGAGCTACAGAAATACCAACAACTCTAAAAAGACTTGTTGATAATTCTGTAACCACATTTTCCCGTGTGGTTGCCGGGTTAGAATAGTGCCACTCCATGTCTTCCCGTGGATGTCGTAAGAAGCGACTCAGGGAATAAGGGCTTGTAGTATTGTTAGGCGATGGGCTTGCAACCTGTCACTAATACACTAGTAAACTCCTTGGCCTGATTGTGCAAAATGTGGTTACAGTAAAATTAACCATGTTTCATGTTATAAAAGACGTTTGAATATAATGTTAATAATAGAAACTCCATAAAATCGAAATAATTATATAATGTAAGAACCGGACTGAAATGTTCGACTAATATACTGTATTTAATTAGCTGTAAATAAAATGTATATTAAGCGTTTTTAGTTTTATTAACTTATTCAATGGTATAAAACCAACTACAATTGTAGCTAAAAAATCAAGACAAAGTGCTGAATACCAGATTGTAGTACCCGCGGGGTCGCTCGCGTGGTTCAGTTCATAGAAAATGAGGAAATTTGGTAAGGCTTACTTACCTATGACTTTATACAATCTGCAGAAAAACTAGCACTTTTCAGTTCGAAGAGCGACCTCTAAGCTAGTAGGCGGTTTTACGGTTGTAAAGCTACACCAAACATTCCTGGAAAGGATATTTTAGCTGTTGCGTAGTGTGGCGAGTAACGCCTGTAGCCAGGGATCGTTACCGGTATTCTGACTACCGGTTTTAAATGAGGTATTACCGGTTATAAATGACTTCCCAACGGAAGATCAGCGTTGGCTTCACAGCCAGCATATGCTGAGTTGGGTCCGTTTCGCAACATTAACGCGACATGTCGTCTCTTTTCTTTTTTTTTCTTTTTTTTTGTTACTTTTTCTTTTTTGTCTGCGTGTTTTTGTTGTGAATAAATGATTTACTTACTTACTTACTTACTTACTTACTTTCACTATTTATACCGCTAAAGCTCTGATTAGCGGTATAATGAATACCGGTATTCAAGTTTATTATCGGTTTAGACAACTGACAACAATACCCCTTTTTGATACTTTACCCCTAAAAACCATAACCGGTAATACCTGTCAGTGTCAATATTCTCGTTTATTTTTATATGTAAATGTTTTCGGTGCTCTTACAAAAAACTTAGACTCGCCTTAGACAAGTCTGAAATTACAGTTCATTAAAGTCTAATTGACATCTCACTTATCAGGTACAATGAATAGCGGTATTGAATACAGGTATTTAATACTGTTAATAGTGAATACATAGCGATAAAAACAAAAGCGGAATGACAACACTACCTCTAATTCGAATATAGGTATTATTTTTTAGCGGTAATAATTTGACAATGTAAATACAGGTATTAAATAAAACCGGTTTTACAATCCCTGCCTGTAGCACACCGCCACGAAAGTGAAACGAAACCAGACCGAACCGGAACACTGCATTACGTAATTCAATTTTGTTTAATATTAATATCTAGTTTCGGTCCGTGGCTGGGAGGTAAAGGTGCATTTCAACCAGCGACATATTTTTGGTAAAAGTGGGCCGCCAAGATCAATTCTCGTCTCGCATCGCCAGTGGAAAAACACCTTTAATTCTGATGCATCCTGTCGACGAAACCGAAATGGAACCAGACCGAAACCAGATATTTTAATCAGGTTTCGTTTCGGTTTCGTGGCAGTGTGCTATAGGCGTAAGGAGGCGTGCAAATAAACGACATGAATGATATGAAAAGCGGAGTTCAGCGACACTCATTTTTGATTTAACTACGCCGCTGTTTTAGTTAGATACCATCTAGATATTAATTAAGAATGGTAGGGATCAAACTAAGGATTACATACGTTGCCTTGAGAGAATCATACTGTCATCATCATTAAATTTAAGAGCTAGCCTCTTGTCGGTGGAGTAATTGCCACTTTTCTCTATCCTGTGCCAGCCTCACCTCCTGATACGACACGACATTCGCCTTCTGTCTTATTTGGTTAAAGTATGTGAGCCTAGGTCTTCCTCTTCCTCTTCTTCCTTCGACTTTACCCTCCAAAATGTTCAAAAAGAAACTATCGTGCCGCATCAGGTGGCCCATCATCTTTCCTCTTCTACATTCTATAGTTTTTAAAATATGTCTTTTCTCGTTCACCATCTTCAAAACTTCTTCGTTGGTTTTCTTTTCCGTCCAGCTAATTTTTTCCATCCTTCGCCATCACCACATCTCAAACGCTTCCAACCTTTCTCTATCTCTCTGTGTTAGTGTCCAAGTCTCGCTACCGTACAACGCAATGCTCCAGATGTAGGTAGATTTTAATTAAACGTTTTTTAACCTTTTTTGATATTTTCGTTCTTAACAGGTGCTTCTTGTTATTGAAGGCTTTTTTAGCCATGGCTATCCTTTGAATGATGTCTGCGGTGCATCTGGAGTCATTGGTAATTAAACTTCCTAAATATTTAAATTTGTTTACTTGTTCTATTGTACTATTGTTAAGAATGATTGGGTTATGTTTTCTTGTATGTTTAGATGTTATAAGAGTTTTAGTTTTACTGCTATTAATTTTAAGTCCAAACTGATTGAAAGTTCGCAAATAATCTTTCGGTCCCTGTAGCAAACACCAACATCACGCAGGCATCATCTTCTTCCAGTCTATTTTATCAAAAGCCTTCTCCAGGTCAATAAATGCTATGTTTGTATCCATATTTAAATCTAACCGCCTGTCAACTATTAATCTTAGAGCTAAAATGGCTTCCCTAGTCCCTTTATTCTTTCGAGAACCATACTGATCGGAACTTAAATGGTTTTTAGCAATTGGTCTCAATCTGTTTTGAATTATTTTTAATAAACTTTAAGATGCTTGCGAAATAAGGCTTAAGGTTCGGTGTTCTTCACATTTTAAAGAATTAAGTTTTTTTGGCAATGCCACTGTTCTGCTTATTTGGAAATCTACCGGTATTTGTTGTAATAATTAAACAAAACGGTCATTATTTGTAACGGCAATATTTTTTTATTCCAATGATACATCACTACATTTGTAGTTTTAAGGACGACGTGGGGGGGGTGGCCGTGGGGGTTCTGAGGTTGTCACTCGGCAAGCGGGCCGGCCATCCATTATAACCCTTGTTTGACCATTCGGGCAATGCTGGAGGAGGTCTTGGGTGGTTGCTCGAGCAGCGCGCGCGCGCGGCGAGTCCCGGCGCCGGGGCCGCGCGCGCCCCAGCAGCACCACGCACACGCAGGCGAACAACTTCCATTGCATGGTGCTGAAACTATCAGATCCATATAGAGCGTTTTAGGTCATTGCCCGTGGTCCACCTAATTAGTTCACCTTTGTGGATTGCGGAGACTAAACTGGTTAAAACCTATAGGTAGGTTTAGGTTATGTTAGTTCTTCAGGGGGCCCGAAGGGCCAAAATACCTCAGAAATAGGAGCTCGGAGGAGAGTATTTTATTTGTAAATCACAGGTATTAAATACAGAACTCTGCGTTTTGCCTATTGGCGTACAAATGTTTATCATGAATCATGAAAACAACCACTAACATCAAATTAATAACCTAGAAAATACAATTTTCAAAATGTCATCAATACAATCATCATCAATACAAAAGTATGTATTTAACTGTTTCTTAAATTGGGTATGTTCCAGTAATTTTATGCAGTATGAATGAAAAATTAAAATGAAAAAAGGTTTATTGCATAGATTAAACATAACAGTAAAAGTAAATTATTACAGTGGGCCCTGTGCTAGGAATCCCTGTGTTACAGGACCCGGTACGAGGTATATCACTAACAATACAACTTATACAGGGTTAAACAGAGATATTGATTAATTCCTTATTTACTAATATTTCTTAATTACTAATTGTGTGTGAGTGTATATGTATGTGTGTTTGTGTTTGTTTGTGTGTGCGTGTATGTGTATGGACGATTGTGGATAAGCATTTGCATAGTATGGTATTTTATTGTAAATTTTCGGACCCATAATTATATTATAACAACGCCAGTGTTCGACACTTTTAGCTGACACACACCAATCATAGACAGAAGCTTTTAATTCAATGATCATAGGGTTATAAATTAACTGTTGCAAAACAAATGAATGACTCTTATCGCCGAGACAAATTTATGTCAATAAAACGCCTGATATAAAAATATGTTTTTTTGATCTTCTCTCATTTGGGATACCTACATGACACGTCACGCGTGACAAACAGAAAGACAAAGTTACTTTCACTTATACTAAATATAATACTAGCTAACTCCATCCGCGAAGAAGTCATCTATCTACCCTAAAAGACCTCGTTGAACTATATTTACTTAAAATAATGCAAAATTAAACTTTTCTTTTTTTTTCCTTTTTTTTGATGGGCTTGCAACCTGTCACTAATACACTAGTAAACTTCTTGGCCTGATTGTGCAAAATTTGGTTACAGAAATATCAACAAGTATTTTTAGAGTTGTTGGTATTTTGTAGCTCTGCCTATCCCATTCTGGGAATGAAGGCGTGATACAATACAATACAAATACTCTTTATTGAACACCAAAAATAAAAAAATAAAAACAGAACACGAACAGTTACATTTAAATCATATTTAGGTATACAACAGGCGGTCTTACCGCTAAATAGCGATCTCCTTCAGACAACCTTGTACCTAAGAGAAATAACTGAGGACACAAATTCACGGCAGGCAGTGTAAACTATGGTGATGATATGTATGTATGTATGTAAACTTTTCTTTCAATTATGTTAAAAATTACTAGAGACTTGTCGCATTGATTCAATCTTTTGCATTTTCATACAACATAATGTATTTTTTTAAATAACAGAAAATAATTTTCCTTTTTTGCGTTTTTATTACGTATTTTTTTGGTTCCTCAAGTACGTTTTTAGGGTTCCGTAGTCAAACTAGGAACCCTTATAATTTCGCCATGTCCGACCGTCCATCCGCAGCCTAGCTCAGAGACTCGGTACTAGAAAGCTGTAATTTGGCATGAACATACATATTAGTCACGCCAACAGAGTGGTAAAATAAAATCTTTTTTTTATGGTACCTCCAAGAACACCAAGAAAATTAGTTAAGTATGTTATTACTTGTTGTTTTTTATGTCGGAACCCTACACTGAGCATGGTCTGACACACAGATTAAAAGGGTATATCTCTGACATGCTCTTGCCCGGTTTTTAATCCATCAGCAAAGGGTAGATGGCGCCACCGGCCCACTCAAGCGGGGTGGGAGAGGTCGAGACGGCGAGGGAGGCGAACCACCGCTAATGTACTAAGTTGCCATTACACGATAAGTGTTATCAGTGCCATCACGCCGGTCGGCAAGTGTTGTTTAACGTTTATTTCCAAGAACTATCACATAAAAGGTCGTTAGTGCGGTCGACATCATATCACGTCTCAAACCGCCCGAACCCAACCTCAATTTCGGAGATTAACCCAAGAGACTCAATAAGGTACGTTACATGTAGCATATATAGTCTGTACTTTTAGGTAAGTATTTAAAAAAGTGTAAACAAAAAAACCACGTGACATTGACAGATGACAGTTTGTCAGCCAATAGGAGCAGAACACTGATACGTCAAAGCTCGACCAAACAGCTTGGATTGGTTGATGAGCAGAGCCACGTGGTTTGATTTGTTTACACTTTTTTAAATACCTAAAAGTACAGACTATAGACATGTGAACAAATCATTTTTCTAAGACCGTCATAAAATCCATGTATGTAAATAAATAAATAAATAAATCACAGGACAGTGTCACACAAATTGACCTAGTCCCAAACTAAGCTCTAGGCTTGTACTATGGGTACTAGACAACGATAAACTTACTTAAATACAGAAATACATACTTAAATTCATAGAAAACATCCAAGACTCAGAAACAAATACTCGTGCTCATCACACAAATATCTGCCTTTACCGGAATTTGAACCCAGGACCCCTAGCTTCGAAGCCAGGGTCACTACCAACTTAGCTAGCGTGTCGTCAATGTGTTGTCATGTGTTTTAAATATTATAATTATCCTAAGTGACCACCAAGGATCATCGATAAACGCCCGTCATTCATTTTCAAAACATAACCCTGTTCCGTACAGCAGAGACTTCCTTATACGATATTATATTTGGTATTATTTATATGAACCGCGATAACTAGACAGTTTAAATTTACACAAATTACGTATTTCTGTTGCCGCTATAACAACAAATACTTAAAAATATATAAATAAATAAGGGGGGCTCCCATACAACAAACGTGATTTTTGTGTAGCTTTTTGCTCGATATTAATAATGGCAACAGGTAGACATTTGAAATATTCACAGAATGTTTAGTTGTCTATATTCACTTTAAGAACAAATAATTAAATTAATATTTAGGGGGGCTCCCATACAACAGTGGTTTTTTTGCCATTTTTTGCTCGATCTTAATACAGACACCGTGGTTGTATAGATAATGGTACGGAACCGCTCGTGCGCGAGTTCGACTCGCACTTGGCCGGTTTTATTTGTATTATTTAATTAACCCCTCATTCAAAAATAATTATGAACATGTTATTATCAATTTTTAGATTTGGGGGACCGTTAAGGAAATATTTAACTCGAAAAGTGTAATTTTCGCTCGAGTTGGGCGTCGTTTGTAGTAGGTGGGCGTTTTCCAAAAAATGTGTACATCGTTAAAGACAAAATTAAGAAAATCAACTTTTCCATTTCGTCACGACAATTAACGTATCTAAATGTATAAAACGCCCAGGTACGGTCAAGGTCATAAATATGTATACACTTTAGTACCTTGTCACTATAATAGCTGTGACAATTTCATATGGCAGTTTAAACATGACGTTAAATAGACAAGGTACAAAAGTGTATACATATTTATGACCTTGACTGTACCAACTTAAGAGGGCGCCGAGCGTCCAGGGGCGCACTCATTACTTCCATTGTGTTTTCTAATAAACTAAAGTATTGTCTACAAATCTAGGAGCGTTTGACCGCTGTACACATGTATACGCAATATGTCCGCGTAGCATACATGACACAGTTTTACAACCTTTAACCTTCATGTAGTCAACTTAACGAAAGTAGGCCAGTTTTTTCTGTTAAGTTGCCCACTCGTAGTTGAATTTTGTTAAATTATGTCATATCCTTACTTTAATAATATAAATGTGAAAGCGTGGATGTTTGTTACGCTTTCACGCAAAAACTACTTGACGAATCATCATGAAACTGTACTGAACTGTACACATATTCTGGGAGGTACTAAAAGTAACATAGGATACTTTTTATTAAAACAAAAACAAAAATTAAAATTAAAATTGTCAAGAAAAAAAAATGCAGCGGGCGAAGCCGCTGGCGGGTCGCTAGTGCTCTATAAATTGTGTATTCATTTGTGCAACAAAGCGCTTTGATTTTAAGACACTACTTTAGTTTATTAGAAAACTTAACATCACGCTTTCATTCCCGGAGTCGGGTAGGCAGAGCAATAGGATTACAAACAACTCTAAAGTAAAGTTGATAATTCTGGAACCACATTAGAAAACTTTTTTTTTTTTTTTTTATGTTAAGGAGAAGGCACACGAGCACTCAGGCCACCTGATGGTAAGTGAAATCTGAGACCCATAGACATTTGTATTCTCAAGACTATAATCCCAAGACCTCAAATGCGTTGCCAACCCTGAGGACTAAGATGGAATGCCTCTATGCTAGTAATTTCACCGGTTGTCTTATCCCCACACCGGAACACAACAATGCGAACACTGTTGCTTGGCGGGTGGCTAATGGATAAGATGGTGGTAGCGATCCGGACGGACCCTGCACAGGGTCCTACCACCACTAAAGTGGTACACACTGAAAGTAATATGGACGCCACTGGACGCCCTCTTAAAGACTTCGGAACCCTACGCTGAGCAAGATCCGACATGCTCTTGCCCAGTGTTTAAAATTAAAACAGGAAGCCTCCATGTATTAATACTGATTGAAGGTCTATGGGAAGTACCTACACCCTATAAATTTTAATTCCCTTGAGAGTATCGAAATATAGGTTTTTGTGGCATATACGGCCGTATCTTTCGTTTTATGTAAACTCTAAGTTTGATTTTTTCACAGCTTCAAGGGACTATAGACCCGAGTCTTCGTCTCAGACAGACAGACGACAGGACGGACGGACGGACTACAAAGTGATCCTATAACGTTTCTTTTTTTCTATTGAGCTACGGAACCCTAAAACTAAGGAACTAACCTAACCTAAATTAAGGATTTTTACATACAACACAACACAATGACTTGGCAAACCAACGCGGCACAGCGGCATTAGTTTTGCATGACGCAATAAATATTTCAACTTTATTTTTTTTTTTCCTATTTCAACTTAAAAATCCTTGTCCTTTTTAATTTTTTTTCCTAGAAGCAAAACAAACGTATGAAAACGATTGATTCCTTTTTCGGCACATTCCTTTTTGGACATATTCCGTTTTCGGCATATTCTTGTTTCGGCACATTCCGTTTTCGGCATAAATTATTATATACAACAAATGAAATCAATCCTAGGTATAGTTATTTTTATTTTCAAGACATAAGTATATATAAGTAGCATGCAAGAAAGAAATACAATAAAATATTTTCCAATGGTGAATACTACAAATACCTCATCGAATAAATATTGCTTGAAGTAATATTTTACAGATGTAAAAAATAATGTATTGACATCGTATTTTGATGTAAGTTCCTGTTATCTCGCTCGCTCGCTTTGCTTGTCATAGAGATAACTACGAACGTTCCCGACAACTTTTATAAAAGACGAGTCCATGAAGCATATGAATTTAGATACCTAGTTGGTTATCATTAGTTAGTTGCCCAATTATTTTAAGTAATCAGTGTAGGTACTGTTTAATTTTTATCTTTTATTTTTATTGATTAAAATATAATATTTTACTGATAAATATTATTTTATTTTATTACGCAAGCAAAGTCACAAGTATTTCATAGTATAATTTATTTACTAAAATGTGCCGAAACAAGAATATGTCGAAAACGGAATATGTCCAAAAAGGAATGTGCCGAAAAAGGAATCAATCATGAAAACCCATTCCTGTCTGCTACGATATTTTTAAAAAAATGCTCTCTATTGCACAAAAAAACTGTATAAGTATGAGCACTAAGTATGTGAGATTTGCAGTAGAGAGAATCATGTAGAAACTTAAAACTCTCCCATTTGACGACACGTTTGTCCTAGTTGGGAGTGACCCTGCCTCCGAAGCCAGCGGTCCAAATCCCGGGGATGAGCGCGAATATTTGTTTCTGAGTCTTGGATGTTTTCTATGTATTTAGTATGTATTTCTCTATATAAGTATTATCGTTGTCTAGTACCAAGATACAAGCCTAGAGCTTAGTTTGGGACTAGGTCAATTTGTGTGAGATTGTCCATGGTTTTTTTTTGATGTGAAACATCTAAAGCCGAGGTATGAAACTGATCGTTGGCGTGGCGACGCTTGCCGTGGCGACGCGTCGCCACGCTATATAAAAGAATGGAGTTGTCGTAATTATAATTAAATTTGTAATTTTTTATTTTGTAAGTATTTTGTTTTTAATAAAAATGCATAATTTTGTAATAAATAATCATTATTTTATGAAAAATATTTATAATGCTTTATTATTTCATTGTGTCATATATAATTACTGTCGTAAAATGTTCTGCTATGCATATAACTTGTACAAAGTAATTTCGATGTTTCACATCTGCCAGGCTTCCCGTGACGGCTCACAATTTTTTTAAAAATTGTTGATCAAAATAAATACTACCATTCGAATTGTTTCAGCACCATGCAGTGGAAGTTCGTCTGCCTGTCCGTCGCGCTGCTGCTGGTGCAGCTGCGGAGCTGCGCGTGCGCGGCCACAGCGCCCGGCGCCGGCGCCGCGCCGCAGCGAGCCACAACACCTCAAGCTGGGCTATATGCCGACGAAGGCAGAGTGCTCACATGCCCGTATGGACAACTACACTATAAAGTGGGAAATGTGATGACCTGTCGTGAAAATCCCTTCCGAAAGGGAGCACCCGCCCGTAAGCCAACTACTTAAATAGAAATCTTCAAATAACTTCAGACTGATGAGTTTTTCATTTCGTCCTGTTTAGTTCTCTTTTCTTGTTGACTTGATATCATTATTATTTCTGTTAGCTAGTCGCATGTTTGTTGGTATATGTTTAGCGAGTATGTGAACTGCGTGCCGTCTCGACAGCCGAGTGATTTTTGAGTGCTTCGAAATAACCCCAATACTCTTTTCTCAGAACCCAGGTAATAGTAATCAATCCGAAATTACCGTAAAAGCGAAACTATTAACAAAGCTTACAATATTACAAGTAAGGGGCAATTAGAAATGAAACATAAATATAAACCATCAGTCTGTGAGTAATAAGATCAACTTTAAAACTATTTCGGAATTACCCGGGCATATTTCGTATTTCCCCCAAATGTTCGAAAAAGTGAGACATGACAATAAATATACATAAAAAAATTAAACAGCGTATTATATAATGTCCACTAATCATAAGTCTATACATCAATTTTCAATAGATACGAAAATATAGGCAGTACAATTTAAAAAAAATGTTTTTTTAACTGAAATGATGTCGTTTATTCAACTCGTTAAAATTTCTATCGTAATTACCCCAATGCACCTTATATTTAATTCATATGTAACGTTTAATGATAAAGTTTTATTCCGTTTAACTGGCCCCCTAAACAAGTCGAGTAGTAATGAGACTAATGAGTCGTGCAATCAAAGATACCCTCATATGATCCTGTCACTAACCACTTAAATATAGTGTCTATTCCTAACTTTATTTTTATTGTCTGAACCCTAAGTTCAATATAATATAACTGTCTGTTTGAACATTCTCATAAATGTTTGCTTAATGCGTAAATTGTAATAATTTTTAATAAGTTAACTATATGTAAGTTGTCTTGTAAGTGAAATTTGTAATTTCTTTAGACAATAAATTGTGATTTAAGTCCTTTTATTACCAAGCAACTTAATCCCCGGGTGGCTGTCATTTTAATAATTTTATAATAATATTTGACACTAGTTCCCGTTTGACGTCATTTGGCACTAAGTCCCGTGGCAGCGTGCTCGGCCCAAGGTTTGGAAACGCATGGTGTTGTTTGTCTTCCCTTTGCCATGAAAAAAGATCGCAAACGGATAGCAAGGATCGTATTCGTTCACATTTATAAATAAACTAGCTGTTTCCCGTGACTCCGTCCGCTTAGAAGTCGATTATCGCTATTCCCTCAGAAACCGTACAATTTTTGGAGGTTAAAAGTACCCTATGACCTTCCCCGGGACTCGAAACTATCTCCATACCAATTTTCATCTAAATCGGTTCAGCAGTTTATTCGTGAAAGCGTAAACATTATTAGTACTAGCGACCCGCCAGCGGCTTCGCCCGCAGCAATTTTTTTTTAAATAAAAAGTATCCTATGTTACTTCTAGTACCTCCCAGAATATGTGTACAAAGTTTCATGATGAGTCGTCAAGTAGTTTTTGCGTGAAAGCGTAACAAACATCCACGCTTTCGCAATTATAATATTAGTTAGGATAGATCTCAGATCATAGAAACAATGATTGTGATGATGATGTTTCTATGATCTGAGGTGGCTATCACATAGTATGAAACAAAGTCGCTTCCTGCTGTCTGTCTGTCCCTATGTATGCTTAGATCTTTAAAACTACGCAACGAAATATGGTGCTATTTTTTAATAAATAGTGTGAATCAAGAGGAAGGTTTATATCATAATACTTAAACCCGAAGCGAAGCGAGGGCGGGTCGCTAGTAGAATTATAAACAAGTATGTTGTATTTCTGTAGCTCTGCCTACCCCACTATGGGAATGAAGGCGTGATGATGTATAAATAAATAAATAAATATCACAGGAAATTTGTCACACAAATTGGCCTAGTCTCAAACTAAGCTCTAGGCTTGTACTATGGGTACTAGACAACGAGAAATATATACTTAAATACATAGAAAACATCCAAGACTCAGGAACAAATACTCGCGCTCATCACACAAATATCTGCCCTTACCGGGATTTGAGCCCAGGACCCCTAGCTTCAAAGGCAGAGGTACTACCAACTAGGCTAGCGTGTCGTCGATGTATGTATTTAGGGAAATACATTCTTAAATATAAAGAATACATCCAAGTAACTTTTACAAGTTCACTAGCAACTCCGCTATCTGTAACATATTTTTAAACTGAATGTAGATGAACCTTTTCCTGAAAACGAATGAACCATACCTACACTGTTAAAATCGATGTGTTTGACTGGGTTTTTCAAGTCGCACAACACAAGAACAAGGAAAAAATATTAGAAACAATTTCAATAACAGTGATAACAGATTCGCTTTTAATTATTCTTAATTTAAAACTTTTGTTTTTAACATTGTTATCAATAGGTTATCACTAGACCCCGGATTATTGTCGCAATGACGTCACAGTAGGGTAGTTTGGGGAGTAAATGGAACGGTGTTAATTAATAAAAAATAAATACGGTTTTAAACCTAATAAATTTAAATAAATAGTCCATCTAGTCAATTGATCAAAATTATCTTTTGGTATATAACTTCAAACCATACATTTGTACGTTAAACTGGCTTTTGACAGACAAAAAGTGGGCGACCGAAAAAAAAGCCAGTTTAATCTACGTACAAATGTATGGATTGCAGTAATCGAAAGATAACGTTGATCAATTGAATAGGTAATTTTGATCGTGAAAACCTACTTAGTTATTACAATTAATTCGGTTAAATCCGGCAGTTTTTCGTATTAAATAATCGTTCCATCCAGTAAATGGAACAGTGGAACATTATTAAACATATTAGAATTATATTTAACAATTAATCAGTTTTAACCTTAAAACATAATTAAGTTTTGACCTAAGATATAAAATATCGTGAATGCCTGATTATAAATATCTAATTCCGTAGAACACCAATAGACTAGGTTACCTTATTAATTAACACCGGTCCATTTACTCCCCAAACTACCCTATTGTGACGTCACTGCGACAATAATCCGGGGTCTAGTTATCAATCAGTTGGTACTATCCATACAAACTTCTAATATTATAAATGTGATAGGAACTCTGTATGTTTGTTTCGCTTTCACGGTTAAACCGCTGAACCGATTTAGATTAAATTTGTTATGGAGATAGTCACGGGGAAGAACATATGACACTTTTTATAGGTACCGAAAAAATGGACGGTTCTTGAGGGAATAGCGATAAACGACTTCTACGCGGACAGAGCAGCGGGAAACAGCTAATCTATACTAATATTATTTTAAGTGACTCTGTCTGTCTGTTTGTTACGCTTTCACGGAGTAACCGCTAAACAGATTCAGATGAAATTTGGTATGGAGATAGTTTGAGTCCCGGCGAAGGTACCTTTAACCTGAAAAAAATGCGGGGATAGCGATAAACGACTTCTACGCAAGGAGTCACGGGAATCAGCTAGTAAGTTTAATTTTGGTCTGCGAGCTATATCTACTCGGTTAGGCACGGAACCTTCAACCTGTCAAAGCTATTAAAAATAGGTAAATATAATTTCGTCGGTGAAACTGCAATACCGTGTAACTAACAAATTGAATAAGTTGCAAAATACTCCTTAACAAGTGAGTCAGTAAGGCACATTATGCAGTTTCATCGACGAGACTAACAGCGACACTCAAGTCGGTAGTGGAGGATCAAGCTGTCGTACAGGCCCCAAGACCTCTCGATTCGACCACCATACAGGTATGACTGGCTATAGGATATAGCTGTTCATTTAGCAACATCCCGTTACCCCCTAAGACTCCACTAGACCTGTGCGAGGTAGAATAGAAATCCTCGCCTCGCTCAGCGCAGCTCTCCTTTTGGTGGATTTTTCCTCGCACACCGCTCCGCTACCTCGCACAGCTCTGGTAGAAATGCAACCTAACGTCGCTTTTACTGTCTTAAGGCCACTTCCTGCCTCGGCAGTGTGCTTGCAGTAAAACGTACAGACGGCGTTAATGCTGCGCATTGATTGCTAGATGGACGTTTTCCAAAAAAAGTACCTATAGTTAAGGACAAATTAAAAACGGTAATTTTTTCCATTACGTCACGAAAATTAGCCATATATTTATATACTGCCCTCATAAGCCAATAGGCGGTACCTCACTTTGTTAGTAATATGGTTGAACTTGCTACAGGAGCTTTGTCTGAGATGCCACTATTTCTCTTAAAGCAGTAATAAGTAATTTTCGTGACGTAATGGAAAAGTTCCCGTTGTTAATTTTAGTCCTTAACTATAGGTTTTTTTGGAAAACGCCCAGATGCCACTGGTTGCCTAGAAACCCTTGCCGATTCCGTGATTTACTGCAAGCATACCGACAATCAAGAAGCGGCCTAATCAGTTAAGTCCACGACTGTGGTTTTTGGGTTGCGCATCAAGTACTAAAAGGTGGCTGTGATCTTGAAATAATAAGAAACAGATAATTGATAACTTTTTATTTGCATGAATTTCTCAATTGTTTTTATATTTACAGGATAATATTCATAATAATAATAATAAAAACTTTATTAAAGCAACTACTTCCTTGTTCATTGCTTTACCGATTTCGTACTTATTGCAATTCTCACGCTAATTTTATCACGACGTGTATCTCTTTCTCAATAGTTGTGTAGGAAAGGGATAGATGCTATCTTGATAAACTTAGAATGCTACCACATTCAATTAAATAATTAATGTGAAAAGGCTGTTGCTTAAGATATTACTTAGAGACGCAGGAGCCTTCTATTATTATACATTCTACTTGGTCGTCACCCTAATTGTTATCGTATTGTCATCATTATGATAGCTACTATTATTTTAAGAGTAAAGGCGGCTCACTCATTAACAATACGAATGCACTTCGGGTAAGGGCAGGTTCTAAACATTTGGAAAGGTCATTATGTAGTACAATTATACCTATCCATGGATTATTAGGTTTCCGTTCTCAAAGGGCTCTATTAATAAGCCTTCGTTGTCCGTCCTAAATTTAAAGAGATTTTCAAAAGATTTTCAAAACTTATTAACCGGTTGATTTTATATAATTTCGTTGTGTGTCCACCACCGCGCGGTCACCGAGAACGAAATTATTTCGGGCTTTTCCAGATGACGTGGCGATCGTGTGACCAGTCCACAGACCATACATTTAAATGTATGGTCTGTGGCCTAGTCTACCGCGACTAGGGTTGCCATATGTAGAAATGAAAGGTCATCCTGACAAAAAAATCTTTTTTTTTTTAATGGCGGTCCACCGCGATATTCCGCAGTGATTTCGCCAATGTTAAGTGATTAGAGTAAATCAGTAAACAGAATAAATCAAAAGTAAAAGCCAGCCATCTTTCAACCGGTCAACTTCCCTCCCCGAAGTTAACAGAACCCTGAAGGAAGTTCTACATCAATCGTTCTGACATTTCTCGCAACAACAGAAATTCATTCACGACTTGTGCAGTTTAATAATTTTAACTTGTACCTCTTTCATGTTTGCTAAGTGTGTATGTGTTTTTTCTTTATTAGGTACACTTATCTTTTATCGCAAAAATTGGGATCTTATTTTTTTATACTATAATTGGTTGACATTTGCAAAGTCCAGCCGTCACACTGACAAACGTTTGAAATCTTGACCTGTCAGGAGAAAACCTGACGTATGGCAACACCAACCGGGACCGATCTCGGTGGTGTAAATCGGATACAATGTGAATCTCATCCAGCGTCTCTACGTAATTTGATACTTTAACCCAATCAGAAAATAATAATTAAGCATCCTTTAAATTCATAAGTGATTTTATCTCCATTTCAACCTCTTTGACCAAAACTTCTCGGCGATTTATAACTAAAATACCAACATTCAGGACAGGTTGCTAAGAACAATCAATCTCTTACCAGTCGTTGGATCGCATTCATTTCGAGCAACTTGTCGATTTGTATGTCACCACAAATTTACCCGAGGTTCATTCTGGGGTTCTAGTGAGAAAGAGCATGTCATACCCTCCGTATATTGTTTATACCGTTTTTTATTACGATTTATGTCCTCTTTTTCACTACCCCAGAATTATGACATATACTCGTAATATTGAAACTCTAAAACTTTTTCTTATTTTCATTCCACGACTTTAGGCCCCAATACTTTATTATTAACTCCCGACAAAATAATCTGGGGTGTTATATAACTTCAACGTATTCAAATACAAACGAAGACACTGTTAACTGACCACCCATAGACTTTAATACATTGCGATAAGGTTTATGTTCGATTGTAAATGTACAGTTAACAGTGTCTTCGATTGTACGAATAGACGAATAGGAGAAGGCGCACGAGCACTCAGGCCACCAGGTAAGTGGAATCTGAGATCCATAGACATTTGAATTCTTAAGACTGCAATCCTAAGACCTCAAATGCGTCGCCAACCCTGAGTACTATGATTGAGTATACGGTTTTAATATCAACTCGATACCACCACCCCCACGACTCCTCCACGCGTTCTCGAGATGTCGCGTTGGACGGACGGGCAACAAAGTGATCCTATGAGGGTTCCGCTTTTTCCTCTTGAGGTACGGAACTCTAAAAACGCTTGCACATCGGTCCATCCGTTTGGGAGCTATGATGCCATAGACAGACATAGAAATAATAGAAACAATTCATTCAGCGCTTACAGAAATACACTTAAAACTAATCTAAAATAACTCGTTAAACAATTCGTTGAAAAGGGAATTCGTACCCAGCATCGTGCCGCGGCGCTGGTTTTCAGGGATATACGCGTCCTGTCAGCAATACACGACTCTATTGCCTAGTAAATAAGAGCGTATATAGTTAATTTTGAACTCTTGGACTGTCCACCTAGTGGTGGTGCACCTGTGCAGGGTCCATTAACCTACCGCCAAGCATTCGCATTGGTGAAATGACTAGCACAGAGGCATTTCCTCTAAGTCAAGGTTGGCAACGCGTTTGAAGTCTTGAGATTAACATCCCAAGATCACAAATGTATATTAGGCTTCAATCTCCACGTACCATCAGATGGCCTGTTTGCTCATTTTCCTTCCGCATGTCATTAAAAAACAAAAACCATTTAATTCCTCAGATATATTTGTGGTGACCACACATTGGTTGGTCATGCAGTCACCTCCGCGAGCACAACATTAAAATATACAAAAAAAATACTTGAAACGCTTTTACGAGCGCAATAATTAAGTAGTACGATACAATAAACAATATCTTATTGACTTAGTAAATTAAATATAGTACAGGGTGTAAACAAATTGCTCGCGACACTTACACCTTTTTACACCCACTCCATCCTATGGACAAACGATCCCGTAAACCGAACTACAGCAATTTTTTACACCTCATACGAATTATGTACATTGCGTTTAATATGAAAATATATTTATTTATATCTATTACAAAAGCGAAAACTGATATCAAATCTAAAGAGGACGCAAAATATGTAATAACGTGACAATTAAGTGACAAGTCAAGAAAATAGTCCTTAACTACCTTATTGTACATTATAGCTATATCAAGGCAATGAAATTATCAAAGCGGCACCTCATATTACAGTCGACAAGTTTGCGCGCGACCGTCCTTCTAGGCATCTAGGGGGGTGAGGGGGGGACCACGCAAACTTGCTCGACTTAAGTCATACGTTAAGTCTACATCTAGGTGTCTCTTTCTTCAGGCAGTCAGAGAGTGACATAATAAGTCATTTTTGCGTCGAATTCGCACGCGAGGGCTAAAAGTCAGCTGCAGGCAATTAATTTTAAAGAAGAGGCCTTACACCCTTAACAATATTTTTTTTTTCGAGATGTACTGCTCCAGTATAACTGAAACGATATTATGGAGTTTGGCGTTTTACAACGAACCGTAAGCTTGATAACAGAACGCCTGACATCGAAAAATATTGTAGGTTTCACTATGACTTCATTTCATAATGCCCGATTCAAAAACACGTCGTGATTTCAAAATGGGAATCCTCTAGAATCACCGACACTCATTTCACCGAATGTGTCGTTCCACCGAATTTCATTACATCGACCGCTATACTAAAAACTTTTTTTTATTAAGGTTATCATTAAACATGGGTTACATAGGTTAGGTAAGGTTAGACATACGACGGCCAAAATAATCTGTAGTTTAATGAGAGGTGTTATAGAGATGGATCGAGATCTATGTCGAATAAAGCTGCTTAATTGAAAAAGCACGCGCTAAAGTGTGTTATGTACACTCTAGCGGAACAACTTAAATTCGCAGGCTAATAGAGTTGCGTCGAGTTAAAAAGTGATATGCATAATAGAATGACACTTCTGAAATGCCTGTCGATGAAATGGTAATTCGACGAAGTAAAACATTCTATGAAATGAGTGTCGGCACGTTCAAAATAAAATATTAACTTTGTATCAAAATGACATTTTGTTTTATTGCTTACATAACCTCAATTCGTAACACCTTTATCCTTGAGCGCATACAATCTTAAGCAATTTTGGGACAAGGTGCTATGAATTGGAAGTCATTTAACTCATTAATGTCATCGTGGAATTAGACTTAGGTTTAGTAAATTACAGATTTAGTCCAATTAAAGATTAACCCCCTTACTTATGAACGTGGAATAAGCTTGGAATAGTTTATGCCATGCTTTGACCTTATCTGTAATTGTGACATTTGCATCTGACAGAAAGTGACAAAGCATGGCATAAACTATTCCAAGCTTATTTCACGTTCATAAGTAAGGGGGTAAGGCATCACGAAATTCAGTCAAAATTAAACCTACTCAAGAGATAACATAATTAAATGTTTATGTTTTACCTGGTAACCTATCACAAAGTTGATTTTTGTTCCTAAGTGTTTCATGAGAATTCATAAACAATAAACGCATTTTGTCACTACTTTAAAAAAGCCTCGTATCTCATATTTCGGGATGTACGATTTTAAACTTTTTTTTAGGGTTCCGTAGCCAAATGGCAAAAAACGGAACCCTTATAGATTCGTCATGTCTGTCTGTCTGTCCGTCCGTATGTCACAGTCACTTTTTTGCGAAACTATAAGAACTACACTGTTGAAACTTGGTAAGTAGATGTATTCTGTGAACCGCATTAAGATTTTCACACAAAAATAGAAAAAAAAACATAAATTTTGGGGGTTCCCCATACTTAGAACTGAAACTCAATATTTTTTTTTGGTATGGGGTATCTATGGATAGGTCTTCAAAAATGATATTAAGGTTATTAACATCATTTTTTTCTAAACTGAACAGTTTGCGCGAGAGACACTTCCAAAGTGTTGAAATGTGTGTCCCCCCCCCCCCCTGTAACTGCTAAAATAAGATAATGATAGAACTAAAAAAATATATGATGTACATTACCATGCAAACTTCCTCCGAAAATTGGTTTGAACGAGATCTAGTAAGTAGTTTTTTTTAATACGTCATAAAAACATTGATCAAAACTACAACAAACTTTTTATTATGTTACTTGCTGCTACGGAACCCTTCATGGGCGAGTCCGACTCGCAATTGGCCGCTTTTTTCTTCATGTTTAAGTTTAAAATCTTACATCCCGAAATATGAGATACGAGGTTTTTCCAAAGTAGTGACGATTTGTTTCTAACTGTTCGTTTCTCGGGATTGTATAGGCATATCGCATTAAACATTATGAAAAGTTATTTGATTCTGAAAATGAATTTGCAACAAATGAGACAGCTGGGAACGAAAATTCAACGTTTACCTATACGTTTCAGCTGGCATTGGCGGACGGAACATACGCTGTGTATCACTCATAACATATTGGGTGTCTATCATTTCATCGAATTTAATTTCATCGAACGCTACTTTCCGCTGAAGCCATAATACTTTCAGGGCATCTTAAACATTTAACTTAACCTACGTAATTAAAGTGTAAGATACCCTGAAACCATTATGGTATCAGCAGGAAAGAGCGTTCGATGAAATGATACATTCGGTGAAGTGAAATTCGATGAAGTGACGACCCTAAAATTGACAATACTAAGAACATTAAAACAGCAAAATTGACAGTCACAATAGGGTGGGACGCAGCGGCCAGGGTATCTACTCCACATTTCTACCCATATCGTTATCGTATCGTTAACGTTAAGATAGCTTTTATTAAGTTGAACAATAGGGGTAAAATTATACTGGAGTAGATTTTATTTGGGGCATCTATAAAAATATTTTAATTAGTTGTATCGACGCTATGTGATGCTAATTTAAACCGTCCCTATCGGATGAGCAATAACGTTTAAATTACATCAACTCTACTTATCCTTTTAAGACTGTTTATTACCTAGTGCCACTATTATTAACTGTACAAACGTAACAACTTTAAGGCAATGTTAGTAGTGTTGTGAACTATGTGCTGCGTATTTAAAATACTTGTCATATACACTAATCGATATCTTTTATAATGCTTAAGTCGTTGTTACAAGTGTAGAAAGAGCAGAAGAGTAACTAGGTAAGGGTCAAAGGAAAGGATATTTTATGAATAAGATAAGTGGGTACAGTCGACGTCATAAATATGTTTACACTTTAGTACCTTGTCACTTTCATTCACTGAGACAATTTCATATATAATTATATGTAATTGTCTCAGTAAATGAAAGTGACATGGTACTAAAGTGTAAACATATTTATGACTGCGACTGTACAGTTCAAAATGTGATCAACTGGACATTCATGGTCAGTTCGTTGTTTAAGCGCGGCGTTCGGCTAAAGATCGTAAATGTCTTAACTCTTTATTTTGGACTGATGACGTTTTACGTATTAGACCATACTGCAATTTTCATCACGTGTTTTGATTGTAATTTTAACCTTACGCCGCGCACTCCGAAATGGGTTTGAATTATTTGGCGTCCTTCCATTGGATGGACTACGATTGGACCAGGTCCATTTGCCTTCAAACGGAGATCGTGACCCTCCAGCCTTATTAGGACTGTGAGGTTTGTGTTTCTGTTCCGTCTCGTCTTTTCTTATGATAGTCTAACCGACTTAAGCTACTGTAGATGATCGGAAAAACATTGGGAGGAAATAGATATTCAAACATCGACCTTATCCTGTTGCACTTAAGAGTTATTTGAACCGACGCTGTTATTACCATGTACTTAGTCTATAGGCACTGACAATTTTTAGAATAATATTAATAAAGTCCACTAGTCGTTGGATATCATTAAGGTATTGCCACAGAACCAGTCTAGTCTGAGGTAGCGAGATACATACCGACTAACTTGTGTGGGACCTTCTTATGGTTCGTATTGGTACCGTGGGAAGGTTACCTTTTTAATTTGTCGGACTATAACGTCATTCAAATATAGCTGATTAAAATTAAACACTTAAAATTGTTTTATTAGATCCGATATAAGGCTTGTTTAGAATATTGAGGTAATTCCTATGAACGTTAAAGGTGTGCCTTTTTTCTTGAGTTTTATTTTATAAAGCAACATCATTTCTTTACATTCATGGTATTATTTAAACAATAATTGCTATATGTATACAATATTCGCAATCAATAGAAAAATTTACACTTCATAGTAAGTCACCTACCTACCACTACTTCAAAAAACCTCGTATCTCATATATAGTGATGTACGATTTTAAACTTATTTCTCTTGATGTTTAAGTTTAAAATTGTACATCACGAAATATGAGATACGAGGTTTTTTCAAAGTAGTGACGATATATCGGAAGGCAACTAAAACAATTCAAGTACAATTACGCCCTTAATTAAAAGTTTTAAACTTCACGTGGACAATTGTACTGAATTAGTTTGAGTTGTTCATGTGATATTTAGTTAAGTTGCGAATTACTGCGTTTAAAGCTAGCAAAAACATCGTTAACTACTTAGTTTTCGTATCATTTTGTACGGTTTTTGTTATGAACATTAAATAAGGGCGATACGAAATGGCACTTTGATGGCTTCGCGAGGAGTATAATCTAAGTTTTACTGTAATCGGCTTTTGTCGCTATACCCTCAGGAACTGTCTATTTGTCCGGAGTGTAAAGTACCCTATGTACCTCTCCAGGCTATAAACTATCTCTGTAGCATATTTAATTAAGTTCAGTGTTACGGTTTGACTATAAAAGCGTAAAAAAACCAAACAAACAGAGTTACTTTCACATTTATCCTCGCGAGTGAAAATTTGAATAAAGTTCACTGATATTTGCACTTAAATGCCTTTTTTTAAATTTGAAACAAATAATAAAAAAAACATTATAATATAGTATAAACTAACTTGCCTTGATTATGTACCTCCCATGGCACACAGTCTCACGAAGTTATAATCATACCTGGGGTAACTAGGGGGCATCTACACGAAAGTGATGTAGAAAACATTTTATCGACAACAAAAAAATCGATGTTACAATAAATATTTTTTAACTGTTAAATGTTCTCCCAACGGTCACAGTGGTCAACGGGGCATTCCTATTTTATTTATAATGACTCGAAGCCAATTCCTCAGTCATGAATTCATGTTGGTTATTGAAATTTCCTCACCTTTTATAAGACTGTTTACTTTTTCATGGTGTCATAACCAGTATTTTTTTCTAGAACCATCCTTAACTTTTTATAAATACTTTTCCACAATTCCGTTAAATCAGTTTTAACTCTTTTTATTATTGCAATGCTGCCATCTAGCGTCAATTGAGGAGATTGCAGTTCCTGCAGGTTCGATATCAGATATGACATCGAACCTCTTTATAGTAATCGACAATGTTGAATGTGTACATTAATTGAATTACATCGACATCTTTTTTATCGGTATCAAATCCCTAAAACTTGCCCCGAGATATCCCAGGTATGGTTATAATGTTTGTATGGATATTTTGGATAAACAATCTAAAGATGGTCTTGTTTGGTCCAATATTAAGTCAGCATTAGCTTAAGAAACACCTGTTGTGTTAAAAACTATTTCTGAACTGATCTATAAGATCGGCGAATTTTCGCTCCCAACTGTTTAACATGTCCGATTTTTTACAAGTTGGAAGTGCTTTCTTTTCTGGAACAGACTAGTTTTCTTTAGGTATATTCTGTTGAAACATTTTTAAAAGTAGATGAAATTAGAAAATAATGCATTTGAAACGAATTTTCGGAAAATTAAACCTCGTTTTAATGTAGTAGTGACAGTGTTTGGATTGACATTGACATTCGCACTGCCAGATCAACTCGACTCGTCTCTAAGTAAGACCTTATTGCTAATAATTAATGATGGATTCCTAAATTCTTATTGAAATTATGACCTTTGGTCTAAAAGGCAATGCAGTTAATTTATAATACTTGCCTTGACTTATGCCCTTACGATATAAGTAAAAGCCAAAAAAAAAAAGGATACGAAAACCAAGTATTCCATGTACATAAGACATAACAGTAGAAGGTTCACTTCCCACACAGTGACGGGCGCTCAGTCGACGCCGGCGAACCCCTGCGAGCCCTCGATGGCCTTCACGAGCTTCTCGCGCAGCTGCTGGTAGCTCTCGTACGGCGGCAGGTCGATGCGGTTGAAGCTGTCAAGTTACCGCCGTTAAAATATTAACGTTGTTCTAACTATGGACGACACGGTGGCCTAGTTGGGAGTGACCCTGCCTACGAAGCCAGCGGTCCTGGGTTCAAATCCCGGTAAGGGCAGATATTTGTGTGATGAGCGCGAATATTTGTTCCAAAGTCTTGGATGTTTTCTATGTATTTAAGTATTTATTTCTCTATATATAAGTATGTTTATCGTTGTCTAGAGCCCACAGTACAAGCCTAGAGCTTAATTTGGGGCTAGGTCAATTTGTGTGAGATTGTCCCCTGATATTTATTTATTTTATTTATACATAACGAATGAGCGCACACCTCAAAATTGGCTCTGATTTAGTACAGTTATTGTTGTATGGCAACACTAGCAAGGCATAATGCTGAGTGCCTCCCTATGTGACACAATTTTTGTTTTTGATCATTATTTAAGAGAGAGAAAATAAATATCACGGGACAATGTCACACAAATTGACCTAGTCCCAAACTAAGCTCTAGACTTGTACTATGGATACTAGACAACGATAAACATACTTAGATAGAGAAATAAATACTTAAATACATATAAAACATCAAAGACTCAGGAACAAATACTCGTGCTCATCACACAAATATATCTGTTCTGTCTGTCTATTCGGAGGCAGGGTCACTCCCAACTAGGCCAACGTGTCGTCAAACCAAAGTCAAGTCGTTATGAATATGCAACAGGATGTAACAGGGATTTTAATGCCCGAATGAATTGAAGGTATATTTAAACCACGACAGAAACATTTTGATAAGCAAGGTTCGGTGAAAATCGGTTGGGACGTTAAAGAGTTATCAGCTCTACTACATGTTAATAATTCTATAACCACATTTTGCAGAAGTAGGCTGAGATGTTTACTAGTGTATTAGTGACAGGTTGCAAGCCCATCGCCTAATAATACATACTACAAGCCCTTATTCCCTTAGTCGCCTCCTACGACATCCACATGGAGTGGCACTATTCTAACCCGGAATCCACACTATCAGCTCTTATCTATTTAAAATGTAATGTAATATATAAAGAATAATTATCAGGGAACAATTTCACAAAACTGACCAAGTCCCAAACTTAGCATACATACTTACACAACAACAAATTACTTCTAAAATTAATCCGCTTAAGATGAAGGACAAAACCGGAGGTCAATTTGAAAATGTTACTTTTACTTTCCTATTAAAAGTTGTGTGGCCCATTAAAGAACACGTAAAGGGTAATGACCAAAAGGTTGAGCACGCTAACTCAAGCAATTAATTTTTCTATGAGACTTTTCCGTTGAGCTACGAAAATTAGTCAAACAATTGTAAGCAGGGATCGTTACCGGTATTCTGACTACCGGTTTTAAATGAGGTATATATCGCTAAAGCTCTGATTAACGGTATAATGAATACCGGTATTCAAGTATATTATCCGTTTAGTCGATTGACAACAATACCTCTTTTTGATACTTTACCCCTAAAAACCATAACCAGTAATACCTGTCAGTGTCAATATACTCGTTTATGTATTTGTTTCTGTAAATGTTTTCAGTGTTATTACAAAAAAATCAGACACGCCTTAGACAAGTCTGAAATTACAATTAATTACAGTCTAATTGACATCTTACTTATCAGGTGCAATGAATATCGGTATTTAATACTGTAAATAGTGTATACATAGCGATAAAAACAAAAGCGGAATGACAACAATACCTATAATTCGAATATAGGTATTATTTTTGAAGCGGTAACAATTTTCCAATTTAAATACAGGTATTGAATAAAACCGGTTTTACAATCCCTGATTGTAAGGATACTTTTCGTCGCACAATTGAACTTTTACGCCTTCGTTGATTGTATAGTTAACTGCGCTTAAGCCGTGGTCTAACTTTTTGGTCCTCAAAAATATTCAAAAACAGAAACCAGTACCTAAGTTATTGAAAAGATCGCGAAGCCACGTAGTAACCGTTCCGTCAATGAACAATACTTACCACGTATGAGCTCTGGGATAGTTTTCGGGCGCGCCCCACTTCTCTATGGTGAACAGCTGCGGGCCGTTGGACCCGTAGAGCTCCTTGAACCCGTTCATGGGCACCCGCGACGTGCCCGTCACGAACTGCAGCAAGCGGGACCGCATCTCGTTGGAGAACGACAGCACCACCTGCGGGAGACCGAAACATATTAATGACCACACTATTACACCGGGTGTTGCCTGCAATACGAGCAATAAATTGAGGGATCGTTTCTACTCTATAAACGAACATTTGTTCTACAACTTTGAAAAAATATGTAATTTATTATGTGGGATTTTTTCGAACAAACTAAATAGCATTTTCAATGTGCTCCATCCAATTGATTAGCCAATGCAGAGTCAATCCACTACTGTTAGAAATAAGGTTGCACTTGCTACTGGAGGTTTGTACGAGATACCGCCTTTAGAATTAGCAGGGCAGAATAGTCTAGTTGACATCTACTGTCAGCCTACATACTTCGTAGTTTTCGCAATACATTGCTTGCTTAGAAAATCTAAATTCATTAATATTTAGTTAACAATAAGTTATTTTCAAAAGTTGTAGAATAAATGTTGTTACGTTTGTGGTGTGGAAACGATCCCACAATTTATTGCTCTTATTACAGGCAACACACGGTATATGAGTTACATAAATGAATATCGACAAAAAACTGAATTATGCATTTAAGGGTTAACTATGTAATAAACGAGAGTGCTTGTAAACATATTTTGCATACTAATAGGTATTTGTGCAAGAAGAAAGCTAAGTTGGTTTTTGCAAGCAAAGGATTCTAGGTTAGAATCCTGACTGCTGCGAGGGATTCAAAGACACGATATGCAAATAACTTTGGTCTCGTGTTGCACATGCAACTTTTCACCTCAGCAGCGAGAAACTAAGGTAAAAAGGACAACATGGTAGAATTAAACGACATATATATTGTCACCCAACCGCCCGCTTGCCACCACGCCATGACTACCTTTATTGTGAACAATAACTACTTAAATATTCTTACCACTTTATAAGAAATAAAGGGAAAATGTGTCGATCCTTTTATTGACATACTGATTTTATTAACTTTTTTTTTATGCTACATAACATCACACCTTCATTCCCAGAATCGGCTAGGCAGAGCTACAGAAACACCAACAACTCTAAAGACTTGTTTATAATTCCGTGTCCACATTTTGCACAATCAGGCCAAGGTATTTTTACCAGTGTATTACTCGTAGTGATAGGTTGCAAGCCCATCGCCTAACAGTACTACAAGTCCTTATTCCCTTTATCGCCTCTTACGACATCCACAGGAAGACATGGAGTGGCACTATTCTAACTCGGCAACCACACGGGGGCCGTGGTTTATGCTAAACGAACGAAATTTAAGTTTAGGGTGGCACCATATATTTGGCGGACTTTACGGTTGAGGAACGAGTTGTAAGCTCTCGATGTTCTGCCACTAGTCCCACACTGCGTAGCTGCCACTCACCCGCCAGAACCACTGCACCACGAGATGGTTGGCGTGGTAGTCCCCCTTGTAGAGCGTGTTGGCGCGCCAGTCGCGCACGTCGATGTGCTGGATGCCGCACAGCAGCAGCTCCAGCTCGTTCTCGTCGAAGATCTTCAGCAGCGGCAGCGGCACCAGCCCGCCGAGCCCTTCCAGGAACGCGTACATCTGCTCCTGTACCCGGCTCACGAACCGCCACTCGATCACTAGCCTGGAGATCGTTTATAGGAGATCAATTTAATATAGTCATATTTAAAGCCAGTGGAAAATCCTAAAAGAGTAGCGTTTTGTTAAAAAATGACGGCGACATTTGAAAAAAAAAACTTAACACTATTTTATGGACAGACGAATCCCAATTTAAGCTATGTGGGATTTTTAATATTCACAATTGCCATTCATAGTGAATTGAAAAGCCACACGTATCACGTGTGTCCAGTTTTAAACTTGTGGTCTGGGATGGTGAACAGACCACTAATTAGTCCACTTGAGATTTTTTCTTGAAGATATTGACGAATTATTACAGGATATTGACCTACTACACGCAGGAACATGGTACTCCATGTCATTATGCGACAGTTATTAGAGGACATTTAGACGCACGATTTCCAGAGAAGTGGATAGGCCGTGGTGGGCCAGTCGCGTGACCGCCAAGGTCTCCTGATTTTAATCCTATCGACTTTTATGTCTGGGGTTATATTACAAAGAATTAATTTACCTAAAATACATATAAAACATAACGAAACTAAGACCGAGAGCGAGAGAAGAAAAAATAAAAATCAAACAGGTTGGCTTTCATACGGTCGCAAAACAATTTTTCAGGAGATGCAGAGCTTGCACTGAACTCAAAAATAGCTTGCAAACGGATAAACGGATTTGAACGCAGATTTTTTAAAATAAAAAGCTAATTGATTAGAGATAGTTCAAACCATGAAAATAGTTTCTATTATACTGGGGGTTCTGCCCTGCGAAGTCAATAGAAAGTCAGATTCAATTCTAAAGTAGATTCAATCATCTCCCCTTAGCAACAAGGTTGTGATTGCTACAGGAGTTTTATTCGAGATACTGCTATTTCGTCACTACTTTAGAAAAACCTCCTAAAGTCATGGGTTTAAATCCCGGTGAGGGCAGATATTTATGTGATGAGCACGAGTATTTATTTCTGGGGCTTAGATGTTTTCTATGAATTTAAGTATATATTACTCTATATAAGTATGTTTATCGTTGTCTAGTACCCATAGTACAAGCCTAGAGCTTAGTTTGGGACTAGGTCAATTTGTGTGAGATTGTGCTGTGATATTTTATTTGTTTAGGTGCGGCGTGCGAGCGACTGACTTGATGTACTCGTCCTTGTTGGCGTCGTCGACGGCGATGTTGGCGCCGCCCGGCTTCAGCTCCCTTTGTATTGTCTTCCCGAACTGCTCCTCGTCCACTGAGAACGTTAGGTACAACTCGGAGGGGTCATTTTCCTGTAACCATTCCATTAATCTTAAATATCATGAGGCCGACGACGAGGAGGTTTTTGAGAGTGGGAATTTGAATCTACCAGCAAGGAGACTTTCACTTATAAAAGCAAATCATTCAAACATGTTCTTGTCCCCTACAAATAAACATGAGATAGCTAAAATTATAAGCTCGCTTAATTCCACTAACTCAACCGGATATGATAATATACAAACTAACATACTAAAAACTTGCAAATTACAAATCTCATCAGTACTAAGTTATCTCGTAAATCTCTCCTTCACAAATGGCATTTTCCCAGAACCACTGAAAATATCGCTTATCAAATGTCTCCATAAAAAAGGTAGTAAAGAAAATGTCGAAAATTATAGGCCCATATCACTTATACCTATAATTTCAAAGATATTTGAAAAGGCTATGTACGAACGCATCACGGGATTTGTTCAGAAATTCAGAATAATTAAAGCAGAACAATATGGCTTTCAAAAAGGGAAGTCTACATCACTGGCAACTTTTTCGATGATGAGTAACATTTTCAAATATCTTGACAAGAGTAAGTCAGTCGTTGCCGTCTTCTTCGATATGAGCAAAGCGTTCGATTTCGTGTCTCATAATATACTCCTAGCTAAATGTGAGCTCTATGGTTTGCGAGGAGTAGTTAATGATTGGCTTAGAAGTTATTTAAGTGAGAGAACCCAGTTTGTGGAAATAAATAAAATTGATTCGAAAAAGATAATAACCTCACATAGATCATCGGTCACAGTAAATGCGATTGGAGTTCCACAGGGTAGTATTCTGGGACCCTTGCTTTTTCTGTTGTATATTAACGATCTCCCAGATTCTACAACATGTGACTGCACACTTTTTGCCGATGACCTCTCAGTTATTGTACCGTGTCACAATATTCAAACATATAATGATGATATAAATAATTTAATATCTAAAATTATAACTTGGTTCCACAAAAATAATCTGAACGCTAATTTAAGTAAAACAACATACGTGCAGTTCATAAATAAAAACGGTAATAAGCGGCCTTTAAGTATAGCTTATAAGGACGAAGTTATAAAAGAATCTACCGCAACCACGTTTCTAGGCATTACCGTAGATCACAAATGCTCCTGGAATGAACATATTGACAAACTCTGTAGTAAAATAAGCTCATTTTCATATGCTCTCTGGCGACTCACAAAAGTGTGCAATAAAAACGTTGCCATCCAGGCTTATCACGGATATGTGGGTTCCTTGATTAGGTATGGCATTCTGCTATGGGGAAACTCCAATCAAGCAAATCGAGCATTATTGGCGCAGAAACGTTGTATAAGATCTATATGTAACGTAGATGTTCTAACATCCTGTAGGCCATTGTTAAGAGACCTAAAATTATTGACGGTACCGTGTATATATATATATGAAATTTGCTTGTTTGTCAAAACCCATCCATCACTTTTTAAAACGGGTAAAGAATCGTGTCATTTTAACACAAGGTATCCAAACCGTTTGGTAGTAACAAAGAAAAAGACAAAGTTGTATAGTGGGAACGCATACTGTATGGCTATTTCTATTTTTAATAAGCTACATGAAGACATTAAAATCTTGCCATTAAACATTTTCAAACGCCAGCTTAAAAAATGGCTAGTACAAAAGTGTTTCTACTCTGTGAACGAATACTTTGCTTATTTTGATAAAAGGTGACATTATTTTCTCTTTGGCAATTACTGTAGTGCCCCATAGCTGTGACTTATTTTATTATTTTTATAAAAAAAAAAAAAAATGTCTTCTTAGTTTTAATATTCCAATAATATTTTGCATGCCAGCTGCTGGTAAAGTGTGTGAAACCTATAATATATTGTAAGACCATTGTATGTACCACATTTTACGCAAAATAAATATATTTTGATTTTTTTTTTTGAAAGGAAATAAAGTTAAATTAACTTTGCCAATTTTAACTATGAAATAAATAAATAAATAAATAAAAAAATCATTCAAATGTACTTTAAAGTAAATTGCCAGTATTATGCATTATTTCAAATTCAAATCAGTTATTCAGTAAATTGGCCACATGACGGCTCTTTACACGTCGGTAATATGCAGCGAATCTACTAGCGCTTCGGACAAGACCATCATTGCCGAGAAGAAGCGCCGCCACAAAATCCAACGGAAGGTCATTTTATCAATTATAAAATACAATAATACTTAAAAGTTAGTTACATTACAAAGTAATAAATAATAATTATCATACTAGCACAAATAAAATAATTACAAATGTAAAATCAATAACATTAAATTTAAAATAATGACTAGGAGAACAACACGATGAGGTCTCTAACGGCCGAACCCTATATTAACTACGGACGGATAACCTTACTTAGGATTAAAATTTGACACATTTTGTATGGGCAAATGTCAAATTTCAACCCGAAGTAAGCCTTATCTGTCCGCGGTTTGGATATAGGGTTCGGTCTTTAGTCAAGAACTATGTATGCCAAACCGGGTATTACGAGGTTAAGTACCAATTTCACGACACGGTATTAAATTTAATCATTGTTTTATAATCGACTGTTAGTTTGACAACTGTTAACGCTCTAATCGTCTGTTAAGTGGTTAACATCGTATGGTGAAATTGGTACTTAATAAAAGAAAATAAGCCGGTCAGCTAGTTAATTGATGGATCGATTGATGTCAATCAAAAGGTCAATGCCTAATAGGTTGATTAGTTCAGTCAGTCAGATAATCGATCAGCCTTACGACCTGTCAATTGGTCATAATTAGTCTGATAGGCGAACACTCTGTCAGTCAGATCAGTCTACGACTGATAGTCAGTCAGATATCGATCGGTCGCAGTAATACCTTAATCCACATGAGCGAGTTGTAGTACTCCAGGTCCACAGACTCCATGTCTTGCAGCTCAATGGTCTTGCCCACCATCATCTTGTAAAATGGTCGGATGAAGAATGCTGTAAAAATAAATATACGACACGTTAGCTTAGTTGATAGTGAACCTGCTTGCGAAGCTAGTGGTCCCGGGTTCAAATACCAATAAGGGTAGGTAATTGTGTGTGCGCGCGAGTATTTGTTCTGGAATCGTGGTTATTTTTCATGTACAAGTAAGTTTACCGTTGTCTAGTACGGTCAAGAAGTTTGTTATGCCACTATGGAATCCTGTCATACTCGTAATGACAGCGTTAATCATTAATGTTATCTTTGTTTCATGTGGTTTGACGCTGTCATTATGACACGGTTCCATAGTGGCATAACAGTTAAAGTCCTTGACTGTACACATAGTACAAGCCTAGAGCTTAGTTTGCAGTAAAATAAATATCACAGGATAATGTCACACTAATTGACCTAGTCCCAAACTAAGTTGTAGGCTTGTGCTATGGGTAAATAAAACATCGATAAACTTATTTGTATAGAAAACATACAAGACTCAGGTATAAATACTCGTGCTCATCACACAAATACCTATCTATCTATCCTGACCGTTATTTGAACCCAGGACCGCTAGCTTCGAAGGCAGAGTCACTACCCTCTAGGCCAGCGTGTCGTCGAAACTATAAACGATAAGTATGCAAATAATTTTAGACGGGGCTAAGGTTGCACTTTCTATAAGGTGGTACAAACATCAACACTCTTAACTGGATGCTGTTACGCAAAAATGTGTCATCCCACAATATTTTAGCAAATAAAGGTCAACCCAGAATAATCACACTGAGGGTTGACACTTTATTGCTAAATAGTTGTGGATTGACATATTATTGCGTAATAGCGTCCACTGTACATCGGTGGACATTACTACAAAAGAAAGAAAGAAAAAGTTTATTCGTGACAAACAAGTACAAAAAAATTAAACTTGTGACGGAATGGTCACAACTCAGCGTGATGGTGGCAGAGCCAGCGCCAAAAGGCATAAGATCCACCGATGGACAGTTAACAGTGTGGGCGGTGGTATGTCGCATGTTCAGAACTATAGAGACCTAATTCAAAAATTTTTAATTTCGAATTAGGTCTCTATAGTAATAAATTTATGACTTGTAGTTCGAAAGCTGAAATTTTGAATTGGGTCACTATTGTTCTGTACATGCGATGTGTGCTGGTCTACCTTTCGGCTGCCATAAGTTCTTACCATCCAACAGCTTCCCGTGGTACACGGCCATGCCGGCGACTCTGCCGATGAACTTGAAGTAGTTGAGGTGCTCCTCGTTGCACACGCCGCTGTTGGGGTTGATCTGCAGCGTGTAGTTGTCCATGGCGGAGTACTCGAATAGGCCGTAGTACGGGTTGAACATCTCCTTTGATAAGAGGAAGAACCATTCGCGGGCCAGCCCACCGTAGTCTGAAAATGACCATAGACAACAATGGAAAAATGACGGGACGAGTTGAATCTATTCTGACTCGGATTGTTGGTGAATGGTTTGGTGGAAATCATCCTTCGGAGCCAAGGAAACATTTGTCATTGAGCTACGAGGGAAAAGATAATAAATATCACAGGACAACCTCACACAAATTGACCTAAATCAAGTCAAATCAAATCAAATCAAATTTTATTTGTGAAACATTGGTAGTAAGGATGGTACAGTCTTAAAATTATTTATCACTATTTTTAGCCATTAGGCATACAAATGTTCTATGAAATAAGCATGCAACATGCATTGCTTAAACCATGCTATTAAACTAAATATTGTCCTAGATATAATTAAAGCAGATACTCGTGTATGGAATAAAATGCATTTTCCGTAAAAAAATTAAATAGACGACTTTTAAATTGTGGTATGCCACATTCTCTTATACATTCCGGTAACTTATTATATAACCTTGGTGCCATGCCGAATACACTTTTTGAAGCTAAGGCCGTTGTAAACGTAACAAAATTAATTTTATGTTGCTGGCGTATGCTTTTAAAACCAGAAAATTGATGAATATTGTACTTAACATACATTGCCATTTCAAAAATATATAGTACCTAGTCCCAAACTAAGCTCTAGGCTTGTACTATGGGTACTAGACAACGATAAACATACTTAGATAGAGAAATAAATACTTAAATACATACAAAACATCCAAGACTCAGGAACAAATACTCGTGCTCATCACACAAATATCTGCCCTAACCGGGATTTGAACCCACTGCCAACTAGGCCAACGTTCGTCATAAACATACAAACATATATAGACTGCTTTTTAGCAGTCTATATAAAATATGTTTATGGGTGAATTGCAAAAATATTGTACAGTCAACAGCAATACAAACTGATGAAATAGGGTCTCAAAATGGCATATACAATCAATTGAGTCCGATGCCACTGACCTATTGTGGTTTAGCATAAGTAAATTAACTTGTAATGTGTCATAAGTAAGTGATCACATTCATTACTGAGTGTTTCAAAATCAACGAATTATCTACGATAGCAAAAGTCAGTAACACTACCAAACTATAATATGCAATGGAATACGGGTTTTTGGGACTTCATGAACTCTCAAGACCACCTCGGAGTACAAGTCAGACGTTCGGCTATTGTCGGTCGGTTATATTCGATAGACAATCACGCGAAACGACTATAATAGTACCTGAGGCGTCATGCTATAAGGTCAGGTGGGGCAGTGCGTCAACGGGGCAAGCGCGACAAACCATAATGTTGTTAGTTTGATGCAATTGCCCTGTAGACGTATTTCAGTCAGTAACGGCAAATACGTCTACAGCAGGGCAAGTGCATCAAACCAACAATATCACAGCCACCGACGCATATATGCGTTTTCGTCACTTTCACTCAGTACCTTGAACGCATAGACGCGTTCATTATATGTAGTGACTTTCACCATGTTCTACTTACGTCTAATATGTTACTTCTTGGATCAGAAGATATCTAATGCCCCAAATTATACTATAAGTAATTAAACAATATTATTACGATTAGGTACTTTCGGTAAAAATATTTGAATTAAGTATAAATGTCAATAAAAATCATTGCAAACACTGAATTGTTTTTCTGGTGATCAGTATTACTGTTATCAAATATAATAAACATATTTTAGGAGTATAAAATATTAAATACCATGTTTTATTCAAAATAACGTGTTCTTCTTGTTAGAATAATTACCTAGTTCCAATGCGAACAAACCAATGTCAAATTAGTATGAACTCATATGTGCGTCGGAGGCACACGGCAAAGTGCAGCATCTGGTGAATGTCCAGGAAAAGAGGATGGCAGTGAATGCGTTAACATGTTTTGAAATGTTGATTCTGATCACCTAATTTTGACGTTCACTGAACGTATTTGTAAGACTATAATCGATGAGAAATTTCGCATACCTCGTCTCATTCAGTGGTTATGTTGCAATCATAAGATACTGTTCATCCACATCATTGCAGGCCTTCTCTAAGCTTCTAGAAGGAAGTGTCACTCACCCAGACCGACTTCGGACTCGAACTCGACCCAGAGCTTGGTCTTGAGCAGATCGAGGCGGCTCACCGAGCTGATGATGCGGTAAGAGTCCTCGAGGATCGAGTTCCGCCGAACTTTGATCTCGAATTTATTTGGGACGTTGCTCTGGAATATTGCAATAAATATAATTTTACTCAAAGAAAGGACAAACTCAAAGTAATACTTACATAACTAGAGAGCGGATTTGAAGCAGCGATTACAAGTTTAATATGGATAAGACTAGTATAAGTAAGTATTTATTTTTCATATCAACACAAAGGATTTATGTTGATCCTTTAATTAGAATAAAATATTTTTCTTTACATATCCTCTTGAGGCCCACCATACTACAATCCGGTAGATTTTTGTGAGTAGGAATTTGAATCTACCAGCTAGGAAATAAAGTTCAATTACCTGTGCACTTTAATGACATTTTCAATTTGGAAACAAATAAAAATGAACTTTATGAGACTAGAAATAAAATTTAAATTGAATTGCCTGGATTATGTACTTTCTATAGCACACCGAGGATATACTCGTAGTATCCCGATTTCGCTGGCTAGGACATGTGGAGAGGATGGGAGAGGATCGAGCCATAAAGAAAGCTTATCTTGGCCAACCTTCCGGGCGTCGCCCGGTGGGGCGCCCAAGATATCGCTGGAAGGATGGAGTCGCCAAAGACCTTAAAGAGCTGGAAGTGTCCGACTGGTCAGATTTGCCACTAAATAGAGAAGAATGGCGTACTTTAATGTCGGAGGCCAAGATCCACTTCGGGTCGCTGAGCCAGCGAAGTAAGTAAGTAAGTACATATAGTATGTTGCAACAATAACATTTAACGTCACTCCAAGTTTAAATACGTGTTTATTAAAAGTGTTAAAATGTAGCAAAATAATAAGGTTTTTTTTTTAAACTGTTTTTGAAACTTTACTCGTCATACATTTTTTCTTCATTACTAAAGAGGTTTGACAAAGAGATAATATTAATTATTTCATAGTGCAATGTTACACCCTAGCTCTAGCGATCATTTAAAATGATTGCTTTTCATACTCGTGTTCAGAACAATACTTACAAAAAAAAAACAATATCGGGGGCAATCACTAGTATATACAACAAGTATCGATAATTAAGTTTATCCATATAAACTCCTTGCAACAATTTATGACAAATTGTTGCCCCGTGGATTCCTATGTCTGATTATCCTATGTGTTTGCTACATCCGCTGGTTAGAATGACGTCATCTTGTTTGTAACCGTAATTTGTTTTTCAAATCCAGCACTAGCTGTGACGTAAAATGATCATGTGGCGTTTGAGCTCTCTAGCCATTAGCAGTTATTTTTTTTTCTCAATATGAACAAAAAAGTTTGGCTTTGCGACAAACCTCTATAAGCATGATTTTAAAAGAACCCCTTTTAAAAAAATCCTGTTGTCAATTGAACTATATTTCTTTACTGGTAGATGAAAATTCGCACTTATGAGAATCTCCCAGTTCGTAGTATGGTGGGCCTTAGTAGGTTAATTTTAAAAATGGCGGAAAATTACTAAGTTCAAAATCAATTTGTGCTGTGATTTTTTAATCTACGAGCGGGCCCACCTTTTGGCTTTGATATGATAACACCTTTATCATAACACCTTTATCATATCAAATCCAAAAGGTGGGCCCGCTCGTAGATTAAAAAATCACAGCACAAATTGATTTTGAACTTAGTCATTTTCCGCCGGTGAGCTTCAAAAACTGCCTCCTGGTCGTGGGTAGTTTAACGATTATTTTTTTTATTGAACAGTTTGTAGTAGGGCTTCGTGGGCACCCACCGGCTTCCGCAGCTGGCTCTTGAGGTACTCGTACTTCCTCTTGTAGTCACGCGAGTAGGGCACGGCGGGCCCCGCGATCTGCGGGTTGGACAGCCGCGGGTCTTCCCACTGCGTGGTGCGCGTGTCTGTGACACGCAAACGATTACTGACACCCAAACATGTCACTTAATACAAGATTAACTTACGACAATGTCACACAAATTGACCTAGTCCCAAACTAAGCTCTAGGCATGTACTATGGGTACTAGACAACGATAAACTTACTTATATAAGAAATATATACTTAAATACATAGAGAACATCCAAGACTCAGGAATAAACACAAATATCACACAAACATCTGCCCTTACCGGGATTAGAAACCCGGCTAACTAGGCTAGCGTGGCATGTGTGTTTGTTATACAGGCTGTTTCTGGTCGACAACTTCCAAAACAAGAGAGATAGTTTAATTAGTTAGCATACGTACATTTTAGAAACTTACATAGTTAATTAAAGCAAATAGACCAACTCTCATGGAACCAAATAACAAATTTCGTAATTAATTCTATAAAAAAAAAAAAATTAAACTAAAACGTGCACGCGTGTGTGTGTATAAAATAAATGTCATTAGCTCTTCTATATCATTATAATATATAATCTTTAAACATTTAGCTATTTTTGCTTGCTTTTATGGTAGGGTAAGTTTATGTTAAGAATTTCGTTTATTTTATTATACAAGTGCGAGGATTGTTTTGTGTATTGCTGGTTCGCAAAGCAGGTATTGACTGTGTTAAGAGGAGGTTTATGGTAGGCATTTGTGCGAGAACAATGCGGAATAAAAGTCCAGATAATAATCAATTAGGGGATTGGTATCATTCATTACATAAGTTGTAGTCAATGGTGTGTTGACCGGGCACTGTGCGCTCAACAGACATCTAACGGTAATGAGCATTAAACTGGATCCCCAATGCCCACCCTGTGGGAAAGTTTTTTCCACTGTACGGTTTAGAAAAGCCATCCTACAAACTCTTAGTTAAGTTAGTAATTAAGTCAAAAGCACTTATAACTGTACTGCATGCTACTTTTGCAATGATTTTTAATTGAAAGCTTGCATCGCACTCGTAGTTTCGTACTATTTGTACTAGATTTAACATGAGTTACGCAGGCAAACTGCTCTTACTTACTATTTATTTAAAACATATATGCTCATTTAGCACTTTCTTTGCCTTTGGCAACCTTTACTTGTTATAGTAACACGTGGATAATGTTGTTGACCATGCATAGAGGTATACTTGTTTTTACCGGCATTGTAACACATATTGTATGGTTGTTTGTTATCCCTAAAAATAAATAAATAAGGAGGAGATAAGCGCACACGTCCTAGCCGAGTGCATGTACTCGTCACTGAGATACCGCACCTTCGGAGAGGACGAGATACTCGTATCGTCAGCACTTAAAAGCATTAACCTACAGGAAGCACTTTTGTTCTGTAGGAAAACAAGATGGGATCCATGCTGGACGGGCCAGTAACGTAGCCAGCCAAGGGGAACAGGGCGGAATGACCGGGAGTGATCGTCCACCGCCACCAGCATGGTGGGTGTAGTGCGGTGGTGTACTGACTGTGGTCGATGAAGAAGATCCGCCCGTCGGTGTGCACGCGCTCCTCCCAGCCCTCGGGCAGCGCGCCCAGCTCGTCCGCCGCCGCGCCCGCCGCCGCCGCCGCCGCCGCCGCCGCCGGCAGGTGCGAGGCGCAGCCTGCCGGGCACACACCGTCACACTGCACGTCTCGACCGAGCCTCATGTTAACTATCATTACCAGGGAGCGCAACTTTGGTGCCGTGACATAATTACGATGCAAATTCACGTGTAACAAGTTTTTTTTAATGTTCAGGAGAAGGCACACGGACGCTAAGTGGAATCTGAGACCCGTAGACATTTGAATTCTCAAAACTATAATCCTAAGAACTCAAATGCGTTGCCAACCCTGAGGACTACGATGAAATGCCTCTATGCTAGTAATTTCACCGGTTGTCTTATCCCCACACCGGAACACAACAATGCAAACAGTGTTGCTTGGCGGATGGTTAATGGATAAGATGGTGGTAGCGATCCGAACGGACCCTGCACAGGGTCCTACCACCACTAGAACAATATATAAATTGTATAAACAATATTGCAACACCCCAATGGATCCTAAAATTACAAATGACAAAGACGACATAAATATGAAATAATAAAAAACATTATTTACAATCAGATAAGGAAACTACTGCAAATACGGCTGTGTAAAAGTCCGTGGAAACTGCGCAAGCGAAACCGGTTTCAGTTATATTTTCAATTTCCATATTTACAAGTTATTTTCGACAATAATCGTCTTTTTATTCGTAATGTCAATGACAGCCAAATATGTTTTTTAAAGGAACTGGCCAGTTGCCGTCTCAACTCAAGTGTCAATATTGGTAAACTAAAGAGGCCAAAAGGTTGTTATAGTGATGATGTAAAATCTAGATAAAAACACTCATAAAAACCTCTGTATGCACCTTGACGTCATACTCCTGTCATCAGCACCAAGGTTTCGCTCCCCTAATCATTACACTAGCTATTTGTGATCATTTCAAATCTTTAAGGGTTTATCATTGTTGTTGTGAGTTTACTAGAGGGTATTAGTGACAGGTTGCAAGCCCATCGCCAGTTATTAAAACATTTGTAATGTCAAAGTAAATTCATAAATTATACTATCTATTGATGTTCTAAGCGTATTATGCCTTTTTATATTCTATAGTTAAAGAAAATTATATCACCTAAAACAGCTCCCGTACCTGTCCGGGGGTCGATCCAGGTCGTGGTCTTCTGGTTGTGGTCGATAAAGAACACGCGTCCGTTGGGCGCGCGCTGCATACTCCAACCCGCCGGTAGACCTACACATTAACAATATCTTTAACCTTATGAACGCCATTCTACTTGTCGCTTTCAACGTTGATACTAGTAGAATTGCATCGCTGAATAGAAGCCATATCAGAAATAATTAAAATTTAACTGCAATTTTAGGAGTCTTACGGGCGTATTAATAAACTCGTCTCCGTTTTTTGACGTATCTTGAGACGGACATTTAAACCGGGATCAGTTCATTAATACGGACCTTAGACACCAGCTCCCTATTTCGCAAAACTTTACTAGTACACGTTGTGAATTTTGTCGACTTGTGTTGAATGTGATTTGTCGACTATTTGCTACACTTATGTATCCAGGAACGGGGGATAAACCACCGCTTTCTACCTTGTGCCTTCAAGATTGAGACTGTACTTCGGGAATCTGTGACCAGGGCTCGGATACCGGAATTTACAAACCGTTATTATGCACTTGACGCACAACCTTTTCATTTCGGTTCCGTTCGCATAAACCGGTTTTTAGAGGAACCTTTACATAGTTTTTCGAATAAACCGGTTTCGTGCTAAAAAAAACCCGGTTAATTAAGACGCACGTCATGCACGATAAACAAGTGCCGCTTAGTATTTTTGTTCTATGCAAAACTTTTGGGTTGTAGACTAGCCGCTCGCGGATTAAACCGGTTACTTAAGGTTAAAATAAAGTTCTTCAAACTTTCGCGTTCCTTAGAAAATTTCGGAGCAAAACCGAAATGAAATAAACCGGTATCATCCGGTATTTTTTTTCCGGGTTCCGAGCCCTGTTGTGTTGAAGAGGGGTTCAACGAAATCTTGGATTTGCCTCGTATATTTGAGTCGTGAGTGCGTCGATCGAGTGACGTGACGACCAAATGTTATGTGAGCACTGTTGTTCCACGATCCGAGAGACGCTGGGAGAGATAGAAATTTATTTGCATGCGTATTAAGGGTATTTCTTGCGGTGTTTCTTCTCAGCAGTGGTCTCCTAGTAGAATTTTGACTTATAAAAGTGCCCGCGGGGCCTACTTACTGAATAAACAGGTGTTATCTTTTTTTTATCTTTTAGAGTTGATAACATTAGCCAACTCACCGTCGCTGTTGGGCAGGTTCTGGCTCTGCGCGCTGCTGGCGCTGCTGCTGCGCGTGCTGTCCGTCGACTGGTTGTCCGTCTCGTCCTACAGACATACAACCTTCAGACATCTACGTTAAGCCAGCGGGCAGTGGCGTTACTAGGGTGGCAGAGCTGGCAAGAGGCCGCGAGCTCAAATAACTTATAATCCGCGGCACGTAAGTAAAAACCAACATGGCCGCTACTGCGCAGGTAGGTAGTCTCGAATGTACTCGCGGGCGTAAGCGACGCGGATTTTTAAGAGGACTGTGAAGTAAAAAAAAAAACCATACAAAATTTGCCTTTAAACGTTGTCCGATTTTTACGATTTTTTAATATGTCGTAGATATTATGAAAATGTAGGTCTGTACGTTTTCCTTTCCAAGGAAATATTTATTGAAAATATATAAATTTAAACACAAAAGCGGAAACGTAAAGACCTAGATTTTCATACTATCTACAACATATTCTAAAATCGTGGAAATCGGATTACGAGTAGATTTAGGGGGTGAGAAACGTTATCGCCCGGAGGTAATTTGTATTCGAGTATTCGTAGCTACTCGGGTAATGAAATGATATATTTAATACATGCCTATTTGGTAACCAGGTTAGCTATGAAAAAATATTTAACTTTTAGATAACCGGTGACCGGTATTCTACGAGAACATTAAAATTATATTTGAAAACCAAGTTAGCAACGAAAAAAAAATTGCTTATAGGTAACCAGTTATCTAACGTGGTTATCTACGAGGAACTAACGGCAAGCTTAACTTGTCCCTTTAGTGCGTATTAATAACATTTCAGTGCACGTATTGTGACTGGTCGCAGGCTTCGTCATAGAAACCTAGAATTGTAAAGTTTCGACGATATTTAGAACTACCACTACTAGAATATTCGTTAAGATAATTTCGATACTTTTTACTCGACTGCGGCGAAGCCCAAAAGGAGGGTTAATAACTTTGAAAATTTTAGTATATTTTGCACTAATATGCATTAATACCGCTATAAAACCCAATTTAAGCTCCTAACCAGTATACTAATTTATGAAGCGTTTCGTTATATTAATAAACAATTCACAACAACGCAATAGTGAATTTACAATAACTACATAAACATCACAATTTATTTAAGCAAGAGAAACGAGACAATAACACGTTTTCACCATGTGCGAGCGAGAAGTCCAATGAGTGTGCAAGATAAATAGAGTTTCCTTTAACATCACAAATCACACACAACGAGCTGATGCTGATGACCATGAACATGATTATGTTTGTCAGTTTGTCTGTATGTTGTTAGAGTTCTTACACTTAGGGCTGTATTAACTCATCGTTGACGAGATGTCCTACTTAAGACGCGTCAAAAATAACAGTTTTCTGACGACGTTTACTTTGGCGTCTCTTGAGACGAGCATCTCTGCCAAGATCAGTTTAGACGACCAGATATCGGAATTGAATGACAGGTAGGGAGTTGCTATATCAATAAATACACTTATCGATGCTTTCCCTTTATACTAGTCGCAGCTTTGCGATAAAGTAGTTTACACAGCATACGCAACATAATAATTCTGAAATATACACTAAGGACACGATGGTGAATGAAAATTCAAAAATCCTTTCAAAATAAAAAAGAGAATTTATTATTACATGTTTAATTTTCATACTTTTAACAAAAATATATTTTGCAAACAAAACTTGAAGCGACCACTAAAATAGAGGAAAAGCATCGATAAGTGAATTCATCGATATAGGAACTCCTTACCTGTCATTTCGCTCCCAAAATTCCGATGTCTGAATAAATATGATTCTCAGTGTTGTAACAATCGTGAAATATTAATAATTCTTTAATCTCCTTTTATTGTCTCGAAACCCGCAGTTTTGCCAAGCATATTCGCGTTTGACTCCTTTACTAACTTATAGCACAGAATAATACGATCGCGATGGTCGATAATAAATTAATACGAACCTTTTTACGTCAAATCAATAATGTAACAATATTATTATTGATTTAGCTTTGTAACAGAATTGTAATTTCTTCGAATGTTTATCAAACTCACCAAGGAGTATTATTTATTACCATTGACGTGTATCCCCTTACAATTTTTCAAATTAATTAAGTTCATAGGGTTCAACCCACAATTACCTCTAATTAATGTACCTATTTAGCATTTATTTTGTATTTTTCTGTGCCAGGGTCCATGTTCTGAGCTTAAATGATTGATTGATTGATTTAAACACCAAGAATACGAGTTTTACTATAGGATAATAAAAAAGATTCTTTATCATTCTTCACTTGACGCTAAGCTTAGTCCGAAAGGGCTGAAATGATTTATACTCATTTAATTTCCCCGGCAAACTCAAAGATCTTTTATAGACAATTGGGTCGTTTTCAAAAAAATTGTACATAGTTAAGGGCTTAATGAAAACAAAATCACGATCGCGTCCTTTGTATAACGAAAGTTAGTCATACAACATGTATGGGTAACTTTCGTCACACAAAGGAATCAATTAAGTTTTGTTTTACTTAAAGCCCTTAACTATGTACAATTCTTTTGAAAACGACCCAATTAACTCTATCATTTTTCAAACTTGCGTATAAAAAACCGTCACTAAGGAACGACTTAACCTCGTACGGTGCACCATACAAGAAACAGGGAGATTTATGTGAAAGGGAATTTAAATCTACCAGCAAGGGGATAAAGTTCAAATTACTTTGCTCTTAAATGCCATTTTCAATTTGTTAACAAAATAATATGAACTTTACACACATTAAAATAAAGTTAAAACTAAATTGCCTCCATTATGTACCTCCAATGGAACACCGGGTCTCACGAGGTTAATGGGTCATACACACTCTTAAAAACAAAAGTTGTCTTTCCTGTGGTCAATAGTTAGGAGCTTGTGTGCATATAAGTTGTTTTTTATATGATAGGTCTATAGCAGTCCTGACGCCGTTTATGCGGAAATGGGCTTAGCTAGAAAATTAGGCCTTAAAAACATTAACTTCCGGTGTGTCAACGGGAAAGATGCTAATCTTTAAAAATTGACATCTTTGGCGATCCTCTGACCGAATTCAAAGTTTCGTTGGACCCTTAGCAATCAAGTTTAGTAGTAAGTAAGTACTCATTAATTGTTTAAGTTTTTTTTTTAACCAAGAATGTTCATTTAATTTCGTTAACTCTTATTGGCGCTTAGTATTTTTAAGTGCTAAGTACCTTTGCATGCCTGTTTATAATTAATTATTGATATTTATGATTTTTTTCTTTTGTGTTTTCTCTAAAGCAACCTATTGCATGCTGTGGTTGTCTGTAATTAGTGTAGCATTTAGATTTAAAACCTCGTAAATTTATTATTATTTACCACTGAACAGTGTATACACTGTTGACAATCGTAAATAAATAAAATAAATACATACATACATACATAACGTCACGCCTTCATTCCCAGAGTGGGGTAGGCAGAGCTACAGAAATACCAACAACTCTAAACAGACTTGTTGATAATTCTGTAACCACATTTTGCACAATCAGGCCAAGAAGTTTACTAGTGTATTAGTGGCAGGTTGCAAGCCCATCGCCTAACAATACTACAAGCCCTTATTCCCTGAGTCGCCTCTTACGACATCCACGGGAAGACATGGAGTGGCACTATTCTAACCCGGCAACCACACGGGCGCATAAAATAAATAAATAAATCTAAATCTGTGTATGACCCTGATAGTAATTAACTGACTCCGTTTCCGACTGCAGCCGTTAAGACCACAGATGACCTAAGAACCAGCTGAGCATAAACCATGCAAATCAGCATATATATACTTTAAGCATATATCAACGGCCATACATGCCTCATACATCTATCTACATGGAAGCAGTAAGCACAAGCGCACAAGCAATATGGATGACAAATGATACGTGGATGTGAATGTTATTTGATGTGAAAGTTTACCTTCAACTTTGACCTACCTTCCTTGCAGCGATTAAAATATCTGTAAAGTGTCTAGATTATATGCGAATAAGCTAAATTTTACTATTAATAAGCACCCGGGAGGAAAACGAAAACTTGAAGAATGTACTAAAAAAACTACATACTTATGCAAAGTTTAACTTTACAAATGTACTAAATAATCCTACGACATCATATTTTGTCGGATTAGTTGTTTGTATTGCTTTCTCAATTAGTTTAAGGCGACGGGTACGGCAAAGTATTTCCATACTAACTTTATGCAGGTATTTTGTATACCAACCATTACAAAAAAAGGTATATTTTTAGATATCTTCGGTTTTGGTTAAATTAGCGCGTCATCCTAAATTGATAGCATTTTTTTTTAATTAAATGAAATAGCATAAAAAAATGTATAATTCAAGTAGACGCGCTAATTAAAGAGATATTAAAACAAAATAAAAAAATACACAAAGTTAGTATGGAGAGACGATTGTCGTGCGTCGTCTAATGGGTTCTGAAGCAGAAGGAGAAAGCAAGATAACTTCGAACTTTTCCGACCAAATATGATGTCATATATTATTACATCTGAACAATGGAAAGACAAAAAATAAATTGAAAAATTATAAATTAATGAAAATTGTTTATACATACATTTAAATTTAAGGTTATATTTACACGTTTGATAATTTACACGATAATTGGTTTGTATGAGGAAGGGTTCTCTTCAATTTTCGTTTTCGCTCTTGCGTTACGGACATCACAAAGGTTGTTGTACCTCACAAGACTTCATAGACAATTTTCCGAAAGCTTGCCTCAATTATTGTAGTCTATGACCGCTGCATGATTAGAAAAGAGTTCAAATCAAAATATCTCAAGTTTGAATGCTCTTCTAAAAGCAGGAAAAAGTCTAAATAAATAGTGTACAGAACACAGTCCGATAAATTATTTTTACTTATTTATTTGTGACCCAAGTTATATTTCAGACAACACAATTGTAGGCAATAGAGAAAATTTCAAACGACTGTCATTTGAATTTCGAGTTAGAGATATGACAAAGATATAGCTGGGTGCATCCGTACTTTTCAGTCAAATTACAGCTGGATAAAAACGACAAAGCTAAATCCAAAGCCTTAAGAACATGTTGACCTCAAATGATTTTGACCAGAGCTGTCCGTATGTCAACACGAATGCGAAAGCTTGTGAACAGTTAAAATGGAGGTGCAACTTCAACTCTCAAGCGAAACAATCCCGAGGTTATGTTCGGCCACCCGAATATTTACATCGTGCAAAATATATACTTTTGTCCCAAACGCCATAGCAGGCTACTCGCATGTTGCTAATTTTACAGCCAAATCGTTAGATTAAAATAAAAAATGCAACGTTATTTGATCGCGTTCAAATTACGGCTTGACCACTACTTTTCTTGGCGGCACCAGAGGCTGTGGCGACAACAAACAGATGCAAAAGATGTATGACGGGTGCCGCTCGTCACAGAGGCAATGGAAAAGCCGCCGCGCAAAGTACTGGTCAGGGCGTAGAACTGGATGTGATTTGTTTAGATTCTACACAAAGTATTCATTTTACTAGCAAAAACCGCTAAACTTCAAACATTATTAAGTTGTAAGAATTTATGACTAGCTGCTACGGCACTCATACAAATTATACACACAAGTTGCCATGCCAAACTTGGATCACACGAAAACAACATCCTAACTAAAATCTTTCAAATTTCTTTCAAATTCAGGAAGGTCAATTGCAACTCTAGTAAAACTATAATTAAAATTCGTTATTTAATTAATAAACGCTGTTTGCGAATAAGGGGCATGTTTATATTATAGCAGCGAGTTTCAAATACTGCTTTACTACTTTTCCCATATTCTGACTTTAGAAGTAGTCTACTTGAAACCAGACCATTCTTCACAATTAATAAAGTGACGTCATCGTTATTAACAAGGATGAATCTTGATTCAGTTCACCTTTGTCCCTAACAATAGGCTTATTAACATACCCTGACATTACACTCCTTACCTCAGTATCATCCATGGAGCTAGAAGTCATTCTGCGTCTCGACGGCGACCGTTCAGGCGTGGCCCCTCCCGTCGGCGTACTGAAATGGTTCTCGTCAAACGTCAGAGCCTCCTCCATTTCTTCTGCAACGCTTTCTACTTCTATTTCTACAACCGTATCTACATCTGTTTCTCCTACAGGCGGTAATACCACGCCAGTGTTTTCTGTATCAACGATGGGTTCTCTTTCCTCTTCCCTTTCCTCTCCCCTATCTTCATCTTTTTCTTCAATTTCTTCATTGTTTTCTTCTCCTTCTCCATTTATATCTGTCTGTGGTTCAGCGACGCCTTCTGCGTTCGCTTCGTCTGTTTCATCTTCATTTTCTGTTTGGTCTCCCGCTGCATTCCGTGCTTCCGGTTGGTCAATTTGTTCAACGGCGTCTCGTGGTTGGTCGCCTAAGGCCCCGTCTTGACTAGAGATCGCGTTATCACAGTCTTGAGCATCATCTGATTCGTTGTCTATTTTAAGTCGGACTTCGTTCGCGCAAACCACATCGTCCTCCTCTCTTAAATTATTATCACAGGTATTACTTAAGCTAGTTGATTGAGGCACTTCAGTTTCAGTGGGAGGCTGGGTCGAGGCCCGCTCGAGGTCGGGCGACCGCACGGGTGTGGAAAATGGTGTTGGTTCTACGGAGTAATCCCCGCCGCTTCTATCGTTATCCTGTTAGAGAGTTAAATATTACTTGTACAAACTTATATATGCAGATTTTTCAAGTAACCACTCATAATCTGAACTGCATATGTAAGTTTGTAAAAAAATGAGCTTAGTCGCCTTCGGTTTTTAAGCTTATTTTGACGTAAATTGTCTATGATAAGTGAGGACAACACAATGTAATTTTTCGACGTCCTCCGACGTGTTGCCAGTAACCTAAGTTAGTATTAGTATGTCCCGGATGCGGAAGCCCATGCCGGAATTAGTAGAATGTTGCCATGTGTAAGTCACGACATTTGTGATGGATAATGATAGGCACAACAATAATTGTAAATATGTTTCATTAATTAACATCGAGGATAGAATAAATTTACTATGTTTTTGAAATCCCAATCGTAACAACAGATTTAAAATAAATAGCATGTTGATTGTATGCAGCGCAGGTATGCCGTTCGCAGAAAAATGCAAATATATAAAAAACTTAAATTAACCAGGCAATTACGTAGAATCAAATTATATATATAAATAAAGTACAAAATTGACTCCTAAAAACATTCCATAAATTTCCCAAAATCTTAAGTTACTCAATAAATCTACTATATTTAAACAATAATCATCCGATTAACCATGCAACAATTTATAAATATGCTACGAAAAATATCATGCATATACAATCCGACCATACAAAAATCGACTTTATGAATACTACAACCAGGAACAAAATGCTACAGCGACAAAGCGGGTCATAACACGCCAAAATTATTTAATTCCAATATGAAGCGACGATCCCATTTTCTTGATCTCAATATTATATCCTCTTGAGGCGCACCATACTACAATCCGGTAGATTTTTGTGAGTAGTAATTTGAATCTACCAGCTAGGAAATAAAGTTCAATTACCTTTGCACTTAAATGACCTTTTCAATTTTGAAACAAATAAAAATGAACTTTATGCGACTTGAAATAAGGTTTAAATTGAATTGCCTGGATTATGTGCTTTCTATAGCACACCGGGTCTTACGAGGATAAGATTAATTGTTTGAACTAGAAGCAAAAACACGTTTAAAAAAACAGCACAAACGCTGCAACATCATAACATTTTTTTATATGACATCAAGACTTACCACGCAGCATAAGCATAAAATATTGACTAATATACTTGGTAATAAAGAATGTAAAGATATTACTCTGAAAGTTGAATTCTCTAATGTTTTTTTTTTTTTTTTTTTATGGCGTCGAGAAGGCAATAGAGCACACAGGCCACCCGATGGTAAGTGGAAACTGTAACCCATAGACATTCGCATTCACAAGACTGCAATCTTAAGACTGCAAATGCGTTGCCAACCCCGAGGACTAAGATGGAATGCCTCTATGCTAGTTATTTCACCGGTTGTCTTATCCACATACCAAAACAATTGGGGATAAGCCAAACCGGAACACAACAATGCGAACACTGCTGTTTGGCGGTAGGTTAATGGATAAGATGGTGGTAGCGATCCGGACGGACCCTGCACAAGGTGCTACCACCCGCAAGATGATAATGTTAGTTCAATAATAAAAGGAAGGAAGTACCGTTCTGGAAGTACCGTTCCGAATTAAAAATTTCTGCATAACTAACATTCATCTTTTAATTAACTAATATCCAAAACCTCCGAAAGCCTATCACCCCCAGAGTTTGAAAATTGCGACCTTGAACTTTGTGACCTTGAAACTGGTGACCTTGAACTTGACCTACAAGTTAGAGATGAGTTTCTCCCCTTCACTAAATGGGATGTTTTATTGATCTCGACCCTTTCCTCGGCAGTGTACCTGCGCGTGCGCGGGCGCGGGCGAGGCGACGCGCTCGTCGCTGTCGTGCGAGATGTGGAAGCGCCGCTGGAACTCCGTGGCGGCTGTCTCCATGCGCTCGGCCTGCGACTCCGTGCTCATGTGCCGGCTGCGGGAGAAGGATCAACGTTACTTCTCATTCTCAACAGTTGTTTGGTTGACTTAGGCACTCACATAACAACAGCTTAACTTTTCTAGTACGTTGGAAAGCAACGCGCAACGCGTACGCAATTAATAAATTAATAAATCACAGGCAATGTCACACAAATTGACCTAATCCCAAACAAAGCTCTAGGCTTGTACTATGGGTACTGGACAACGATAAACTTACTTATGTACTGGTTGATTTTGGGGTCGTGATCCGGAATGGCCAAAAGTGAATAAGATGGTCATACTGAACAACCTTTCCGATGGGACCAACCAAAAAATCCAACTGTTCCATACATTAACTCTCAATGAATTCACCGTTAATGTATGGAACAGATGTTTTTTTTGGTGGTTGGTCCTATCGGAAAAGTTGTTCAGTATGACCATCTTATTCACTTTTGGCCATTCCGGATGATGACCCCAAAATCACCTAGTATAGAGAAATATATACTCTAATACATAGAAAACATCCAAGACTCAGGAAAAAAAACTCGTGCTCATCACACAAATATCCGCCCTTACCGGGATTTAAACCCAGGAAGGCAGGATCACTATCAACTAAGCTAGCGAATGGACGAGTCATCATTTGTTTCGGCTCTCTAGTTTTCGTATGAGTCTATTTACAACTGCTGTAAGGATTAGAAACAATAACTATTCACACATAACAAGTAAATTTCAACTTCATATTGACGTGCACTGCACAATCATAAGTACTCTTGGGAACAAAGAAATCGGGCCACTTAGTACTGATATTTCATAGAAAGTGGCTCGATTTCATCCATACAAATTTAGCTCCGGGCGATAAATCTAATCCGATTTCCACGATTTTTGAATATGCTGTAGATATTATGAAAAACTAGGTCTGTAAATATATATTTTCTTGGAAAAGAAAACGCACAGACATAGTTTTACATAATATCTACAATATGTTCCAAAAACGTTAAAATCGGACAACGTATAAGGGGAGAAAAACGTCATCGCATTTTGTATGGATTTTTTTGCTTCACAGTCCTCTCAACTATGTATTTTTTTTTTGAAAACGTCCACTGCTATTCTTTGTTAGTTTCTTGACATCTTGATACGACACAACCTTAAAATTTTCGTTTCTTCTTCCAGTTCATAGTCAGAAATAAATAAAAGTATAATAGTAATGTTGTGTACTGACGTGAAGGCAAGCGTGGGCCGCTCCCACTGCGTGGAGCGCGCGACGTGGTTGACGTAGTAGGTGCGGCCGTTGGCGTCCTGCCGCTCCTCCCAGCCCGGCGGCAGCGCCTCGCCGCCCACCACCTGACCAACCAACCAACCCACATCAGGGAACAATCTCACACAACCTAACCACTGACAAAAGCTTCAGTAGCAACACCGGTTCTCTGCCTTAAAGCGGGTTAGGCTCGTAAAACACACTTTCCCGAAATGTGCACTTTCTGCAAAGGTGCACTTTCCGCAAAATGTACTCTCCCAAAATGTACACTTTTCCAAAACGCACGCTTTCCCGAAATGTGCACTTTTTCATCAAGTCCACTTTTTTAAAACGCACGCTCTCTGGAAATGTGCACTTTTTCAAATAGTGCACTTTACCAAAACGCCCGGTTTCCCAAGAAAGAAGAAGAGAAGAAGAGATAAGAAGTATCCAAAGTAGCCAAATATTTAAACGGAACGTTTATAATTTCGGTCTTTCTGTCCGTCCGTCTGTGTGTCCGTCTGTTTGCATTTGCACTATTTCATAGAAACCCTTAGTAATATAAAACAGGGACACCCCTACCCCTAAAGTGTACTTTCTGGGAAAATATACCTTCTGCGAAAGTGGACATTCTGGGAAACTGCACCTATTGACAAAGTGTACATATCGGGAAGTGCACTTTTAGAGAAAGTGTACCTTCCGTGAAAATGACCCTTCTATAGAAGTGCACCTTTAGAGAAAGTGCATATTTCGGGAAAGTGTGTTTTACGAGCCTAACCCCTTAAAGCCGACAAATATTTGACAAATGCATCATTTCGCAACCTGTTCATTTGCCAACCAGCTTTTTGTTCTGTAACTAAAACTATTTCAGGATTTATATAAAACTAACCTAACCTAACCTATAGGGTTCTATACGATGGTCCTAAAATAAATCCAGAATTATTTAGTTTCGGAAAAAAAACGCGGGTTGTCAAATCATTTGTGAAACTTTGGTTATGAAATTATTGGATCCCACTAACACCACGATAAACGCATTATAGATACTCATTTACATGGTAACAATCAAGACTCATCACCATAGGGGGATTCCCATCTTCCAAACTATCCAACTCAGGTATATGGCAAAATTTCCATATACTTACCTGGGTTGGATAGGTTAGAAGATGGAATAACCCCCATCATCACACTCTGAATCGAAGGGACCACTAGTTTCGTGGGCAGGGTCACAACCAACTAGCCTAAACGCGTTTACAAAATATAGGGAAGCAGTGGTGCCGAACTTACATACATACATTAAATCACGCCTGTTTCCCAGAGGTGTACGCAGAGAACTGCCGAATAATTAGATTAATTTTATTACGTTCTATTAGAACTCGTTTAAATCTTTTTTTTTCTACAAATTCATATTGCATACGTCACGTCAGCCCATGGGTAGCTTAGACTTATTCGCAGTACTTTTTTGTATGAAAATAGAAGTCATATTTCCTTTAAAGGATACTGCGAATAACTCGTCGCTTAAGCTGTTCAGGCAAAACCAGAAGTAAATGCTTCGATTTGAACAAGAAAAACTACTAAAACACGCAACGTTTTATATTAATTGTAAATGAAACTTTAAAGTGTTCATAATGTATTTTAAAAACAATACTCCTCTTCTTGCAATGAAGTGTTGCGGAGAACCTTCAGTCTAATTTATACTTGTTATATACACAGGTAAACACAGACAAACTTTTAAGAAACCAAATATCTACAATGTTATTAGGTACTGTTGTTAGTGTTGTTTAATCTCACGAATGCGGGTGGGTCATGCCTGTAATTGTAATGCATATAAACAATTACACACGCACAACACTTACCTACCCATACTGAGCGCTTCTGCGCTAACACACTCGGATACAACATGCACGTACATCTACACACACAAGTATAGCCCACCCGCGTTCGTGAGATAAACTGTAACAGCCTTTCGACTGGCCAAAGTAATTCACAGAATTTTCACTGCATTTCTTTTGTTTATGAGGAATCTTCTTATCCTAATGCTTTGATGTCGTTAAGTACGTGTAATTTGGTACAGAGCTAGTCTTAAATATGAAAACGGCATGGCCGGTATCCTTCGGGGAGGGATTATGGCTGATTGAAAGATGTCCGGCTTTTACTTTTGATTTTGTTTACTGATTTACTCTTATCACTTGACATTGGCGAAATCGCCATTACTATAAAAGAAAAAAGTATGAAGAAGTACATAGGGTACAATAAATCGAACAGCTCCCGGTGGAACAACGATAAACAGAAAGAGGTAAAAATTTTGATAAGTCGAGAAAATTAACATTATTGGACATGCTTATCACCGCAAACCAGAGGCTCCATTCTACTCATTAAAACCATATTGCTTTTGACATGTTTTTGTGTTGTTTTTAACTCGGCCGCCTTTACTGTCAAGGAAATAAGAGATATCGTAACTTTGACTAATACAACATGTCAATAGCAATATGGTTTAACTGCGTAGACAAAAGCCTTAGAAGGCCATCAAACAATTGAAAATAGCGAAGCCACGCCGCCATAACCCGCGAAATTACATATAGCCGCCAGCTAAAACCACCACAAACTCACAAGCGTGCGTGAGGAAAATACCAAAGACAAGAGAAGAGACATAGACCTGAGGGATATTATGAACTTATCAAGTTAACTGAGAAATAAAACTATTTGACAAATAAAGGGCGGACGATGTATGCAATATGGTGGCAAAAGCATAAGATGGATAAGAGTTTTATTAAACTGCGAGTAATATTTATGTATTCAAATTTATGTACATATTTGTATTTTTTTCCATATTATGTACATTGTTTAACTTGATTTTGACATAATTTGCATTCGTCGTTTGCCCATTAATGACAAATAAGCAAGGATTTACTACCCAAGCTTAGGTACCTCTTTTTATTCTTTAGGTGAGATCATACGAAACTGCCGATTGTAAAATCTGTTTATGTATTTTATCTATTTTTTCCTATATAAATAAATAAAAAACAGGCATGAGCATGCTAAGTGTAAGGTTCCGACGCCGTTACCACAAAAAAAGCTATGTTCAAAAACTGCACAATAAGTTATTATGGGAATTCGGTACAATCTTACATGATTTTCAGTAGCTATAAGCGAGTTTTTTCTTAAGCGAGTAACCGAACGACGTAAAATTTGGTACAGTCTACCACAAAGGCACTTATTCACTTTTGGCCTTTATAACAATGCATTAAGGTGAAAAAGCGGATACATCTCTTCGTAGTCAACTGTACAGAGATAGTTCATAGTTCGGAAACAGACATTAAGACTAAGGTAAATGAGTTCTCTAGGGAATAGCGATAAACAACTCGAACGGTCAATCATGTAGATAAAGCTGGTAAACTATTTAAGTAACTATGAAGCAATAGTCATAATGGTCGACTAAATGACTTGTTTTCGCATTTGAAAACCAACAGTATAATTCGTTAAAAATATCTGACTTGTTTTTTACTACCAGGAAATTAATTAAATTGAATCATTCCATGTCAACATGTATATGATTGAAATCGGTGCAGCGCTGTCGAACTTCAAGTTTCTTCTCTAAACAATAAAGTTGTTTGTGTTGAATGGAAAATATAATATTTATTTATACCCTAGGTTCATATTCAAAATCAAGCAGTAAACAGAATGCGCAAAACCTCAGGAAGCGGTATTTAATTATTACACAATACACAATATAAGTACAAATGGCGGACTTAATGCGTTAAGGCATTCTCTACCAGTCAACCAAGCAACCAACCAAGTCCCGTAATAATAGAAAAGGACGTACAACGAAATCGTCGTCATGACCATCGTCGTAGCTAGAGGGCCACGCGAGCACCTCCCAGTCGCCTCCTCCCGTCTCAGACGCGACCATGACTCCCTGGAGGGCGGTCATTGACAATGTCATTTATCATCAGTAATATTACTAATATTGTCCATACATACATAACATCACGCCTTCATTCCCAGAGTGGGGTAGGCAGAGCTACAGAAACACCAACAACTCTAAAAATACTTGTTTATAATTCTGTGGTATTTTGCACATTCGGGCCAAGATGTTTAGTAGTGTATTAGTGACAGGTTGCAAGCCCATCGCCTAACAGCGCTACAAGCTCTTATTCCCTTATAATGTCCATCTATCCTCTACATATATAAAACAGTACCGTGTCTGATTGACTGACTGACAATGCACAGCTGAAACCGCTGGACCTAGGGACTTGAAATAAGAGAGAATATTCCTTGGATATTCTAGAGGTGCACAAAGAGAGGATTTTTGGAAATTCTTCCCCTAAGGGGTTAAATAGGGGGAAAGTAGAAAGAAGCCGCGGTTGTCCTCTAGTCATAAATAAATAAAACCGGGCAAGAGCATGTCAGACCATGCTCAGTGTAGGGTTCCGAAGCCGTTAAGTACTTACTACAAACATAAAATCAACAAGTAATAACTAATTTTCTATTTAAAGTCATTTGGTGTCGTCGAAACACTTTAATCGCCTGTATCTCAAGAACCAATGATGTCTACTTAGTCGTGATAATTTCCCTTTTAAATTCTTTATATGCGCTTTCATTTAAGTTTTCTTTAGATTTCTACTATTTGTAGTTTTGGCTGTGGGGGGGGACACTTGAATCTAACAAAAATTAGCGCACTAAATTTTTTTTCAAGGTTTTATTTGACCGCTTTGTTGGCATGACTAATATGTATATTGATGCCAAATTACAGCTTTCTAGCACTAAGATTCTCTGCGCTAGGCTGCGGACGGACGGACATGGCGACACTATAAGGGTTCCTACTTTGACTACGGAACCCTAAAATGAGTATTGACCTATTTCTCTACTTCACTGCGGAATACCGCGGTGGACAGCTATTAATAAAAAAGCCCGTCAAGTGCGAGTTGCACTCACGCACCGAGGGTACCGTAATTAGTTCACAAAATGAGTGTTTGTCGAGGCTAATTCTACGAAAAGGAAGTAGAATCAGGTTCGAGAAACACTAATTTTGTTATGAACTTTATTTAACTTAGCAATAAGGTTCATTTCGGCTAGCCTAAATTTTAGTATAAATTAAAAAACTGTATATTTTGACAATTTCAATTCATTTTTGTGTACAATATAAATTTATCTATCAATCTTTTAGTCAGGATTTTTTCAGTTTTTTGTACCTGGAACTTCGGTGAGAGGCGGGTGGGGGTACGGTAATTGTAGGTACAACTTTGGCTATAAATCAAAACGTACGTAAAAATATGTTTTTAATCAAATCACTTAAATTTTTTCAACCTTTCATTCTAGACCCAGAAGAAGAAGTACTATTCCTCAACTTAGCTCTAAGCTTGCACTTGAAATATGGGTACTAGACAACAATATACGAACTTAATATTTTGATTCTTAGGAAACTATAAACTTAGAAATATATCTTTTCCCAGTGCCCACCGTACAATTTATCGTCTTTATCGGAGATCGAACCCGGGACAGCTAGCTTTGTTGGCAGGGTCCAAGGTACAGCGAAAAATATATAAATTAAGCGTTTATCGGTGGACAATCGTACGGAAATTGTCGTAGTCCCAAATTAGGCTCTAGGCTTGTGCTATTAGAACTAGTCAACGATATGTGTTACTTGTTTAATTAAATAAACATTAACCCCCTTACTTATGAACGTGAAATAAGCTTGGAATAGTTTATGCCATGCTTTGTCACTTTCTGTCAGATGCAAATGTCACAATTACAGATAAGGACAAAGCATGGCATAAACTATTCCAAGCTTATTCCACGTTCATAAGTAAGGGGGTATAAAGTTAGTAAACATGCAAAACCCAGAAATTAATAGTTGCTCTATTCGGCATCGAACCTGAGGACGCTAGCTTCGTAGGTGGGGCACTATTTATCATTACCAATATTATTACATTATATTTTACAACATATCTAATTGAGTAACATGTAAAATGTAAGACCTGGATAGTATTCAGTCAGTAGTCGTCAATACATTAGATAATAAAGAAGAGCTTCAGTGCGTGGCTTCGTGGTAGAAAAAACAAGAAGAATCAAATAACATCTAGGCCAGTTCAGAGATATCGCAGCATTTCATTTAAAGCTTAATAAAATGCCACAGAAGAAGAAAGCAATTGGAGTATTACTTTAGTAATAACTCAAGGGGCTGGTAGACAAGCAACTGTTCACGACAATTTTGCAACCGACAACTATTGTCGCCTTACTCTTACTTCGTATGCTAGAGCAAGACCACAATACTGCCCCCTAAGCCAGTATGTAGTATCTCAAATTCAATGGCCAAAGCAATTTCAATCCCATTTTGTTGAATATAAGGTTGCATTTGCTATAGGAGTTTTGTCTGTGATACTGCCATTTGTGTTAGCAGCCAACTATAAATTCCCGTTAAGTTGCTTGTCCAGCACAAAATGGCTGACCAGTGACATTGTTCTGTGATGAAGAGTAAAATAAAGCAAATAAAAAAATAAACGTACAACGAAATCGTCGTCGTCTCCAGGCCACACTACGAGCTGCCAATCGCCAGGTCTTTGGGGCGCGACCGACAGAACCTGCCAGGGGTCAGTCAGTCAATGACAATGCAAGTTACATACATAGATAACATCACGCCTTCATTCCCAGAGTGGGGTAGGCAGAGCTACAGAAATACCAACAACTCTAAAAAGCTTGTTGATAATGTGTGGTTGCCGGGTTAGAATAGTGCCACTCCATGTCTTCCCGTGGATGTCGTAAGAGGCAACTAAGGGAACAAGGGCTTGTAAGCGGCCTATTTAAGAAAAACCTAAACAGTATATTAAAAAAAAATATAAAAGCCTTTTTAATTAGTTGCATTTATTTAAAGCATTAATCAAAGTACTGTCAGGCGATGGGCTTACAACCTGTCACTAATACACTGGTAAACATCTTAGCCTCTTTGTGCAAAATCTGGTTACAGAATTACCAACAAGTCTTTTAGAGTTGTTGGTATTTCTGTAGCTCTGCCTACACCACTCTGGGAATGAAGGCTTAGAATAGTACCACTCCATATCTTCCCGTGGTTGTCGTAAGAGGCGACTAAGGGAACAAGGGCTTGTAAGCGGCTTATTTAAGAAAAACTTAAACAGTATATTAAAAAATAATAAAAACGCAGTTTCAATTAATTGCATTTATTCAAAGCACTAATCAAAGTACTGTTAGGCGATGTGCTTGAAACCTGTCACTAATACACTGGTAGACATCTTAGCCTCTTAGTGCAAAATCTAGTTACAGAATTACCAACAAGTCTTTTAGAGTTGTTGGTATTTCTGTAATTCTGCCTACCGCTCTGGGAATAAAAGCGTGATGTTATGTATGTATGTATGTGATAATTCTGTAACCACATTTTGCACAATCGGGCCAAGAAGTTTCTTAGTGTTTTAGTGACAGGTTGCAAGCCCATCGCCTAACAGTACAACAAGCCCTTATTCCCTTAATTCCAATGTAATTTATTGTTGACAATATTAGTTTAGAAGGGAATTTTTAGGCAATATTGAAAATCTTCGTAGAGTTTCCATTGTATTTTTTTTTGTAAAGTCATGTCGCAATATACGTCAAATATATGTAGCTAATTTGAAGTGATTTATTATCTATCGCGATTAATGGAATGAGTGATAAAATAACACGCAATTTGAAAACTAATCAACATTGTAAAAAAACAGCATCTAAAAGTTTGTCTGTGTTTTCTGTCTAACAAACAAGTCGAAAGTGAAACAGTGAACTATATGAGTAGTCGAATACAAGGAGATGGATTCACTTTTGAACAATGCAATGCGATAAGGTGACAAAGTTGATACATATCTTTGTAGTTGACTGTACATTACATACTTAGGGAGGTTTTTTTTAAAATAGCAGGTATTTGACTGGCGATAAATATGCAATCTGCGGCTGTTTTTATTACCGCCTGTGGTGTATAGACAGTTTTACGTCGTCATTTGGCGAAAAAATTGCATTTTTTCCCACAACAACGGCCTCAACGGCCATCTCTACCTTGACCTTAACATTGCACTCAAAAAAATCTGACACATCTTTACTACGAGTCGCTATTATTATACCACTTTAGCCTATTTTCCCTTTTTACCTATCTATATAAATAATAATACATAGCCTAAATGTATGTACGCGCATAGCTTCCGAACGACTCCGATTAAGCGTAGGTATTTATTTCTTCTAAAGGGCGGAGTTGAGCTACTGCTTTAGCTATTTATGCTACGAAGCATGTTCTACCAGTCAACCTCATATTTACTAATATAACACTGTATTTGGATGGTTATCAGAGAGGATTGTCTAAACACACGATTATTATTTCATCAACCTGTATGTAACCATTTTGTGAAGCACTAATGGGTGAAGACCAAAAAGTTGGACCATAGTTAAGCGCAGTTAACTATACAAAACAACGAAGACGGAAAAAGTTCCGCTGTGCGACGAAAAGTATCCTTCCTGTGTGGCTAATTTTCATAGAAAAGGACGATGGGTAAAAATGTCCCCACCCACCAACAGTGATGAAACATGTGCCAGTTTATAGATCTTGGCAATATGATGTATTTTTTATATGGCGACGATCACCATATGTATGGGGTTTTCTTGAAAAATCATAATCTTATCGTATGGAACTATGGAATTTGTTTGAAAATGAACACGTATGTAGATGATTTGCCTTGCCTGGCCCTTTGTTTTCATTAAAAAATTCCCATTGATTTTGCTACGAAGATAAGTATTTTGTCTTTTATCGGGTCCTAATGAACATATAGACCTGCAGCCCGTTACTGTTGGAGGGGGGGGGGGGTCCATACAAAATTGCCCATCACCCTTTAATTACGCGAGTAGGCGTGGCCAACATTTTGGATATTATTATGGGCATGCACATCCGTCGGCTGCCGCGTTCATCTGAGCGGCGCCTTTTTTTTTTTTAAGGGAACTACGTAGTTAGGCTTTGACTACTTCGCCGGAGAAAAGCGGACTCCTGATGGGAGTCCACGCGGTAAAGGGTTTTTACACTAGCATGCCTAAGGGCGCCCCTATCGGGCCGACCTCGGAGTTAGGACGCTAGGGGAGAACTTCAATCGAATTGGTTTTTTGCTACCACCGCTTCGGAAATTTTACGTTAGACCAGACTGAGAAGAAGCGTCGAAAGAAACTCCATCTGGGTGTCGATTTTGTGAGTTAACTGGTACCGAGAGCCGGGCTGAGCGGCGCCTCCGCATCGCACCCATATTTATGTAAGGGCGAGAACGAGTCGGAGAAACTTACATCGTCCCTCTCGCAGTACTTATTCAGAATAACGCGGGTAGATCTTTATTGAAGCATCTCGACCCACCCGTCGAATAAATAATAAAACCTTTGACATTGTATATAAGTAGGGCTTTTGTAAATAAATTAGACATTAGACATTAGACATCGACGCTTGTTTCACTCGCTCCTATCCAGAGCCCTACATTATCATTCACTCATTCGATCCATTCGTGCCAGCTCTTGTGAATCGGCCTACAACATGAACTGCCTGAGGGATCATCGTAGATTGGCCCTCGTTTAGTGTTATAGTGTGAGGTACTGACCGGCTGCACGGTGCCCACCTGGGAGCTGGGCTCGACGAGCTCCCAGTCGTCGGGCGTGTGCGGCTCGGTGCCCGGCTCGCCCACGCGGCCCACCAGCGCGTGGTACACCTCGATGTGCCCGCGCACCCTGGAGCGCGCGCTGCAAACACCGTTTAAAACATCATTTTAATACTAATTAGGCGACAAATTCACTTAGTACGATACTTAATCTGCAAACGTTTTGTCTATTCTATTTTGTCACACATTAAAAAAAAAATTGTTTCACCGACACTCATTTCAAGAGCATAAAAAAATGGTAACAATTTTTTTTTTAAAGTAAATGATATGGTATGTATGGTATGTATTCTTTCGGCGGCGGTCAATGACGACTTCTTAAAATGACGACTTATTGAATTGACGACTTCTTAAAACGGCGATTTCATAGAACGTATCACTTGGCAGAATTTTCATTTCATAGAAAGCTAATTTCTGCTGAAAGCTTATTCTTTTCAGAATATCTTAAGCATTGGTTGCGTAGGTTAGGTTAGGTTACAAAAAAATATATGAAAACAATAAGCTTTCAAATGAACATTCAGAGAAGTGATACGATCTATGAAACAGTGTACAACCATAATTTAGATAGTGACGAATATCCAACATAAATACTTAACGTCGTGAGGCCCACAAAACTACAAACAGAGAGAATTTTGTGGGAATTCAGATCTACCAGCAAGGTCAACTTCGTTTGCTCTAAAAAGCCATTTACAATTTTGAAACAAATAAAATTGAACTTTATACTCATTTAAATACAGTTTAAATAAAATTGCCCTAATCATGTATCTCCTATGACACCGTGTCTCACGAGGTAAAAGACATAGAAAAGATTAAAGATGGGTTCATCAGAAAAACATTTTCCCTTCACATGGATCGAACCCAGGAGCGCTAGATTTAGAGGCAGAATTGCTACCAATTAGGATTGCATTGTCATAATCAAACCACGTTAACAGTGTTGCAGATCCATGATACGAGTATGTTAGCATATTTTAAGACCCCAATATTTGTTCTTGGTCATAAAAGAACCATTTTAGGCCGAGAATGTTTAACGTAACAATTATTTTTAATGGAAAAGTATCCGCGGTCAATCTACAAGTAAATAGTACCCTTACCATGAGTTGCAATTACCGTACTCGCTAGCGAGTCGAATGCTCTGTCCTTCACAGTATTGTAGTAGAGTGAGAGGGCCAGAGCATTAAGAATCTCTAGCGAGTATCGTAACTCATGGTAAGGGTATAGGTATATTAATTATGTCATTAATTAGTTTTGCAATTCGTTGCAGTAATTTTCCAGTTCGCAAATATTGCATCGTGAACAAAAATAAATAAAACAAGTAAACATTACCGGACAATGTCACACAAATTGACCTAGTCCCAAACTAAGCTCTAGGCTTGTACCATGGGTACTAGACAACGATAAATATACTTATATAGAGAAATATATACTTGAATACATCGAAAACATCCAAGACTCAGGAACAAATACTCGTGCTCAACACACAAATATCTGCCCTTACCGGGATTTGAACCCGCAACCGCTAGCTTCGTAGGCAGAGTCACTACCAACTAGGTAAACGTGTCGTCAATATTAACTAAATAATAATTAATAATAAGAACATAGTAAGCCCGCTCTTTCACGACTCGATATTCATAACATAAATCAAAACACGATATTAGTATGTTGCTAGGCAACCGATCAACACGGAGCGTTCATATCAAACGCGACACGTGTTCTGCTGCATGCATAGCGACTCGAAAAAGACACCTACACATTTCACTGCACAATAAATAACAGGGGATATACGGTTGTTAAACCTAATTTTAAAAATAACACACAGTAACTACCCCATCGATATCACATCTAACTACCCACATCAAAAGCGATTCAATAAACACTCTGTGCATAATTTTAACTATTTTTGCAAATAAAAATAAAGCTTCAATAAAATTACAAGGCATATCGCTCACACGTTGAGAAGAGGCAACGTCGAGGCAGGATCAAGTTTTTCTTGTCAGTCTAATTAGCACACACACTAAACTAGAGGTATATACAAAGTGGGGTATATACGACACTACCGCCATTTTGTTATTTCCCGTTATGTTCGTGCCTCGACGCCGCCCCGGCTTTTTAGTCTCGGTTACAACAGAGAACAGTTGAAACTTACCATACGTTTCAGTCAGGAACTCACTAATAACTGAAACACGACGTCCTGTAATCTGTTTTCTTTCAATCTTGTAGATATATTAACAAAATTCTTCGGCTATAAAACCTCCAGTGCTACTTAAAGTGTCAATTAGCAGAATAGGAGAAATGTTTAGTAGCTTATCTCGATTCAAAATAAACCCTTTAAGTTGGTTGAGTTTCGAAAAGCAAAACTTCCAGGATGTGCATTAATAATTTATAAGTTCTACGTTTTCATCTGTACTTTGATGCTTGTCAGATTTTCTAAGGGGCTCCATCAATATCTCTGATATTTAATTAGTACTAAGACATGTATGGATCAGAAATTGACCCGAACTTCGTTTTTAACCTCGCCAAATTGAGTGAGTTTAGGACTTTAGACAGATGGCCTTATTTGTTTAGAAGATTACTGCATATAATGTATATTATGCAGCATGTAACAAGATCCCCTATGATTGAAATACCGTCTCTAGCCTTTTTAATTACACAAATCCAAATGAAAATACAAAGAAATTCGAAAAACAAAGCTAATTTATTACAATGTCAACGTCACAAAAATGCTTATTATTTTTCTAGCTTCCTTGTTTTTTCACTTTATGCTAGTGATACTGTGACCGGCAACTCTATTAGTTATACCTTGCTCGCTTGTCCCGTCACACTTCAACCCTAGTGGCTTCACACGGCATTGTACTGCGTTTTTTTTCATACTAATATATTATTATAATTAATTATCTATACTCTATGATGTATAAACTAATAGCTGTGACTCAATGAAGTCAAAGTGACGTGCTCAGTCTTCCTCAGACTCCGAACCTGCGAAGTTGTCAATTATTTAATATGCAAAATGCCGAATTGTGATTTTTTTATTTTTATAAGTAAATATGAAAGTAGCTAATGTTTGTTTGTTACGCTTTCGAACTAACCGATTTAGATGACATTTGGTATAGAGATATTTTGAGTCCCGGAGAAGGGCATAATGTCGGTGATACTCCAATCCCACCAAAAACATAAATGTAAAAAAGGAGAGCCAAGTTCAATACAAAAATTATTCTCTGCTGTGGGCTTCGCCGCAAAAAGAATGGAGATCTGAGATCGAGTGCCAAGTTCTATGCAAAATCCAAATATGTAGTCTAAGGGCTGACTTGGCTGGTTTTCCCATACGAATTATTATTAAGTACCTACTTTTACACAGTCATGGAAGAGCCTTATGTTCGATGGGTAGTTTCTACCAGCAAGCCAAATTTTCGGAATAATAAAATAAGAACCGAAAGGTAACAGGTTTAGAACATGCAAAGTTTACCTTACTGATTTTCTTGCTAAGGTGTATTTTGCACCTGATCTTCTTTGTTAGTTACGCAGTATTGAAATATCACCGACGATAAGGTACTTTTATCCGACGACTTGCACGCGAACGGAGTCGCGGCAAACAGCTAAGCCTATTATAAATGCGAAAATTTTGATAGATGGATGATTGCTAGTCAATCACGCCAGAAAGGCTGGTCGGATCTGAATGTAATTTGGCACAAAGATAGATTATAGTCTAAAATAGCACATAGGCTACTTTCTAACATCGCAAGAAACAGCTAGTATAAAACACTCATTCAATAAATGAATGGCAGTACAATACCATGTGAAGAGAGTACGTTCTATAGTTGCAGCTATACATAGGTTGTATAAGAAAGCGCATGCCCACGCGAGTTACTTACACGGACCTGCGCGGGCGCAGCGGGTACTTGGCGGGCGCGGGGCGCGGCGCGGCGGCGCTCTCGGCGGGCGCCGCGCCCAGCGGCAGCTCCACCATGCCGAGGAAGTCGTCGCGCGTCAGCCGGTTCTCGTCGAACACCTGGATGAGGAGCTTGTGCTCCTCAGGCTTCACCTGACAGGAGGGAGGTGAGCTAAACTATTTTCTCAAACATGCTCGGAAAGAACCGTTTTCCGATTGAAGCACAAGGAGGTAAGCGCCTCATTCTACTCCCAGGAGTAAAAAAACCATGTGAAAACACTTTCAATCTATATCCATATTTTATTTAAAACCAGGCAAGATATATAGATAAAAAACAAACCAATAATAACTATTTTTCTATTTAAAGTCAATTGGTGCCGTCTTAGATTTTAGTAGGTATAAACACTTTAATCACCTGTATCTCAAGAACCAATTATGTCTACTTAGTCGTCATAGTTTTCCTTTAAAATTCGTTATATGCTCTTTCATTTAAGATTTTTTTCAGATTTTTTGTATTTGTAGTTTTGGCTGTAGCCGGCCCCCCCCTCCCACAGCCAAAACTACGTTTAACGTTAGTGTAACAAAAATTTGGGCTTTAAAGCTTAATATTTCATAAACGGATTACTTAACCCGTAATATTTATATTATATTTGAAATACCTATCCAACGACACCCCACACTATACGGTAGAAAAAAAAATGATTTTTTTTTTTTACATATTATTGTACCACTTTGTTGGCGTGACTAATACTGATGAACTTTACATTAAACACGAAATGTAATTTTACTACTCATGTACTTTTATCTGTCATGTATCATTATCAGTGATCGGAATAGGTAGTGCAATTTCGCGAGACTTCGGTGCGTAAGTTTAGTATGGATAGCTTGTAAACCCGGGATTACATTTGCAAAGTGTTAAAGTTTGTGTTTAATTCAGAAATGTTATTAAAATATGATTTTAACGATTATTTTGCTAGCATAGAATATCGCATTGACGAAATATGTAGACACTTGCAATGAAAAAAGTAAAAAAGTATTTTCAATAACATTATTTTTTATATTTTTCGCAATTTCCCATTTAACTTCAATTAAGGTCATGTCAAGAAAATATTCTGTGAAATAATACGAGTCCCGGAATCCGGGGTCTTATCCATATTAAGTATAATGTTTTATGTTTAAGGTCATTCACCCAAAATTGCACTACCTATTCCGATCACTGATCATTATCTTATCACGGAGTGCAGACCCACCGTACCCCTAAACCGTACCACTGACCCAAATTTGTATCATAAATATGAGGTAGGTTTAGGTTATGTTAGTTCTTCAGCAGGCCCGGAGGGCCAAACTACCCAGAAATAGGAGCTCTGCGATAGCAGAGCTCCGTCGACAACGTTAAATTCGATTTTAATAGTATTAATTGGTCAAAGTACCACCAGTGGTACGGCCGAGGGGTACTGTGGGTCTGGAAGGTTATCACGAATACTAATATAAGTTCTTAGAACATACAAAAAATGTGACCACAGAGTAGTACATTATTGCCTAGACGCGGAAAGTAAGGGATTGCTGGACGAGGTGGTTAGCAGGTTCAGCAATACCGAGGCCTACTAAAATACGCGTCAGGCAATCCCAATTTCGCCGAAGCATATATTATAATATTTAAAATGCTTTTCTTAATAAACTCAAGGATTTTTTTTAATGTTAAGGGGAAGGCACACGAGCACTCAAGCCACCTAATGGTAAGTGGAAGTAAGTGGAATGGTAATGTCTTAGTAATTTTTTTTGTTTATTTTTCGTAGTAAAAGTATTGGCAACGGTGTATAACGCTCGAGGCGTATTCCTTTACGATATCGACCTCATTTATACAATTGTTGCATAAACTACTATTTCTAAATACAATAGCTACTATATCTACATTATCTTTTCCCCTGTTGTTCTGACAGCCCTGAACAAAAGCGTCGGCGGCTTAGGGGGTTGACTCGTGATCGTAAGGTACCGAGTTCGAGTCCCCGCGGTCACCATGTACCAATGAGCTTTTCTAACTTAAGTACATTACCCGATGCTCTTACGGTGAAGGAAAAACATCGTGAGGAAACCTGCACATTCGAACAGCTGAGTGTGTAAGATGGTAACTGCACAAAAGATCCTAAAGGGGTCGAAGTGTATCCGAAAGGGCCCATCCGTAAGTTAAGATAAGATAAGAGAGCCCTAAACAACTTAACAATAAAAGCCGCCGATTTATAAACCATACTACAGCCATTAGGTGTAAGTACCCCATGTCCCATGAACTTATATTTGTGTTCTCTGTGCTTTTGAAATTATCTGCAACCACCATTAGAGAAGCATTTGACATTAGAGTCTAGAGTCATGTGACGTGTTTTGAATTCGATTTATTGAGCCTAATTCATAATCACTAGACCCCGGATTTTTGTAGCAATGACGTCACAATAGGGTAGTTTGGGGAGTAAATGGAACGGTGTTAATTAATAAGGTAACCTAGTCTATTGGTGTTCTACGAAATTAAATATTTATAATGAGGCATTCACGATATTTTATATCTTAGGTCAAAACTTAATAAGGTTGTATAGGTTAAAACTGATTAATTGATAAAGATAATTCTATTATGTTTAATTATGTTCTTTGTTCCATTTACTGGATGTACGGTGTTATTTAATACGAAAAACTGCCGGCATTCATAAAAATTACCTATTCAATTAATCAACGTTATCTTTCGATTACTGCAAACCATACATTTGTTCGTACGTTAAACTGGTTTTTTTTCAGCTGCCCTCTTTTTGTCTGTCAAAATCCAGTTTAACGTACAAATGTATGGTTTGAAGTTATGCAACAAAATATAATTTTGATCAATTGACTAGATATATTTTGTCGTCAATGTCTTGTTATTTAAATTAGCCTAATAGGTTAAAAACCGTATTTATTTCTGTATTAATAATAATAATAATCACAGGACAATGTCACACTAATTGACCTAGTCCCAAACTAAGCTCTAGGCTTGTACTATGGGTACTAGACAACGATAAACATACTTAGATAGAGAAATAAATACTTAAATACATAGAAAACATCCAAGACTCAGGAACAAATACTCATATTAATTAACACCGTTCCATTTACTCCCCAAAATACCCTATTGTGACGTCATGGCGACAAGAATCCGGGTTCTAATAATCACACACTTACCCTGAACACGAACTCTTGGTTCCATACTGGATTCAACGTCTGCAATGAAAATAAGTCACGTTAATTTGTACCAGTAGCGAAACAAAAGGTGCTATGATACATAAAATACATATGACACAGCAAGATGTCACGACGCCAAAAATGTATAGGCTGTATTTTGCTTTTAGTTATGCCTATCACTTGGCTAATGTCGAATCGAGCCCTAGTACGGTCAAGGACTTTAGTTGGTATGCCACAATGGAACCCTGTCATAATGACAGCGTTAATTATTAATTTTAGCTTCCTTTGATGTGGTTTGACGCTATCATTATGACAGGGTTCCATAGTGGCATAACAATTAAAGTCATTGGCTGTACTTCATAAATTCCATCGCGAAAATGTGTTCTTCTTCTGATTCTTGATTTATTTCATAGTTTGCTTTCTGTTCTTCTTAATGGAGATTCTGGCTTTAAAACCAAAGGAAAGAAAATGTATTTTCATTGAAAAACCGTTAAAAAAAATTGCCTTAAGAGGATTGTGAAGCGATGCCTAAATCTAAATTTAGCTCCGGGCGATAACGTTTCTCACCCCATAAATCTAATCAGATTTCCACCGTTTTTAAATATGTTGTAGATATTATGGAAAACTAGGTCTGTACGTTTCCGCTTTTGTTTTTAATTTTATTTTCAATCCAATTAATATATTCTTGGAAAGGAAAACGTACAGACATAATTTTTCATAATATGTATAACATATTCAAAAATCGTAAAAAAAAAACCTTTTTTTTTATTCAGTCTTTTTCATTATGTTTATTATATTTTTTTATTAAATTATGAATCAATTACTTTTTTTAACCACACTAAACTAACCGATGCTCTTACGGTAAGTAAAAGCATTGTAAGGAAACCTTCACATTTGAACAATCTTCATAAGACTCAAAACCTATATCAGTAACGTTGTAATTGCAACGTTGTCGAACTCATTATAAGATGCCTTTTATATTTGGCATTAAGAGGCCGTATACGAAATTTTGCCGATTTCGCCGATTTACCTGATTTTACTGTTGAAATACTTTACTTCTACAAATTTTAATGCGCAACACGAAAGATAATTTCAACTTTAAACGAATGTATGAGCTACTTTTTTGTTTTTATTATTTGATACTGATTCATTGACCTGAAACCGGTGACTGTTTTGTGAATTTTGCTGTAAGAGGTTTAGAATATCGCATATTCACGAATTGTTTTGACGTCTAAAAGGTATGAAAAAAAAACAATTTATTACTGTAAACTTTGTCTAAAAAATGTATGAATTACTTTTTACCACCTTCATATATTTTTTTTGTGTAAAAAAATGATTAACTTGGTAAAGTTTTACAGAAAATGGGCAAAACATTGTTTTTGATTACGACTACTTGAAACTATCGTTCACAAAATTAAAACAACAGTAATAAAGTTCAGTTCAAAATCAATCCATTACTTCAAAAAAACATCTAAAAAATGAAAAAAAATAGCAATATATAATGTTTTAAAATAACCTAAATCTCGCATTATAATACTCGACAAATCTGAAAAAGTACCTCATTTATTCGATTAGCTCTGAACTGATATTTCATGATGTGCATTCAAACTTATAGAATAGCAGTATTTTAACTGTAAAATCTCAAAAAGAAGCAAAACCACCAAAATTTCGTGTACGGCCTCTTAAGTCCTCAAGTCTCATGAAAACGGGTCACTTAGTACATTTCCATAGAAAGTGACCAGTTTTCATTGTTCCTTTGTGTAATAACTAATCATTACCTTTTTCTTCGTCTTTGTGAGAAACGTCTCGATGGTGACGTCGCCATCGACCTTCTGCAGCTCCACGCGGACATATGGGTCGCTGCGGACAAGAACAACATTAAAGGTTGTAAGGCACCCTAGATAATATTTCCTCTTCAAATAGAATATTGGATTTAGGGGAAGCCAGACGAGCGTAGGTTTTCGAGTTGTGAGTCGCGTAACTTCTACGTATACAAAAGTCCAACGCATTTTGCGTCGCCGTGTGAAAAAAGAGCAGGTTTGTATAAAACCGAATGCAGCAGACAAAGAGAAACTTAAAAACACGACCGCATGGTTATGTGGTCTATATATCTTAGTCACCTACCATTTCTATAACTTTCATTCCGCCATATTGTTTTTTATTTTAATTTAACTGCCTACCCAGTCTCACTCGCTTGGGTACGTATCATCTTCTAATATATAAAATTCTCGTGTCACGGTGTACGTTATTGAACTCCTCCGAAACGGCTCGACCGATTTTAATAAAATTTTGTGTGTATATCGGGTAGGTCTGAGAATCGGCCAACATCAATTTTTCAAACCCCAAACTGATGTAAAAAAAAATGCAGCGGGCGAAGCCGCTGGCGGGTCGCTAGTAATATATAAGGTTCAATATACATAATAGGTCATTATAAATATCTAATATATAAAATTTGAAATCGGCCCAGCCATCCGGCCTCTACGTGGGAACAAAGAACCTACATACCTAGATACAGACATACACACAGATCAAAAACATTACCCTTGTCCTTCAGCAGCCGGGTAAAAACACCTAAACTCGTCCAATTAACATCACTGCCTCTATGAAGCTCGATGACTCACAACCAATCTGAGTTGAGATTGGACCTTCTGACCTTTTAATGGCACCCGAAATAAATATTACTCAAGCTGCGTGCGGTGGTAATGCAATTTGTGGTTTGATCGGTGTTCACATTTAGTGCTTAGAACTCGATCATATATATAAAAAAATGACAATTTACATTACGTTGACCTAGTCCAAAACTAGCCTAGCTAACAGTCGATAATACACAATGATAAACATACAGTCTTAAGTATACAAACCTTCACCAAACTGGTTAATGGATGTTTTTATTTTTATATTACCTATAAATTAAAATTGTTAAAAAATATATTGCAAGTGGTGGTGGTGTCTAAAAAAAAACAGTCCAGAATATTTTGTTTTTTTTTTATACACTTAACGTGATATTAAAGTATATACAAAATGTTTTGTAATAAAAATGTAATTTATGGAAGTGGGACAAAAAACATAAGCGAAGTCGTTCAAGGTCACTTTTCTTGGCTTCAAGGCGTTGTTCGCCGTGCAATCTATAGAGTCCGATATAAGCTTCTTGTATAATGTTTTATACATTTGCTCTCCGCGTCTGTCTGTCTTTCCGTCTTTCTGTCTGTCTGAACGATGCCTAACTCCTAAACCACGCAACGGATTTACATGCGGTTATCTTATCACAACAGTGAGATGGTTTTTCACGGAAGCCTTGTTATGCGATAAAAAGTAAGCACAGCCTGGTCACATTCCACATACAGTCAAACCACGGGGATTTTAAACCACTTGCTACTCTTCATAATTTACCCGAGTAGGTAATATATATACCGGACTAGGTGGTTCCCGCGACTCCGTCCGCATAGAAGTCGTTTATCGCCGCTCCCTCGAGAGCTGTCCAATTTCCCGGGATAAAAAGTACCCTATGTCATTACCCAGGGACCGGCCCGCTATCCCATTTAAGGGGATTCGAATGGGTTTACTTAGAAAAGCCGTTCGATATGCTTTTGGAAGTACTATTTATAAGGGTTATCTGTGCTTTAGCTGTTAAGGTTTCCCTTATAGTGAATGGTTACTTTAACAAATAACTTAGTCATATATTTCGTTCCAAGAGGTTATGCTTTTAGTGGGGTATTCTGTTGAGAGGTTAGTCTTTCAAAGGCTTTTATCGGTGAATGGGTGGGCGGGTCCCTGGTCCTTACAAGGGACTCAAAACTATCTCCATACCAAACTTCATCTCAATCGGTTCAGCGGTTTTTCCGTGAAAGAGTAACAAATAGACAGACAGAGTTACTTTTACATTTATACGATCTCTAAACCCGATTTGCATTACTCGCGGCCAAAATACGCACAGTTGTATGTAGTGACACTAGTGACTGTATGTAGTCGTCTTTATAAGTCTGCACACTTTGGTACTTTTTTTTTATGTTAAGGACACGCACACGAGCACTCAGGCCACCTGATGGTAAGTGGAATCTGAGACCCATAGACACTTGAATTCTCAAGACTATAATCCTAAGACCTCAAATGCGTTGCCAACCCTGAGGACTAAGATGGAATGCCTCTATGCTAGAAGTTTCACCGGTTGTCTTATCCCCACACCGGAACACAACAATGCGAACACTGTTGCCTGGCGGGAGGTTAATGGATAAGATGGTGGTAGCGATCCGGACGGACCCTGCACAGGGTCCTATCACCACTAACCACCACCTTGTCGCTTTAACGTCCTTGACAGATTAGTGCAACAATTCAAACATAACTTTAAAGTGACGAAGCACTAAAGTGTGCTGGTACGAACGCCGACCGTACATTGAACGCTGTTTCATTAGGAACAGATATATTCTGTACTAGAGGGCGCCCGCGACTTCGTCCGCGTAGTATTAGTTTCCCGGTTCTCCCCCTATTTCAACCCCTTAGTTTCCAAAAATCCCTTGTCAGTCAGTGCACCCCTAGGACATTCAAGGGAAATTCCATCCTAATTTCAAGTCCCCAAGTCCAACGGTTTTGGCTGTGCGTTGATCGATCAGCCAGTCAGTTTCCTCTTTTATCCTTACGAATATTGTAAATGTGAAAGCGTGGATGTTTGTTCCGCTTTCACGCAAAAACTACTTGACGAATCATCATGAAACTTTGTACACATATTCTGGGAGGTAATAGAAGTAACATAAGATACTTTTTATTAAAAAAAAAAAAAAAAAAAAAACATGAAAAGTTATTGCAGCGGGCGAAGCCGCTGGCGGGTCGCTAGTAATTAATAATTATGTAGTTGTACCTGGGCGACTGAGCACTACTCGGGTGTATGTAGACGACACTCTTAAATCACAATTTGATAGTATCGTCTATATATATATGTCAAATTCCTCGTTTATTGCCATTCAATCGTCCGATTGACATGTTCAATTTTCTGGGATAACAATCGTATGTCCTTCCCCGGGACCTTAGTTATCTCAATACCAAATTTCATCTAAATCGGTTCAGCACGGCTAGCACATGACGGCGCGCGAGTTACGTCGCGCGCGAGATAGACTACCCGTCTTTGTCAAATTAGAACGGTCAGAAAAAGAAAGGTAGTCTAGCTAGCCGTGCAGTAGATCCAGAGATTACCCCTACAACCTCACAAAGTCACAAACTGTAGGTACCTCTTTATAATGTTAGTACAATGTAGTGTCCGACCGAAATTTCGGTTTCGGTTTCGACCAGTTTCGGCCAAAAAATCAAGTTTCGGCCCGAGTTTCGGTTTCGGCCAAAAACGGCCGAACCCTTCGGCCGCGCCGAAACTTACAACATCGTACCTTCGGGTCGCGCTCGGCTAACGTCGGGTTATTTTATACCACCATTAAAAAATCGCTAACTTTGTGTTACAAATAATGTATTTTTTTCACTTTATAGGGTAGTTAAATTTTCAAACAGAACCTCTGTAACTGTGCTGAAATTTCATTGTGATAAATCTTTGAAAGTAGAATAGAAACCTGTAATTATAGGTCGGCGAGATAATAATTTAAAAAATAAAACGGGCTTACTAACATTTTTTCGACTTTTTAAGGACTTTTTTTTTATAAAAGGTTCGGTTTCGGTTTCGGCCGAAACTACAATGAAACCGAACCTTCGGTTTCGGCAAAATAACATGTTTCGGTCGGTCACTAGTACAATGATAGAATTCTGATTATTTTTGAATATTGTTTTCTTTATGCAAATATTAGTATTGTGATAAATTTCGTCTTAACTAATTACCTAAATACAGTGTCCACTCTGTTCGATGTGTCGCTACCTCATGCCTATCGCCCGTTCACTTAACAATTAGTAAAGGTAACAATAGAACACGTATATAGTTAAATCTTACGATAGCACGTATAATTTGTTCAAGGTCATTTAAGAATACTTGTGTAGCATTAAACACGTTATTATCGTTAACGTTGTTGCCTGAAATAGAGTTATTCTATTCTATAAATTTCGTTTAAACGTTTTAAATGTATTGAAGTGTAAAGATAAGTCTGTGATAAGGCAAAAGACACAGTGACAGGTAAGATTTCAGTATACATTGCGCAGCTGATATGAATCCCATCCCACGGTATCCCGACTTTTAACCAAATCATCATTTGACAAACTTTCATTTCGCAAAAACGTGTTTGTGCTAAAACCATTACATTTTAAAAAGGTTACATAGGCTTATTAAGTAAGTTAGGTTATGTTAGACTTTAGTACGAGTATCTATTTGAAATGAGTGTCTGTAAAATGATATAGTTTGTCAAATAATGATTTAGTAAAAACATTAGTGCACTGATTCCCGCTGATGTGAAAGCTTGTTAACTTTCCAATGTATACCGAATTGTCACGGATGTCTATCATTTCATCGAACGCTATTTTCTGCTGAAACCATAATGTTTTCAGGGTATTTTAATCATCTAACCTAACCTAACCTACGTAATAAAATTTTAATATATCTTAAAAACATTATAGTTTCAGCAGAAAATAGCGTTCGATGAAATGATACATTCGATGAAGTGAAATTCGATAAAGTGATGGGTTACCAATTAATTGTCACCTATCATGGAACCATCTATCGCTGGAGGACCTACAATTATAATATTAATATTATAAAATTACGAAACATTAGTTAATTAAATTAGGGACAGCCCCACCAGTTGAACAAACATCGCCTACCGCTTCATCATGAGTCACAGTGAAATAAGTGTATAGGTACTTATGCGGACCTTGTCGAACGGAAGCGTGTTCTAGAGTTCCAGTTATCTAAGATAATACGCTTCGTCATCTCGCTATAACATATCAATGGAATTCACGTGTACAAGCATATTCGATTTTTATCAATTGTTTTATTTTGTTCATTATAGACTGATTGCGGAGGCGTCACCCACCAAGCAGTATTAAAACTATTCACCGTCATTTACTTGGAGGATTGTGAAGCTACAAATTTCTATACAAAATACGATAGCATTTCTCTCCTTAAACGTAGTCCGATTTTGGGTCATTCTTCTTTTTTACCGACAATTGCCTGTCCTCATTTTACCATACGTTATCAGTTAGAGTATTGATTATTAATGTTTTAGTGTTTAAAAATACATTCAAACATTTATTAATCTATTAGTACTAAATAATCGTTCACTTTCTCTATCCAGTGTTTTTTTTTATAAGTTTGTTTTTCATAGAATCGCGTGACAGAGTGGTAATACAAAATTTAGTCTCCTCTGAAAACGGCCACTCTGTCACAGTATATTCTGAAAAACCACCATAAAACACTATCGCCACCGAAATAATCATCAATTAGTCCAAATAAAAATTCACGCAACGTATTTTAAAATCAAAAATTAAAACCATAATTATCAATAGTTGAAAAACGCAAAATATAGAATAATGACGATGTAGGTATTATCGGTAAAAAAGTAGAACGACCCTTTTAACGATTTTTGAATACGTTGCAGATATAATTAAAAACTAGGTGTGTACGTTAGAAAATATATCATGGAAGGAAGCAAATCATAAAATAATTCAAACGGAAACATACGAGCCAAATTTTTCATGATAACAACAACATATTCCAAAATCCTGGAAATCAGACTTGATTTGTATGAAAATTTATTGAAAGCTCCGTGATTTAACCTCCTAAGGCCTCTCGTACAAAAAATGTACATAATACGTTCATTAGAAAATAGACCTTTTGCAAAGGAAATAAAAAAAAATCCTTTGTTTTTATGAGGGACAATCAAATTAGAAAATTGACTCTATTGCATTTTTTGTAGGTTTATATTCCATTGGCAAATGTCGTTGTGTGGTGGGTCTTTGGAGGTTTAAGGGTCGTTTCGCTAAGTGCTATAAGAGCTATGCTCTTGCCGGTGGAGTAATTCCCATTATTCTTTAACACACTGATACGGCACGACGCCTACTTATTCCTCCTTGACCTCCGTCTTTTCCTTTTTCCTTCTATTTTAAAGCTAACACAAGCAATTAAATTATCTATGAAACATTTTCGTTGTGAGACGAAAATTTGCCGTACAATTGTAAGGATACTTTTCCTCGCACGAACTTTATTCGCCTTCGTTGTTTGTATGGTTAACTGCGATTAACTATGGTTCAACTTTTTGGTCCTCACCTAAATCTATGTCTCTTAAACGGCCCAACCAATTTTATCAAACTTTACCACCCCCGTTAAACAAACTTAAGCATTGTTGTGTTCCGGTGTGGGGATAAGACAACCGGTGAAATTACTAGCATAGAGGCATTCCATCTTAGCCCTCAGGGTTGGCAACGCATTTGAGGTCTTAGGATCATAGTCTTGAGAATTCAAATGTCTATGGGTTCAGATTCCACTTACCATCAGGTGGCCTGAGTGCTCGTGTGCCTTCTCCTTAACATGAAAAAAAACTTTTTCCGTTTGGGAGCTACGATGCCACATCCCGGACAGACACACAGACCCACCCACGTTACAACCCTAAAACTGCCAATGTGCCCTGAGGACTAAGATGGAATACCCCTATGCTAGTATTTTCACTGGTTGTCTTATCCCCACACCAGAACACAACAATGTTATTATTGGTGCTTGGCGATGAGTAAAGGATGAGATGGTAGTGGCGATCCGAACGGACCCAGTACCACCACCATAATTGGATGGGAGCCCGCTGTTTCCCATATTTTTTTGGTCATAATGTCATTGTTGACGTAATTAAGTATTGATAGTCATAATTTTTTATATCGCTGAAACAGTTAACTTTTCAGAATTTCTTAAATATCTAGCGTGTAGACAATGTTAGGTTAGGTTAGGTTTGATTTTTAAAAATTCTGAATTTGCGATAATTATGACTAAAAACACATTATGATTTAAAATAATTATGGCCGACAAAATAGATCCTAATTGGATACATGTGAGGTTTGGTAGAATATGGGGCAGGAGTACAAAAACAAAAGAGTATTAAGCTGTCCACACACTGGAGACGGAGGCGGCGTGGAGGCGGACTTATTGCCGTATACATTGCACCCTGTGAGAAGGCCTTTCGGAGAATGCGTTACGTTACGAGCGGTGTACTGCCGTGATACTCACGAAAGCGGCTATCTACAGTTAGGTGCAAAACTGTCTCAATATTAGCACCTTAGTAGAATGTTAATAAGTCGATGACAATTAAAGCTGTTTTCAAATGCTTAATACAGACAAGTACTTCTTGAAATTTTCTACAAATCCGCCTACCAAATGATTTACCTTTCATTTACAGTTTTTAAGTAATTTGAAAATAAAAACTGTTAAAGTTAGCTTTTTTTATTTGTCTATGGCAACCCCAAATAAGAAAACTGTGCTAATATTGAGACAGTTTTGCACCTAACTGTACATAGTAATAATGTAAGCATTTTAAATCTAATATGGTTACAAATAGAGTATATAATGCTTTGACAACATTGTAGTTAGCCGCTTTCTTGTGTATTACGGCGGTGTAACGGTGGCGCTTCCGTCTTCTGTGTGTGGACAACTTAATTAAACTTTATCGCGGATAAAAGTAGTGTAAAGCTTACCTGGCGCCAAATATGTCCTTCTTGGCCAACGAATAAGCTCCTAAGATCTTCAAGCGAAGCAAGAAGCTGTTTTCGTCAGTCTGAAACAGAAAAGTAACAAGCTCAAGACAGGCAAGATTTTTAACATTAGCTAGACGAGTCGGTACGGAGAAAAAAAAGCGGTATGAATACTTAACTAGTTAGAAACCTAGCTGCCAACTGTACTATAATAATTAGTATTGTACTATATTTCGGCTGTCTGTACTTTATAATATACTAGCTACCCGTCAGCGGTATCACCCCGCTACAAATTTTTCACTTTCCCGGTGGATTTAACATTTTATATATACATGAAAGACATAAAGTACGCTAAAATACTTTATTTTTAAGAACAACATAGTATAAAGACGTTTCTGAACGCAACCAAAACATAAATTGACATTCGCTTTGACGTTTAATTTGGCGGCTGTGTTGCACAGAACTTGGTTGAAAGAAAGTGCTAATTTAATTTTGCAAACTAAAATATTTACGAGCGATCATAAATAAATTGTACTATATTTTTGTTGTGTGTTTTTGTATTTTGGGCCCTATAACTCACCATATACTATATATCTTAATAAGAAAGGTGGCAACCCTACTTGCCGCAGTGGCGTTTATAAGTTGGGTGTTTTGAATTAAGTACTGCCCTTCTAATTAAAAAGGACGCATGCAAAATTGATAGTCAAAGCAAATTAAACCCTCAATCTTAAGAAATAAGGTTACTAATACATACGCGGTTCTATGAGACCTACGTACGCCCTTTTTTCTAATGAGGGCAGAGTATAGTATTAGTATTCGTTGTCTAGTACCCATAGTACAAGCCTAGAGCTTAGTTTGGGACTAGGTCAATTTGTGTGAGATTGTCCTGTGATTATTATTATTATTATTATTATTATATCAAAAGCTGTGACGCTGTGAGAAGATACTAATATGTGACTTCTGAGTTTAGCCGTACCTTATACCTTTAACCATGATGTTACTATTTAAAAAAACCGGCAAGAGCATGACGGGCCATGCTCAGTGTAAGGTTCCAAAGCCGTAAAGTGCGAGAACGGCCAAGTGCGAGTCGGCCTCGCGCACGAAGGGTTCCGTATCATTATCTATAAATACGGCAAAAAAATCATATCTGTTGTATGGGAACCCTCCTTAAATATTGTTTTATTTTAATTTAACTATTTATTTTTAAACTGAATGTATAACTAAATATTCTGTAAATATGTCAAGCGCCTACCTGTAGCCGTTATCAATGTCGAGCAAAAACGAGCAAAAAAACCGCGTTTGTTGTATCGGAGCCCCTTAAATGTTTATTTTATTGTTTTTTAGTATTTGTTGTTATAGAGGCAACAGAAATATATCATCTGTCTAACCATCACGGTTCATGAGATACAACCTGGTGACGGGCGGATAGACAGACGGACGGACGGATAGACAGACGGACGGACGGACAGCGATGTCTTAGTAATAGGGTACCGTTTTACCCTTTAATAACAAATTTTATATGCTGGTACCATAAAGTTTTTTTTTTAAAGATTTTATTTTACCACTTTTTCGGCGTGACTAACGTGTATATTCATGCCAAATTACAGCTTTCTAGTACAAAGACTCTCTGCGCTAGGCTGCGGACGAACGGACAGACGGACATGACGAAACTATTTAAGGGTTCCTAGTTTGACTACGGAACCCTAAAATCTGTCAATATCTCGTTTGCTTGCTATGTAAAAGAAACGGAATAAGCTAAAATATTAATGCCAGACGACCTTACCAAAAATAGAAAATTCAACCTAAATGTGTTTTCGTACGATACCAACATATCTCTTACTTGTTAGAATGAAAATACGTTCCATGGTATGCAAATATGTGTATAATTTGAACATTATTGCGAAACATCGCATTGTTATTACAGGGGCCGGTGCCTTTAGAACGCACGTGAATGGCGAGGATACATTTATGTATTCCGCTGTAGGACAAAAGACATGTGGTGGCACTGGTGGCTTCAGAGAAGGGCCCAGGGGGCCATGGAAGGGTGTGGTATGACCCTGTACATTTTACAACTTTGCTGACGTAATTTAAATGTATAAAAATGCCAAATTACAGCGTTGTAGCACCAACAGACTTTGAGTAAAACCGCGGACTTACGGATAGATGGATGTGGCGAAACAATAAGGGTTCTTCGTCGACTACGGAAGATAACAGTATACTTATAAATTAATGAACAAAATCTCAAAGTTGCCGCTTAAAATTTCTGTGAATTCCTCAAACCGTGGGGGTTTGGGGAATTCAAGGGTAGGGAGGTAAATGGGTCATTCTACTTTTTAGCGCATAATAATCATTGGTGAAATTAAAGGCATTTTTAGACATTTTTTTCACGTAAATTTGACTTATATTGAAACTGGAACAACTAAATTTAATAGTTCAAAACAAAACACTTTAAATTTATTGATATTTTATCAGGAAAAGTTGGTAACACAGCGGTAAATACACTTTTTCCATACAAATGGCGGGGACATGCGTGATCACTATGTTACCTACTTTAAAGTTAATTATAGTGACTTTTTAAATGTAGTGATAATTTTAAATGTAAGCCAAGTTGTGTAACTATTTCAATATTAAATTACAAAACCGAGCACTTTAACGTTTTTATAAAAATATTATTTGAAAAGCACTTGTCAAAAAATCGACCTGCGCTTAAAAGTAGAATGACCCAAATATTACGCGTTGATCCCAACAGTAAAATTTGGCACGAAATTTCTATTATGAAGCGGTAATTAATCACTAGATGTCAATATCTTGTATAGGATGCCAATAAATCCTAAAACACTATCGAGCTTTGTTAAAGCAAGAATTCCAGGAATTATTAGTGTAAGCTTAACATCAAGTTTTCATACAAACAAAAAATCCCTAGAATCCCATTCACTTTTGTCATGGTTGGTATTTTAGATTTGCTGTGGAAATCTCATATAGCTGGCAACTATTTGTTCCCCCACCATAAGTCAGTTGCCATTCGCGCGAACACCTCTCGGTCTCGGAGTTTTTTTTATGGCAAGGAAAAGGCAAACAAGCCCACAGGCCAGCTGATGGTAAGTGGGATCTGAGACCCTCAGATTACATTCTCAAGACTGATGCGCTGCCAACCCTAAGGACTAAGGTGGAATGCTAGAGTTAGTTTCACCTGTTGTCTTATCCGTGCACCGGATCCCAACAATGCAAACATCGCTGCTTGGCGGTAGGTTAAAGGATAAGATGGTGCTAGCGATACAGACAGACCGCACAAGGTCCACCACTAAAAACCACTTTTTCACTAATTTCCTAGTTCTAATTAAATATTATACAGTCCATTATTATCATTCATTGAATAATCGTACTATGTGATATTGTTTATAGGGAAAACATGTACTATTTCCTTGTAAGTGGTAACCAACCACCCCATAAAAAAACCTAATTACAAATAGACCGTTATTTTGTATAACGTACGGTAACAAAACTAACGGTCAATATGTCTATTGTAATAATTGATAAGCAAATACAGAACATCAAAACTTAAAACCTTATTATATCTAGATATGAATGAATGTTTCTTTCAAGGGAATGCTCCGGAAGCATTTTCTTGAACAAGACATTTAGCTTATCTCATCGTCATCACGTTTCATTCTCCGCTTTTGTTTGTATAGGTATATTAATTCTTTATATTTATGTATTGTAGGGTGCGGGGATTGCGAATGAATGTTAAAGTCCGGAGAAAGAGTACAAAAGTTTATTTATTAAAATACTACTGTTTATACAGTTATACTGTTGTTAAGATCTAAGTTAGTTAAAATGTTAATGAAATGTTAAGAATGTTATATGGAAATGTATTATCGAATGTACCCGGTCGCGGCGGCTTCCGAAAGTACACTAATTTACTTAATTCACGCGATGTCCGACGCACCGCGAGTGACCGCGGGCGAGTGACGTCACGCACGTGTGTTAGGTGTGATGCAATGCACCGAACATCTTGCCGGGGCAAAGTTAGGGGTTGGGTACACTCATGAAATGATTTATGATATTACAAGGTGATAAACAAATTTAAAGTAAAAGTTAATGTTACAAATGATATTTAAATTGTTTAGTTTACATATCGTTATTAAAAGAGACTTTTCTTAATATTGGGGTTGTGCCCTGCTCAGTATAACAACGATCGTGGTCTTTGTTTATCACTCGCGCACTATACTGTCCACTGCTGGATTCCTGCGGTTGCGGCTCCGGCGCGGGCGTCACCGCGCTTGCCGCCGCCGCCGGGGCGGCTGCTGTCTGCTGCCACCGGGAGCGTACTCGACGGTACACGAAGATGAGAGTTATCACCACAGCTACTCCCCACATACTGTAGATCAGGGTGTAGTGATGAATGTCATGAACTGTTATGCTGTCGGCCAGGGGTTCACTTTGTTTCATAACTTTAATTTTTTCGTTTATGTCCCTTAGCATTTTCGTGTTGTCTTCATCTTCATTTTCAACCGGGGTGTTATCCATTGTTATGTTTATTACTTTGTTGATTGGTGATATCTCGGGAACTTTAAATTGATCTTTAATGTTAAATGTTCTGGTCAACCTTTTTTGCGAATAAACTGTGCCATTGTCTATCTTTATAGTGCAGCCTTGTTGTAGATTTATAATATTTGTTTTTGTCAGCTGGTTGGCGGTAATTTGATCCCCGCACAATACTCGTAACTGGCAGCTATCGCAGCAGAATGATAGGTACTGGTTGACTATAGTTAAACTTATCCATTTGTTCTGACAAGCCTCTCTGTTTGTTTTGCATTGACCTGCATTGTTTTCGTCCTTGACACAGAAGTCTTGATCTGAGTTTATGTTGTAGATGAGTGTTTTCAGTTGGCATAGGTATGTTGAAGAATCACGTGGTATACAATGTTCAAAATCATTCGGCGATAGGGGTAAATAAATTTCCTTTTCTAGATTCATAGCAATGTAGCTTTCAATTGGTGTGACTGTTATCATTGTTTTGCCTAGCTGATGAGGTACTGGAAAGATGCGATAAAGGTCGTACTTGTCTCGGCTGATGAGTGGTACTGTTATTTCGAATATAGTATACTGCTTGGTCATTGCTGCTTTGACTCTTAGAAGAGGATAAATGTTTGTCATGTCTGTTTGGATGTTGTCAATGGGTAACGTCAATCCATTATCTAACAATCCAGAGATTATGTTAAGTTGGTTTTGCAGCTGTTGAGGATTAATCAATTGGGTGTTAGTTTTCCCGTTGTGAACACTGCTAATCGTGTCTAGCAGAGTATCTTGTATGTTTTTTAGATGCATCAAAATGTTACTTGTGGCCATTGCGGATAATGAAAATTCTGCCATTGCTTCTATCTCATTCACTTGTGTTGCCAGCGCGTATACAGATTTATCTAAGTTCATCAAATGTTTGTTAATCATGCTATGTTGGGTCTTAATCGCTTGTTCTGTTCTCTGTAACACGTTATACTCTGCTTCAATTATAGATGTTTGGTTTTTCCACAGAAGTGCTAAATGTTTTTGATTTGTACGGACAAGAGCTATGTCCTGTTTATATTTTTCTGCGAAATTGTCGTCTAATACACCGAATAAACTGTTCGCCAGATACCCGACACCGTTGATAAGGCCGCGCTTCGTTCGCACATTGTTTGTTAATGGTTGATTGAATAATACTTTGTTACTATGTTCAATCTCACTGTAGGTGTGTCGCAGTTGTAACATGATGATGTCACAATGGGTCAGCTGTTTGATAGTGTTACATATGTTGCTCAGATGTTGATAATATCGTTCATAAGCAATTGTGCCTGTCCAATACGGTTCCATATCGTAGTATGCGATAATCTTCCATTCATCTCTAATAAGTTGCATGTTATTGACCTTGTCGAAGTAAAGAGCTTGTTGGTCTCTTAAACTGGTCACATTAAATCCCAGTCCTGGTGAGCATATGCTTAGGAAATACATAAGCATCATCGCTAGTGATACGAAATTCGATCTTTTGTTGAAGTTTGTTTGTTGTTTTTTCTCGTCTTGTTCGTTCGCTGTACTTTCTTGTTTATCTAGCGGTAGCACCGATATTTTTACTACGGGTCTTTTTAATGTGCCATTTTTTGTTTTCAGGGTCACGACTCTCACGTAGCCATCATTGCCGGGATGGACCTCGGTTACCCTGCCGAGCGCCCACTTTCCGGGGGGAAGGTTATCTTCGTGAATAGTCACTATATCACCGATTTTCACGTTTTGTTGTGGTTGTTGCCATTTCTGCCTGGATGTTAATTGGGTCAAATATTCCGATCTCCACTTCTTCCAGATATCTTCAAACAGTTTTTGGGTTAGGTGCCACCGTGTGCGTGCGTCTTCAGGTGTTTGAATTATTGTTAGTCCAGCTCTTCCCGTTAGGAAGTGAGCAGGTGTTAAGAAGTCGATGTCTTCTATGTTTTCCGTTAGGGCACACAGTGGACGTGAGTTTAGGCAGGCTTCAATCTGCGTTAAGATGGTTGTGTACTCTTCGAAGGTTAATTTTTGTTCTCCCACTACACGTTTCAGGTGGTGCTTCAGACTACGGACTGCTCGTTCCCACAGTCCTCCAGCACTTGCCCAGGTTGGCGCGTTGAAGTGCCACTCAATGTTCATCTGCGTGACTTCCGTCAAAAAACTGTCGTTGAAGATTTGTTGCAGCTGTTGGTATTCTTCTTGTAATAATCTGTTTCCTTTTATGAAGTTGGTGCCATTATCACTATACAAGTGTCTTGGCGCTCCTCGTCTTGCTGCCATTCTCTTCAAGGCTGCCAGAAAGGCGGAGCTAGTTAGCTCTGTTACCAACTCTAGATGCACGGCTTTAGTGACCATGCAAATAAAGATTGCCACATATCCCTTGAATGTTTTTGCTCCACGTCCTTTACTTGCTTTGATGTCCATAAATCCAGTGTAATCCACTCCTGTGTGGAAGAACGGTTTGGCTGGGTTGACACGGGCTGCTGGAAGGTCCCCCATCAGTTGTGACTGTACTTTGCCTTCCTGCTTGCGACAGGTAACACATTTTCTTAACTCTTTCTTCACCGTTTTGTTCCCGCTGGTTATCCAGTACTCCTGTCTCAGCGTAGCCAGCGTCAGTCCTGGGCCACCATGAAATGTTAACTCATGTGCTTGGTTGATTAGTAGCACAGCCAACTGTGAATTTTTGGGAATGATTTTCGGGTGTTTCATTTCGTCACTCATTGTTGCTTTACTAAGGCGTCCACCGACTCGTAAGATGTTTTGATTGTCAATGAACGGATTTAGTTTTAAAAGTTTGGATTTTGCTTGTACTTGTTTGTGTTTGCGTAAGTGTTCTAATTCTGTTTCGAATTCGCAGTGTTGCACATGTTTTATTATTGTTAATTTCGCTTTACGCAATTCTTGCAATGTGAGGTAGCTCGGCCGCTGTTGTTTACTTTTTGAGGTCAGCGCTCTTTGTAGCCAAGCGACGATTCGCATAACTTTGTTAAACGAGCTATAATTATTTAATAACTCATCTATAATGTTTTCGCTGTTGTTGTCATGCTGTGCGATGTTAGTTTGACCTACTTTCCTTTCTGTTTCTGTTATGAATGTTTCTTGTTTTAATGTTTCAGGCTGAAATGTTGCTAGCCAAGTGGGTCCGTTTTTCCACAGGGCTTGTTCTGTTAGGAGTTGAGAGACATATATCCCTCGGCTGGCGGCATCAGCTGGGTTTTCATTTGTCTTAACATAGTTCCACTGTTCTTTAGGTATTATTTCAGTTATTTGTTTTACTCGGTTGGCTACAAAGGGTTTCCAACGACCCGGCTCTCCCTGTAACCAACCCAAGACAATTTTCGAGTCTGACCAGCCATATGTTTTTATTTCATGTTTTTTAAACGCTTCTTTGACCTTTTTCATGAGCTTTGATAAAAGGTACGCTCCACTCAGCTCCAATTTCGGTAATGTTAATATCTTTTTCAGAGGTACTAATTTTGTCTTTGCTGCGACTATTATTGGTTTCGGTTGGTTTTTTATCCGAGCAAATATAACACAAGCGAAAGCCTTCAGCGAGCTATCACAGAATCCATGCAGCTCGATAATGTCATGTTCCTGGCTATTCAGCCATCTCGGAACTTCAAATTCAGTAATTCTGTTCAGATCTGTTTGTATTTTTGACCACTCGTTATAGATATCCTCTGGCACTTCCTCGTCCCACTGAATGTTGGTTTTCCAAACTTTTTGAAACAGTAATTTTAATTTTGTGACCACAGGCGATAGCCATCCTAAGGGGTCAAAAATTTTTGAAATTTCTGATAGCAGGATTCGTTTTGTTAGCTTTGTTTGTTTCATCACTTCGCACTTAAAAGTGAATTTGTCCTCTACTGGGTTCCAGCATAGGCCAAGTGTTTTTGATGTATCTTCTGTTTTGAAATAGAATATTGTCTTGCTATCCTGTTCGTTTTGACTTTGGTTCGTAATGGTTTCCAATAAGTCATGGTTGTTTGACGACCACTTCCTTAAGTTAAATCCTCCTGTTTTTAATAGTAAATTTAGGTCATAAATTGTTTTCTTTCCTTGTTCCACCGTATAGGCACCATGTACTAAGTCATCCATATAGAAAGCTTCTTCCAAAATTTTGGAGGCTTCAGGAAAGTTGTGGCGCTCATCTACAGCTAATTTTCTCAACGTCATCATCGCTAAGAATGGTGCTGACTTTGTTCCGTATGTTACAGTCATTAACTGAAATGAGTGTAATGGCTGTTTCAGAGAATCTCTCCATATTATTTTTTGTAATCCTGCGTCCTTGACATGTATTAGTATTTGGCGGTACATCTTTTCGATGTCTGCTGTGTACGCATACGGGAATACTCTCCATTTTAATAGTAATGTTTGAAGGTCTTGTTGTAAGTTTGGACCCTTGTACATAAGGTCGTTAAGTGAGCATCCTGTAGAAGTCTTAGAAGAGGCATTAAAAACCACTCTGTACTTGGTTGTTGTCGACTCAGCTCGCTCGACGCCATGGTGAGGTAAATAGCATTCGAGCGTGTTATTATTGTCAGCAGGTTTCATATGACTCAACTGTAGGTATTCTGACATAAATGTTTTATAGGCCGCGGATAAATTTGGTTGTTTTTCTAATTTTCTTTCTTGATTACGGAATTGAGCAATAGCTTTTTGTTTGGATTCTCCCAGGCTTTCCTCAAAATTTGGTTTCATTGGGAGCCGCACCTCGTACCTCCCTTCTTCATTGCGGATTGTTGTTTCTTGGTAAAATTTTACACATTGTGCTTCTTCGGCTGTCAACTTGTCGTCTTCCACGATGTCCTCCATCTCCCAGAACTGTTGTATATCATCAATATTGTTAATTATGACGTTGCAATGAAATGTTTCAGCGCCCCCGCAAAGTAACCAACCCAGCTGTGTTCGTTGAGCTATCGGTTGATTTTCATTTTCACCCTTAATTAATCCATCTAAAATAATGTGCGGGTAAATGTCAGCTCCTAAGAGCAAGTCTATCGGTCGGCTGACGTAGAACTCTGGGTCAGCTAACTCTATGTTTTGAATGTTAGACCACATAGGTTTGTCAAATGTTTTATTTGGAAGATTTTTTATCAGGTTGTTCATAATTATAGCTTCAGTGTTGAATATATAGTCGTTGTAAATAGAAGCGCATGTTATCTTCACCTTGCCTTTACAATTGTTTTCGCGTTTACCAACTCCAAAGATCACTCCTTTACATTTGTCTCTCTTAATACGTAATAATTGTGCTGCGTGTTCCGATATTAAGGAAATTTGAGAGCCTTGGTCGATTAAGGCTCTCATGTTGTGATAATTTCCATCTGCTCCTTTCACCTTTAATTGGGCAGTTGCCAATAGGATTTCAGAATGTTTTGTTTTATGTTGAGACACGTGGTGAGTGCTTGCCCCTTTTTCCTTCTGTTGTGTTGGCTTAGATGGGCCAGGCGTTGACCCCTCAAGCGCCTCGTGTAATATTGTATTATGATTCGCTCGACAATTGCGACACTTCTTTGTAGAAATGCATGTATTTCCGTTGTGCGAAAATAAGCAATTTTCGCATAGTGCTAGCCTGCGCACTGTACTCAATCTTTTGTCGTTCGGCATTTGTAAAAAGAATTTGCAGTTGTATATTCCATGTTCATGTTTACATAAAGGACATTTGAAACCGGAAGGTTTTGCAATCGTTGAGTTACCCGTGTTATTGGTTTTGTAGGTATTGAAATTATTGTATGACTTTCTGTTATAAGATGTTTGATTATTAGCTTTTTGTCCTACTGTTAGTGGAGCTTCAAGTTTGCGGCGAGATGATGTTTCTAATGTTGTAAATTTACTTTCTAAGAAGTCTAAGAGTTCTTGCAGGACCGGCATTTCCCGCGAGTTTTTCAGAGACTCCAAGTAGCCCGTGTATGTTTCTGAATCTAATTTTTGGCACAAGATATGAACCAAAATCGGGTCCCATGTTGATATATCCACTCCAAGATTTTTAATGGCATTAAGCGTTTCTGTAGACACGTCATGCAACTTCTTGATAAGCGGAATGGAATTCTGTTGTATGTTAGGTAAAGCAAATAACGTGTTCATGTGAGATGTGAAAATTAGTTTTTTGTTGTCGTACCGATGATTGAGAATTTCCCAACATGTTATGTAATTTTCAGATGTAATCGCCAAATGTTGAATCAATCTTTCAGCTTCACCTTTGACTTTCGACTTTAAAAATTGCATTTTCTGAGAGTTTGATAATGTTGTATTGTTATGAATGGCCTCAGAAAACAAATCTTTAAACGACACCCATTGATTATAGTTTCCGTTAAAAATAGGGGTTTCCAACATTGGGGTAGTTTTCTCCCTATGAGCGACTGACCACATTTTCTTATTAATGTTTTTCTTTAGCATGTTAAATCTCGACTCATACTCATTAAATGTGTCCTCATACTCGAGGTTACTGCCATTCAACTCGCTGTCTATTTCCAGATGTAGATTGTCAATGATTTTCCATCTGGCTTCTAATGCTCTAAGAGCATCTTCAAACTCCCACTTGTCTGTTAATGTTTTCAAATCAATGTTCGCGACTGTTCTTTCAAATGCTCTAAAGTTTGCTTCTTGTCTGCGGAGTGACTCATCTGTTTTACTCAGTCCTCCTTGACTCCTGCTAGCATCTTCCTTTCCCAACTGTTGTCTTGCCGGTTGATAGCTAGATTCTCCTTTGTTTTCCTCCACGTTTCTGCTTGTCTTTTCTTTTCCGGTATCTTGTTCGTTAATTATTGTCTTTACGGCCAACTGACCATCTTTCAATTGTTGTTGATACGACAAATAGATGTCTTTCGTTTTCTGATACCACTTTTCAGTAAAATACGGATCCGTCTGACTCGTCTCTGTACCTATGCGATCATGGTGGTATTGGAACTCCGCCCATAATTCTTCTAACTTGTTAATTTGCCGTCTAAAATACTCTGGCTGACTCTTTCTGTTCACCCCATCTTTTTTAAAGTTTCTAAAGTTCTTTTCTATTTCTTCTGTTAGCCTGTATTGATTTTCGATGCTAGACATGTTGGTGTTATAATTTGTTCAACATAAAATGGTTAGATCTTACTTGTTTCTCCGATGCTTGCTGTGGCTTACTGGACGCTCTGTTTCTGTTGAACCAACGCTGGCATCCACTGCAATCCACTGTTATCACTGCAATCCTTACACCTCAGAAATGTTCAGACAGTTAGTTCGTACACCTTACCCGTCGCACCACTATTACACCGACGCGCGAGGTCCATCCGGTTCGAAGGACCAAAATGTAGGGTGCGGGGATTGCGAATGAATGTTAAAGTCCGGAGAAAGAGTACAAAAGTTTATTTATTAAAATACTACTGTTTATACAGTTATACTGTTGTTAAGATCTAAGTTAGTTAAAATGTTAATGAAATGTTAAGAATGTTATATGGAAATGTATTATCGAATGTACCCGGTCGCGGCGGCTTCCGAAAGTACACTAATTTACTTAATTCACGCGATGTCCGACGCACCGCGAGTGACCGCGGGCGAGTGACGTCACGCACGTGTGTTAGGTGTGATGCAATGCACCGAACATGTATTATATAAGTAATATATTAGTATGAGTATTATATGTACAAGTATATGACGTATATATGTTTTGTATTATTTAAGTATAAGCAATGGATAGGATAATTATGTTAAGTTTTTAGTTTTAACTGTCTTCTTTTTCTGTGCACCCACTGAATTATGTTAATTTCTGATTAGTTATTTGGTTGACTGGTAGAGAATGCCATTAGGCATTAGGTCCGCCATTTGTACTTGTTTTTGTGCAATAAAGATTAAATAAATATAAATGTTTATTGTGCTCCCCGGTACCCATTAGCCTAGCCTAGGCTTAGTTTGGGATGAGGTAAATTTGTGTAACTTTTATTATTTATTCCCTTTTAATCTACTGTTATAACTGAAACTTAGTCATAAATTCAACAGAATATAAGAAAGGTTACCGCTACATTAAAGAAAGGATTCTTATTGGAATTGGTTTTCAAAGGCAATATCAAAGCATCATGATCAGTGATCGGAATAGGTAGTGCAATTTCGGGTGAATGACCTTAAACATTATACTTAATATGGATAAGACCCCAGATTCCGGGACTCGTATTATTTGTCATTGCAAGTGTCTACATATTTCGTCAATGCGATATTCTATGCTAGCAAAATAATCGTTAAAATAACATTTCTGAATTAAACACAAACTTTAACACTTTGCAAATGTAATCCCGGGGTTACAAGCTATATCCATACTAAACTTACGCAATGAAGTCTCGCGAAATTGCACTACCTATTCTGATCACTGATCATGATAGTTAAATTCAAGTGTAGATTGATGTTATATGATACGCTTTGTAGTGTGCCTGTCTGCCCCCTCAATGAGTACACTCTCAATGTGCAACTTTCCAAAATGCTGTAATACCAAAGGTGTCTAATTGCTTAGTAATAGTAGAAGCATTTTGAATTTTATGTAGTTACCACTATAGTATAGAATGCTTTGACTTCTACAATGCAGTTGTTTGTTTATACAATACATATGACTCTAACTTTGTTTTTTTGGATTGCAGAAAGCAATAGAGCACCACCTGATGGAAAATGGACTCTGAAACCCATAGACATTATTGTCACAGTTGTTTCTTTTTTGTCTGTGACTTTCATTCTCTTGCATATTCTGCCCTATTAATATCATTTTTTTTTTAGTATCCATAACAGTGTTTTGTGATTTAAATACTTTATAACAATATTTTTGTGGTAATTTTGTTGTCTATTAATTATATGAATAACATTGTTGCCATTAGCTGTAACATAATCCCTTACCGCACTATCTGCCCAGGGAGACACGCAATGTGATATAAATATTTTTACCTGTTATTTTTTGGTTTTGTATTGAAAATAGTAGAATAAATCTTTGAAACGAAAGGAGATCTTCAGAATACACCTAGTAGATGAAGTAATTATCAGTCATAAGAAAATGTACCCTCCATAAGCTAGCCAAAATATTTATTCAGGATACACTTCAGTGTCATTTAGATTGTTCAATTTACAACAAAGAAACTTAATACACTTGTTCTAACAACAAAATTGCGTAAGTTATACTATTTCCTGGCAAATCTACAGATAACGCGATTAAAAACTACAAGGTCAAGGACCTTGTTTGTAAACATAATTAGAACAAAACCGTTTTTTTTTCTTGTGTTCAGGTCTATAAAATCGAAATTAAGTCACACACTTAACTTGGACCGTGATACGGCTCTAGCGTACGTTAAAATGCCCCAAGTTAAAGGGCAAATCTCATTAAATGGCTTAACATACACCTACACGGATCTGACGTATAAAAACATCGATACGACATTTCTAACTAGATTTTAATTAAATAACTAGCATCATCTTTTACTATTATGAACAGAAAGTGCGAAAAGTAATTAGAAAACTATCGAGTTTAAATGAAAAGGACATTTAAATTAGTAACGTGTTTACAACATACATAAGCGACACGATTGCCGCGTCTCGACAAGATTAAAGTTGATATTTAAGTACTAACTAATCGTTTAGTGCGTTACTTACACGAGTGTCCGACTGCCAAGCCATCACCCATGTGAGAATAAACTAATTTTCAAACGGAATGAGAAATAATCCACATTCCCTATAAATCATAAGGTTGAAGCAATATGTTTTGTGACACGTCGTTTCTTCGGCAACGTCTCGCAACTCCGTTCCCACGTTATTAACATATGAAATCAGCTATCAAATGTTACATGTAAAATCTAAACACCAAAACTGCACTAATTCTCGACAGAACTATGTAAAAATACAAACAAAAAACTAAAAAATTGTGAAAATTGTTCACTCCTCCTGACAATCAAATGACAGAATATTTGTCATTCTATTTTTTTTACGCAGTACGTTTCGTTACACGGATGCCTTCGATTGTTTCTTTCTAGCAAGCATAATCGAGTTTGAGTGATGCGCTTAAACACATATTAATCGATTAAACTTTGTTGTCTTAAATTTACTTACGAAATTTATTTATTACTGTAACGATAACAATAATTTATTTAGACGCACATTGACATGAAATTACAAATGTTTAATCAATCCTATCCTTTGCTTACTATTTATTTTTATTCCGGTAATGTGGAAGTCAAACTCGCAAACCAAGGGTTCCGTTCCGCCCGACTTACACTTGAACGGCTTTTATTACTTAGAGATAGAGCACTTTACAGAAAGGAAGAACGCACGGGTTGCGTAGTCTTTGTTCCGGTTCCGGTTCCGATTGAAAACTTACCGGATATCATGAAAAGTACCGGAATAATAAATTAATTTTGCTTTATTCATTTTCCAGGTTTAACCTTACAAATAAACGAGCAGCATCTGTACTAATATTATAAATGTGAAAGTAGCTCTGTCTGTCACTCTGTCTGTCTGTTTGTTACGTTTTCACGGATAAACCGATGAACCGATTTTGATGAAATTTGTTATGGAGGACATAGGTTACTTTTTATCCCGAAAATTGGAGGGTTCCCGAGGGAATAGAGATAAACGACTTCTAAATGCATGAAGTCGCAGGCAAAAGCTAGTTTTGACTTATATTTATTTGTAATCATGTTCTCAAAAACGGCTCTAACAATTTTAATGAAAATGGCGTAATAGGTGGTTTTAAAGTCAAAAAATCGATCAGTCTAGTCGACATCTTCGGGAAAATTTGGGTTCCGCCGAAAAATCCCGTTCCCTGGCAATTGTGATTTAATAGTGTCTACATACATATTAAACACCCGAGTAGAGTCTCGGTCGCCTAGGTACTATTAATAGTATGGATTATTGTTATTACTTGAACTTTTATTTTGCTTAAGTGTAGCTACCTCATGGAAAATTCGTATTGTTTTTTTTTTAGTAGTATGTGAATAATAGAAACAAAATTACTGTAGTACTTGCTGTAAGCAACGCTGGGTCAAGAAAGTCTTATCTCAATTTCGTTCAATCGTGATTGGTATTATGTTAATTTACAAGCTATCGCGCTCGTATCCTTTTTCAACTTGTTTAGCTGGTTCACGGGCGACGACGCGGCGCGACGTGATATAATTTTAAATAGGAACTTCATTGATAGTTTGGATGCCGAAATTAATAAAATTATATAAAGCAAGACAGTTTTGCCTGATAATGTAATTAGGCCATTATTATTCTCCTCTGGTTCAAACTCATCATTAATCAAAGTGCTCTCGGCGGCTGTTAACGCGTATTCTACATAAAACAACTACAAATTGTAATAAGTAGGTACATAATATATTATTTGATAAGTGAACTTGCTATTAGATGTTACTTGTCGATACATCCATCTATTATCATAGCGTTAATAATCTTGACGGTTCGTTAGTACGAGTTATTAAGATAACGTGATGTGATTTTTTATTAGATGCCTGATTAAGTGATTGTCACCTGATACTGTAAGGAGTACCGAGGCTCCGGCCTGGGCGCCCGGGCGGGTCGCCGCCATGCCGACCAGGACGAAGACCGACTCCGATGACCTTCATCCACATTTTCCGCCACCTCCACAATCCTAGCAGCGGGCATCACTCCGATGGTATCACTCATTTTTCACACACTTGAAACGCACTTGAAGGCAACACTCGATTGCACACTTCACCATTACTTTAACTTTATGCTGTCTTCTTAATTTGCGATGAATGGTCATTTATTTCATTATAGATTGTACGCAAAACACTCTCAAGGTGCAGAGTGAGCCATATGACTGCTCTAATCTTATCAGGACAAGAAATGGGCACGATAAAAGAAGTCAGCGTTTGCAATTAGCATTTCAGTGATAACTCCGTGTCCCGCAGATAATCAGTTTAAGACTTTATTACTTATCGCTATAAGTACAATTTTATTTTATTGTTAGTATGTACACATAATTGTAGCAATTGTTTTTTAAATTAAAACCACCTGTAGATAAAAAGATGCGTTCCTTTTCTAGTGACCAGTTAAGTGCAAAGCAAAGTTGTTGCGGGTGACAAATTGTAAACGGCTTTATTTATTTAAATAAGGCAACAAAATTATAAGCAACTTTTATTTACAATTAAATTTTGTTACTTAACACCATTACTTTTTATTCATTACTAATATCCACCCGGCTATCAATTTTGACCCATGACGTAGTTTGTGAATCACATTTGCATTAATTATCTTTTGTCTTGCCGTTGCCGACTATTGGAGCTTTGGTCTGTTCCGTCATCGCTTTGTAGAGCTGTATGAAGGGGTATTCCACCATGAGAGCTAGAGGAAGAGAGACCATGAACGTCAGCGCTGAGACTCCTAGGCCATCTGACAACTGAAAAGGAAAAAATACATTTAAAAAATCCTGATGGAAAAAAATATTTTAAACAACACAACCGACGTTAAAGGCAAATCACAACTTAGATGCGATATTATGAAAAAAGGGTCAAATATCAAAAAAAAGAGGCAAGTATCTTTGCATATCACGCATTTTCATGTCTCATATTCTGAAAGTAGGCCATTGGTTATCTTAGAAGAGCGTTAAAAGTGATGCATGTCAACCCTATAGAAGAAAAGTAATTTAAGAACAAGTTATGTCAATGGACCAGTGCAGTAGCAGAAACCAAACACCTTTTCTTTTCAGTAGTAAGATTATTTATAAATAAAGTAAACCTATGCTGAGCCATGCTAAAATCTCTATTAAAACTACACTGAGTCTTACTTTTTATAAGTTTTACTTATTATCAAGTTGATTCATAGTCGACATAAAAAATAGTGTTTAATTCGGGTGAAAGTCACCATTTGCTTCAGACTCGATAATATCTCGTGTCAAAATAGGTGCCTTACATCCCATAGTTATCAATTGATGTACTATTTAACGTAACGTGTTGCGTTTGTAACCTTAAAGAAACTTTTATTTTTTTAATTATTGCGGTAAGTACGGCGATGACAAAATTATCCCAATTTTGGTATATTAGTTGCTCTGGAGACCGTGATCAGGCACAACTTTTGCAAATGAATACCCACCACGTTAGCTATAGATGCGTTGAGAGGATAGATTCTGTTGGCAACCAATACCCTTCCCACTATGACATGCATCAGTAAGGAACACAGGGACAGTCGGCTGAGGACCACCCATCCTTGCCACTCTATTACATTGCGGTATAAATCTGTAACAAAGTTTACTTGTGTAGTGCATTTCAAACTTATAAAAGCATAGTTTTTGAAATAAAATTTCAAAACTCGAGATCGGAATGGTATTTCGCTTCAATAGAACAATTATAAATTGTAAAATAAAATAATACAGGATTTTCCCAAGACCAACAGTTAGTGCTGTCCCTGTGTTAAGGATTGTATAGTCCCAGTTAAGTAGGTTATTAGTACGAGGGCGATCAATACGTGAACACGATGCTAAAAATTTTGATTAAACTGTTTCTATTCTTTCATTATATGTTTATCTAGAAAAAAACTATATCGATGTAAAATAAAAAAAAATACTTAGTTGTTTTTCAAGTTGAAACATAAATATTAAAAAAAAACGATTTGCTCCTTGGAAAAATATATTTGATTAGCAGATAATCATTGATGATCTTGTACCCCTTTTTGAACCTCGGTCAGCCCATATGTGGTAAGTAACCTGCGTAAGGAACACGCACGTGTCTGGATTGCTAAAAAATGCGGTAACACTGAATAAGATTTATATCCTCGGCTTATAATAAGCGACAAGTCAACGGGGGACATTGATAAACTGATATTGAGTTTTAGTCACGGAGTCACGAAGTATAGTAATATACAATTTAAAAATGTTATAATTAAATCATAGTACCATTAAAAAATTATAATGTACGTATTATATTGCTACGATAATCTTACGTGATATATAGTTGTACTTAATAATCGATTTTTTCATGTGTCCAACATGTCTACGCAAAATGTAATGTTCCTATAATTAAGGCAAATTTAAGATATAGGTACTTACTTATTTCCTAAGTAAAACTTTGCAGCATACTCGTAATCACGCATACGAATGCATGGAATAAAATATACGGACCATTACAAAAGTTTAGCTTAGGTTACTTTGATATAATCAAAAACACACGAACATTATTATTTTTAAATGTGTTAGGGCTGATTGTTTGATCAGTAGTTAACTGAACAAATGGTTAGAATTCGAAAATGAAATTGAAAATATGACACGTTTGGTTCAGATTGGTTACGATTTGTAAAACCAGTAGCTCTGTTAACTCTGTTAATCCAACAACGGGGACTGTGTGACTTTCCACAAATTAAACATTACCTTCAACTTTAAAAACGCAGCCTAAAATAAAAACTCCCATGATGACAGCGTACAATGGTTTATCGATAGTGGCATAAATTGAGACGGTCAGGTGTGACGTCATGGAGAATAGGAAAAATATGCCCACTATTCCGTAAGCAAACGCTAAGGGCACTGACATTTTGAATGCGAACACAAAAACCTGAAACAAAGAAACATCTTTGACTTTTCATATTTTCCGTTTTGGCCTAAATCTATAGAAAGCAAACATTTTAGGATTTTTGGCCAATATTCTACGATATAAATTTGGCGGCAACGGCTGAAAACGGAAGTTGACGTCACATGCTTGATAAAAACGTCTCAGCTCTTTTCACTTATTTTTTCAGGTACCTACACACCTGTTGAGAATGCTTAAATTATAAAATGGCATTTTGTTTTGTGGAAATAATTATATGTGTAACTTAAAGTATATATTCTGTCTAGCTTAGCAATAAAGTTGATTGGTTAAAATGAAATGTTATCTGATGAGCCTAAAGCCTTATAGTATAGTACAATGCAGTGATTTCTAATTAGAATTTAATAACAAGGAATACGTGTTGAATCGTCTATAAACGAAAATATAAATATTCAACACGATTTATGTGCAAAATCACAATACAAGTAGATAATGGTTAACTTTTAGTACGCCGTTAAATGCATTGTACAAATCATATTTATGACGCATAGGATGGGCGCCATTACCAGATTTAGCATAATGTGTAAGTAATGTGTGTAATATATTCACGGTTAAAATTTTGTGCAATACTGTTAATAAATATTTTTTTCCTTCTAGGGGATTCCTTTCCTTTAAAAACTTAAGTAATTACCTTATTTTTCTTGAGATCGTAGTTAGACTTTTTTATCTGCAAATATAAACACGCTGAAATCATACCAATTATGGCGGATGGTAAATTTCCCCACAGCGATTGGTACAGCAAGTGAAAGGACCTCTCGAATTTAAAGCTGGTCAGCAGATTTCTATAAAACAATAACACGATGCAGTAAAGACAATGAAATGAATTAAGGCATTAAAAGAGGTTTTGCATTGTTGGTAGTCACAAACACAGGAGGGTGAATTTCAACAAGCGTCAAATTATCCTAATTTTGGTGGTATTTTTTATTTTCTTAGTAGGGTTTACAATTAAACGTTTAAGTGACTTCATTAGTCATTATAAAAACAGTGTTAAAATGGCCCTTTATTATACCAAATGTTTTTTAAGATATAATGATTTTACTAATTATGTACCACCAAAATTGTTATTATCCACCAAAATTACTTTTCTTAGAAAAACTCACGATCAATAATAACATATCGGGCTAATTAAAATATAATCGTTAGGGAATCTTCCTTGTTATTTTTGAAAATCCAAAACGTAAGTTTCTAATATAATAAATAATGATTATTTGTTGTTTAAATAGTTTTGGTGGAGACCAGAAATTTTGATAATTTTGGTGTTTCACAAAAGCCACCAAAATTGTACCACCAAAATTATAAAATTTAACATTTTTTTAAAATTAAAAACAAGTGTTTTAGTTTAACAAAAACTTAACTCGTTACAGTTAAAAAGACACCATAAACATACTTGAAAAAACTATCACACAACAAAACTTTTTGCGAAATAATGACTTATCTAAGTTATCACGATTAATAAAGTGTATTTCATACCACCAAAATTAGATACTATGTGCTTAGCAGGAAGACGCAGAAAGATGGTACAAATCTTTCACCGTCTATTGCTGGAGTGAAACTGAACGAACATCTGACGCTATATTTGTTTGTTAAATCACGTTTCGTTCGATCATAAAATCAATTTCAATATTCACCAATATTCACCACCAAAATTAACTATTTCGCTTGGACAGTTTTATTTACACTGCTCCCAGTTTCCTTTTACTTGCAAATGCAATAATTGATACATTTTAAAATACCTCAACTAATAAGGAATACAGATAACTAAAATATAAGTCTAGTTGAGGCTTAATAAGTTTGTACCACGACATATCAGTATATGCGGGAAGTACAGGACACGACACCAAAATTGATTTTGGATTGAAAATATTTTCTTACGATAAATATAATAAGTTAATAATAATTTTAACTTTGGCTTAATATGGTACATTGAGTAAGATTATTTATAAAATAAATAGTTTTCCAATACATGTACTTTACACCCCAATTATCACGTCCGCCGCTCAAAAAATGTGGTTGAGATAATTACCCAGGAATGTAATGCCACTTGCTACTCGTCTTGCTGTGTTCTTTATTTATACCTATTGTGGCTGAATGAACGTTTTCCTTCTTTCTTCATATATAGCTGAGTAATATATAAGCATTTCACGGCCAAAATACGAGCGGTGGTAAGTGGCTCAACAATCCCATGTTGTGACTGAAAGTCGACTACAAAGAGATGTACCTATCCACTTTTTCACTTTATTGCAGTAATTTCTAAGTAAGTGGGTAAATCTCTTTGTAGAAGACTGTACATTTAAAAAAAAACTAGATTTACAGATCCAACAATTTATTAATAAAATTTATACGACACGCTAGCCTAGTTGGGAGTGACCCTGCCTTCGAAGCTAGGGGTCCTGGGTTCAAATCCCGGTAAGGGCAGATATTTGTGTGATGAGCACGAGTATTTGTTCCTGAGTCTTGGATGTTTTCTATGTATTTAAGTGTATATTTCTCTATATAAGTAAGTTTATCGTTGTCTAGTACCCATAGTACAAGCCTAGAGCTTAGTTTGGGACTAGGTCAATTTGTGTGACATTGTCCTGTGATTATTTATTTTTTTATTTTTATATTTATAAGGCTGCATTTTATGATAAAAAAACCAGGCAAGAACATGTCTGACCTTGCTCAGTGTAGGGTTCCGATGCCGTTAAGTATTTCAAACATACAAATCAAAATAAAATTTCAGTAGGTCTAAACACTTAAATCGCCGGTATCTCAAGAACCAGTGATGTCTACTTAGTCGTGACAGTTTTCCTTTAAAATTCGTTATATGCTCTTTCATTTGAGTTTTTTTCCGATTTTTAGTATTTGTAGTTTTGGCTGTAGGGGGCAATTTAAAACTTAATATTTCATAACGGAATAACTTAAACGAAAACCTGTTTTCACAAACCCGTAATATTTTTGAAAGACCTATCCAACGTCACGCCACACTAGGTAGACGAGAAAAAAATACATCCCCAAGTTACTTGTAGACAAAGTTCCATAAAAAAATTTTTTTTATTTTTTATCGTACCATTTTGTTAGCGTGACTAATATGCATATTCATGCCAAATTACAGCTCTCTAGTACTAAGAGTCTCTGAGCTAGGCTGCGGACGGACGGACGGACAGACATGGCGAAACTATAAAGGTTCCATTTTAGTTTGACTACGGAACCCTAAAAAACATTGATTGGAAATTAGACAACAGAGTTGGAATTTAGTAATAATAATTCAATGCCGTTTTTAAGATAAGGGAGGGTTTGTGTTGGCAGGAATTTAGTTGCAACATATAGCTGATAAGTACAGATCAGTTTAATCGCATTACCTAAATGATTTTGTGTCTATTTTATTTTACCTTACTATTAGCTCATGACTCGTAACACTTTTCTGCGTCCTGTCTTATTTCCTCAAGTCAAAGTTCCTTCAAGTTGAATACTTAAGCATTACCTAGTGTATTTATCGCGATATTTGTTTAACTCATAAATATATTTACTTACTCTGGGTTCATTATTTGTAGACTTGGCTTCAGTTCCAGAAAGAAAACGATGGTAAACACCAACACCAGCGCCGCAGCTAGCAAACTTAAGAGAGTTTGAGCGATTTTGTCTTTTCTCCTTATCAGGTACACGGCGACTATAGTAGTTATGAGATAAACTTGAAAATCCACTGACAAATACCTGTAAAATTGAAATGGGACACATTTACTAGCCATCTCGGTACTAAATAGCCGGTAAAGCCCAAGCCTCGCAGACTCGACATAAACTTTAAAAGATGTCTGAAGAGTCTAGTGTCTATACATCATACGTGCCTGATAAAGCCGAAACAGACTCTACAAAACTAAACATTTTGAATATGAATACTAATATTTTTTTTCTATTAGATCAATATAGGGCCAGTTTTCTACTCCCTGGGGGGCAATTTTTGAAGTTCACCGAAGAGCAATGACTAACTTTAAAATCAATATGTGCAGCGATTCAGTCTACGTGGGGGCCCACCTTTTGGATTTGATATTATAAAGGCGTAATGATATCAAATCCAAAAGGTGGGCCCGCTAGTAGTTTTAATCGCTGCACAAATTGATTTCAAACTTAGTCATTTTTCGGTGAGCTTCAAAAATCGCCACCCTGGTTATTAAAGAAAACAGTGTAAGTAAAAGGCAGTAAAACCACCACATACTTTTTAAAACCTAATAGTCCCATACCGACTTTACCAAGGAGCATAGAAAATTGTTGCATTATTTTATTTAAATTAAATTGGTTTTTTTTTTTGTTTCTGTACGCCAGGTTATTTTGAAATATCTTGTATTATTTTGAAATAACTGCCTGGTTAAAGCAATTATCCGCATTCTCTTTCCAAAAGTCGCAGACTTACCAAGCTTGTGGTAGGCAAGACGGAGGGTAGAAGTTCTGTGTCAGGAATAACTGCCGCAAGAAAGTGTCGCGGCACAATTCCGCCTCGCCTTCCACGTACTTCCTCCAGAGCGGGCCGTCACCCAAATATGGCACCAGGGTAGCAGACAACCCCACGGCAGTTAAGAATGCTGGGCTAATTCTGAAACACCGATATCAAAACATTTTTTAAGATAAACTTGGGTATTTATTAGTGAAAATCAGATTATTTTTCACTTCTTCTTTGAATAAATACAACATCAACACCAAACAGTTATGGATAGGTCTGAAGCATTTTGTTTTTATAATCACATAATTCTGTTGAAGTAGAAGAGAGGATTAAAGTATAAAGTAATTTGTGTAAACATTTTAAATTACCTTACATATCTATCAACAACTGCGTTTACAATTGATTTGTAACCTAATTTCGTGTACTCGGCTTCACCAAAAGTTTTCAGTGTTCTCAAAAAACTGGTTATGACGATAAAAGTTTGTATTACGACAGTACCGTTGAAAAAAATTACGAATACGGGGCGATCTCCAACCTGGAAAATTAAAAGTATTATTTGTAATGCTAGTCGAGTTTCTCCCAGAGGGTTTTGAAGTACTTTTGATTTTGAACCGACTTCAAAAAAGGAGAAGGTTCTCAAATCGTCCGGTTTTTTTGTTGATGTATGTTCCCCGATTATAGAAAGACCGCTGAACTGACCTGTTTTTTTTGCTCGATTGGCTTTACTTTCTTGTTGGTCCTATTTCCAGCACGTCAAGATCTGATGATGGGATCTTGGAGAAATGGAGGGACCTCCTCAAATGTTATAGGATTAAATATACGTGGACGACATATAATAACACATATGCATATTATGTTTTGGTCATTGATCACTAAAGGTATATGAAGCCGGTTGAAATAAAATAAATATTTTAAAAAACTAAAAACTATCGTCAAAAAGTCAAGAAATAACTTATTTTAAAATGATAGGTCAGTTCAATTGAAGTTGGCGTCCCACTATATTTTTAACTAAAAACTGAATTCAGTTGGACTGACCTATTACCTATCATTCTAAAAGAAGTTATTTCTTGCTTTTTGAAGACGGTTTTTATTTTTTTAATATTTTTTAGTTTTTTAGTGATAGTTAATACTTATCGAAATAATTCAATAAGTATTTGCGTCACAAAAAATAATCGAGTGCAAGTTGACCTCGAGTACCTACCTCGAGTTCCGCGACTTCCGTACGCACCTAGTTACAGGTCTCATTTGTATGAAATATTAAAACCGAATATAGTTCAATTGCTGCAGATTCTGCATAAAAAGGCAGGTTACAGGGTGTTTTCTTTTGCGTTATCTAATCAATAAAAAAAATCGATATGTTGACCAGAAAACTTCATCTTTATTGCAGTTAGACTCACCATTTCAAGATATCTCGGATTTGGCATGAACCCCATGGCTAATCCCACGATTGTATGTGCTATGTGCACTAAAACTGTTAATATGGCTCTGCGAAATAAATTAAATAAAAAATAAATAAATGATATGTACCTATATGACTTAACAGTGAATTAATAAATAAATAAATTAAGAATCTGCCTTATGTTTCAACCAGTACCTAGAAACGTGAATTTTGGGGACTAGCATTACTTCATGACATTAAACCAAATAAAGAATTTTGAACATTTCCCGTTACCTACCTCATTCCGTGAAAGCATAAGAAGGTCTGCCCCGAGGTTGGTACTTTGCTCGTGAGCTTTTTCCAATTTTCTCGCAATGAAAAAGCCAATAACCATGAATGTTCTGAAGCTGGAAACAAATATCATCATTCAATTAGTACTCAAAGTATAGCAATAACAGTCAATTATGCAAATGATTGATTGGAAAAATACGGTTCCTAAAACTACTTATCTATAGATATGACAAGCAATAATTGCGACATTGCAGTGTTGACCTGTTGCTCATGTCACACCTATTAAACAAACATAATTGGATTTTTCTTGTTAGCTGGATACGTTCTTGGGTCTAGGAAATGCTAGCTTTGAACTATAATCTTTAAACTTTTGATTTTATAATCACAACAATAATTCCTAGTAAATGCCTGCATTTAGCTCACCTTTAGCCTTGTCATCCTTACGGACAATGTCGTATGTCGTACCAATGACATTAAAAAATATAATTACACTCATATACACTATAAACATCATATCTATGGTGTCTAGTTTTCTGTTTTCATTACGGTTTTTGCAGTAGTCGAAATTTGATAAGTGAGCCCGAAGACCGTATCCTTTATTAATGTCCCGATCGATGCAGTTTTCGAAAGATTTTTCAATAGGTATTGTTTTGTTGATGGGACATGTTGCAATGCTTCCTAAGCATTTGCCTCGGTACAGTTTTGTGTGATTGAAGTTTACGATAGTGTTCCTTGATAATCTCTGCAAAAAAAGTTTTTCATTACTACCTATTATCATTTTGAGTACATTGCGAGGAAGACTTGATTATCAAGGTAAATGCATTAATTTAATTTCGTAAACTGTGAAAGGGTTCCAATACACACCTTTATTTTATCATAAACCTGCGAAGGCCGCCTTGGATCTTGCAATTCGAAAGTTCCCACACAGAAAACTGTGTCCTTTTGAGATAAGCATTTCTCGTAATGATCAAGAACAAATAATTCGGGTAATTTATAGTAGTCTTCATCTGAAATAATATAATATCAAATGAATTAACCAAGCAATGTTTCAAAATAATGACTTATTCCGTATCCGTTAACTAGAGTGCCAAGTTGATTTTGCTGTTTATCCCTATGTTTGCTCGGAATAATTCCAGTAATATCTCATAAAATATTTTACAATAACTTAGCACCTAAGTCATTTATTTTTCGAGAAATTCCCTGTATTTTAAATATTTCTCCCAAAAAGCATTTCTTGCACTAGACGAATTTAAGTTTTATTTTAAAGGCTTTACAAGTACCATTTTTATTAAATAGCTTTCCTGATCATATTTGTTAGTTTATTGTATGTTCGGTCGGTACAATAAATGTTGCAATCTATTTTAAGGTAACTTCCCGACAATTTACGCAATACTTTATTTAAGCTGTTGACTATTACATGCAGGGCTCGGATTTTTCATCACACGGTAAGACGAAAGAAAATTATGGAGTCAATATTGAAATTAAAACTCATACTCATTCATTTAAATAATACCCAATGATTACATTACAAATACATATGTTAAATGCCATGCCAAATAATAAAAGTAATATTAACATTAAGTAAGCTTCTAGTTTTTAATATCCATAGAGCAAGTAGCTACAATATATTAACTTGATAAAGCGGCCAGTTTCATAAGGGCCTATCGCAACAATAATTATAGTCTGTAACACTAGGTACGTATTTAAGTCAATATAGTAAGACTAAGAATATGAGTGAGTATGAGTATGAATATGACTTAAGTTTGCATTTTCACATCGACTCTATAATTTTCTTTCATCTTACCGTGCGATGAAAAATCCGAGCCCTGAATATATGTATGTATGTATGTTAACACTTTGATGTACAGAAGAAAAACTACAATGAAGATATTAAACGATTGTATATAGGTGCACTTATCCCATTAAGGGATCTCGTCCAGCTAAACCTATATATATATAATCATTGGTTGGGGTGTTTCCACCGACTTGTCACAAGCAGGACAGGGATGGTTTTACCCAGGTCGAGAGAAAGAAGAAGCCCGCCCTGAGGAATCTGTGTGGCAACACTCCGACCGGACCGAACCACTTGCTGTGTCCTGCTACGCCCACGACGCAGCTGTACTCGTACAGTCAACCAATTTGATTCCTAGGGCACTATGGACTAAGTCAACCTGACGTTGTAAACCAAATTAAAAGAAGTCTCTTATGTTTTCGTTGACAACGTCACTTTGACATAGTTTAAATTGGTTGACTGTAAGTGTCCCGATTACATTACTCTATAGGTGAATAACTTAAGTGAAGGACCTGTTGCATGTAGTTGTAACACATCTGTATAGACCGTTTGTCGTTCTATATTTGAAATTTGACGCAAGCCCATATTAATTCTATACACAACTACATACAACAGGTCCTTAACTTAAGTTTTTCACCTATACGGAGGTAAAGGAGCTTGTAGAGTATGTAAGAAGTAAGACCGGAGTTACCCTGAGGGTCGAGTGGTTGGAGCCCCGTCACAAGGTGAATTTTAGTCCTTTGTGGTGAGAGTACCGATACCGACCAAAAATCTGTCGACCTTTTTAAAAAAGGAAGGCCACCGGGTAACTGACTCCGCGAAAGTGATGTAATAGTTATGGTTATTTTTAGTTACATATTGTTATTTATTTCAGGTTAGGTATTATAACTATCGGCCTTGTCAGGAATAAAGTTATTTTATTCTTTTCCTTGTACATAATATGGTACAGTACAGTAACTGTACAAAAAATCTCGCGCACCGCGGGGTTTTGTTTTTAAGATAAAAACTGGAATTAGGTTCGAAGAAATGCTTAAAGTTTTTGTGGATCTTATATTCTATGCGATAAGGTTAACTGGAAGAGATCGCTTAAAGGGTAAGGTCGTCTTTGTATAATATTTTTGTTTTAATTTTCGTGTTTGTACAGCACCTAAGTACGTGTACTGTTTGTACATTCCTATTCTGTAAATATTGTTTTTGAATTTCATGTTTTTGTACAATACATTATTTACATACATACATAAATAAAGTGTTTTACATACATGCATACGATACGTTTTGAGTTGCTTAAAAAAAGATTATAAAAAATGGTTATGAAATGTGTAGATTATCTTTTACATATCAAATCACATTTGTTATAATAAAGCCACTTTAATTTTTCAACCCTTTTTATTATTTATTATTATTTTGATGATTTCATAATCAGAAAAAATATAATGCAAAATAAATTATAATCACTTATCAATTGTACGTAAAGTCCCAATTCCATTCTAAAATAAAGATCTCACTAGATGGTCTTACTATTTATTTATAAAAAGTAATATCTATCGGTTACCTACGTTGCCTCATTTTAACATAAAAGAAAAACGCACCTTCGTATTTGTGTTTTAATATGATGTTAGGCTAGTAGGTGAGGTGCTAGCTAGCTAGTGGTTGTTTATTTAGCATAAAATTTATTTCGTTTTCGCTTTTTGAAGATGCCCTTTTTTGATTTACTTACCTGAAATATCATTGAGAATATTCGAACACAAATTTTCAGTGAAGCACACGCACAGAAATATAATACAAGTTTTTGTTTTCATTTTTTCTTAAATGAACACAGCTTTTTTAAAAATACTTGAGCAAATTTTACTACATATATTTTTATTTAATTCTTTAAGCCACTGTCATGTTAGCATTGCTAGTGTTTAGATAATTTTTAATAAGTTACGTATGTAAAGTTTTACCTACAAGGTAAAGCGACTTGGCGCCGGCGCCGATAAATGGCAAGTAAACATTGTGTCGGCGCTGGCGTTAAATATTGAAAGTCGCAATGTCGATTGTTTGGTGAAACCTATTTTTTTAAATATATATATACGCCAAGGTTAGAGTAATTCAACCCCTATTAAAACAAATTAAGAAGTAGGACAAATAAAGTAGTAGGACTACTTAATATAAAAAAAAACTCTAGTAAACATTTTTTATTAAGAACTTTTTCAGAGCCGCTTCTAATATTAATGAAACGGCTAAACAATGGCCACATTGTGAGTTCGTTCATGATGATATGCCATGTCGTACACGAATAACTGTTTATTTTGGAAATAACCCAATATCTCGATTGAATCGATTCAAACTGTAAATCGTAACGACTCTTATTAATCTGTGACCGTAACCAACATTTGATCGAGCTTTAGCATTTAGCAACACTACGGAAAATGACGTTTATATGTCATAAAATGACATGTGTTTAGCCGCTAGTAATTACGCCTTTTACAACTGTTATTTTAACATACTGTTTATCAAAAATCACATCTAAATCACACAGATTGAGTTGAATTTGAGATAAATATTTGCGGTTGTTAGTTTGTAAAAAGCGTAAAAAGTAAAATGATAAATTCAGTATTATGTTGTAGATTGAAAAATGTTTGTTGTAGATTTAAGCATTTTAATTTGAAATAAGTCACGACATAGGAATATTTAGTGCTATATGCCGTTAAAAATGACGCAACAGCTAATAAATGAGAATAGTAAATATATATTAGAGTGAGTTAACAAGTTCGGTAGCCTAACCTGGTTTCGGAACTTCTGGGCATAGTTTTTATGGTTTCTATTTCTTTTGCAGTTTATTTTCGGAGCAAACAGTCGATTCACAAAGCTTAGATTCAATATGTGCTCAAGTGCAAAAAAGATTTCCCAAAACGGAACATTTTAATTGTAAGTACTTATTGTTTTGGTTTGCCCTTTTCTTTTATACCAAGAAGGTTTATTTGTTTGTTGTGTTCGGTATATGCATGAAGAAGTATGGTTTAACTGATATTAAATATTTTTAGACTGATGTTGATATTTTTGTAAGTTGATTGTTTAGTTGTTTTTTTTTAACAATATGCTGTGTGTCAAGGAATAAAGCTACCAATCTCCCCATTATTTGTTTTTCAAAGGTGCCATTAAATATAACTTAACTAGGTTTGAAAAGCATAATAAACAACACTCTTTTGCCATAACAATCATTTTGTTCTTGTTATTTCAAGTCAACTTCTTCTTACTAGTTTAGGTTAGGTTGTATTAGAACTATACCCATAATTAGTTGTAGACTTACCCTGGGTTCCTGTATTCAAAATGTCTTTTAAAATGTGACGTCTCATGAAAATTTTACAAATTTTGTACATAACAAATATTAAAATTTAACGAGACGTCACATTTTGATGAGACATTTTGAATATAGGAATCCAGGGAAGGATGTTAGAATTGGCTACTGTTTCAAGAATAATTGGTATATAAGATTGGTTTATTATACATATGAATTGAAATTATGCAATTAGTTTTAGCAAAATAAAAGTAAGTAAATTTGTTTTTTAGCAAAATCATCTGTTTAGTAATCCTTAAAGTAACTTTAACCGAAGATTCTAGTAAGCATCTGTTTGCCTTTCCCTTAGGAACGCTTTGTATTAAAAATAATAATATTGAAAGATGTCCAAAAAATTCTTCCAAATCCATCATTAGGCATTGAGAGGTTAAATGCAAATACATATATTCTAAATAATTCAGTCTAAACTTTAGTGGTGTTAGGACCCTGTGCAGGGTCCATCCGGATTGCTACCACCATCTTATCCATTAACCACCTGCTAAGCAGCAGTGTTCGCATTGTTGTGTTCCGGTGTGGGGATTAGACAACCGGTGAAATTACTAGCATAGAGGCATTCCATCTTAGTCCTCAGGGTTGGCACCGCATTTGAGGTCTTAAGATCATAGTCTTGAGAATTCAAATGTCTATGGGTCTCAGATTCCACTTACCATCAGGTGGCCTGAGCGCTCATCTGCCTTCTCCTTAACATAAAAAAAAAACATGGTTTTTGACTGAACCTGCATATAGTATCCATATTCTGAATTAATATATTATATTATCCCCGTAGTGGCAAATTAAAGTAAACTTAACATAGTACTAAAAATTAAAAAGAGAAGATCTTCATCCGTCATTTTATTATTCCCATCGGGTTTAAGATAAAACCAGTCCTTAACCATCACATGCAAAAGCAATTTTTATTTCATTACAGTGTGCCTCCTTCTGTCTTCCCTCGTAACGGGTGGTGACCTCTCCTTGCCGGGCCAGCGCGTGGTGGCCCTCGCCCTACTGTATGATGTGTATAAATGTGACAACCCCTTCAGCCCGCTGTTCCTGCGGCTGTTGGAGGGGCGCGCCGGGCTGGCGCCGCTCGCGCCGCAGGAGAGGCTGCTCGTCGGGCAGCTGCATGGGTTTCTCGGAGGAAACGTGAGGGATGTAAGTATTCATATACAACATGTCAGATTATTTTAACAAGTTCCTTTTAGCTGGGTACGAATCGGAGCGGCTCAGACTGAGGTATGCTCGCCCCGCGCGACGAGCTGCTCGCGAACCATATTGTTGCACATAAACATGCGCGGGTGAGGCAGCGTGCTCGCCGCGAGCCTACATTTCAAAATGGCGTCAGACACGATGACAGCCGCGGCTGCGTTAATCATAATTCATCAAATTATTAACGAAATGAAGAAGAAAACGCCTCGGTGGTGGAACGGCTCACCAACTTTATCAAATTTGTTCGAGCTTCGCCCACAGACAAGTGAACTTGTCGTTCTGCCCGCGGCACGCTTGGATACACGTCCAAAATACGTGAGGCATGCACACCGAGGCGCCTTTGAGCACAGTCGAAAGACAGACTCTTGACGGCTCGCCGCGCCCCGCACAGCGCGTGAGCGCGTACGAATTTAAGCAAAATAGGTGAGCCGTACGTGCTTCAACCCGAGGCTGCTCTAATTTATACCCACCTTTTCACATTCGAACAAAATGTCGCCGCACCTCACAATCTACTGTACAAAAAACACTACATCACAATATACATAGTAAAAAAATATTCCAGCTGCATATCTTCTAATTAAGAATTAAAGCAAGAAAGAAATGAAGAAAGACATTTATTCACTACACAGAAAACGCAAATAGACATAAAATTCTCTCAACCGCAATTTTTCCTAGTAGTTAGGTTGAAAGAGAAGCTCAACAGTAGGTGTTCAAATAAAATGCTGTAGAAGAAGGTATTTAAATGTTACGCCAAAAGCACCCAGAAATGGGAGCCCTGAGTATGCTGTCACATTGATATCTGGGATGGGGAAAAATACGACAAAGGTAAAATAAAACTGAAAACTTGATTGGGCAAAGATAAAGATAAAGATAAGACCTAACCAGCTGAAAGAGATTCATTGCTAGGTGATCGAACCAGTAATGGACAAGGTCCGATGATGGACACTTGACTCTTATTTTACAGACAATAAAGGTTATTCATTTGTTTTGCAACAATCAATTTATAACCTTATGATCTTTGAATTAAGAGTAAAGTGTCCATTATTGGTGCCTGTCAGCTTAAAGTGTCCACCACTGGTGCGATCACCCTAGTTAAATTTGATTGAAAACTTGATTTGGGAAAGAATGCAAATGGAAGTTTTGATTTAAAGAATAATTATTTTGGGTAATTTATCTACTAAATAATTTGTCATACTGGTGGCTTTGAGAGAGAAAGAGATTAATTTCTGGTTTAGTTTTGGCTTATTCCGAAGAGGTACAAATAATACTTTTGAATAAATCTTGTATTGTAGACTGAGAAACATAGAAAGTTTGTTAGTTTGTATGTTTGTGACAATTTCACGGCCTAAAACGGCCCTCCGATTTGAATGAAATTAGGAATGAATATAACTTATATCTTGAATTAACGCATAGGCTACATAACCCCATAAAATAACTGTTTCCGTGGTATGGTACAATTACTAATTCTACGCGGACGAAGTTCTTTTAAATTTTATAAGTAATTTCGTATGGAGATAGCATAAACCGCGTATCCGTGGGAAAAGACATGGTAGTTTTTAGTGAGCAAATTAGACAGTTACTGAGGCTTCGCCTATGATTATGCTGTGTAGTTTCATTAGTCGTTAGCCAGCAATACATTGACGAGTTTGTTTTCACGTTATGAGACGGGAGCTATTGCAACAACGCAATGCAACGCTAGGGATCCCCTTGAAATGTCGAAACTCGTTTCACCGAAATCGTGTTTTTGTGTTGTTTCAACGAATTTAATTTCATCGAAAGCTACTTTCTGCTCAAAACCTTATTGTTTTTAGGTAGGAGCATAGATAACGTAGGTTAGGTTAGAGCTGTTTCACAGAATAAGTAATAGTACTACGTACAGAAGGTTCTCTGTTAACAAATTCCCTGTTTAGGTACGGCAAACGTGCCGTGCTCTTTCGAAGGCGGAGCCTAGAGCTAGGGTTGCCGGCAGCTCGACCTATTAAATGACGATTCAAAGCGCGATCGCGTGCGTCCCGTAGCAGTGCGTGGCAACCATACTAATAGACCCTATGCTTAGGGCCTGCCGGCATGTACTTGTAGCGGCGCGTCAAAATCAAAGAGTGAACCGCCCCTGCCTGTGATCACCAAAAAGTTATAACTTCTGCACGTGAAAATGACTATCGATTAAATGAAAATCCGATGAAGTAAACCATTCGATGAAATAAGTGTCGACATTTCAAGATTAAACCGCAACGATACAAGCATGTGGGACAAATAAATAAAAAGTATCTATCATTTCATCGAATGTATAATTTCACCGACTTTCATTTCATCGAACGCTATTTTCTGCTGAAACTATTATGTTCTCAGTGTATCTTAAACATCTAACCTATCCTACATAACTAATGTTCAAGATAGCCTGAAAACATTATGGTTTCAGCAAAAAATAGCGTTCGATGAAATGAAAGTCGATGAAATGATGCATTCGATGAAGTGAAATTCGATGGAGTGATGATGAGTTACCAAATCCCAATGATACTGAGCCTTGCATGAGTCAAAATGGAACATCTGTATTATGAAACTGTACAATATGCTCTTGACCTCGAGGTATAGGTGTCAGTGTCGACGAGTAACAAATATTGTTTGTCTGTCCGTAGTGCAATGTTTGCGTGCAGCAAACAGAATCATAACTTGAACTGCGTGGACTGTGACAAAGTGTCAACATTTCCTTTTAAATTGACATCCTGATTCAATACCGCAACGTGAATACATGTTTAGGATATCTGCCTATGACGTAATTCCACTTAGCACCCTGAGCTTCCTCTGAAACCGATGAATTTCCACCGAAATTCAACTAAATCAGCTCAGTTGCTTTTGCGTGATTAAAAATAAACATTTAAATTCTCTTAGAACCTTTCCTTATTAGCTCAGTCAAATTAGTGTTGCAAGTCGGATATTCTGGAAACTCGTACGCACCTTCATTTCGGCGTTCTAAAAGTTTTCAAAAAAGTAAAGTAAGATCTCGTGCCTGCATCGTAATTTATTGAAGGTTAAATGTCACAAAATCGGTTTTTTCCCTACTAGTTTCCCTCTACTCTATTTTAACCCCTTAGGGAATGAATTTCCAATAATCCCATCTCAGTACACCCCTAGGATATCCAAAAAATATTCTCTTTAATTCCAAGTCCCTCAGTCACGTTAGGTACTGTTTTATATATCGAGGCACAAAAACTCGACAACTTGTCTTTTGTTTATACAACTGCTTACAAATATAACTTCGTAAACGAGAGTAACTTCGAAAATACTTAACCAATTTTGTTGTAATTTGTAGTATTAGGCTGCTAAATAACCTAGGTTCAAAATGGCGAGCAAATATATTTTTCATAGGTCGTGACTCTTTCCAAAGGACCAAAAAAGATACATACATGTTGAGTGGTGGTAGGACCCTGTGCAGGGTCCGTCCGGATCGCTACCACCATCTTATCCATTAACCACCCGCCTAGCAACACTGTTCGCATGTGCAGTTGTGTTCCGGTGTGGGAATAAGACAACCGGTGAAATTACTAGCATAGAGGCATCCATCTTAGTCCTCAGGGTTGGCAACGCATTTGATGTCTTAGGATAATAGTCTTGAGAATTCTCTGGGTCTCAGATTCCACTTACCATCAGGTGGCCTGAGTGCTCGTGTGCCTTTACCTTAACAGAAAAAAAATACATTAGCTGTTCTTAGTAAATTATTGTTTAGTATGACTTTAAAAATGATGGGTCCTTTTTGGTGCTTTGGGCCTATGCACAATCTATAAAAAATATGTTTGGTGACCAATTTGAACCTTGGTTAATTAACAATAAAACACTATAGTTTTAAACAAAATTAGTTAAGTATTTTCGAAGTTACTCTGGTTTAAGAAGTTATATTTGTAAGCAGTTGTATTTGAACAAAACATGGGTGGGCCTGTTCGATTTCCAGTATGGGCATACATTTGTGTGATGAATGCGAGTATTTGTTCCTGAGTCTTGAATATTTATGTATTCAAGTATATGTATATTTCTCTATGTAAGTATGTATATCGTTGTCTTAGTACCCTCCAAGCTTACTGAAAAACAGTCCCCTAATTTATTATTTATTTCTTTGTCCAGGTGATGAAGAAGTCCGCCAAGCAAGTGATGCTCACAGAGGTGAACCCCAAGGACCTGGAGTTCGACTTCTCCCCGCTGCAGGCGCTGGTGGCGGACCGGCTGGCCGACATGAGCTCCACGGCGCGCGCCACCGCGCCGGCGCTCATCCCGTTCAGCGACGGGTAACGAACAAACTATTCCACCCCCAACATTTGGTGATCCTGATTTAAAATTCAAATTCATAACAATGTTTAGATAAATACACACTGCAGCACAATAGACATGTGCAAAACAGTTTGACAAGTGAGTTTTAAAAACCCGATTGCGTTTTTTGATATCGTACGTACATTAAATCACGCCTGTTTCTCAGAGGGGTAGGCAGAGACCACTTCTTTCCACCTGCTACGATCCTGACAAATCTCTTTCGCTTCTTCCACATTCATACATCGAGTCATGCATGCACGTCGTCTATATACCCCCTTCCCTCATTAGCCTATGTCACTTTTTTTCACGCTGGGAAAATACTTTTAACCACCCCCGTTTATGTGGGACTCGCCAACCGGATACCCACTAAAAACCCAAACCAATTCTCCGTCCACGCCACTGGCGAGGGCGGCAGGTTTTGCGCAGGCTTAACATTGAAAGAGCGCCCCAGGAGGATTCAGGACGCTCACAGTTTAGTACTGGCTAGCACAAATGGCAGTATTTCAGACAAAACTCCTATAGTAAATGCTACCTTATTAGCAGTGATAGGAATAGGTAGTGCAATTTCGGGTGAATGACCTTAAACATTATACTTAATATGGATAAGACCCCGGATTCCGGGACTCGTATTATTTCACAGAATATTTTCTTGGCATGACCTTAATTGAAGTTAAATGGGAACATGCGAAAAATCAAAAAAAAAAATTTTATTGTAAATATTTTTTTACTTTTTTTAATTGCAAGTGTCGACATATTTCATCATTGCGATATTCTATGCAAACAAAATAATCGTTAAAATCATATTTTAATAACATTTCTGAATTAAACACAAACTTTAACACTTTGCAAATGTAATCCCGGGGTTACAAGCTATATCCATACTAATCTTACGCACCGAAGTCTCGCGAAATTGCACTACCTATTCCGATCACTGCTTATTAGTAACGGTATAGGATTGAATTTGCTTTGGCTGTTGATATTGAGATACTGCCTATTAGCTTATGAGGGCAGAGTACCTGATCCATCACACCAGCACGCAGAATCACACGTTTCGGCTGCAGAGGATAGGGAGAACCGCGCCCCGTAATACCGGCACAGCGGTATGTTGGGGTTGGAGTAACCAGTAAAATATCCAGCATGGATTCCATCTTAGCAGTGTGGATATTGCAAATGGCGTCAGCCCACCTTAGAATGAGAAGGCTGAACGCGTGTCGTTTGCAGGAACCCTCCGAACCGCATCGCCATGAAGGAGCTGATCGAAGCGCTGATGTCCTCGGAGTACCTGCCGCTGCACCGCACCCTGAAGGCCTGCGGGCCCATCCCGCCGCCCACCTTCCTGCTGGATACCGCCGAGATACCGTTCTCTGACGAGGTGACGTTTTGTACCTTGTGTAGGTGTTATGCCGCATATAACTATTTCAACTCAATGCCTCAAAATGACAGTGTGTAAAATTTTGCCACGAACGTGACACAAAGCAATTTATTAATTATTGTTCGTATATATCCTGTTTTCTTAGTTAACTTTAGTGAAAAAGATAATGAAATATTCATAAGTCGTCTAGCTATCAAATTGCATCTCCGATAACAGGGTCTTTTTACGACATCTGCATCTTTTAATAAGTTCTTAAAATTTGTGCAACAAGAGAGCGATGTTGGTTTTTGTTGCGAGTATTGATTTAAATCTCGAGCAAGCGAAGGATTCTAGAATTGAATTAGGAGCGTAGCTGCGAATTCTCTATTCGGTATAGTTTATTTCATTGTATTAACCTCTTGAGGCCCACCATACTACAATCCGGTAGATTTTTGTTAGTAGGAATTTGAATCTACCAGCAAGGAAATAAAGTTCAATCACTTTTGCACTTTAATGACATTTTCAATTTTGAAACAAATAAAAATTAACTTTATGACACTTGAAATAAAGTTTAAATTGAATTGCCTAGATTATGTACTTTCTATAGCACACCGGGTCTTACGAAGTTAATACAGGATTTATTATGAACTTTCTCTTTTCTCTATATATATATATGTAACTCTGTGTCTACTTGTGGCACACCCCAGTATTGAGTGAGGTGTGGGCGTGTCCCCGCAGGTGGTGTGGAAGAACCTGGTGAGCCGCGGCGCGCACGTGCCGCTGTACGACGCCGCCGCCGACGGGCTGGCGGGGCTGCGGCCCGCCCCCGCGCCCGCCCCCGCGCCCGCGCCCGCGCCCGCGCCCGCCCCCGCCCCCGCCCCCGCCAAACCCAAGGTCCCACACTACAAAACTACCCGCCACGCCGACGTGTCGCCTCCTCTACATTACATTCATAACCATAATCTTTAATGTCATTTTTTCATGTTAAGAAGAAGAAGATGGTAAGTGGAATCTGAGACTCATAGACATTTGAACTATTGTCTTAAGAGTTGCCAACCCTAAGGACTAAGATGAAATGCCTCTATGCTAGGAATTTCACCGGTTGTCTGTTACACCCGTACATAAACCAGAATGTAAATCTTTAATTATAACTGTAATAGCCTATTTAATCAGGAATAATCTAGCATTCAAATGATAAAAAAAACCGTTTCCATAATTTAATTGACCTTTTTAATCGAATCACCATCATGTCAATATAATTTCGAATCTATGCCGTTATCAAATGTATCATTTTCCAAAAACATCATTTGGATAAACGCTTCTTTTTCTAAAACTGTAAATATTTCAGGATTTTTATAAAACTAACCTAACCTATAGGTTTCTACTCGATGGTTCTGAAATATTTACAGTTTCGGAAAAAATTGCGTTTACCCAAATGATGTTTTTGGGAAATTGTACATTTAACGAAAAATGATTTGGCCGAACGGCGGGCTTCCAAAATTTAGATGTTACAAAAATATAACCTTTTTTCCTTTATAGGAAGAAAAGAAAGAGAAACAAGAAGAGAAGAAACCCGAGCCCGAGAAGGAAGTGAACCCGGTGACAGAAGCAAGGGAGCTCACGCAGCTGGCCCTGAAGGGGGCGCTGAGTGTGCCGCACCAGCAAAGGCTGCTCGCCTTGCTGGACCAGGAACCCAACATCGTGTACGAGATCGGAGTCACCCCCTACCAGGTAAACAGGGTATCGAGGTTAAATACGACAGAAGAACAGGATGAAACATGAGGGAACGTGGTTAAGGGTCTTTGCCTTTTTGTCAACAAATCTTTGACAACTGCATCGTATCGCAACCTATTCATTTGCCAACCCGCTTTTTTTTCTGTAACTACAAATATTTTAGGATTTTTATAAAACTAACCTAACCTATAGGGTTCTACACGATGGTCCTGAAAGAAATCGAGAATTATTTACAGTTTCGGAAAAAAACACGGACACAAAGATATCAAATGATATGTTTGTGAAATGAATCATTTGTGAAACGTTGGTCATGAAATGATAGGATCCCCGTGGTTACAATTTTCAAGCAAAGCCCTCAGATCTTGCCTCATTTTCCTGGTTACTGGTCTATAAGATCAAAGTCACTTTCCACCCTTCCTTCGTTTAGTTACGTTTAGTCGGCACTACTCCCGGATAGGCGGTTGATTGCCGCTTAAAAGCATTATTTTTTGTGATTTTTGCAGTGAACGATGACTTCAAACGGATTTTAAAATTCATATAAAAGATACTATTGTGTTTACGGGTGTCTAAATAAAATGAAGAATAATTAATGGTTGTTCAGAAACAATATTAGGAACAGACATATATGTATGTCTAAAAATCTGTAGCCTAGCACGTAAAAGGTAGAGAAGTATACAAACATAAATATAAATATTAATATCGGCGAGTGGGAACCCTGTGCTCTTGCCGCCAAACCGGTTTCGAGTCAGCCGTGCCTAACGGAAAATGAACGCTCATGTCACACGATAAGTTTCAATTTCGCGGGCCAGCAGATGAACTAGGCAAATTTTTATACCTAAACTGGGAATTTTGTTCGAGAGTGAGTCTTCTGTACGCTAGTGCAGATAGTGTTGTGTAGTAGTTATTCTGTGCCAGGCTGTAGATGAACAAGAGAAAGGATGCTTGGTTCCCGGATTTAAGTTTAAATTTCTAGCAAATCCCTCAGGTCCATTCTTTGTTCCATTGGCTTAGGTCTAAAATAGACAACACCGTCATTTATCCTATGGGTGAACACAGAGGAACCCCGTAGCAGGGTCACGAGATATCATACCAAAAATGGTGGGTCCAGGATTTCTGTTAGAGGGAGGTTTGGTTTTCGAAGAGGTGCCTGAGGGCCGCTCTTCCGCTTCCCGATGCAGCTCGAGAGGGCTCGCATCTATTTAAGCTTGAATATCATCCAAATGGCTTCTGCCTGTGACTTCGTCCACGTAGATTTAGATTATCGTTATTCCCTTGGGAACTTTTAAATTTCCGAGATAACGAGTAGGCTGTGTTAAGGCACGGTCTAAGCTATCTCCATTCCAAATCCGTCCAGCCGTGGCAGCGAAAACAGTAACAAACTAACTCACATACATCCATACAAACGTTCACGTTTATAATCAGGGATCGTTACCGGTATTCTGACTACCGGTTTTAAATGAGGTATAACCGGTTATAATTGCATTTCGCTATTTATACCGCAAAAGCTCTGATTACCGGTATAATGAATACCGGTATTCAAGTATGTTATCGGTTTAGCCAATTGAGAACAATACCTCTTTTTGATACTTTACCTCTAAAAACCATTACCAGTAATACCTGTCAGTGTCAATATTCTCGTTTATTCGTATATGTAAATGTTTTCGGTGCTCTTACAAAAAACTTAGACTCGCCGTAGACAAGTCTGAAATTGCAGAGTCTAATTCACATCAGCGGGAGCATAGCGGTATTGAATACAGGTATTTAATACTGTAAATAGTGTATACATAGCGATAAAAACAAAAGCGGAATGACAACAATACCTCTAATTTGAATATAGGTATTATTTTTTAGCGGTAATAATTTGACAATGTAAATACAGGTATTGAATAAAACCGGTTTTACAATCCCTGTTTATAATATTAGTGGGGTAGCGGAAATACTGGCCAGATTCGTTTTGGTCGTAAATGTATTGACTCAGTTCTATAGCTAACTTAATCTGTACACTGCAGCTGCCAGATCTGGTGGAGAACAACCCTATGGTGGCCATCTCCGTGCTGCTGAAGCTCATCAATTCGGCGCAGATCACCGAGTATTTCAGCGTGCTCGTCAACATGGAGATGTCGCTGCACTCCATGGAGGTCGTCAACAGGTGTGTCTTACAGCTGGAACAGGCTGTATGTCGGTCACAGCTGCTGCAGCTCATCAACTCGGTGCAGATCACCGAGTTCTTCAGCGTGCTCGTCAACATGGAGATGTCGCTGCACTCCATGGAGGTCGTCAACAGGTGTGTCTTACAGCTGGAACAGTCTGTATGTGGGTCACAGCTGCTGCAGCTCATCAACTCGGCGCAGATCACCGAGTTCTTCAGCGTGCTCGTCAACATGAAGGTGTCGCTGCACTCCATGGAGGTCGTCATCAGGTGTGTCTTACAGCTGGAACAAGCTGTATGTCGGTCACAGCTGCTGTAGCTCATGAACTCGGCGGAGATCACTGAATACTTCAGCGTGCTCGTCAACATGGAGATGTCGCTGCACTTCATGGAGGTACAGGTGTGTCTTACAAATGGAACCGACGCATCAAGGAACTGAAATAATATCCTTGGTGGTAGGACCCTGTGTAGAGTCCGTCCGGATCGCTACCACCATATTAACCTTTAGCCTACCGCTAAGCAGTATTCACATTGTGGTGTTCCAGCTTGGGGATAATAAAACCGGTGAAATTACTAGCAACGTCGTATTCCACCTAAGTACTTAGGTTTGGCAACGATTTGGAACACTTAAGATTGTAGTCTTGAGAAGTAAATATTATCCTACTAAGCATCATGATTGTGTGCTTTTTTACCTTCCTTGCCATTAAAAAAACGTCCGCAGCATCCAACACATCTTACCGATCTTGAATCAGTGCTGAATGAATGTCTTGTTTTCCAGGCTAACGACGTCGGTAGACCTGCCGGTGGAGTTCGTGCACCTGTACATCAGCAACTGCATATCCACGTGCGAGACCATCCGCGACCGCTACATGCAGAACCGGCTCGTGCGGCTTGTGTGCGTGTTCCTGCAGTCGCTCATTAGGAACAAGATCATAAACGTCAAGGTAAGACCATTCAAAGGAATTCAAAATGTTGGTGTCAAAGTTCAAAATGCCGAAAGAAACTCAAGTAGAAAGTCATGTAAGTTACAAGATTACAAGGTATTAAATAGAATTATTAACTGAACAACCTTGCAAACGTGAACAGACCGGACTCCACATACAGCACCCCTTGACGAGTATGACGCGTATCTCTGAGGGCGTTTTTATGTAAAAAAAATGTGGTAAGCAGGGCTCGGATGCTGGTTACATTTTGAAACTGTTATTATGTACTTGACGCAAAATCTTTTCATTTCGGTTCCGTTCGCATAAGCCAGGCTTTTACCGGTTATATAAAGTTTTTTCTAATTAACCGGTGTTGAGTTAAAAAGCCGGTTAATTTAGGCGCACGTCACGCATGGTAAACAGGCGTCGCTTAGTGATTTTATTCAATACAAAACTTTTGGTTAATTAAGGATAAAATAAAGTTCTCAAAACGTTCGCGTTCCCTAAAAAAACCTATCCGGGAGCCGAACTGTAATAAACTGGTGTTAACCGGTATTTTTTAAACCGGTTCCGAGCCCTGTTGGTATGGTCGACCCGCCCTGAGTGATCCGAACTTAGCCCACTTGACTTCGGGGGGTTAACGATGCAGCCTATTGAAACATCGGGTGCCTGAAAGTGTGTACGCTGTTTATATAAAGAAATTTTGATGCCCTATAAATAGTGTACACACCAATGCCATATCCCCCCCCCCCTATTTCCGCTCAAAGTCAAGGTATTTTACTGCAACTACGCGGCTTTCCTCTGAATATCACCAAGAGTCATAAGAGCTACAAAAGAAGTTGGGCCTTGATGTTGCAGGAGCTGTTCATCGAAGTGGAGGCGTTCTGCGTGGAGTTCAGCAGGATCCGCGAGGCGGCCGCGCTGTTCCGCCTGCTCAAGCAGCTGGACTCCGGCGACCCGGCGCACAAGGACGCCAAGGACTCCTAGCCAAGGGGCCCTCGCCGGAGACTGACCGTCCTAGTCGTTCATACAAGTCCTAGCAACCGACCACCGGTTACGCTCGCGCTCCGAGGGTTCCATACATACTTGTAGGTATGTAAATAGTTCGCCCATCCAAACTATGACTTCCATTGCACTCCATTTTTACAGTCTCGGGTCTTCCTTATTGCTCTAATGAAAAGATAAACTGGATTGCGAGACAAACACGATTTTGCCGTTAAAAACTGTTATCCCCATACATCGTTGTAAGTCGGCGTTAGTTTACCAACTGCAAATACAAAGAAAAAGTGATGTACTTAACTACAAACGGTTTTATTTGATATGAGAAATTTCTTGCCTAATTTTATTCAACGGAAAGTACCCTATAGATTTGGATTCCCTTGCGAGTGTCAAAATATTTATATTTATTTCTTTAAATACTTTTTGCTTATAATTAAGGTGTATAAAAGGCGGATTTAATGCTACAAGCCTGCTCTACCACTCAACCTTACGAAAATATACGATATAAACAGCCGCCTTTGACTGTGTCTTAAACATTTTTCACAGCTCCAAGGGATTTGATATTAAGTTCAACTTGTTACATCCACGTGTTCCTCAGTAAGGGGATCTTGACAGACAGACAAGAAAGTGATCCAAAAGGTACATCATGTACAGAATATCCTAGAACTTTAGCGTTTGTCTCTTGAAATTCAAAATACTTGTATCCATTTTCACTAGGGCCACAGAATCTCAACGAGGTAATCGGACGAGTGCTCCTGGTTGACGTTAATGGTTCATATTGTTAGACAATGCGATGCAAAAAAAGATTTGAGGCTTGAAAAAAATCCTTGGATTAAGTCATGTGTGTTTTGCATTTATTTCTCCAAAATGAATAAAACCTACATTTTGCAATTGTATTCAACCACCTAAGACCCATACAACGAAATATGCCAATGGAATATTAACCTATTATTAATACAATACTCTAAATCTATTTTATTTCCTTTGCATTGAACGTATTATTTTATTACGCGAGGCCTTAACTTCTGGGGAATTTAATTTTAAAGTACATTTTGTAGCTTCAATCGAATTGGCTTTGCATTCTCCTAGCGTGAGTCGCACTACAGAGATATAACGAGGGCTTAGGCATAGTATAAATATAAAAGTAGGCCATCTACGGCCCTTTAGGAGTTTCTGTTACCTATTATCTCTCGAGCGATTGGGTTGTAAATTTATGCGACGAGTTTTTTGCGTTATGGCACGTTAATACGCACGCAACCAAAGGCAGCGACGGCGTGGCTACGACTATACCATCTCGGTCGGTCCTGTTGGGTTTGCTTGTGGTGGCTCGTCGAGCTGTCGACGCCAAGCGTCGTTCGGGTTAGTAGTGTGTGTGCCTACACGCATTACAACTTGTATCCCTTCATTTTTCATAATGGTAACCTTCATTTTCCCTAATAACACATACCATAATTTAATTTGCCATAAAGATATTTTATAAAGTCGTAAACCTGTCAGGTCATTTTTACATGCCGTCGTATAGAGCCCAATAGGTTAGGTTAGGCTTGTTTTATTATAATTCTGAATAGTTCACGGTTTCAGAAAAAATGCCTTTATGGCAAATTAATATTATAGCACACAATCGTAATGGTATATAAAATTATGTCGTATGAAACTCGGGCAAATGCAATAGCATGTGAAATTCGGTCAAACGATAGAGAACCATTACAACTACGTAAGACCAACCCGCTGTCGTGAGATAAACAGCTGTGACTATATCCTTGTGAGACCCGGTGTTCCATAGGAGGTACATAATAAAGGTAAGCTAGTGTTAACTTTATTTTAACGAGTATAAAGTTCATTTTAATTTAAATAAAATAGCATTTAATAGCAAAGGTAATTGAACTTTATTCCCTTGTTGGTAGATTCAAATTCTCAATCACAAAAATCTCCCCGTTTTTGGTATGGTGTGCCTCGCGAGGATATAGTAGCTCTATTAGCTTGACAGATAAGGCTGCCGTATACCGTAAGGGTGCCGTATGGTTAATACTTCAGGGCCTATATTCAGGTGCGTTAAAATCATATCGTGTTTGACGTGTTTTAGGATCGTTTATGTCACAGTCGCCATTATTGTAAATGACAAGAGTTATCAAAACGTTGACAATACGGAAACACGTCAAATACGATATCGTTATAACGCAGTTGAATAGAGGCCCTGATGTAGTGAATAAACATACGACATTGTATTTGGTCAGAAATATTCGTATTTATGTTGCTCTTTATCATTCAGTGTTTATCGATTAGCTAATTGAGAAAGCAAGATGACTACAAACTTACCTTAAGACCTATATCAATTATAATAAACAGAGATGCGAATTTTCACGGGAAGACATAAGACTGTCGCCATTTTTCTAGTGCTGGAAACAAAATAGTATTCGATAAGACATTAAACGTCATTTCATTGTGTATTTCAATGACAAAATAATTATAAGGATTCAGAAATCGCCAGTGAGGGAAGATGGCCGATTGAAAAATGTCCGGCTTTTACTTTTTGATTAACTGATAATATGTCCTCTCACTACAGAACTTCCATATACAAATAAGAAGAAAACAAAATATAATTGTATTTTTGGCTTATAATTTACAATCTTTTACATAAGATTTTTTTACGTGATGAACCGTTTTTTCGTCTATTACAAAACTATCGATTTCTATAAAAATACTTCTATCACTAGACAGGTTGCGTCATTAGGTTTTGCCATGAAAATCCCGATCTCTGATAATAGGCGCAGAGACGCTGCAATATGTCAGTTAATGCGTACTCGGCTGCATCATGCGTCTCTTTCTTATTTAGTTTGGCCGCAACCATTTAAGAAATACAATAAATTGGATTTGAACAAAGCTATTGTATTGGGGCATTTCATTACCGTCCGACACACCATGAGCGAAGGGTTGCGTACCGACGTATATACAACGCTAAAAAAAGAACTTTAGACCGTCTTTAATTTTTAACTTTTTTGTTGTTATAGCGGCTATGTTAATAAACACAAAATGTAAAGTGTCTAGTTATTACGGTTTAAACGATACAGCCCCTGTGACAGACGGGACGGACAACAGAGTTTTAGTAATAGGGTCCCGTTGGCACCTTTTTAGTACGGAACCCTAAAGTCTGCCTTCACATTTTAATGGATTATCAACTGTCACTTTAGCTAGTAAATCACAAATGCTTTAGTTTAGAAGAATAGTTACTTTAGAATCGTATGTTATTTTTGAGGCAATCCAGGAGAACGCTGTTCAACCTATTTTAACCGTCAAGCCAAAAGGACGATTCAGTAGGTGGTTACGAATTAGAGCCCTGGTCATTTGCCTTCGGATTCTGAACCCATCTTGTAATATGTGTGTAGATAAAATAATGTATGCAACTCGTGTGATCTTATTATAAAACTCTCTCGTTAGTAATCCCCTTTTTACGTCCCTTGATGCACAATGTTCTATTGTGCTATTGATACTCTGGCTTTACTGTAAGTGTTTGATATACGGTTGTAATAAATAATACTGTCTATGGTGGAAGTCTATAATCTATTGAACTTTGAAAGATTATATTTCTTGCGAAATTGGATTTTTGTTAATGATTGCGTTGTTTTATCTTTTAAGGTTTTCGTTTAGTTCTGCTGGTCTGACTTTATGTGAACGTTAGGATTTTATGTAGGAATGTAATTAATTAGAATAATTAGTCATACAAGCAGTATAGCTTGGCAAAAGAGAGTTGGTTACTGATGGAACTACACAACTACTGGGTGGGCAACCATCGCATTTAGTACTTATCACAACTCAAATTATTCATTAATTTCTGTAATATTCATAATGTTGTTATGTAATTATTTTAATACAATATTTTTTTATATAGTTACTTAAATTAATACAAAACTGATCACAACACTAAAAGAAAGTAAGAAGCCTATCCTGACACCTGTCACTTCAGTACAAATTATAACCTCAAACCCAAGAACCCGTATTTCCATACTAATATAACGATGAAATGTGGTATACAGATGGCTTATGTCCCGGGATAGTACAGCGGCGGGTTAAAGTGCAAAGCTAATAAATCCATTTTTTGATAAAGCAGGTTTGCACTCTAAATTGATGAAATAAAGTGCAAAGATGACAATTCTTAAAAATGGAATTAGTAGGTTTGCACTCAAGCTGACTATATGATACTTTTGATTCAAGAAAATAAAAAGTTCTCGAGGGAATAGCAATAAAAGAACAAGCGACAGAGTTGCGGGCAAAAGTTAGTAAGTTATAAATTGTACTACGATGTCGGGTGTCAGACTATAGTGAACTTTATTGTAAGGTGACAAGATTCACAAGTGGCAGTTAATTGTGTTGATGATAGTAGGAGGTTCCTTGTAAAAATTGGATCATGTTGCCATTTTCACTCCGAAGTGCTCTCATTTTTTTCTAACAATAGGGAACATGCATGAAACGCAGAGTTGAGTTTCAACGATAGTATTTAGAAGGAAATGTAAAAAAGCTAATAAAACCCAATACACTAAATTATGACCAGTTTATTAAGATTTTATATACAATCAAAATTGGTTGAAATTGTAAAAGTTTTTTAAGGTTTAGATTGTTTTTTCGGCATTCTCATTTTATTAGCGTAATATTTTCAGAAGATATTGGCTTAGACATAGTAATTTCTGAAATAAATGCAAATTTCTTCATAAGGTCCGTATACATATTTTGAACATGGAATAATAGCTGTAACGTCATTCCTGTCGTCGACTTTGCGTAGTGTTTTTGCAGGGGGTCTGAACTATGACTTTTTAAAGCTTCATTCCTTAAAAAAATAACATGGCAATTGTTTCGCGTGCATGTACCCTATTTCTTGCCTAGCTACAAATTAGTTCTATCTATTCCTTGTTAGAAGTACCGGTTTGGGGAAAGACTATAAACTCTTCAGAACTAGGACGACTTGTATTTTCTCGTTTTTGTTATAGATTAGGTAGAGGAATTGCGAGTTGTTCTAGTTGCCCCAGCTTACATGTTTGCGGATTTACTTACTTCCTGTGAAATATTTTTACAAATTTTCTATTTAAATAAATGTGCTACGAATACTTTAATAGCAAATATTGAGACGTGTTGTTGTTTTATTTCTTTTAAAGATGCACAGGGCAAATTTTTATCAAGCTAAGATGCCGAGAGAAAAAGAGAATGGATGTAACAGAGAGGAACGGAAACTACATACTACAAAATGAACCTAACGATGATTTCACGTATACTACTAGCGACACCGTGAGATGTAAAGGTACTAATAAATGGCGGGCTTTTCAAATGGCACCTTGAATGTCAAAACCTTTTTTTTTTACATTAAAAAGCGAGTAGTCACTAAGCTGAAGGTAAAGTCAGGACAAAAATAACAAATAAATACAGTGTAAATTCAGCTTTATAACCACTTCTTCATATTTCAAAGTGGATGTCTACAAAGACCAAAATTTATCACTCAAAATTAAAAAAAAAAACATGTTTTAATAACAATGCTTTTATTCCAAAGATTTATTTTGCTTGTTTTCTGTCATATCTCTATTTTTCAATTGTATGCAATGCAAAAATTTAAACAAATCAAAGACATTATTGAGACCTTGTTCAAACGTCTCTTCATAATGTTTAGAACATTGCTTTAAAAACACATAAACAAATCTCTGCGATTTCTTTGCAGCGTAATCTTGGCATTCTGCCTAACCTGAGCTTAGTGCAAATTTTAATTCCGCTACCTTACTTACCGATATAATAACATTGTTACTAGCATGAATTAGGCTGTTTTTTATCAGAATACTCTTTGAATTCTGTAAATATGTACGAAAGATCTCAACCAGGTTTAGATGAAATAATGTGTTTAAACATTGTAGGATTTACTCATTTTCTTATCAACAATCCGCACAAATAGGCACAAGCTTGTGTTTCTGATGAGATATCTTCTATGTCAGCTATGTTGGGATCATGACCAAGCCCTGTTTTAGAAGACGACAAGAGTTCGCATTTCCTTCTATTTGTTCTAATGGTGCCGGGATAAGGAACTTTCTTAAATTTTTACTCAGGACACGATCATCGTCATCACAATTCTTAATCCCTTCTGTGTGCTTTCAATTCTTAAAATGGCAGACTTGAGCCCATAAACAAGTGGAACTTTAATTAATCTACGGGTTGCTAAACTTTGGACACCAACAATGATCAAGCCCTGTTTTTTGAAGACGAGAGTTCGCATTTCCTTCTATTTGTGCTACTGATACCGGAATGAGAAATTGAGGAAGTTTCTTAAATTTTTACTTAGAAAAAAATCGTCGTCTTCACAATTGTTTTTCCCTCCTGTGTGTCCATTAATAGCAGACATGAGCCCCGAAACAAATTGTGAAATTGTCGGAGTACAATAAGAACCACAGTTGTATCTGATGCAGCCGAAGATTTTTCTAGTGGAACTTTATTTAATCTGCGGATTGCTAAACTTTGGACACCACACACATACATACATAACATCACGCCTTCATTCCCAGAGTGGGGTAGGCAGAGCTACAGAAACGCCAACAACTCTAAAGAGACTTGTTGATAATTCTGTAACCACATTTTGCACAATCATGCTAAGATGTTTACTAGTGTATTAGTCACAGGTTGCAAGCCCGTCGCCGAACAGTACCAAGCCCTTATTCCCTTAGTCGCCTCTTACGACATCCACGGGAAGACATGGAGTGGCACCATTCTAACCCGGCCACCACGCCCACCACACGGGGCACCAAGATTGTTATATTTTCCCACACGGGCACACGGACTACGATGGCACATGCCAATAAACTTCATATCTATGAATTCCTTCATTTCAGATAAATGTCCTAAATGAGGACTGCGAGCTGTAAGATAAGTGCATTTTTTCCCGCGCCTACAATCCTGCGAGTTGGCGTTCAGTGCATAAAACAGCTGATCCATTTTTTCAGGAAGGTAGTTGTTGCGAGCCCTTTATACAACGTGTTACAAAATAATCCGTAAAAAATAAATTACGAAAGTAGTGTCAACCCTAGTACTCGTATACTGTATACCTAAGATACTGAACTGGCGTTACTTAATAAGGGTTGACACTACTTTTGTAATTTCATTTTTACGGATTATTTTGTAACACGTTGTATTAGCTTGGTTTTGAACAAATTCGAGCAAACCGAAATGAAAATTATATCAGTAACTAGCGGCCCGCCAGCGGCTTCGCCACGCTGCAAATTTCTGACTTTATCGGTGGATTTTTCAATTATTTTCGCACTATTTAAACCTTCCCTAGACAAACAATTTAAAACCAAAATCATCCAAATCGGCCCAGCCGTTCTCGAGTTTTAGCGAAACAAACGAACAGCAGTTGATTTTTAAATATCGACGCTTGAAAGGTGAAACGGGATAAGCGACATTTTTTGTGATATTGAGTTATATACATCATTAAAATCAGCAGATTTTTCTGCGTCGCTTGAGCTAGGTCTCGTGGCCGTATGACGATTTTTGTGTCGCTTATCCCATCGGTGATTTTTAGAAACACCGATCTATTTTTGTTACTAAGCGACGTCTTTTTTTACAGATTTTTGAATATTGGAGATTAGATAAAATGTTTTTTTAGAAAATGTAACTTAGACTGTTTGGCTTTTTTACAACTATCTTTTTACTTGTCGGTTATATATTATTACCTCATCGTATAACGTATTTTTATTTCCAGTATATCATTTTACCTATATCTACAGAAAAACAAAAGTTGGCTTAGATCAAATAACTTAAACGTCTTTATTCGCACTATTGTCGGTTATCACCTTTTACTAATAATAATATAATAATATAATTTTTAATCATTGCTGTCGCTTATTCTTTTTTTCCTGGATATAAATCTAAACTAGACCATTGAGTAGATCGTTTTAAATAGCAGTGTTTTACCAAACAATAAAACACTTATTAAGCGAAATACCTTATTCGAAGCCTAAATTAATATTTGAGAGTGGCAACACTGTTTGCTGTGACGTGACGGTCGCTGATTGGTCAATATCCCTACTCCATCTTCCCCCTCCACGAGTTTTTCATTTTTCCCACCAGGTGGCGTCGTTACGGCTGGAGGCCTGCCTGGAGCTGGAGCGCGCCTTATCCTCATTGGATCTCAAATTACGCGTTTTATTTTAGTAAATAAAGCAATATATCACCTAGCAAAGTGAAGTAAATGTTTTCTAAAATTTTCATAATAGTGATAGTGATTAAAAAATATCAAGTATATGGCAATTAAAACGTAAAGTTCATAGCATATAAAAAGGAATCTACCACCTGGCAGACATAAAAGTATAGGCTTCGAATAAGGTATTTCGCTTAATAAGTGTTTTATTGTTTGGTAAAACACTGCTATTAAGCTTCAGTACCGTTATTCGAAGCCTAATTTAATATTTGAGATCTGTTTGTTATCGCCTGGTGGTCAGACGCCAATGTGATCTAGTTTAGGCACAATATGTATACTAATATTATCATGGTAATTATTATCAAAACAACACAGGGATAGTAAGCTTCTAGTTACGAATAGAAGTCAACAGGCCGGATAATTTGATGAAGTGTGATTCAATAAAATACCAATAGACACTATGAATGTTTATTGAAGGTAGTTTATTTACATACCTAATTTACCATGCGTAAGTAACAGTTTCATAATTAACTTGTTCAGTCTTAAGAATTTAGAATTTTTAGTTTATTTAGAATTCGAATTTTAACATTTCAATTAAAAAAATTTCACAATACTCTGTAATAACTGTACCTAAGTAGTAATTATAAGGTATAGTTAGGTAATCAAATACAGCAGTTTTACATTATAGTAGCTTAATATGTTGTACTTGTAATCATTGTAAATAAAGACAAACTTATTTAATCTCCTATCATAACCGACAAGTACATAAACACCTAGATCTTAATCAAATGTAGAAATACATTTCCAATTCTTAACTATCTACTGGAGCAAAGGTTTTGGTTACAGTAGAGGCCGGTGCTAATTGTTTAATTTCCCTACAATAGTAGTTTAAAAAAGTGTTCTGAGAGCGCCAGTTGCCACGAGCTAGGATTTCATCTAAAGGGAGGTCCTGTATCCAATTTTTAGATGCTACTGCTGGGCGCACGCTACCCGGGCTCGCTCGGATGCCTGCGTCCAGCAGCGCTCTCCTCACCCAGTTCGCGACAACTGTTCGCGATGCCGCCTTAGGAGGGCCACATGCTGTTAAAAATAAATGATCAGATTTACATATGGTTCTGCTACGTCGTTCGGCCGACAGTGAGATAACTTTTTTAATCCAAAATATGGGATCTAAATTTTTAGAGTCTTTATTCTGAAATAAACGCCATCCCGACTGCCTATATGTCGGGGAGTCCGTCTTAGATCCAAAGATAGGCCAAAATGTAATTGAATTTTCCGTCATTACACAATCATTGCGATTAATAGATAACAATGTAAGGTCGTGTACTCTGCGGCCTGAACATAACAAAAGTAAAATAGAGGCTCGCTTTGAGCATTCATAAAGGCTATTTTCATTGACAGTACCGTTTTTTAACCAGTCTATTAAAATATCAGTATCCCATATAGGAACTTTGTTTACTTTCAGAGATTTATTGGAAATAGCCTTTAATGCATGCTTCACAAGGGCGTGATTAACTAGGTTAAAGTGCATATCAGGGTCAGTAAGGGTAACAACCACAGACTTATGGACTAAAATAGTAGAATAAGCCAGACCAACTTTTTGATGTAAATCTATTAGAAATCTAGCCAGATCGGCTGCAGAGGGCTTGAAAGTATCGACTTCATGATCTCGTGTCCATGAGCACCACCTTTCCCAGGCTGGCTTGTACGTCTTTAAGGAAGATTGTCGCCAGCCAGAGAGTAACAAGTTCTTTTGTTCCTGTGACCAACTTTTTACGCTCTCCGTCAACCCCCACATATCCATACTTCCAAGGTCATGTCCTGGATCTTTGGTGGTGGTTGGCCCGTGACCGTGTCGATTAGAACTTGATCCAGTGCCAGTATTGTGAACGGTGGAGCGAGGGCTCGATTTTTGAGGTCGGGCCTCCAAAAAACTTTCAGCCACCGCGGGGCAACGATCAAGTACATCCCTGTTGCTGTATTGAGGTGAGACAGAACACGAGGCATCAGGAATGGAGGTGGAAATACCCAGGCCAGCTGAAACTGCCATGTTTGACTGAATGCATCGTGAAATTGAGCTTGGCGATCGGTCGCGTCTAGTGATACATAATTGGGGACTACATGTGCCGTTTTTGACGCAAATAGGTCCATTATTGGGGTTCCCCACTTCAAGAATATTTTGTTTGTTATTGTGGGGAGGAGATGCCACTCGGGATTGGCAGATAGGCGAGAAAGCCGATCTGCCTCGCAATTGAACCTCCCAGGGAGATAGTGAATTTCGAAATGAATATTGTAATGGTCTACAAGATGACAAATTTTGTAACATATGTTCATGAGGGTAGGAGACCGGGTCCCTCCCTCGTTCCTTAAGTAGGCAACCACAGTTTTGTTGTCGCTCTGTATCATAAGAGTTGAGTTTGCTAGGTAATGACAGAGACCTTTTAAGGCGTATAAAATTGCTAGCATTTCCCTCTGATTTGAATGGAGAGTTGATTTGCTGTAAGACCATTGCCCCCATAACTTTACATTGTCTGTTTGGGCACCCCAAGCTAGCAACGATGCATCGGTCACGAGATAATGACGAATTGGTGGATAGTGAATCAACGAGTCGCTGTTCACATTGTTCATCCACCAAGACAGTTCGAGCAAGGCGTTCTGTGGTATAGGGAATCTGCGGTGGACAGGCAGATTTAGAAGGCGTTGACAAAAGAATAATAGGGCTCGGTGATTTAATCGTCCTCGCAAAACTGGAAAACTTGCAAAGTTTATTGAGCCCACTACGCTTTGCGTTTCTTTTAGGCTCGCTGACCTGCGATTCAACAAGACCCCTATTTTCTGCCTCAGTGCCGCGCACTTCTTGGCTGGTAGGAATTTTCTGTTGGTGTGAGGGTTCCAACATATACCTAAGTACTCTATGACCCTCAGAGGGGATAGATTGGACTTGGCATGATTGACTTGCCAACCTAACTGTTTTAGTATTTGCACAGTCTGGAGGGCCTGTTTGGTAAGGGTCTGTGGGTTTTGGTGTGCTAAAAGGAAATCGTCCAAGTAGACAATGATTCTGATCCCTTTTTCCCTTAAAATTTGAGCAACCCAATTTGTTAGAGACGCAAACATTTTTGGGGCACAGGCTAGACCAAAAGGAAGACAGGTCATCTGCAGCAAATGACCGTTGAAGATTAACCTGAGAAATCTTTTGTGGTTTTCCGCAACTGGCAGATGAAAATAGGCATCCGATAAATCTATTTTTATCAACCAATCTGCAGGTTGAAGAAAGGCAGGGATTCGATGCATGTTTATTAATTTGAATTTCAGGACTGGTAGGTACAAATTTAAACTTTTCAGGTTGAAGATTGGCCGGGACGAACCGTCGCTTTTGGGGGTTAAGAACATTGGGGAAACAAAACTGGGGCCCTGGCTCGCGGGTTCTAACACTCCCATTTTTAATAGTTTTTGAATTGCTGCCTGCATTTCTTTCGAGTATGGGGTTTGAAACTTTAGATTGGGCAAGAATAGCGGGGGCCTTCTGTAAAATGGGATTCGAAAACCTTGAATCAACTTTATTAAGGGTGAAGGGGCATTGAGCACATGCCATTCGTCTACGAAGTTCCTTAGCTGCCCCGCTCGAAAAGTGTTCGAGTCAGAACTTTCTCTTTTGGTTATAGTCCCTGCGCGGAACGTTTTGCCTTGACCTACCCTGGCTACGGGTACCCGGTTGCTGATAGCCATAAGAACCCTGAGGTTTTGGTATTGTGTTCCGTTGGCGAAAGGACCTTTCGTGCGAACTTGTAACCGGTCTGGTGGGGCGAAACGACTTGCGCCAGCCCATTGTAAACTCGTAATTGCCTTGCGCAGGCAAAGGTCTGGATAGATCGGGGTAAGCACTCTGCGCGGGTGCTTTAGGACCATAATTTGTTTGGCTTGTGCCTGCTTGCGCAGCAGGTTTATTTTGAGTTACCGGTCGAACCGGCCAAAAAGTTTTTGACACTCCCCCGTGTTTTTCTATGGCTAAAGAAAAAGGTTCTTTTTGAAAGAGAAACTTAGAGCTTGGCGGAATTTTTCTTAAGGATTCTTTAAAGTACTTATTTTTTACTGAGCGGAGAATGTTATCTCGTCGCTGTTGAATAAGGTCGGCACGGTAACCACACGCTAATTGCAACGCGTCATTAGAAATTTTTCTAAAGCTACCCTCAATAAAAAGTTCCTTAATTTTATCTTGTAATGACTGCGGGGTCAAATCTGTGGTGGTTTGGGACCATGTTACCAATGCTCCAAAGGAGGACTCAGCGGCCTCGCCTTGTTTAATGAGTGCTTGTGTTAGCGCCGCAAAGCCGCGTTCGGTAACACTCAAGTTTGAAAATTTATCGAAGGGTTTTAATTCATCATTTGTTTCAAGGTCTGTAAAGGCCGGTTGAGAACAGTACAATTTTTGTACCTCGGAATATCTAACATTTGACCAGTCTTCTGAATCAAAGTGCTGAACAACAGTTAAGAGGTTGACGTGAGCGGGTAGGGATTTTGGAAAAGATGGCTCTTTCAAAACGGTGTTTAATGAAAACTTTATACTCGTATCTAAAAAGTTATCACTAGAAGCCGGGGCTTCCGGTTCGAGTGTCTCATATAACTCGCCGCTCACGTTACCCTCTATTTCGCATTCACAGTCATCAGAACGGGCTATGGGGCCCCTGGATTGTAATTGCCACATATTACCGATATAATTTTGAATTTCGCTAACCTGATTAGTTAATTGTTGTATAGCATCGCTATCGCTACGCCGTTGCCGCTTTCGTTTGGGGGCAGACCGTGATTTCTTCGCTTTCCTTTTCGAAGCTAAAGGATATGGCGGCGGCGGTGGTGGAGGCCCCGGCGGGGGCAGCGGCGGAGCCCCTAGCGGATGCGGCGGCTGCGACGGGCTTGGTGTAATTTCCTCTTCCGAATCGGATGACGAACTGGAGCTTGAACTTGAGTCCGTCATGCTATTATAATTTACAGAAGTAATCTGTGAAATAAAATAGAATTAATAAAAGCAATTTTTCTGTCGAACGGTAAAACCGTTAATTTTAAAATTAAATCAGCATAACTTACAAATTCCTTGAATTTGTCAACCGTACGTCTCGACAAACAAGACGCTAATGAGGATAAGGCGCGCTCCGGCTCCAGGCAGGCCTCCAGCCGTAACGACGCCACCTGGTGGGAAAAATGAAAAACTCGTGGAGGGGGAAGATGGAGTAGGGATATTGACCAATCAGCGACCGTCACGTCACAGCAAACAGTGTTGCCACTCTCAAATATTAAATTAGGCTTCGAATAACGGTACTGAAGCTTAATAACACGTAATTTTCAGACGTGCTGGTTTGTAGATATTTTTTTCTATTATTGTTTTTTAAAACAGAACGTATTTGTATTAATAGAATGTATTTGTGAAGTCCGTTATTACCCATCTAAAATATATAAGCGTCGCATACGCACTGTCCGCGGAAGCTTCTGCATCACTCAAACGCCATCTATCTAAATTCAGTACGCTTCGAGACACTGTCTAAGCAACACGCGTGACACTTTGTCCGTGTAGGTACTCAAATCGATCGAGCTGTACTACAACATCGTAAGTAATTTTACACATAAATGATAATGATATAATATTTTTTGTAGTACATGTTACTTAGGTCTGTGTTACATTTATATATAGGGGAGGAGAGAGGAGTGTATACACACTACAGTTTTTTGATCTCATTATGATTGTGATTAGGTCTGGAATGACCATTTTTTTATAAATATAATTTACATTGTTTTAAACTAACACAATTTACACTCATACTAAAAACTCTAAAGTTACTCTGAGTATTAGAGTCTTTAGTACAGACAAGTTTGTCGACAAATTGTTTGACTGTAACTTTTTTTTATCTCTAATGATTGTGTAGTTACCTTGTTTGTTTATTTTTATCTCAAATAGGTGAAGTACCTATATTTGTTTGCTCATCTGGATGTTTTCAGTTCCTTTTTATTAAAGACCCATTAACATTCGTAACAGTTGTTTTATTTACTTTTTTCATCAATAACTTGAATTTTGGTATTGATTGATTTAGAAGAGAATTAATTAGGTATGACTGGTAAATTTTAGCTTAGATAGAATATATTGAAGTTTAAAATTGTCGCTCATAGTAGTTAGATTATTTGTCTTGATTTAATTTCTGGCTAATAATGACATTAGTATAATCTAACCTTGCCATTAAATTTGAAATGTTTTGTGTTGGATAGTTTTTACTAATTATTTTTCAATTCCTTTTTCCGGTTAGACTCTTTTACTTGAATAATTTTTCATCACACATTTTGGCTAGCTAGTTTTACCTCCTGCAGTTTTTGAGATCAATTTGCGTAAGCTACACTAAATCCTAAAATAATACATTTTTGGGTAATGTTTTGAACCCAATGTATAAAAAACACCGCCATGATCACGTTCAAAGTTAAATTTTTAAAATCGGCTAACTAAATAAATTATAATAAGTAGGGTATTATTGGGGATTCTGGATCATTTGTCCTCGCTGCGCTCGGATGATCCAGAATCCCCAATAATGATCCAGGATCCCCAATAGTTTCCATCGATCAGTGATTCAGAATTCCATAAACTCAACAGGTAGTGACCTAACGAATGACCTGTCAATCCTTCAATGGTAAATTTGCATATCCTCGCCTCGTTCATTCGACTGATACTGTCGAAATGTAGATACAAAAATGTCTATATCAAAATATTTTGTAAAGAGAAGCAAAACCGGAGTGCCGTATAATTCAATTTTATATTACTTATATTTTTGTTTACGGCACTCCGGTTTATTTTTCATAAATTTATTTCTTTGTTTAGTCAATTTTGTTTATTCATCTTTGTTCCTGTTAACACTTTCCACACAACCATTGCTGTACTAATGTTATAGGATAGTCCCGCTAACAGTTTTCTGGAGTGGCCAATTCCATACTAATTGTTTAAGGACAAGGTGGTCTTTCGATACTAGAACGCTGATCTATATATGCGAGCGATCGTAAAAACTTTGATAGCACGATTTAAAATAAATTCTCCATGTTTGCTCTCTTTCAGCCATTTTCATGATATACTCGTATGTAGCCCCATTATCCTTCTTAACCTTACTTTTGGTTTGATTAAATTTTATTAAAATTGACATTAGTAATTGACGTTGTCGTAATTCAATAAGTAAATACTATTTGATTTGAGAACTCAGGGTTAATTACCTTTATAAGATAATAAATAAAAAGAATTTATAAAACATGTTTATTTAAACACCATTTTCTTAAACAAGTTACATTTCTTAGCGCGCATACAGTTGGATGATATATACAGTTAAACACATCACTTGACAATCTATATTCTTCGTACAAACTTAACAATTTAGGACAGTTCATATCTTCCAGGTTAATAACATCATTATGATCTAAAATAGTTTTAAGCCAGGTAACTTTTTCCAGACCCTTACATAAAATCGTCTTATCAATCAGAAACTCTTGGATATACATTAAATATTTTTCGTAAGGTATAAATCCATCATTCCAATTAATTTTTCTGTTTCTCTGTATCCACGATACTTGTTTACGTTCGGTTGGAGAGAGATTGTGCAGTGGGCAAGGTGGTAGAATAAGTAGGTGTAGTAATTGTTCATTAACAGCTATTGCAACTTCTTTGACAATGAATGAATTGTTGTCCGTTTTAAACCCCTGCACATCAACTATTGCTGTCGACATCATGTCAACTTTCTAACAATATTACTCAAAGGTCTGTACTCCACCAAACGATCGTTAATAATCAAACAGTAAGCACTAGTGTTATCCGGCAAATCCTTTTCTGTTTCGATTTCTAAACGAACGTCAACAGGTCCAGTTTTTAAATGCTCATTTTGCCTCGAACAATCAATCACATATAATGGAGCTTTTTCCTTAAATTGTATAAGATCAAGCAGCGGATCTATAGGAAGGTTATAATACGACTGACGAAATCTCGCATACATATCGTATAATATACTGTATTTGTACTCATCAAATTTCAAGTTAAGACTATCGTATGGATAATAGTATGAATTTAAAAATAAAGTCACATTTTTAAGATTACAATGATCAAATACAGCGCTATCGTTTAATTTGTTATTTTTTCTATTAGTTTGCAATCCAAAAATTACATACCGAGGCTTTTCTAGTTGCGAAGTGGTTTTTATAGACCATGTATGTTTGGTTGTTTTTGGTAATAATGGATATTCATATAAATCCCAATTTCTAAACGCTATTTGCATAGGTTTATCTTTTTCTAAATGTTTAAGCAATGCAAGCCTTTGATGATCTGAAACTTTAACATGCGGCATGCGCCATTGAACTTTATTTACCTTAACTTCCACTGAATCATCTTTTTCGGTTACAACACCATTAAGATTTGTACTACTTCTATTTAGTATTAGTTCATGTTTACTATTAATAACTATTTTCTTGTAATCCTCCGCAAAACCTAATAGTTTATTAAGTGGTAAAAGAATACTAAATCTTCCACTGTGATCATCAAATCCGTCCACGTTCCAACCCCACATTGCAGCAGCTTTACTTTCTCCACCATTCATTGAGACTAAAGATTTCATTGTAGTAGTGATTCCAACATTTCTAATTCGATCTATTTCAATCCCATTCATTTCATATCTAATATCTTGAAAAAGAAATGATATAGCGTTATTTGTCAACTTAACATTTTTCACTTTTTTTACACCACTCACGTCTTTAGCTGTTATAGAAAAATATCCTTCTATGTATAACGCGCTAGCTGAAGGTAATACGTATATATCTTGCTGATGGATAGGTATTCGTATTTCATCATTTTCATTAAAACTGTTATTGTATGGGTTATAAGTATGGATTTCATAACTTTCAATTGAATTGTCGAATTGCGGATCGTCGGTTATATGGAGGATGCTCATATTTTTAATCCAAGAGCGCGAAGAAACTCTTTATTACTTTTTGTTATTGCTACAACCTTTTTGCGTCTAGTTCGTCTGACGTTGCGCTTGACAGTGGAGTTAGAACGACTTTGTCTTTGTATTTTGTTACAGATATCATCGTTAAAAATTATCATTTTGACTTTCGCAAGTGAAGACTTATATTAATATTTTCGTTATTAAAATTAATTAGATTTCCCTGTATATCTAATATTTTCACCGTAATTGACGAAATATGTTTCTTCTTTAGAGGAAAATATATTATATTTTTAGGTACTTCAATTACTTGATATCCGGGAGGCCTGTTAAGCACGAATTCATGAATTATATGTGTAGGCAAACCGTTCGTATAGGAACCTTGGACAAGATCACATTCGATCCGTATCACAGACGCAGCAATAATGCATACAGGGTTGACTGATTCATGCCATTTATTTGGATCCAACATCTCTGAGAACCCTAATAATGCACCTACACTATTTTTTACCTTAAAATTAATCGGTTCGCTGCAAAAAATTGAACATTTAGAAGTATTGTTGTTAGGAACGATTTTAAACTGACAATTGTTCATATTACTTTTTAAATATTCATATAAATCAGACAGGTCATATGCGCCGCAAGGAATTTTAATATCCTTCTGTTTACCGTAAGCGAATACATTGTTGCTGTCAGTAATATTAGGTATTGAATTAAATGTTGAAAAATACAGTAAGCCGCACTCGTAATCGTCTTCTAATATTAAATGAGTATTTAATTCTGATCGAAGAATGGATTCATTTCCAGTGATTGTGAATGTAATAGACATTGTTATTGACTAAAATGTTTTTTGAAAGTGTAAGCTATTTATGAAGATCCCAAAATGAGTTTAAAAAGTCTATACACAAGTGGCCGCAAACGAAAGGATGAGTTTTTTGCTTGTTAACGTAATTATAAAAAATATTTAAGCCAACATATTTTAAAAATTCTTCAGGTGGTTTTAAATTACCATAACTGTCGAAATATTCGATATAATTATTTAATTTTGCATAGGCTACCCAATGAGTGCCAGAATTCCGGGAACTATCAAGATTAATAATTCCGCATTCTTTTTTTAATGGACGTTTTGGCAACTGATCTCGCATGAAAACTCCTCGAAAATTGGGAATTTCTTTGCAATATTCGAGAATGTCGATGTTAGTTAACGCTCGTTTAGGTAGCCTCTGCATTAGTTTTTTTTATTTTTAAAATAAATTCCTAATCCATTCTTGTGCTCTTTGAGATGCAACCCTCTTCCTAAATTTAATTCTTCCATTTTTTGATTGTGCCTCTTGAGTTCTTGAAAACGTTGTTTAGCAGACTTAATAGCTTCTACCGCTCTAGCAATACCAGCTGCGCCACCTGCTAAACCACCTGCAGCAGACAATCCGGCAAAAATGGGTATTAGGGGCAAAACTCCTCCAACTTTTGGCACAGGTATCACCCGGGGAATGTTTACTGAAGTATCTGAATCCCTCGTCAATTCTCGTGCAACAGCAACTGCTAACTCAATAGCCGCTTTTTTACATGTAGGTTTTAACTTTTTAATATGTTTTTTTGTAAGAGAAACAATATTTTTGAAAGTGTTTTTAAAACCAGCGCCAGACTTGGCTTTCTGTGAGGGAGTGAACACAATTTTTTTCTTGTTTTTTCCATTCGATTTAGGTTTTGACCCTACCATTTTTGTTGAATTGTAAATAAATTATTAATAAATTAGTTATTTTTTGTTTCGATGAAATACTCTGTCCAGTTTCAAGTGCGCAATTAAAATGCGCTTAAACTATGATGTTTGCTGCTTATAAGATTTCTGTTTTATCAATCCAACTATTTTCTTGCGAAGGTAGACCTAACCATTTTACATATAATTTTCGACCATTTTTCTTCAATACTTTTTCTACAAGATAAATGTTCTTATATTTAGGTTTTTGCAATTCGTGAGCATAAAATGATCCTAAGATGGGTCGATGTCTAGCATCTTCTATGATAAACGTTATTGGGTTTGTGTTTTGTACTTTCGTAATAGTAAATATTTCAGTTGACCAATTGGGAGTATATCCTTTTTCAAATGTTCCTTTATATTTGCTTATACGAACGGAATCTCCGACTGCAAATTTATTTTTTTCCTTTGTTGAACTCCTCTTTAATAAAAGCTTTTTATATTTCTGTAATACAGCATCCTTATTATTTTCACTGACTTCAATTGGTTTAAGAGCTATTGTTCTATGTATCGTATTATTATATTCATTAATTGCTTCCGAAAGTGTGTTTCCTATCCATTTATAGTTTCCTTTTAAACTAAATTGCTTGTACAATTTATTCTTAAAAGTCCTTATGAATCTTTCCACTATAGATGCTTTTTTAGTAGAGTATGTAGAGTAATGGTTTATTTTATGTAACTCAAGTAATGATTTTATTTTTTTATTATAGAATTCAGTTCCTAAATCAGTTTGCAAGTTTTTGGGTATTCGATTTTTTTGGAACAAATCACAAAAAGCTTGAGTTATATATTCCTTACTCTTTTTTTTAATGGATATACCCATGCATACTTAGAAAAAGTATCAATAATGGCTAAAATATATTTAAACTGTAAATTATTGTTTGAAACAGATTGCATATCAATAAGATCAGCTTGCCATAAATCATCTATATCTTTCATCACTACATGTCTTCGAGGAAAGTTTTTCCGCGCTTGTTTATGTATTTCGTTTACTACGATTGCTTTACTCATTTCTTGTATTTGTTCTTAAATGAAACTGTTTCAATACTTTGTTGCAGGCTATTTACTTCTGTCTCTAGCTGAGCTAATGTTTGATTAATTAATTTTATTTTATTAAACAATTTATCTGCAGTATTGTCAACATACTGTTTTGTGGCGCAGTCCTCTGGATCGATAGGCTTTCCAATATGTTTAATTATCTTATTTTTTGCATCAAAACTATCGGTAACATTTATGAAAGCCAAGGGAGGTTCATTAAAATTATTCATTTTATGCTTTTTTAACACATGGTGTCCAAACTTATCTACATTCATGTTCAACCAACACAATGAGACTGAATCAACAGTTGGTTCTGAAGTCTTTTTATTCCTTAATGATGTCTGCTTCTTTTAGTTCTTCTATAATCGAAATTATTTCGTTATCATGGTTAGTGTTGCCAGCATCTTTAGAAGCAATTAAAATTTTTAAACGTTCAATCAACTCATTAGGATCATCCCAATATACAAAATCCGTATTTGAATTATATTTTTTTAAGGAAGGCAGATTACCACCTTGCTTTGCCGTGCTGGATTCTTGAAATAGGGGTTTAATAATTTGACAGTATTTCATTCCTGAATTACCTTGTATCTGACCTTGAGGACTAAAACCTCTCTTATGGACATTAGTGTGCACCAAAATATCTTTATAGGTTATTTTATCCTTTTCATTTATTTTGTCGCAATTCGGTTTACTTTGAAATAAAAGCTCTTTTAAACCTGGCGTTAGTTCATAACTTTTATCATTTACATTAATCGTAGATATTTTATTAGGAGAATTCTCCCCATAAGATTTAAGCGTTGCAGGTGAATTTCCTATCATAAGTGTTTCACCGTCATGTCTTACTCCAAAGGCAACATTAAAAGGTTTATTTGGGACTTGCAAATAAGAATCGACATCCTCAAAGCTTTTTACTTTTGCCACATTATTTTCCATTTTCGTAGGAGTTTTTATTTCAAGTATGTTGGGAATATTTATTTTATCCTTTTTGATACAATCCGCGTTTACATCATTTGATAATATATTTTTGTTATTATGCTTATTTTCATTATAAGATGTTATTTGCTTAGGAGAATTATGAAGAAACATCATGGTTTCTAGCGGATCGGTTAATGGTTTCAAAATCTTCTTATTTTTTAATTCTAAATCATCCTCCTCTTGCTGCATCTTCTTTAACTTATTTTTAATATTCTTTACAGATTTAATTAATTGTGTTTTTATGTCTGTCTCCATGGCAAATCAATAACGCGGTCTAAAAAGACCCCCGATGTTTCTTAATGTTATAAGTAAAGTGATTTTATTTTAGCCATCATTTATATTTATTCAAATTTTACAAAAACATCGAATGACTTTCTATATCGACCATTATTTAATTTACAATCTTTGTTAATTATAAGACACGCATGTGAATCTTTCCATATATTTGCGGCAAGCGATTTGAATTTTTCCCAACTAATGTCAGAATTTACGTGCTCACGATAAATATGTTTTAAATTGATATCGTCTTGTTTAAAAATTATCAAAAAATTAACATTGTCTCGTATTAATTGCTTTGGCACTTTAGAGTAAGTCTGCGTTAAATAAAAACAGTCTATTCCTTTATGTCTGCCCATACAAAAGTAATTACGAATATTAGTCTGGTTTTCGCAAGCTACGTCATCAAAGATAAATATTGAATTGGGCATCGCCTCATGAGGAGAGATTACCTCTTTTTCATCGTGGATCATAAACAGTTTAATTTCGGGTATTCTTTTAAGAACTTCCTCTAAAAATCTATATTTAGGTTGAAAAGTTGTTTTAGAGTAAATGTAGACATTTCGAAATTTTAACCCATTTTCATGAAGCAATAAAGTTAAAATTATATTTGTTTTTCCACAATTTGATGGTCCACATATAATACATCGTATAGGGTTGGGAAGAAGCATACTATGTCTGTTATTATAATTAGTGCAATGTGATCCATCACTTATTTTGCTGATTTCTATTGACACAGGCTGTTTAATAAATTTCATTTCGCCTTCTGTTCAGTAATTTAATATAATATCAAATAAATACTTGTAATAATATAATCATCCTAAATCAATGAATTATCTTTGTAAGTCTTTATCATTTCTCTAATTACACATTCCTGTCTTATATTAGGCGAAGAATATTATACACCGAGATCTAAATTGCTGCTACTCGAGCGTCAGTCGCAGTCGACATTTGTCTCGCTTCTAACGTGGGTCCAGCGTATTTAAAATATATAGGTAATTAAATCTATTTTTTATTGCTTCATCCAGTTATGTTGGATTTATTGCCATTTTTATTAAATAAAAACTTATGACACTTTTATATTTCAGATAATTATGGAAGACAGCACGCAGAATGATCGACTTGATTTTGGCAGCATATATGATGTCAGCCCCGTTTTCCACGATGTGCCGGAGGATCATCCTTTTTATTATGCTCAAGACGTTGACGGTTACATGGAAAAAGTGGAAAAAAAGCGGCAAGAGCTTTTAGCCCGTAGAGAAAACATGTGTAACGCAACCGTAACGCGAGAGCCTGACGCTCCGCGGGACAAAAGGGAGTTGAAAGCTGTAACCACCCCCCTTCTTCTGCCTACTAATTATAATTATATAATTTTTTATAATACTAATCTTAATATATTTAATTTAAATATTTAAACTCCTAATGAATAGAATATTCCAATTTGATATATTTATTTGGCCTTTTGATCGTCTAGTGTCAGAATCCTACATTGCACCGCAGCACCCATGTCTTTCATATGGAGCATAGTCAGATTTGGAATTCTTCTAATTCTACAAGCCCTAATGATTCTCCTATATTTATAAAATATAATTATGACTACCGTTCCTTTATTAACCTCACTCCTAATTAACCTACACTGACCCTTTACTACTAGCTGTTACCCGAATACCTAACATGTAATATTATTCCCTACCTGTGTTTAAGAGAAACAATATAAATATATTTGCCCTACCTAAACCCCTACCTTGAAATGAGGCCGGTTACAGCGAGAACCTATTTGATCTTAGGTTTATTACTACTATGGTATGGTATGGTATGGTATGGTACTATGGTATTTAATAGTTATTTGAACTGAAATCTAAAATCAAATTAGTCCTTTCTTTGGATGGGGTCTGGCCTCACTAAAACGACCTATGACAGTGTTATGTGTATATTTTTACACTTTAGATTCCCTTGGGAATAGCGTGATGTTTCAACCCCTAAACACTAGCTGATGCCCTTACTTAGACAGTGACGGCTGAGTACGTGACTCGGTAGTTTTCCTAGTTATATTTAAATAACAATTTCTAATTTATTACAGTAAAGTTTTCCAGTCATTTAACTATTGAATTAATACAAGTAGGTACCTCAATATAAACGGGGAGACCCCTGTCAACGTTACGTGTATATTTTTACACTTTAGATTCCCTTGGGAATGGCGTGATGTTTCAACCGTAAAACACTAGCCGATGCCCTTAGACAGTGACGGCCGAGTACGTAACTCAGTATTATGACGGAGAAAACAACAGCCGTAGAAGAAGAAGACAGTCCAACCCATAAATATTACCTGAATTTTACTAAATGCAGAAAGTCTACAACTGGAAATAATTACTTCCTGTCAAACTTATATGAACACAAATGGTCAAATAAAACATGATAATCTGAGAACTTCTCAGAATAAAATCCTATGAAAATATAGTTAAATTCCCCAAAGTCTATATTTATGACGATTATTAGATTAAATTGAACTTCTATTTATATGCAATGGCAGTACAAGACCAAACGTTAACGAGTTTAAAGGCTAACTTTTAGCGCATCCTAATGATACTATTCCTAAATAAAATCCTACTGATTAAATACCTAAATCCCTAATACCCTAGACAATTGATTCTACCCTAACTCTACTTATAAGGCCTATTCTACAAAGAACTACATCCTAGAGGCTTACCTTATCCTCGTAATTAGCTAGTTCCCTAGGTAAACTGTAAAGTTCAGCCGGGTCTGCTGAGAAAGCAACCTAACACCCGTGTGATTGCCACCCCCCTCACACAGACCGAAGTCCAAGACGGTGAGAGTATGACGCCCTATTGTGTGGTTTAGTGTATATAAATATATAGAGTTTTAAGGAACCAATCCTCAAACTTCCCAGAGCTTTCACGGGTGCAATTGCATGCCCAACCTGTGGACCCCGATCCCACTCCAGGCTGGCGAATGAGAATGGTGGGCTCTTATACAGATGTCTGTGTTGGTAAAAAGATCATCTGGGCTTGCCCGAGGCTCTTTTAGAATTTAATAGTTCCGAACCAGACCCGTTTGTCACCGTTATAAGTTAGATATAGTTCGTCAGACACACTGTTTGTCTAGTCATAGTTCTAGCGCGAATAATGCTAATCTAGCTTAATACAAATAGCAAAACAACCTCCCCACAAGAAATTGTCACATTAATCCCACACTAATTTATTAATTTTGCAACGCGCTAGACACTAATGACAACCAAGAATTAGTCCACCCGCAACTCCAAAGTTAGGCTCCCTCCTAATAAACTTCCTAATTTTTTTAACAATTAAATAAAACGAATAAACAAAATCTTCGCGACTATAACTCAAATGCAACGCAAAACTACCTATTTCCTCATATAATAAACCGAGGATATACGATACGATCCCTATTAATTTCGAAACTAAGAAACCGTATTTTAAAACAACTTGAACAATTAACTTTAACCATAAATGCTTTGAACTAGCCGTATTTTATTGTAGGTATTCCAACTAAACTAAAATAAAATCGACACAAATCGTTAAAACTGCAACTAAATGTATGAAACTAAACCTTTGAATAATATAATAATGAAGTTAATTATGTATCAAACATAACTCGAAAAGAACCCTATTTTAATAACCCGCACGCACAAAACCGTAAGAAAACATTATTATTTACAATATAAAATTTCACTATAAGCAAAATGAACGAGTTAAAAGTTAAACCATGTACGTAACGCACTTCTATTACCCGTTAAATACCGTGTCTACGCAGCCTTATACAGGATTATAAGCAATTAATCGATGCAACACGATATTAAAAACAAACATGACTTTAGCACAACATAAAAAAATAAGCACGTAACCGGACCGTAAATTTCTAGATAAATAACTATAAACTACGCGACGCCGACCCTAACACGACAGAACCCTTCTCCGACGTAAGCTTTAGGAAAATAGACCCCGAATCTCACTGGTATGAACACTATAAACAACGTTAAAGTTAAACCGTAAACGTAACTTGTTTCTATTATCCGTTAATTACCGCGGCTATGACATAAGCACTATAACGACCGACGTTATAAATTAAACCGTAAACGTAACGCACTTCTATTTCCGTTAAATACCGTGACTATGTATCCCTACACAAGATAATTGTAAACTATGATCAAATGAATCTACGTAACACGATAATAAAAACAAACGCGAATTTAACACAACGTAAATAATAAGCACGTAAACGAACAGCAAAATACCTAAGTAAGTATCGATTTAAGCGAACGTGAGGAAGCCCTTCTCTGACGACAGTTGCTGATCTTCTGGACCCCGATTTGCGACTGACATCCCCTTTTATAACCTTCGTAATTGTGGAAAAATCCAGAAATTCCACAAGATTACCTTTTTTCATCCGTACCTGTTATTGCGCAACAATAATAGAAATTGCCTTATATAGGCAAGCATACGATATCAAAGTTAAGTCTCCAAAAAGCACGAATTTGCATTCGAAAGTGAACTATATATCTTTAATCGTAAAGCTCAAAAACAAAAAGTAGCGCGCCCTGTTGCGAAGTAGCTGAACTTCTAACTAACGTTGTAACGACAAGTAACGCCACTCGCCGCCAAATAACAGTGCGCCACTAACATATGGAAATGGTATTGTTAATAGCGGTGAATATTTTAGAACCACGCGAATATTCTAGATCCCGGAAATGGATTGTTGACAGAAGAACTTCCGCCCACTTTCTTTTGTCCGCTTTATTAGTAATAACGTTGTTTTTGTTCTGCAAATTCCTCTGGTCGGTACCTTAGGTCGAGCCTCTCTTATTTATACTATTTTTTATGCAGTTTTTATCTTCTAAAGTGTGTTTTTCGAGATTTCGAACTATACCTACTGAACGCAGAACATGAGTTTTCTTTCTCGAAATCACACCTAACTAACATTAAATGGTTTTAACATAATACCTAGATTATCCAGGAGCCCTAATTGTGTCCCCGAAGGCCTATCATCTCCAGTGCAATCTATCGGTGCGTAGCGTACTAATGTGAACTACTCGACATGTTGATATGTGTCGCTTTTCACTTACTAATGATTACTAATATAAACGCCATCTAACGCTATCTGTGTCAACTATTAGCCTATGTTCAATACGTAGCTTACTTAAATCCTTCCCTCGCAACAATGTATTGTAATTAGTTCTAGATATAACCGCTAGATTGCGCTGCAACCAAATCTCTATGATGTTACCCTTTGTGTATAAGATACAGATGCTCCCCCATTACGATAGCCTTTAGAATGCTACTTTATTACTTATTACAAATAGAGTTTGTATACTAAACAACAGTGTTGCCTCACTGTGGTTAGTTACAAAGCATTAAATACCAAATCGGGTATTAATAAAAAGGATCGTAGTAGAAAAGGATCATCATTTGTAATTAAAAATAACATTCGCAATGGACGATATTTAATTAAAATAAACATTGAGACAATGGACGAGTGTTACAGTGATCGTTCAGTTAGTGCGCAATATCTCGTGTGTGATCCGTATGATGAAGTATTGGACAGCACAGAAAATGTGTTAAAAAAAATTATGAAAAAACTTGAAAGTGATTAATTTCGGTGTTAGTTATATATGTATAATTGTGACTTATTTCTATTATATCTCCATGTTTATTTTATATTATAGTTCTGAATTATAAAATCAATTTATGCCAATTATATTGTTATTTACTTACTTTGTAGAGCCAATTAATATAAGTTATTGTCAACGAAGTTTGAATTAAGGAAGAAAAATAGTAATTATTATTATTTTTCTTCCGTAATGTAATTAATGTAGCGTTGTTTTAATTTTATCATAAATTTCTTTAATTTATGTTTATTTATAAATAATTTGGCGTTATAAATATGTTATTTTTTGTCTCATTAAGTGTAAATTAGTAAAGACAATGGTTTATAAGAAGTCTGCCTGCTATTTAATTATTATTGTTGTACTTTCACCTTATTAAGTTTAATATTATTATCAACCTTATTTTAATAAATGATGTTCATATAGAATGTGGAACTTATTTTACGTGCAACCAAAGTTAAATAAACAGAGATAACACGTTATAACATGTCATGATTTGTTTCCTCTGCAACAGTATTGTAGCGGAACTACAAACCGACATTAAATTTTTATTATTTAACTTGGGTCATACACTAAGAAGATAAAGTCGAATTGCGCGCACGCCGCGTCAGCAACTCTTTACGTAGCCACATTCCTACGCGCTGAGCCAAAGTTAAACAAGCAGGGACAACTCGTTTTAACATGTTATGACTTGTTTCTCTGCAACAGTATCAAATTCCTTGTCTGAATCTCAATTATAACGAAATAAAAGAATAGCAACTTTGTTTAATTAAATTCTTAAAGTTAATCAATATTTCAGCCACTCTATTGGTGACGTGGCTGGCTTAGTTGGTAGAGACCCTGCCTACGAAGCTAGCGGTCCCGGGTTCGATTCCCGCTCAGAGCAAATATCTGTGTAATGCATGCATGAGTATTTGTTTCTGAGTCTGGGGTGTTTTCTATGCATTTAAGTATTTATTTCTTTATATAAGCATGTTTATCGTTGTCTAGTACCCTAACACAAGCCTAGAGCTTAGTTGGAACTGGGGTAAATTTGTGTGAGGTTGTCCCATTTAATAATTTTTATTAATGGCTCCTCACTCTATATTGTCTGATTGTTTCCCTGTTGCTAACGTATTATCAACGTTGTGATAGCTCTTATTGACTTGACAGTAGAAGCGATCGAGTCATGATAATACGATTGCAATAGGTGTAAAACTAGCGTAACTCAAAATAAAAAAAGCCAACTTATTTTAAATCAAGAGTGCGTCTTGAAATATGGAAATATTAATAGTTTTGAGTTAGGCGGGTTTATTACTAAGCACGTGATTAATTAGCTGGCGGAGGTAAATGAAAGAAAAACAATAGGCATACATTCATCATTTATTGTTTTTATAAAAATAATAAAAATGTTACAATTCACACGTTTGCATTAAATTTCTATTACTTTACAGTGCTGCCACATTAAAATGCTAATTTGTAATGTCCCCAAGGCAAAGTCGAAACATTATCTTCTAATACACACCTTTTATCATCATCCCTTGTAAGAACTAGCTTATTGATTTTTTGCGTGAAAATTTTATGATTTTTTGATTTTATTACACACATATTATCTCTAAAACATTCATTTTGAAATAATGCATTTTTGTATTTATTAATATTAAGTTTTTTTGTAACACACTTTTTTATTCCCTTTGCTTTCCTGATTGTTGAAATTTGGGTATCTATGCAATATAGTTTTGCTCTCAAACCTACAAATTCCTTCACGATCTCACCCCCCATTTCGTCTTTAAAATATCCTGGAATTTTACAGTTCACTAAGGGCATATTAAATATGTTGCTAGCATCAAAATTGCTAGTATCAAAATACTTTATGTGTGTTTTGATATCTTCATAGAAATCTTCTGTATGAATTAAATACAAAAGACTATCAGTGTCCGTATAACAAAGATGAATTTTATTTTTATAAACACGTTTCATCACATCATAATGAAAGCGATACAAATGACTTTTGGCTATTTCTAGAATAGAGAAACCCACGTATATGGGTCGATCTAAAACGATTTTTGTCTGTTGCAACTGAATTGCTACTAATGAATCAGATATAACTGCCAAGTTTTTGAAGTTGGGAGCACTTATGTATTTTTCCGCGCCGCAAAATTTATTTGTGTTATTTGAATGATCTTTCCAGATATTAACAAGTTTTACATCAACCTGTTTTCTTTTATTTTCAATCGTTTTGCCAAATATTGAATTGTTTTGCTTTTTGAAAAAATCCCTTTCATAATCTGAGCTAGCATTTTGTCTCAAGGTGGTATTTAAAGATATGTATGGTTCTAAAAAGTTACTTTGATCGAAAGCTAAAACTTTATATGTTTTTAACAAAACAAGACCATTTTTCAAACATTCTTTTAAATGCATGTAGTGAATAATGTATCTATGTTTGTCGTAGAGGCTAGCAATTAATTTTTTATTTTTGCTTCCTCTAGGAGCAAATTTTTCAGCTGCAAATGGCATATCTGAATGAGACTCATGAAGTTCAACAGGATAGTGAAGGTCGACTTCCAGTATAAAACCGGTATCAGAATCGCGTGACTGTTTTTCAACGTTAAAGTTTGCTAATTCATCATCGTTAAGATACCTGAAATTTCCTGTTGGCAGATGCTGCATCATTGCATATCCATATAAATTTACACAGTCTAAATAGGCTAAAAAGCTATTCGGCTCGTTAATGTTAAAATCTGGAAGATATTTATTATTCGCCTTTGCGTATCTATGTGAACATTGAGCAAGACCTCCTCTTATTCCGTTTTCCAGCATTTGATACATATCTATATCGGAGAGTAGATCCAATTTTACTTTTGTGTATAATAACATAGCATCCCAACTTAATGATGGTGACGATACGTAATAACAGGGATCAAGATTGTAGTATTTAAGGCTCATGCTTCGAAATTTTTCAAAAACGTCACATAGAAGAAGCACATCACATTTCAAGTATAAATCTGTATATTCTCCTAAGTTTTTAATAGCAAAAGTTTCCCAAACATGTAAGGCATGATTATAATCCTCAGAAGATACAGATTCTGATGAGAGTTTACTAAAAAAATTGGAAGCCTGAGGCAACTGGGTTTCTTCATAACGTTGCCAAGAGTTTATATAATCGTAACAATAGACACCCTTTCTTCGCACTATATCAAACTTGGCCCCATCTCCAAAAAATGATTTTAAATGTTGGAAATCATCTTTTTTCATTGTATTTACTAAATTGTCTAAACTTGAACTCAAAAAGTTGAAAGAATCAATAAATTTTAATTGAGCTACATTTTGCTGGTCTATTGGAATGAACTTCGTAAACGAAATATACTTTTCTTTATTTTTTGGGATAAGGTTTATTCGACCGCATACGTTTGTGAGTTCATTAATAAACAAATGGCAGTCATATCCGGAAAGGTTATGAAAAATTATTGGTATAAATGGGCAAGGTTTTGAATTTAAATTACAACTATTGTGAGCGGGCCCTCTATATCGACCTGTGAAGTGATCATGATCCTTTACAATGTTATCACTAGATGAAAACTTGTCTTTACAAATATGACAAGCAGTGCTAGTTTCAAATGATAGCTGTTCCTCTAGCGTAAGCGGAATCATTGGTTTGCTGACAGATAATATTGAGTACAATCGCTGCACATCATTACATATAGACTCCACAAACTTTTTCGAACAGTTGGGACCGCGATAAGAAACATAGTCGTTTAAATAAGGCTCGCTTCTACAACAAATGTAATATGCAAAGCAAGATGCCTCATGCAATTGAATATTTTCCACGTACATAGATTTACTTTTATCTGAATACTCTCGTAATAAGCTTTCGAAGTCACCATAGATCACAATAGGCACCTCCTGAGTTCTTTCAAAATTAGAAAAAAAAAGTTGTGTATTTGCCTCTGGTAAAACAGTTTGTACCCCTGCACAACTATGCTGAATTAATTTTTCCTCTGTTGAAAAATATAAAAAACAATCTTCACACAAATGTATCTTAGATTTATGTTTAGTTATTTGTTTGCGAACAAGTTTCTCAAAGTTTTTTATTAGGCAAAAGTGTGCCTTACTATTTTTAGTTATTAATAACAAGTTGATGTGCTGTAATTTACGATTAGCGGTTTTATATAAAGGGCCCATAACACTACCATTTTTTGTTAAACCATAGATGTTAAAACTAATATCAGTATTGTTGGCTTCGAACCACCTTATATCAGAGATGCTTGGTGGAAATGCCATGCCGGAAGTGTTTAAAACATTTTGGTATTTGGGATAAGATGAGACTCTGTTTGAGTTAACCTTGCTAGGATACAAGTGAGCCATTATAGACCATATAAAACAGTGATTATCCTTATTATTTATATTCAAACAAGCTTTTGTATTAGCAATATGTTTTGGTAATGGTATAAACGATCCAGCTCTCAAAGGATTGTATTTTACTATGTTTATCTCTAAGTGACTAACTGATTCGATTGTCCATCCTGATTCCGAGAGCTCAAATTCCGCACATTTAGTAATTAGTACATCAGCAAGTGATTTATATAATGATAAAACGTCTGTACTCTGCAAAACTATATCGTATTTAGTGTTAAATGACTTAATGGAACTTTCACTATTTTTTGGCAAACAATACTTTACGAAAAGTTCCAAATTAACTTTGAGTGAGACATGCTTTTGTAATGAATCTTTAATAAGTTGTTGTGCTATATCAGAGTTTTCACATAAAAATGAATCTGGGGTAATATTCGTATTTGAGGGATTGACTTTATAACTAACAATTCTACTCCGAAAAGCATTAGCTATTATATAAACGTTTTCAAGCCGCGTACTTAACAAACTATTAGACTTGTGGATATTAGTCTTTTTATGTGCTGCTAATTTTGGAACGGAAACATTACATACATCGCAAAAGAACATCTTATACTATTTTTGTTCTATGTAAGACGTGCTTTGTTTTGTAATAATTACATTTGTTGAAAACCGCAAAAGTTTTAAATTTGCCTTTAAACCGACTGTAAAGTAGCAGATTACAATAAACACATAACTAAAATTAGTTAAAAAGTATTTGACGGGTACAACACAGGCTGCACGCCTTTATACTCTTCTTTAGCAGCCTGAGCAACTTGTCTGACCGCTTTGAAAACTGGGCTATTATTATTTACAGCCCCTTTATATGTGAAAAAGGCATGTTTCCACCTGGTTGCTTCCGTCGCTACCGGCTCAAGCTCCCGCGTGGTGAAGACTCGGAGTTCGACGTAGTACTCCCCGCGCCGGCTGGGATCTCGTTGCAGCGTGTACCCGGAGCCCGTCCTTCTTGTCAAAAAATTACGTAGCGGAGCGGCCCTGATCGGTTCCTCTTCGTCACCCTGAAATTATTTAGCAACCTTATATTATTCACCTTTATAAATACAATTAAGAAAATCACTTAAATTATTAAAAAAATCCAGCGACAAACTGTTATCATGACCGAGGTCAGTCCAACTGAAGTCGGTTTAAAGTTGGGTAAAAACAGTTTTAATGAAATCATCATAATAATAAATCAATCTTACACAAATTGACCTAGCCAATAGTTGAGAACAAATACTTGCGCTCATCACACAAATATCTGCCCTTACCGGATTTGAACCTGAGACCGTTAGCTTCGTAGGCAGGGTCACTACCAACTAAGCTATAGTATCCTCGAAGTATGTTTTGATAAACAATCGCGCATCTTACCTCGGAATCAAGAAACACAGCGACTCGTCTCTTTTTCGGTTGAGCAGCTGATGCTTTCACGACGCTGTCCAGGTCTGAATCACAGCCGTGCAGTTCCGCCGCCTTCTTAGTTCTTCTCTGCTTCGCCTTTACCGTCTTAACTTTCGCTGCACTCGTAGAAGCGGTAGATGCAGTCTGTTGCTGGGCACAGCTAATCTCCTCATCGGAATCGAACGGATTGAACACTGCCGACCTATTTTTATTAAAAGTATTTGAATAAGCATCACTAACCAAACACAATCAACATAAATAATAAAAAATAAAAAATATTACGTACATACTTGCTGCTTCTTTTTAATTACTTGTCTCACTCACTGCACTGCCACTACCAATTGAATGCTCAAATAAATGGAAGCTCCATTTATAACCCTATAAACTAAGGCTGCATTTAGATGTTACCAATTAAAATTATTAGTAATATAATTTTATTTCAAATGAGATTGTCCAAACAAAATCAAACCTTAATTCTGCATTACAGACGTTCGTCTATTAGAAAATAAAATATAATTATTGTGAATCACTCCCAATCCTTTACACCTATAAGGCGCGGCGCCAGCTTGTTGCGTTAACCTGAAACCTTATTCGTATTTGGTAGCTGCATGTACTTTAATGCGTTTCTATGTACCGAATGTAGCCTAACTATGAAGACGATATGATGCGTTAGCCGAGTTGGTAGGGACCCTGCCTACGAAGCTAGCGGTCCCGGGTTCGATTCCCGGTATGGGCAGATATTTGTGTGATGAGCACGAGTATTTGTTCCTGAGTCTTGGATGTTTTCTATGTATTTAAGTATTTATTTCTCTATATAAGTATTTATATCGTTGTCTAGTACCCATAGTACAAGCCTAGATCTTAGTTTGGGACTAGGTCAATTTGTATGAGATTGTCCCCCTGATATTTATTATTAAAAAAAAAATAAAAAAAAATAAGGAAATATAAAACAGGCACTGGTTGGCTTGAAGACAGCAACGACTTACTATACTTATTGTTTAAATAACTTGTTTAACTCTCAGAATTTGTGAATCGGCTTTAGCTATAAAGAAGAAAGAAAAACACATATATTTGTTCGAATCATGTGAAGCATGAACATAAATTACTTACGCTTCCTATTATTTACATGTCATACAGCATGCTATGTAATGGCTCTCAAGGTTCGAAATTATTTTACTTTATTGCATTCATGCACACAATCTTAACATTGATTAACGAAGTTCTTAGTAAACAGTAAAAACATCGTGCTAGTTTCATATCGATTATTTGTATTAATCCGCGCCATCTTAACATTGATTAACGAAGTTTTTAGTAAACACAGCGCGGAGTTTCTTGTCAATCAGCAATAAAGTTGACACTTGATTTACCTAAATAGATGTCGTAACAATGTTCGAACTTTGATGTACATCGCGAACGATTACAGTGTTGAGATAAACTTAATAGTTTCAGTCGATTTATTTATTAAAGTTTCAGTTCACCTACGAAATTTTTACTTTATTAAAGACCGCAGATTCATTTCACTGTATTATTCCATTCAAATAGCATTGTCAAATAGCGCCATCTTACGCTAACAATAACATTGAGCAGTTCTTAGTAACAGTAGCGCGTGAGTCACTTTATCGTCAGACTAGCAGATGTTAAGTACCTACCTTTTTAAATAGATGTCGTAACAATCTCTCATTACTTGAATAATACACAAATATTGGAATAATTAATGTATTTCACTTTAATCAACACTTTTAATAATGTGGTTTTTAATAACAACTGAAGATAGCTTGAAATCAAAAAAAGTTTGCAGTTTTTATTTTGATTTGACAGTAATAATTGAAAAAGACCTGAATCACGCTATCAAAGTTTTTACGATCGGTCGCATATATAGATCAGCGTTCTAGTATTATCTTGGTTGAGTAAATATCAGTACAGAGGAGGCGCCCCTTTGGAACGTATCGAAAGACCGCCTTGTCCTTAAACAATTAGTATGGAATTGGCCACTCCAGAAAACTGTTAGCGGGACTATCCTATAACATTAGTACAGCAATGGTTGTGTGGAAAGTGTTAACAGGAACAAAGATGAATAAACAAAGATGAATAAACAAAGAAATAAATTTATGAAAAATAAACCGGAGTGCCGTAAACAAAAATATAAGTAATATAAAATTGAATTATACGGCACTCCGGTTTTGCTTCTCTTTACAAAATATTTTGTTATAGAAATTTATGAGGCGAGAATATGCAAATTTACCATTGAAGGATTGTCAGGTCATTCGTTTACCTGTTGAGTTTATGGAATTCTGAATCACTGATCGATGGAAACTATTGAGGATCCTGGATCATCCGACTAGATCCCTGATCGATGGAAACTATTGGGGATCCTGGATCATCCGACTAGATCCCTGATCGATGGAAACTATTGGGGATCCTGGATCGTTATTGGGGATTCTGGATCATCCGAGCGCAGCGAGGACAAATGATCCAGAATCCCCAATAATACCCTACTATAATATTTTTTTTTCAAAAATGTGTGCGGTTTTTTAGCTCTCCTGTAAAGTTACCATTTGGTCGCTTATCCCATTTCACCTTTCAAGCGTCGATATGTATATAGATTAAGAATATTCTGTTGAATCAGTTTGTCTTGCACGGATCGTAGAGAACTAGACAACTATGACAGATGGACATTATATAAAATGTTGATCATGTGACCCGCACTGATACTGATCAGGGCCTCTATTTAATTTCAACTGCGTTATAACGACATCGTATTTGACGTGTTTCCGTATTGTCAACGTTTTGATAACTCTTATGTCATTTACAATAATGGCGACTGTGACATAAACGATTCTTAAACGAGTCAAACACGATATCGTTTTAACACACCTGAATATAGGCCCAGGGCCTGTTAACCTGCGTTATAACGATATCGCGTTTGCCGTATTTTAGAATAGTTTATGACTCGGTCGCCATTATTGTAAATGACGTAAGAATTATCAAAACGTTGCCAATACGGAAACACGTCAAAGACGATATCGTTGTTACCGTGTAGAATCTCAGCCCTGGGCCTCTATTCAAATGCGTTATAACGATATCGTTTTTGACCTGTTTCCGTATTGTCAACGTTTTGATAACTCTTATGTCATTTACAATAATGGCGACTGTGACATAAACGATTCTTAGACGTCTCAAACACGATAACGTTTTAACACACCTGAATATAGGCCCAGGGCCTGTTAACCTGCGTTATAACGATATCGCGTTTGCCGTATTTTAGAATAGTTTATGACTCGGTCGCCATTATTGTAAATGACGTAAGAATTATCAAAACGTTGCCAATACGGAAACACGTCAAAGACGATATCGTTGTTACCGTGTAGAATCTCAGCCCTGGGCCTCTATTCAAATGCGTTATAACGATATCGTTTTTGACCTGTTTCCGTATTGTCAACGTTTTGATAACTCTTATGTCATTTACAATAATGGCGACTGTGACATAAACGATTCTTAAACGTCTCAAACACGATAACGTTTTAACGCACCTGAATAGAGGCCCTGTAGACATACCATCCATCTTCAACTGAATAATTCATCTTCGAGCTGCGCGCCATCACGGATAGTGAAACTGGGTCGAACAAACGACCGGCGATCACCCGTGGTCCACCTGGACATTTTAGCACACCATATTTCTGAGGTATTTTGGCCCTTCGGGCCCCCTGAAGAACTAACATAACCTAAACCTATAGGTTTTAACCAGTTTAGTCTCCGCAATCTACAGAGGCGACTAATTAGGTGGACCACGGGCAATGACCTCAAACGACGGCCACAAGGGTTAAAGGTCTGAATTCCACAGCGGCATACGCTAGGCACGCACGTGTGGGTATAATTCGCTTCGTAGATGTGATATGAAGGTACCCCACAGCGGCGCACGTGCGAATGTCGCCTTTGGCACACGCCTTCATACAAAGTAAGCTTTCTAGCTACCGATTTTTATTGACTTATGTCAATTATTGTACACCATAATTATGGTAGATTGTAGTGATGCACACACCAATGTACTTGTCACCTGTATAATGTATTATACTTGTTACCTACAGTCATGCAATAAATATATTTTGATTTTGATTTTGATGGATCCACGTGGCTCGCATATGTGGGTCGTTTTCAAAAAAATTGTACATAGTTAAGGGCTTTAATTAAAACAAAACTTAATTGATTCCTTTGTGTGACGAAAGTTACCCATACAGGTTGTATGACTAACTTTCGTTATACAAAGGACGCGATCGTGATTTTGTTTTCATTAAGCCCTTAACTATGTACAATTTTTTTGAAAACGACCCATGTAGCATGCGCCGCAGTGGAATTCGTCTTCAATAAAACACAAGGTAGCTTAGAGCAGTTTATTGCTTAATCCTCCTCCTCATCATTAGCGGCGCCGCCGGACTGGCCCTTGCGCAGGTTCTTCCTCTTGACGCGGCCGGGGCGGCCGCCGCCGAACGGAGACTTCAGCGAGAAGTCGATGTGCTTGCCGGAGTCCAGACGCACGATGAACGAAGGGATGTTCACCACTTGCTTGCGGACGCTGCAGGGAAGAGGTGGATTAGTAAAATTAAAGCTTTGGGTGACCTGAGCCTGTAGCATTGTCACATGGATAATGGTGGATAAAGCATCCGTTACTCTCACACATACACACCGGTCATAAAGTAACAGATGCTTTATCCACAGTTATTCACATCAATAAAGGTGACCATGCTACAGGCCCTGCTGTGTTGTGCCAGCTACAATATAACCAAGAGCTAGACACTTTTCTGCTACTACAACTTTTCAGGGACAAGTGTTTGTAGATCAAGCTAAATAACAAATTCTGAGTAAGATGCGAACCCCAGACCTGTCAGAAAAGTCGGTATTTGTTACTGTCAGAACGACCAACAGGGGGCGCCACTCGTCTATCGCATTCTTAAAACTTAACTTAATTTAATGTAGTGTCTGTGGCAGTTGAAAATAAAACTGATTTGCATAGTGTTAGTGTTCTTATTATCTCTATTAATTAAAATAACCACACAAAGTGGTCCTTCGAACCGGATGGTCAAGTAGGCGTGGCTTTGATCATGGCAAAAACTAAGGTAGCACCATTGAAACAGCTTACCTTACCTCGTCTTGAGCTTAGTGCAGCAGTGTTGTTAAGCAAACTATTGAAACATGTTGCTACAGCCATGAGAATTGAGAAAGAGAATACTTACGCTTGGACTGATTCAAAAGTGACATTAGCTTGGATACTTGGCGATCCATTAAAGTGGACACCATTTGTAAAGAACAGAGTTATAACCATTAATAACACCTGGAAAACAATTTGGTCATATGTGAACACCAAAGAGAACCCTGCAGACCCAGCGTCGAGAGGAGTAGCACCTGAAAAACTAAAAGAAAACACTTTATGGTTAAAAGGTCCAACATTTTTACACCAAAGAGAATTAAACATACATACCTGTGAAGCAGAAGATACTGACCTGGAAAAGAAAAAGAACATTAAATGTTGTAACATTACAGCAAAAAATGAAGAAGAATTTATAGTGACATTGACAAAGAGATTTTCAAAATTGAAGAGACTTACCGCAGTGGTTGCCTATTGTAGAAGATGGCTGCACCTGAAAGGAAAGGGAATTAAAAAAGTTAATTTCCCTACATATGTAACACATGATGAACGAGAAGAGGCACTTACTATTTGTATTAAGTTGTCGCAACACCTGGAACATCCTGATGAAGTTGAAGCCATGAGAAATAACAAACCATTAAAAAAAGGGAGTCGTTTGCTTGCGCTTAACCCCTTTCTTGATGACAAGGGAATATTAAGAGTTGGAGGTAGACTGAGACATGCAGATTTAGAATTCCTGAAAAAGCATCCTATAATTATAACCAAACATAACGTACTTACACAACTTTTACTAAATGATGCACACAAGAAGACGTTACATGGAGGACCACAATTAATGACAACTTACCTGAGAGGGAAGTATTGGTTAATCAATGCTGGAAACACCATCAAGACCTTTGTAAGAAATTGTGTACCCTGTTTTAAACAAAAGGCAATGGCCAGAACGCAACTTATGGGCGACTTACCTGAGATACGAGTGAAGCCTTCAAGACCATTTTTCGTTAGTGGAGTGGACTTCGCCGGTCCTATAAATGTACGTATGAGTCCAGGCCGAGGATCAAAATCAACCAAAGCATACATTAGCATTTTCATATGCATGGTGACAAAGGCTATCCACATTGAGTGTGTGAGTAATATGACTACAGAGGCCTTTATGGCAGCATTTCGACGATTTGTGTCGCGAAGAGGATTCGTCAAGGAGATGTGGAGCGACCACGGGACGACGTTTGTTGGAGCTAGTAAAGAACTGCTTAACTCATGGAAACTTGGTAAAGCTAGCATACCCGATGAACTAGCCTCACTTCTTGATTCTGAAGGCACAAAATGGCGATTCATTCCGCCAAGATCACCAAATTTCGGAGGATTATGGGAAGCGGGAGTGAAGAGCATTAAATTTCACCTGAAACGGATTATTGGAGATGCAACACCTACCTTTGAAGAGCTGAGTACCCTCCTTGTTCAAATCGAAGCCTGCCTTAACTCGCGACCCTTATCACCAATTAGTGATCACCCTGATGATTTAGAACCTTTGACTCCTGCACATTTTTTAGTAAGTGAGCCATTGATCACAATACCTGAGGGAGATTTGACATCATATAAATCAAATTCATTGTCACGTTGGCAAAATACACAGAAAATGTTGCAAGTGTTCTGGAGAAAATGGCAAACAGAATATCTGACAAGACTACAAGAGAGACCTAAGTGGAAGACTAGGAAATTAGAGTTTGAAATAGGAGACCTTGTGCTCATCAAAGACCAAAGATTCCCACCGAGCAAATGGTTATTGGGACGGATTTTGCAGAAGTATCCTGGATCAGATAACTTGACTCGTACTTATGACGTACGCACTGTGTCAGGAGTATTCACCCGAACCACCTCAAAGCTCTGCCCATTACCAGATGGAGAAAAAGGACAGTCCTGTCCTTTTGGGGGGAGTATGTTACTGTCAGAACGACCAACAGGGGGCGCCACTCGTCTATCGCATTCTTAAAACTTAACTTAATTTAATGTAGTGTCTGTGGCAGTTGAAAATAAAACTGATTTGCATAGTGTTAGTGTTCTTATTATCTCTATTAATTAAAATAACCACACAAAGTGGTCCTTCGAACCGGATGGTCAAGTAGGCGTGGCTTTGATCATGGCAAAAACTAAGGTAGCACCATTGAAACAGCTTACCTTACCTCGTCTTGAGCTTAGTGCAGCAGTGTTGTTAAGCAAACTATAGACATCATTCATTGCTACACTACGTGAATTCAACTAATCAAACAACAGTGCCACCTGCACAGACTTCAAACTCAGTGACAACTACAGAAACCTGCAACCGAGAGACATCAAAACCTGAAACATCTGAAGTGCCAATAATGAGAAACTACCTAGTAACACAAGGTCATACTGCACTGATGGCTACTGCACTAGTGAACATACAAACTGGAAAAGGTTTGCAATTGGTACGAGCTCTACTTGATCCTTGCTCCCAAGAGTCTTTTATCAGCGAGGCTACTGCAAAGAGATTGCAACTACCCAGAAAACCAGCTGATGGACTAGTAACAGGAGTTGGTCAGATGTCTACTAGAATCAAATATGCGACTGACATACAAGTTTATTCAAGATTCAACAACAATTTTAAGAGAGAGTGTACAGCATTTGTTGTCAAGCATGTTACTGATATGATGCCTACAGCAGAAGTCAACCGAGAGAAGTTGGCACATCTACAACATTTGTCATTAGCGGACCCAACTTATCATACACCTGGCAATATTGATATGTTGTTGGGAGTAAATATCTACACAGATGTGTTGATGAGTGGAGTTGTTAAAGGAGAACCTGGTTCACCCATAGCACAACAAACAAGCTTGGGATGGATCTTATCAGGGGGCTCCACTAGTAATGGCAAAAGAGAGATCAAGACTATGCATCTAAATGTTACATTAGAGAAAATGGTGGAGAGATTTTGGGAGGCAGAGAGTTTAGAGTCAGAGATGAGCAACACTCTCACACCACATGAAATGAGAGCCGAGAAAATCTATGAGAAAACTTTATCCAGAGAACCAAATGGGAGATATATTGTGACACTTCCATTCACAAGTGAAATACCTATTTTACCAGAGAATTCACGAGCAATCGCATTGAGAAGATTCATTAATACTGAGAGAAGACTGTCAGCGAATCAAGAGTTGAGAGAAGCATACAATGAGGTCATGAGAGAGTACCTTACATTACATCACATGGAGCTAGTGGATGACGAGAGAGTAAACCAACATGAGAGAGCTGTCTATCTACCACATCATGCAGTGGTACGTGAAGACAAGGACACCACTAAAGTGAGAGTAGTTTACGACGCTTCCTGTAAAGGAACCAACGGAGTTGCACTAAACGATCAGCTGTTAGTCGGACCATCACTGCAAGAGGAGCTGAGAGACATTTTGATGAGGTGGAGAATGTACAGTATTCTATAACTTTTTACCTTGATGTATCTTGGGTTAAGCATCTCACACAACACAAGTTTATAAAAACACTCCTAAGTATAGAAAGCTAGTAAATTGTCATACACATTACCTGCTTATATCTCAATAGAGACAAAAAACATTTCAAGACATTGGAATCAACACAAGGTTGACCAAGTGGTCTTCAAGAAAACAGCGCAGTTCATACCAGAGCTGTGCAGCTTGCCATTTCACCTGTTAGACAGGGTTTCAGTATCAGATAAAATCACTACAATAGCTAGGTTTATCATTAATTTGTTTTAAACTTTGAATTAATTTTCAACCGATGTTGTTAAGTTTTTTCTTGTCATAAAGACCTAAAAAACGAGAGTCCTTTATAAAGTCCTGAACCTTCTGCTGCTTGATTTAAGTATTGTTACCATTTCTCGCTAGAACGTTCATTTTAGCAGTAAATATTATGTAATTTATAAAGTACACTCAGTTTTTTTGGATGGCTTTATTTGCATAGTGTCAGGACTTGAGCATCCATTTAGTTCCTTATAGAGGATGCAGGGATCCAGGAGGATAGAACTAGGAAACATCCAGAATCCAAGTAATTAACCTAAAATATCAGTAAACTGCAATTTTAGGTGAAAGTCAATGCCAAAGCAGGTCAAGGTTCATGTCTAGGCCTGCCCTGGGTCACTAGTAGAGTGACTAGATCGAAACATTACCACATCGCAAAATGACCACATCGCTTGTAGCCAACATCTCAAAATGACTGAGTCGTAAAATGACCACATCGCTTGTAGCCTACTTCTCAAAACGTCCGAGTCGCAAAATGACCACATCGCTTGTAGCCCACATCTCAAAATGACTGAGCCGCAAAATGACCACTTTACTTTTTTCATTTTATGCCTGTCTTAGCAAAGTCGACGCAGCCCCGCATGGCGGGGCTGCTATTCTTGGGAAATTTGCCCTTCGGGCATTTGAAGTTGCCTAACGAACCAAACCTACCTAGTAACGCAAACGAAGAGGTCATTTTGCGACTCAGATATTTTGATAAGTAGGCTACAAGCGATGTGGTCATTTTGCGACTCGGACGTTTTGAGAAGTAGGCTACAAGCGATGTGGTCATTTTACGACTCAGACATTTTGAGATGTGGGCTACAAGCCATGGGGTAATTTTGCGAGTCGGTAATTTTGCGACCGAGTCATTCTACTAGTGACCTCCTGCCCTCTATGCCAGCATTCCACAGTTCTTATTGCCAGTTTTCTATATAGTCTACTTATTTTTTCAAAACCTACTTTAAATCTGATTAATTTAATTACCAAAAGTGAACTCATTTATAATTACCGGATGTGTCTCTGTCTGATGAGGATGCGGGCATGATGGATGGACTTGGCGAGACCAGCCTTGAACACCTGGGTCTGCAGACGGCGCTCCAAGAAGTCCTCAATCTTCAGACCAAGCACATAATCAAGCTTCATCTGCTTCTCATCCAGCACTCCAATGCGGACCAGCCGACGGAGGAGCGCATTTCCTGTAAAACAGTTTACATTAGATAGGAATGGTGATGGAAGCAAGTAACTAGAGAAAGTAAAGATCAGATGTATATTGGGTGTCAACATTTTGTTATTTTGACAAGAGGTGTCAAGTAAATCATCATTGAATGGCATTTTAATTTACCTAGTAGAACAATTAAAATATTGTCACTACTTAAAAAAAACATTTTATCTCATATTTCATACTGTATGATTTTTAACTAGAGAAAGATCTGTAAAAAGGAACTAACCCACAAATATTTAGCAATAGAATATCAACCCTATTCATCAAGGCAGTTGACAAACTATTGCCAAATCATTGTTGGTTGGTACCCATTTGCAGAACTACATCTAGGTTACCACCTAAGTATGTAGGTTATCAACTACTGTGTAACCGCCTGAACATAATTTATTGTTTATTAAAAAGCCTTAAAAACTATTGAGTGTTACTAATTTAACTCCAACTTTTACTAAGCCCGCCTTGAGATTAAAAGTTTCTAGTACTCTACCATCTATCTTTGATGCTATCCGTTTTCTTTTTTTGCCTGGCTTAGGACCCTGGCGCCCGATAGTTTTCTTTTCTTTATAATAGCAATTTTGCTAACTTATTTTTATTGGGTTCTAGCCTAGGAACTTTTACAGAGATTGACTCCGGTGTTGAGTAGTCTCAAACTGCTTGTAACAACATAGGGTCTACCCACCCATGTTACAAATTTGGCCATGTCACTTTCCTTCATGTTATTTCTCAGCTATGGTCGAAAGAATCAATCTGTCAAGTGTGTTTCGTAGTAATAGCAAGTTGAACATGTGTTGTCTTTCCATTGGATCAAAGTTTCCAAAATTAAAAATAATACTGTATGACCAAAAAGTTGGACCATAGTTAACCACTCAAACAAGGAAAAACTCCTGTTGTGCAACAAAAAGCATCCTTACAATTTGTATGCCTAACGTCACACAATGGAAAAGTTTATAGAACATTTCATTGCATTGGATAGCATGGCCTACTTTAAGGACCTAACCCTGCAGATGGTCAAATTTAATTTAGGCAAGCAGAGAGATGCTGCAATGAGTTTATTGTTCTTCAGTGATAAGAGCCTTGTTTCTAAGAAAACTATAACACTGCCATAAATGCAAAATTTTGCTATTAAAGGAACCATGGCTCACCTTCAAACAGCCTCTTAGGGTCCTTCTCTTCGAGCGTCAGCAGCTCACGCGCAGCCTTGCGGATGCGCGCCAGCGTGTACTTGACCCTCCACACTTCGCGCTTGTTGCGGAGACCGTACTCTCCGATGATCTTCAACTCCTGGTCGAGACGCGCCTTCTCGAAGGGACGCCTGGGGGTAACATAGGTCTTGGAAAAGACCGAGGGCACTCGGTTGTTCACCATGACGAGCTGAAAAAGTTACGTTAAGGTTAAAAAAAATGGTCAGTTAGTTCAGACAAGTTCACAATAAATTTAGTATTTACCACATGATAATTAAAGCACTACTACGATCTTATGATCGATAGCTCGTTACGTTCAGTTATAGAAGATATTTGATTGCACATTTCGCATTATCGTGGTAAAAAAGTTGCATGTTGCCACGGACCGTTGCAAACGCAAATACTCGAATTCGGATTAACAGTAGCCGCTCGAGCTAACGGTGCGCTTGGGGATACTTCCGTAGCGATGCTGTTGCCTTTTTGTCCACACACATCATCAATAATTTGAAGACATGATCTACTAATGAAGGCTGACTTTGAGGTTATGCCGCAGTAATCCATTTAAATCACAGATTCAGCAGGAGATAGTGATAAAAACAAAATGGAATGTGTAACAGCACCTTTCTTTGAACAAATCCAAGTACGTATTTTCAATTTTAATATAATAATTCACAATATTCACCTCGTTCCGTCAACACGGCTCGTCGCTCAAAAACAGAAAGAATGTATAGAGAAACGTCAATGTCAAATCCGATAAGTAGGTTGCCAGGTAAAGGAGTACAATTATCGTAAATAAAAAAGAAGCGCGCCGCACTGTCACAACTATCACAAGAAACTTAACGTACTTTTAAAATTGATACAAAATAATATTGATATTGGAATAAAATACAATGGAACACGCTATGCAATTTATGAATAAAAAGTCAAGAAGATGTATGTATAAAACGTCGCCTACCATTATGCACCACTTAGAAAGCAAGGGGCAAGACTGGCTAAGATAAAAATAGTTTTATGTATTTAATAAGTTTACGTATAATTACAAAGTAAAAAGATATCGCACGATTTATTATTATTATTTAACTAGGATTTGTCAAACTGAATTGCAATATGTATTAAAAAAGCCCTATTACCTAGTATTTTATGCTTAATCTGGCAGCACAGCAACAGTACCATAAACAATACTTTTTTATTTCGAATAAAGCCAGACATGGCAAAGGAGGATATTGTGCACTAATCCTAAAAATAGTGTGTCAAAAGAAAATAAATATAATAATTATAGTAAGAGAAATGCAAATAAACCAAGGAATATCATTATTCACGTACCAGCTACGGGGTTCTTTCTTCATTCATTTAATTTTGACGACACATTAGCCTAGTTGTTATGTACTATATTCTATTGACCATGCCCTCGAGGCTTGACATAAATTAGCACTGCTAGATCAAAACAGCATCAACTCAAAATAAAACTGTATTTCTAAATCAACTTTAATACCAATGTGTTAGGACTTGAAACAAATCTAACAGTTTTTTTGAGTTGATACTGTTTTGATCTAGCAGTGCGAATTGTGTGATAAGCGCGAATATTTTTTTCCTCACTCTTGGATGTTTTTAGGGTTCCGTAGCCAAATGGCAAAAAACGGAACCCTTATAGATTCGTCATGTCTGTCCGTCTGTCCGTCCGTATGTCACAGCCACTTTATTCCGTAACTATAAGAGCTATACTGTGGAAACTTGGTAAGTAGATGTATTCGGTGAACCGCATTAAGATTTTCATACAAAAATAGAAAAAAAACAATAAATTTTTGGGGTTCCCCATACTTAGAACTGAAACTCAAAAATTTTTTTTTCATCAAACTCATACGTGTGGGGTATCTATGGATAGGTATTCAAAAATGATATTGAGGTTTCTATTATAATTTTTTTCTAAACTGAATAGTTTGCGCGAGAGACGCTTCCAAAGTGGAAAAATGTGTGTCCCCCCCCCCGTAACTTCTAAAATAAGGGAATGATAAATGTAAAAATAATATATGATGTACATTACCATGCAAACTTCCACCGAAAATTGGTTTGAACGAGATCTAGTAAGTAGTTTTTTTTTAATACGTCATAAAAACATTGATCAAAGCTACAACGAACTTTTATATTATGTTACTTGCTGCTACGGAACCCTTCATGGGCGAGTCCGACTCGCACTTGGCCGCTTTTTATTTACGTATTCATCTATACAGTGTGTCCCTGGATAAGGTGCACAAACGAATAGGGATAAAACTAGATGCTATTTCAAACACACTGTATAAATTTGTTTATTAATTATTGTATTGCCTACCTAGTTAACCATACTACAAGCCTAGAGCTTAGTATGGCACTAGGTCAATTTGTGTGAGATGGTCCCGTTTTTTTTATCTAGACGTATAATTGTTATATCGCCGTACTATCTAGTATAGTATCGGTATACACCTGTGATATATGGATAGGTACACTTGCCCCCTAATTCGAAAAGCTGCAAGCGAGCAATTTAGTATACATTGCAATGTCTACTAGTTCTTAGATCCCTTTGCTTAATTTAAGCTTTGCTATGTAAACAATATGACAATTCGTGTCACTAGTGAGATTTGTCAAACAGGGGGCTGGGCTCTACTCCACATTGTTAAAGCTCACCTGCTTCTATATCGTAAACATATTCTAATTCAAGTTTTAATTAATGTCTTTTACTTCTGTTGAGGTGTATTTCGCCAATGTATGTAGTACACTCAGTAGTACACTCCCGTGGACTTATTAGACAAATAAGTCTATGGATCTCATATTACACGCGAGATAAATTGATTGGTCAAGAGAAGTCATTAGTTAAAAAATATATGGGGCCTTTTCTGATTCCTACATGTCCAAAGACAAAGGTAAAAGTTGTTTATTTTCAGTAAGTAGGCTGCAAGGGCACTTTAACTGCTTTGATTTTTGTAAAAGGTAACAAATAAATAAATAACATACTGTCACATTTTATTTACAAGTAACCTGCATAATTTGTATTTTTTTTTTATTTACCAACAACATGTTGGGTAAAAACTTGTTAAATACAAATGCCATTGTTCCTAAAACTTTTTGTACTTCATAAAACCTTTGTACTTCTTGGGATTTAACCCATACGCTTTCAATCTCTCATCAGATAAATTACTATATGGATTGTCTGTTTTACTATTGTTTTGCTTATTTTTATTTTTAATCTTATTGATATCCTTATTTTTCTGGCTTTTATCTACATTTGCATCACCCTTTTTTTTCTTTTTCTTCTTAATTTGATGCCCTGTATTACTGTCGTCTTCTAATTTCCGTTTATTGCCCTGTTTTTGGGTGATTTGGGTATCTTTCTTTTGAGATTTCGTTTTATTTGTTATATCTGACTTCGGTTTTTCCAAGTCACTTTGTTTTTCCTTATGGCGTGTTTCATTAGCTTTGCCAATATTAGGAATTTCTACATTGCAATTATTACTTCCTGCTTTATATTTATTCCTCTTATTCTTTTTAGGAATTTTACTGAGTGTGGTGTCTTTAATAGGCTTACCTACTTGAGCACTAGGTTGATTGGCGACTTCAATGTCTAATATACTGTTTTTGTTTTTATTTTTCTTCTTCTTTTTCTTAGGAACTTGACTATCTTCTATAGTGTAATTTTTTTCACTATCATAATTAAATTTGACTTCAGTTTCCATACTGTTGACATTATCCTCATGTTTCTTCTTCTTCTGTTTAGTTTCTTTTTCAATAATTGCATCATGTATACTAGCTTCTTGAGAATCAGGTGCATTTTCATCTATAATGTTATTATCTGCATTACTATCATCTGCACTTTTGTTTCTGTTCTTTTTCTTCTTCTTCTTTTTCTTGGCCGTCTCCACTGGGACAAGTATTTCTGGCTCCCTGAAATAATGATACATTTCAGTAAGTTAAACTATGTTTAATGACAAGTCTTATAATGTCATAAAACACAACATTTTAAAAACCTGCTAGTGCCTAAATAAGTTTTACTACTATAAATTGCTAGATACTGCTATAAAGTTTATGCTCATAAAATCTATTATTTCTTTTGTGAACTTTGTTGAGCATTTTGTGTCAATTATGAAATGTTCTTACTCTGGTAGATCTTTGAACAAGCTTGGCAGCATTTTTTTCTTGAGTTTAACATCAGCTGCCTTTTGCTTGTACATTTTGACTTCTCCCTTTTCAACATTGGTTGGCTGGTGCTTCACTATCTTCTTTAGAGGCACCCATTGCGTTAGTTCTTTGTCATCTGCTAGAAGTATCTGTGGAGATTGTACACCATTTTAACTTTATGCAACAAATATATTTTTCCCTGTCAAAGTTTGTAAAGTAGTTACATTTAATCACCAAGTAGCATGAAATGCCAACTATAGAAAGATTTGTCATTACTATTTAATGAAACTAAAAGGTAAAGCAAGTATATTATGGAACTTGTAGTATCGCTTTCATAAAATATAGTAAATGTAGTAACCTCTTCAATTGTCAGCCCATAATCATTTGGAACCACCTCTCTGTACTTGAACCTCGTGGGCAAGTCTCCTCCAATCACATCTTCACAGTCCATCTTGTAATATTCCTCCATGTACTCTGAGTAAGTCTTATTAGCTACTGTTGGAACGAACTTAGGCTTTTCAGTAGTTAACAGCTCTGCTAGTTTGGATTTCTTCTTACGGTTCCTTCTTTTTTTTGTCATATTTTGCTGCAATTCTTCTAAAAGATTCAATTTAGCTTGTTTTGCATCATAATCAGCATCCATATTAAATTCATCATCTTCACAATGTGGCTCTGCATCATTTTCATATTTCTCCCAATTTTCAATCTCCAATTCTTCATCAAGATCAGGGAAAACAGGTTTTTCATTATCAACTTCTCCATAGTAGGTTTCATCAAATATTTCTTTCATCCTTTTGTCATGTTCATTTGGATCGAAATCACTTTCCATATCTTCATCGCGGAATGCTAAATCTTGGTTCCCAGTTACTTCTTTTATCTTAGCAATTTTGTCCTGTATCTCTTTTAGTTTGAGAGCCTTCATTCTTGCTATTTCATCCATCTTTCTCTTTTTTTCTTCTTCTTTACGATCTCTTACTTCAGCTCTCTTCTTAGCACGCTTATCATCTTTAGGTCTTATGGAGTTCATAGTCCTAGGAAACCGTTTTAAATATTCTTCATCAGGTTCTTCAAATCTGAAGTTGTAAGCTCTCTCAAACTTACCTTGCTCCTCCACAAGAGCTTCATCAGCTTCCAAGTCCTGATCATCTCTTAATTTATCCCCTGCTTCTCCTGCGTCACCATCATCTAGATACTTCTTATTAAGAATGTAGTCCCTAAGAAAAGCTTCTCCTTCATTCAATTTAGGGTCAGACCAAAATGCTTTTAAAGGAGCTAGATCCCTTTCCACAACATTGTTAATACGCTCTGCTTTGCCTGTCAAGAAATCCTTCAACTTTTCAGTCTTAGTTTCAGATTTTTCAGGTTGGTCTATTGTGACGTTAGCTTTCTTTTCAATTTTAAATATGTTACCATCGTCATCGTCATCGTCGTCACTGTCAGCGAAGCTCATCGTATTAGTCTCTTTCTTACTATCAGCTTCTTTCTTTTCAGTTTCAAAAAATTTAAAGTTTGTGTCGTAAATCCTAGGGTCCTTTGTTTTTAGTAAAGCTATCGTTTTTAAAAACTGCGTTTCTGTTTCCTCTGAGACTTCTGGAGGTTCATCGCTTTCGTCCTCACTATCGGAAGATAACGAAGCATCTGAATCCAAAGCTTTTGGTCCATATTTCTGTTCCAACTTGTGCAGCTCTTCTTTTTGCCGCCATGCGTCGTATTTTTTAGCATATTCATTTTCCGTTTTAAGAGACACTTCCTCTTCAGAGTCATCGTCAAATAATGTTTGTTTAGACATAATTTGAACGAATTTTAATTCAGTTCAGTACATTTTATAACCAAAAATTAGTAAATTGCACCATACTGCGTGAAAAACATGGCAAAAGTCATGTCACGTTGACATTTAGCTTCACGTCAACAACGCAGATATTTTAAGCCACTTTTAAAAAAGCTTAAAATCATATGTCAGATTTTAGCACCTAGCAACATTAATGTAACCTAATATTATATTATTTCTGCTAAGCAGCCGGTTTGCGTTGTTTTCCGTCATCAATTTTACAAATTTTCTCAAGAAATTTTAATTTATCATTGACAAATGTGTGTTTAATTGTTGCTACAGTGTTAAAGATCATACGAAGATGACGACGAACCCAAGAAAGGGCACCGATCCGGTACCGCTCGAGGAAAGCGATCAGCTTACAATCCGACCATTGTAAATAAATAATGTTTTTCTTTTTATTTCCGACGTGATATCATTACTAAAGTTTGTTTTTTAACTGTATTTAATTAGCCGATTCATTTTCTCCTGGAGTGCTACGGATCAAAAGTCTTAATGCAAAATTCTAATGGATATTATTTAAAACTTTAACTATAAATAATTCGAGGCTTTAAAGCATTACTATTATTTCAGAGGAGCGGGACAAGAAGTAGGACGATCATGTATTATGTTAGAATTCAAAGGAAAGAAGATTATGGTAAGAATCACACAGTTAATTACAAATTTCACTTGAAGAAGCTGTTAATCTGTTTTCAATGATTGAGGCTATTGATAAGAGATATCAGTTTTAAATTCTTTTGTTGTAAATTGACGACACATTAGCCCAGTTGGTAGTGGTCCTGGGTTCTAATCCTGGTAAGGGCAGATATTTGTTTGTTCCTTCCTTGTTGTGCAAGTATTTGTTCCTGAGTCTTGGATGTTTTCTATGTAATTCTCTTTATAAGTGTGTTTGTCAATGTGTAGTACCTGTAGTACAAGCTTCGAGCTTAGTTTGGGACTAGGTCAATTTGTGTGACATTGTCCCTGGAATATTTCTTCTTTATGATGCCTTGAGCAGAGTTTCCTAAGTCTAAAGATATACCAACTCCATCTTTTACAATAATTATCTGGCAATCTTTAATTTATTATTCTTAAAAGTTTGGAGAGCCTGTTCTGGTGTTATTTTAACCCATATCTCAAGTTTAAAGTGTTTGTTGCCATAAAGCACACATTTCCTTTGTTTTTTATTTAGTTCTGGATGTAATAGTTGTTAATAACTATTTTATTTATTTGTTTACATAAGTAACTTGACTTACTGGACACCCTCCCTAGTGATCATGACATTTTCAGTAAATTTGTATTTTGTTAATAATCCAAAGCTTTACTTTTATTACCCTTATTTGATAATTATCTTATAGCTCTTGACTCAGGATGGTTTACTAATGTTTGGTCTACGAACGTTTCCCAAACGGAGTCATTTCCCAAACATATCATTTGGGCAAATGCTTACTTTTCTAAAACTGTAAATGTTTTGCACATTGCACATAAGACATGATAGCAGACTTGACAAATCTGTGGCTTTAACAATAAGGCTTATAATTGCTGCCCGTTTTAACAGTCAAAGGGTTTAAAAGAAAACTTATAAATTTTATAAGTTAATATGTACTCAATATTTGTAGTTGGACTGTGGGATCCACCCTGGCCTGTCGGGGATGGATGCCCTGCCGTTTGTGGACCTAATTGAGGCTGATGAAGTGGACCTGCTTCTTATATCACAGTAAGTAGTCTAAATTACTTATTGCCTTTTAACTTAAGAGATGTTAATTGCGCAATACAACGTAAGTATCAAAACTTATAAGGTGCAATCTCTACTAGTTGAGTCGCACGGTGAAACTGTGGAACACTACCAAAAACTGTTATTAGTGCACCCTCAGTTAACTCTTTTAAAAATAGACTTGATATATTTTTTTAACTTTATAATCAAAAACACAAGTGCAGTGATATACACACATCAACACAAAGAGCTGCTAATGTATTATAATTAATATAAATAATATTCGGAGTATTAGAGAAAAGGTCTTAATTATTTAGTTGCAGAAATATCATCATCATTATCAATTGGAGTTGAAAGTAACACCCCGACATCAACACAGACTTGTTTCTTGAAAAATAACTAAAAACTAGATAACATAGAAGGTTTTAAATAAAAAATACATTTCAATTGCTTTACCTATTTCATCCCTAGGTGACATACTAACAGACAAAGTTTTCACAAACATGTAACCCCCCTTCTTGGGATGGGGTTAAGGATGTGATTAGTATGCAGGTTCTTTATACACCGGTAACTCTTAATACGGTTGGTGAAATGGCGGAGAATCATAGCTAATGTAAATCTTTTTGTTAAATTTCAGTTTCCACCTGGACCACAGCGGAGCACTACCCTGGTTCCTCACTAAGACCTCGTTCAAAGGACGCGTGTTCATGACCCACGCCACCAAAGCCATCTACCGGTGGCTTGTATCTGATTACATTAAAGTTAGGTGAGTGGCTATCCTATTGATGTGTGTGTGTATTAGTTTGGTACTCTGTCTTGCTGCAACGACTGGACGGATTTGGATGAAATTGAATGAAATGTAGCTTAACTGCTTGCTGTGAGATGTGCAGTGGACTGTATTGCGTTTCCTGGGCTGGTGTCCGTGGCAAATAAATAAAAATGCAGGAGGTCGTTTCGGTCGTGTATTTCACCGGGGTCGCCGATGCAGAAGAGAGAGACAAAAACACATCACAAACAGTTACACATTAATGTTGGTGTTGCCAACATGCTGCCGGCCTAAAGAAATAACTAAATAAAATCAACATAATATCTAATTATATAGCCAGACTCTCGTAATCAAGTTTTGTACGAATTAAATTATACATAAAACAACACGCTCATAAACTTACACATTAAAAGTATGTACTCTAGTTCTTGGCATCATAGTTAAGCTACACATCTCAATAAGAAGTCCTACGATCTAGAGTACTGATTGACTAAACACTTATTTTTTAAACTCTCACTAAGAGCGCCATTTAGCGGCAAATAGCGTAACTACACATTATCAATAATTTTACGAAGACAGTGGCGGCGCCATCACTTGGCAGATAGCGAAACTATTGAACGTTTCATTACAATCATAAATTATTAAATTTTAATTATTAACTTCTATGGGAAGTATACACAATTTATGAATGCCACGCAGGTGAGTTTTATTGTTAGACGTTTTAACCTCTACCGCTCTCACCTTTCCGTCATGTCCCGGAAATAATTTAATAACTCTGGCCATTGGCCAACACATTGGGGGCATATTATCCTCTTTTAGAATAACTAAACTACCTAACTTTATATTGCAAGTATCATTTAACCATTTAGGTCTATTTTGCAACACATTCAAGTAATACTTGTACCAATGTTTCCAGAAAGTTTGCTTTAAATATTGGCACTGTTTCCAAAAGGTAAGTCTATTTTGTGGTAGGTTAGTAACATCACTTTCTGGGTACATGGTCAATGGACTACCTATGATGAAATGTCCAGGTGTCAAATAACAATAATCATCAGGTTCTGAGGACAATGGTAACAGTGGACGACTATTTAGGACAGCCTCTATTTCGGTCAGTACCGTTGACAATTGTTCATATGTTAAAACATTGCATTTCAATACTCTTTTTAAGTGATATTTGGTGCTTTTCACGGCTGCCTCCCAGAGTCCACCGAATGTCGGCGAGTAGCTAGGTATAAAATGGAAATTTATGCCCTTTTGTGTCGAAAACTCGTGTACTTGTGCTTTGTGACTCTGTGAAGACTGCAGTGAGAAAAGCTCAACTAACTGGCTCCTTGCGCACTTAAAGGTACTAGCGTTATCGCAATGAATTTCCGTGGGCAACCCTCGTCTTGAAATCAACCTTCTCAAACACGCCAGGAAGGTTTCTGTGGTTAGGTCGGAAGCCAGCTCTAGATGAACTGCCTTCGTCGCAAAACACACGCATACCAAAATGTATCCTTTACCTATAACGGATCGCCTAACGCGGGAGTGTTTGACTTGGATTGGCCCAGCGAAATCCACTCCAATTTTTTCGAACGGTCGGCTAGTAGCTGTGACTCTACTAGGTGGCAAGGAACCCATCAGCTGCTTTGCTACAGTTGCCTTTTGTCTAAAACAAGGAATACATTTATGAGTTACTTTCTTAATTTCTATCAAGCCATTCACTAACCAAAACCTTTGATTCAAGCTTGCAAGTATAAGCCTAGGTCCTGCGTGCAGTAACCTTTCGTGCTCACTTCTGATAAGCAAGTTAGTGATAATAGATTCCTTGGGTAATAAGGCTGGGTGTTTATGAGAGTAGGAAATATCTGCATAATGAAGCCTTCCGCCTACTCGTAAAATTCCCAACTCATCAAGGAAGGGATGAAGGTTTGTTAAGTTTCCTTTGAGATTATTACCTTTGCTTAACTCATCGATTTCAGATTTCAAATAGTTGTTTTGCTCATTTTTAATTATTAACAAGAGTGATTTATTTAATTCTGCACTGCTTAAAAAGGCAGTATTTAATTTATCTTTCTTTTTATTTATGTTAGTTAGAAACCTCAATATGTACGCAAAAAGCCTAACAATTTTATTAATGTCAGAGAAACCATATAAGCAAGTAAAAACATACTCAAGTGGATTTTTGCACACCAAATTAGTGGAAAGCACCGAGCACGGTCTCTTTACCTCTGGCACATCGTGAGGCAGTTTAGGTTCACAGCAATTAAAATCGTACTTACGGTCTTGCAGAAACTGGGGGCCTTTCCACCATAACTTATGGTCGCTCAGCTCGCTCGGCAAGACACCTCTGCTTATCAAATCTGCAGGATTCTCGTGCGTGTTGACGTATAGCCAGCGCCATCTACCGGTGTTTTGTTGAATCACATTTACTCTGTTCCCAACATAAGTAGCCATGCAAGTACTATCTGGGAATCGCTGAACAAATAAACATTCTTAATGTCGAGCTTAAGTTTTAAAACGTCGTAAGTTTTCGCGGCGAGTTTTGAAAGCAAAAGTGCAGCATTCAACTCGAGTCTGGGCACAGTCATTCCTTTCTTTTGCGTAGGATTTATGCGTGACTTTGAACAGAGTAAATATGTATCAGTGTTTGTACCTGAGGTGTTGGTAAGTCGCAGATACAGGCAGCACCCGTAGGCAGTCGAACTGGAAGCGTCCGCGAAGCCGATCAGCTCCGCTGTCTGTGAGGCTGAAATGTCTATGTTTCTGGGTAATGCAATAGGTTTCATTTTATTTAGATCAGCCACAAATTGAAGCCACTCTGATTCTACATTTGCAGGGGGACTATCATTCCAACCAGTGCTTGAAATCCATAATTTTTGCATGATAGCCTTTGCTGTAACGACTATGGGACTCACGAAACCTATCGGATCATAGATTCTACCAATATAGCTCAGTATGCTTCGTTTCGTTACCTTTCCTGAGTCATATGGCGCTGGGCTTGAAATTATGAAACAATCATCTCTTATGTTAATTTCTAAACCTAACGCTTTCATATTCAAGTTATCTTTTTGCAGATCTAGGCTATTGAAATGCTGTTGATCTGATGGAATATCAGATAAAACTGTCTGATTATTAGAAGCCCACTTGTGAGTTTGGAAACTGCCTAATTTAAGTAAGTCACACAGTTGGGTTCTTGCTTGGAGCGTAGTGTCCAAATTATCATTTGAATAAATTATGTCATCGGCATATGTGTTGCATTTAATTATAGATGAGGCTAGAGGGTGCGAATTTTGAAATTTATTTGCTAGCTCATCTAAACAACGTGTTGCTAAGTAGCTTGATGATTTAAGGCCATATGTAACGGTGTCTAATCTAATACATTTTACTGGCTGATCCATGTTATCCCTCCATAAAATGTTTTGTAAGGATGTAAATGCGGGATTAACACGAATGTTCCTAAACATGCGCCTAATGTCAGCAGTGAATGTGTGCTTTCCTAAGCGGAATAATAAAATTATATCAAACAGCTCACGTTGAACTACAGGGCCATTTAATTGTAAATCATTCAAGGAGATTTTTTTGTTTGTAACCATAGATCCATCGAATACTGTACGAAGCTTTGTTGTTTTGCTATTATCGTTCGTTACAGCATGATGCGGAAGAAAATATACTGCTTCTTTATTTAAATCGTACCACTCAATGTCAACATAGTGACCGTGATTGAGTGCTAAATATTCATGAATGAAATTTTGATACTGCATGAATAAATCAGGGTTCATGTGCAGTTTCTTTTCAAGGTTTAAAAACCGTTTCATTGCATAGTGGAAAGATTCCCCAAGATTATCATTCACTTCTGATAATGGCAACTTTAAAGGTATGTCAACTTCAAATCTATTATTATTCAGTTTCACAGTGCTTTGAAATATTTGTTCGCAAAGTTCCTGTTCTGAAGTATTTTCACTTAAAATTTCTGGCACTTTTTCATTTGTCTAGAATTGGGAAAGGGTTTCATTAATATTTAATTCGCACTTTAAGACTACTTTGTTACATGTTGGCTGAACAAGATAAGTGGGTAAATTACCCCCTATGACATGACCAAAAACAGTGTTAACTACATACAACTTTGCTTGCTCAGGCTGCGCACTCTGCGGCAGCGTCGTTGCACAGCTGCTCGGCGCCGCAGGCATGTCCAGCTGTATCATTTCGCCGGGCATCAGCGTCTGAAAAAATACGTCAGATCCAATGAGCATGTGTATTTGTCCTGGTTGGTTGAACTGCTCATCAGCCAACACAATGTTAGTGGGAATACTAAACCTTGAAATGTCGAATCTACTTTGCGGCAAGTTGCAAGTTATTTGATCAACAATATGACAATTTAATTTATTTCATTTATTATACAGACAACGTAAAAGGTCCACATTTGTATTAGTAACTCTTAACCTAAATGTTAGTAGTTTATAAACAACAGAGATTTTGTCCTCTGTGTAAGTTTCCACATCAGAGGACAATCAAATTTATTGGCAATCATCCTTAAGATGCCATTCCCGCTGCCACGCACCCTATCTACTAATGAGGCAGTTTTCTTACGCCACACAGCGTCGAAACTGTCTGTTCGTGCCTCCACAAACATGGACGAGGCGCTGCAGTACCGCGGCAGCCGCAACAGCACCCTAAAGGCGTTATTGTATTGGACGCGCAGAGCATTGTAAGTCCTTTGAGTATACCTGACCCACAGACTCGACGAGTACAGAGATGTGCAGTAAGCCTTAAACAGCGTAATTTTGACTGCCTCCGTGCATCGCCTAAATCTGCGCGCCAGCATGTTCGCCCTCACTGACAATGCTCTGCGCTCCCTCTCCATATCAGCATCATCTTTCAAGTCCTCGGTCAATATATGCCCGAGATATTTGAATTGATGCACTTTCCTAAGCGGGACACCATTGAGTGTGATAGGTGGAAAAAAGAAAGGACTCTTGGTTCCTGCCTTAAAGATCATATACTCAGTTTTCTGCACATTATATGACAATCCGTGAGACGCCGCATACACCTCACATGTAGCCAGCAGCTGTCGCAATGCGCTGACTGAGGGGGCCAGCAGCACCATGTCGTCTGCATAACTGAGATTGTTGACGCACACACCGTCAACAAAACAGCCGACATGCATGGCGCCAAGCTCCCCAATCAGCGCATTCATATACAGATTGAAAAGCAGGGGCGAGCTCAGCCCCCCCTGCCTCACCCCACAATCCAACCTGCACGGAGACGAAAATTTAATGTAGTCTTAAATGGTGATTTTAACGAGTGAATTTCAATAGGGACACATGCTTTCACACTACTCTTTGAATTGGTTATACCAATTATATTTATATTGTTATGCTTGGACTTTAGACCTAATAATTGCACTACCTTTGATGTTACAAAGGATACCTGTGAGCCGCTGTCCAAGAGTGCTTTGATGTGGTACTGCGTACCGTCGCTTCCTACAACTTTAATTCGAGCTGTGGGAAGAAGCACATTATTATTTGTATTGCCTGTCAATGTGACAGGTGGTGATTGCAGGCCTGGATTGCAGTGTAACAGAGTATTATGCTGTTCCTTGCACTCTGCACACCGGAAGTGGTACCTACATCGACCTGAATGTCCACCTAAACATATCTCGCACATCTTATTGTCTTTTATAAATTTTAACCTTTCATGCGCTGTCTGTGATTGGAACTTTTTACATTTAAATAATCTGTGGTCTTTACACTTACAGTAACTGCATGCTGGTGCTGCTGACACGACGTGCACTGCCATCTTGCTTCCACCAGAGGTTGATGGCTGCTGCATGTACCTTCGAGTACCCTGCTCGGTGTTTTCCATAGCAAGCGCTCTCTTTTCTATGAACTTCAAGAAGACCTGCAGTGTTGGTTCCACGTCGTGGTCCCTCTCGAGTTCATAGGCGCGTGCCGTAAATGAATCTAGTTTCCGGGATAAAATGCATAATAATATAGCATCCCAGTATTTTACATTAGGTTCATTGTTTTTTATTGCAGCTAGCGTTTGATTAACTAAGGACAAGAAATTCCTGAGGTTTTCTGACGTTGACCTAGTTATTTGTTTTAAATCTATTAATCTACCTATGCACTCAGAAGTTATTATATACTTGTTACTATAACGATCATTTAAAAATTTTAATGCTTCGGTATAAGTTTCAGCTGTTATCGGAAGGTTTTTTATGAGATCTAGTGGTTCGTCTTTCAAAAATGAGCGCAAATAGTATAATTTTTGAACTGAATCAAGGCTCTTGTCGTTGTTTATCATTGAAGTAAACAAATTAATGAAAGCCTTTCCCAATTCTGGACAAATGAAAAAGTGCCAGAAATTTTAAGTGAAAATACTTCAGAACAGGAACTTTGCGAACAAATATTTCAAAGCACTGTGAAACTGAATAATAATAGATTTGAAGTTGACATACCTTTAAAGTTGCCATTATCAGAAGTGAATGATAATCTTGGGGAATCTTTCCACTATGCAATGAAACGGTTTTTAAACCTTGAAAAGAAACTGCACATGAACCCTGATTTATTCATGCAGTAGCAAACTTTCTGGTAACACATTCAAGTAATACTTGTACCAATGTTTCCAGAAAGTTTGCTTTAAATATTGGCACTGTTTCCAAAAGGTAAGTCTATTTTGTGGTAGGTTAGTAACATCACTTTCTGGGTACATGGTCAATGGACTACCTATGATGAAATGTCCAGGTGTCAAATAACAATAATCATCCGGTTCGAAGGACCAATGTGAGATGTGCAGTGGACTGTATTGCGTTTCCTGGGCTGGTGTCCGTGGCAAATAAATAAAAATGCAGGAGGTCGTTTCGGTCGTGTATTTCACCGGGGTCGCCGATGCAGAAGAGAGAGACAAAAACACATCACAAAGAGTTACACATTAATGTTGGTGTTGCCAACACTTGCCTTGCCCTGGATTAACACATAGGGTACTTTTCATCATGGAAAATTATTAAAGTTCCTGCGGGAATAACGAAAATCAGTCTCTTCACCAAGCGATTCCAACGGAAGACCCTGCGCTGGCTTTACGGCTAGCTAATGCTGAGTTGGGACGACATCATAGCAATTTCTCTGTGTCTTGTTCTTTTTGTATCTGTATAATGTAATTTTGTATGGTTGCGAATAAATGTCTCTTTATCTTATCTTTATCTGATCGAAATGTATGCGGACGAATTCGCGGGCTGAAGCTAGTTTGATTATAAATAGGCATTATGTTTTATAGGTACTCTAACGGTGAGTAAAATTAGTAAGTCCCAATTTAACAAACACGCTCTTATTTAAGGTCCTACGAAGTTTATATGAAGCTAATGAAGAGTTTGATAAGTTCACAATCACGAAAACTAGTAGAGGTGAAGTGTGCGTCCGAGCTCGCTATGGCATACTTGCCACGCGAATATCGCCCTATTTGCATGAATGACTTAAGACTACAAATGTACATCTGATGCAATGAAGAAGTTTAGTTAGCAATTGTAGTTTTCTCATTGTATCACCAAACGTTCTCTATACATACTGTTTGTCATGAAACTCGCCTATTATTATCATTACAGCCTCCTTTTATAATTCCAGCAACATTTCAACCGAGCAGATGCTCTACACCGAATCAGACCTCGAAGGTTCCATGGACCGGATAGAGACGGTGAACTTCCATGAAGAGAAAGACGTGCGCGGGGTGCGGTTCTGGGCGTACAACGCTGGCCACGTGCTGGGGGCAGCCATGTTCATGATCGAGATAGCTGGAGTTAAGGTAACATCACCCTTGAGCTATATTATTAACCTTTTCAACGCTATCACCCACACGCCAATGACAGCTTAAAACTAGAGTGAATGTCAACCTTGGCTCAAAGACACTCGGGGTCTTTTTTATGCTGTCAACCATGACGGAAATATCCGTCTTTGCCGTTGAACTAACACTAAACTAAACTTAAACTTCTGTATAACAGTTAATTTATTATGGCAATATTTAATTAATACATAATTGTAACATACATGTAAGTAATAAGAAAAATATGTGGCACTCGAAGACTGCCGCGGTAAAGCTATTGCATAGCATTTTTTATCAACTTATGCAATTATAATTTCGTACAGTCGTACCATATACATACACGTTAAGGTTCAACTAGTCGCGGGATCGAACTCTCTCGTGGACGCGGCCAAAAAGCACGCTGTGTCTAAAAGAGATGGAATCAGTTATGAGCAGTTAGCAGCTAGTCTCCACGCATACGTCTAGTCGCACGCGCACAAACACCGCGCCGACGTCTGCCGACCTGACACGACGTTGGACGATGCTCGGCTTTCACCGCCGCACCGCGGTGCCGCTCGGAGTGGGGGGTGTTAGGTTTTTTTCGTTACGGAATTTCTTGATTCGGTCGCCGCGCTCAAAGCCCGCGATAAAAGCTATGCAATAGCTTAATAAGCCCTACTGTCTTGTGTTGCTATGCAAGGGCATAGCAACATCACATGAATACCTTTTTGTAATTCCATCTTTTAATACTTGTAATGTGACATGCAATAAACCATTTGAATTTGATTTTGACTTTAAACTAGTGGTGCGAATATATCCGTCAATGGCGTTGAAAAGGTTAATCTGATCGTTAGTGACGCCCAACAAGGTGATTTTTGTGAGTTGGAATTAGAATCTACCGGCAAGGGAATAAAGTTCTATAACCTTTGCTTTTAAATGCCATTTTCAATTAGAAACAAATAAAAATGAACTTTATGATTGTTAAAATTAAGTTGAAACTAAATTGCCTTGATTATTTACCTATGGAACATCGGGTCTCACGAAGTTAAGACATGTGAAAGTATGTTTTGTTTTATATAAAAGAGGGAGGTAAACGACCATACGGGTTACCTGATGGGAAGTGATCACCACCGCCCGTGAACACCGGCAACTCAACTAGAGTTGTAGGTCCGTTGCCAGCCTTTAAGGAATATAAGAGCTCTTTTCTTGATGGACCCCATGTCATGTCTATAGGAAACTGTCGTTTTTGCATTTCAGGTTTTATACACGGGTGATTTCTCGAGACAAGAAGACAGACATTTAATGGCGGCTGAAATTCCTACAGTTCATCCAGACGTTCTAATTACGGTCAGTAAATCACGTATGACGTAAAGTAACAAAAAAAACAATTGATTTCTGCCCTCCATTTCACCATACTGATAAATACAGGTGACAGGTGACAGTGATGTATCAGCGTGTTAACTTTGCAATGCATACCAATATGTCACTTGTCACGTGTGTTTGTCAATATGGTGAAATAGGGAGCTAGTCTGTACTTATTTTTGGAACATTGTCTTAAGACAAAACTGATGAGGCTGAGATTCTGTTACCACCTTAAGACTTCATTGGTACTCTGACACTATATACCTATTTCAACTTGATTTGCAAGATTTAAATTGAACATACCTACTGATATAAACGGGTACCGATTAATTTATCAAAATATCTTTCAAATAACGTATCATTATGTAGAAATTTAATTTCATCGGGTTTTCGCCGCGTGTATGTGTGGTGTGAAACTGTTTGATAGAGTAAAGAGTGAAAACATCAGAGACTTCTGTGTACTGAAAGAAGATGTAGTGACTTAGATTGAAAAGGGCATGCTTCGATGGCTCGGTCATTTGGAAAGGATGGATGAAAAACGATTGACGAAAGAAATATACATTGCGATAGTGAGTGTCGGAAGGGGGCGCCCTAGGCGTACTTTTTTGAATCAAATCGGGGAAATACTGGAAAAGGTCCGAATTTTAAGTGCCCGAAACCGACGTGCATGCATGACTCGATGTATGAATGTGGAAGAAGCGAAAGAGATGTCAGGATCGTAGCAGGTGGAAAGAAGTGGTCTCTGCCTACCCCTCTGGGAAACAGGCGTGATTTAATGTATGTACGTTTGCAGTTAACTTCTGTTGGTATTCTGAAGCATACTCCTTAGTTGGTGTCAAAGAGTGTTTTAATCTTTTACAGGAATGGGTTCGGTAGGCATAAAAAATAAACTCAATTCTGACGATTTTCTCGCTGACTGTACATTTTATCAAAATTCTGTGAATGTAGATTGTTATCACATCACTCAAAAAGTTGGTAAAGGTCTTCTAAGATCATTTTCGTGTAGCAGCAAGGGATCTGGTAGCTGCCCTTAATGCCCTATCTCAATTTTCCACCCTGTATGTAGTTACATACACTGCTTTATTTATATACATACTATAAACAAAAGAACAACGTAAACAATTTTTTGCGACAAGATAAACAGAACGTCAAAAACGGCGGAAATGTAGTTTTTTTTTTTAATTCAGAAACTAACTAGAGTCGGCTTCAACTATCATATCGTTCGATACCAAGTAACAAGCGAGATTTCTCAAAATTGTATGCAATTAACATTTTATTTCGGGTCGAATGGCATCTCGAGTGATATTAGAATTGAGATCAAATAAAATTGCTAAAGTTGTTCCAAATTTGAATGTAATAATGACATTTTCACAGGTAAGAAATTTATTCCAACAAAACAGTTTATGCTAGTCGTAATTTGCGGTTTTTGAACGCATAATAGATGGTTTATGATCATGTTCAGAACAATAGTAACAAAATTCAAAATTTCAGCTTTCAAACTTCAAGTTCAATTTATTACTAAAGAGACCTAATTAGAAATTAAAAATTTCTGAATTAGGTCACTATGGTTCTGAACATACGAATGTGTGTAGATAAAGAGAAGTTTGAGCGTGTGGTTGGCGACGTTTGGTTGCAGGAGTCGACGTACGGCACGCACATCCACGAGAAGCGCGAGGAGCGCGAGAGCCGCTTCACCGGGCTGGTGAGCGACATCGTGACGCGCGGCGGCCGCTGCCTCGTGCCCGTGTTCGCGCTCGGCCGCGCCCAGGAGCTGCTGCTCATACTGGGTACGTCGCCTCCTTCTACTTCTGCCCTCTATACTTCACCGGGCTGGTGAGCGACATCGTGACGCGCGGCGGCCGCTGCCTCGTGCCCGTGTTCGCGCTCGGCCGCGCCCAGGAGCTGCTGCTCATACTGGGTACGTCGCCTCCTTCTACTTCTGCCCTCTATACTTCACCGGGCTGGTGAGCGACATCGTGACGCGCGGCGGCCGCTGCCTCGTGCCCGTGTTCGCGCTCGGCCGCGCCCAGGAGCTGCTGCTCATACTGGGTACGTCGCCTCCTTCTACTTCTGCCCTCTATACTTCACCGGGCTGGTGAGCGACATCGTGACGCGCGGCGGCCGCTGCCTCGTGCCCGTGTTCGCGCTCGGCCGCGCCCAGGAGCTGCTGCTCATACTGGGTACGTCGCCTCCTTCTACTTCTGCCCTCTATACTTCACCGGGCTGGTGAGCGACATCGTGACGCGCGGCGGCCGCTGCCTCGTGCCCGTGTTCGCGCTCGGCCGCGCCCAGGAGCTGCTGCTCATACTGGGTACGTCGCCTCCTTCTACTTCTGCCCTCTATACTTCACCGGGCTGGTGAGCGACATCGTGACGCGCGGCGGCCGCTGCCTCGTGCCCGTGTTCGCGCTCGGCCGCGCCCAGGAGCTGCTGCTCATACTGGGTACGTCGCCTCCTTCTACTTCTGCCCTCTTAAGGTGCTTTTCCACCGGCGAGGCGAGACGAGGCGGGGCGTGACGATAATTGAAATTTGTATGGCAAAATTGAAATCCTCTCTTAGCTCATCTTCGGTGAAAACAGTATGGATTGGCGAAGATGTGCAATACAAGAATTGAAATTTTTGCCTACACAAAGTATTTATTAACTGTGCAACGGAAACACGATTCTCGCTCGCGCGTGCTCTCGCTGGCTCGCGATGGCTCCGCTATTTTAAATATATTATCTAGCATTTGGTCATTGTAGCAGTTTTGCCCGCGACTACGTCCGCGTTTATCGTTTATCGCTATTCCTTCGGGCACTAGCACTACCCAAATTTCTGGGATAAAAAGTATCCTGTCTTTCTTCGAGGTTCAAGCTACCTTTTCGATTCTGAATTCCATTAAAATCAACACAACGGAATAAGCGTGAAACGTAACTAACTGTCAAAACCAATCATATTTACAAATTTCTCAGCAGGTAGAATGGCTTCATCTTAATATTTATTTTTCTTGATATTATGATTGCTATATCTGTATTATTTTTTGCTTATCCTCGTATATATTATATATTTATATTATATATGTATGTATTATTATTTTCCCAGCGCAATGTATGTATTTATATTATAATAGTTTATTGATATGTAAATGTATGTGTATTAGTTACACCTTATGTTGTACCGCCACTACAATCTCTGCTTTGCCCAAAGATCAACTGTTAGAGAATACCTTACGGCATTAAGTTCACCTTTTTTGTACTAAATGTATTATTTTGTGCAATAAAGATTAAATAAATAAATGTTTCCGTTGAGCCACATACGATTTTTGGTCAGAAACCGTTCTTAAGTAAAAGTTATTCTTTATAAAGCTGGGTTCGAATCTGAGCGGCTCAGCCCGAGGCATGCTCGCTCCGCGCAGCGAGCTGCTCCCGAGCCAAATTGTTGCACATAAACATGCGCGGGTGAGGCAACATGCCGCGAGCCGACGTTGTGCGTCGTTTAAAAGGCGTCGGACAAGATGACAGCCGTGGCTGCGGTTATACACCGAATTATTAATAAAAAGAAGAAGAAATCGCCTCTGTGGTGGAACGGCACAGCAACTTTATCAAATTAGTACGCGCCTCGGCCACAGACAAATTAGAGCTTGTCGTTGTGCCCGCGGCACGCTCGGATACACGTGCAGGTGATGTGAGGCACGCACACCGAGGCGCCCGTGAGCACTCGGTGGCTCGGCGCCGCGCGCTACTAGTGCACAACAGGTGAGCCATCAACCCGAGGTTCCTCTAATCCATACCCACCCTAATATCTAACAGTATTGTCCTATAGATGAGTTCTGGTCGCTGCACCCGGAGCTGCAGGACGTGCCGATCTACTACGCGTCGTCGCTGGCCAAGAAGTGCATGGCGGTGTACCAGACCTACGTCAACGCCATGAACGACCGCATCCGGCGGCAGATCGCCGTCAACAACCCCTTCGTCTTCCGACACATCTCCAACCTGAAGGTCAGTGGATACACGTATTAGAACCCTATTTCTGTCATTTACGTCCGTCGCTGTCACACAGGTTTAACGGTAACTCATCACTTCATCGAATTTCACTTCATCTAATGTATCATTTCATCGAACGCTATTTTCTGCTGAAACCATAATGTTTTCAGGGTAACTTTAGCATTAATTACGTTGGTTAGGTTAGGTTAGATGTTTATGACACCCTGAAAACATTATAGTTTCAGCAGATAATAGCGTTCGATGAAATGAAATTCGATGAAATGATACAATTGATGAAAGGAGTTTCGATGAAATGATAGACACCGCACTAATGGTTAATTGCATTAAGAGGCATTAACTGAAACGCCTCTTGTGTTCCTATAAAAATAAGTGACCCTTTGAAATCACTATGCAATATTAAGAATTTCAAGAATTCAAGGTGCGTGCTATCTTTAATACTTAATAAGTGGAGACGGATTGGGATCTTATCTTGTATGGATGGTCCCTTTAGGGAACAGTTCGACCCTGTTGTATAATTTGTGAAATTACCTATTAGGTACTCCTCTTGCACTCTTCGAATCGAAGCTTACGTTTTCCTTTGCCATAAGGTATATCGAGGAATGTCGCTTAGGTATGGGACAGTCAAATCAAATCAAATCAAAATGTTTATTCAGTAAATAGGCCCCCATGGGGCTCTTTTACACGTCGGTAATATGAAGTGAATTTACTAGCGCTTCAGATAAGACCATCATTGCGGAGAAGAAGCGCCAAGAAACTCCAGCAGAAGGTCATTTTTTCAAACAAAAGTACAGAAATACTTAAAAGTAAGTTACATTACAAGTACTTAATAAAGTAATAAATAATAATGATTAAAGCTTGAACAAATAAAATCAATACAAATGTAAGGCTAATAACATTAAACTAAAAATAATAAGTCTAGGAGAACAACACGACGAGGTCTCTACGTCAAAAGCCATATCTAGAATAATAAACTGAAGAACCAGTCCTTGCAAACGTGAACAGACCGGACCCCACAAACAGCACCCGTTCACGAGTATGACGCGTATCTCAGCCATCGCCTCTCTCAACCATGTGTTCGGGAAAGTGGCGACCCGATCAACGACGCCGCCGTAAGCAAAGACCTTTAAGCGAGCATGACTTGCTCAAGCTGCCGGACAACATAGAAGTAATTTTGCGTGAAACAGCTGTCCGGCGAGAAACATCACAGTGTGTTCTCATAAAAGCGTCACGTACGTACAAGAACTAATAAAGATAAAGGACAAATACATGATAGTAAACATAAAAAGTAGTGTTTGAATACACGGCTTGCTTAAGGGCGTGTTTAAAATACAAATATTATAAATATGCTTAGCTTACGAAATGATCTTACTTTAATAATAGCTTACATGATAGATACTACTTAAATACATCTCGGTCACCAATGAAGTCGTTTACAGTATAATATGCCCTACCCAACAAGCAGCGCTTGATGTGAGATTTAAATTCATTGAACGGCATATTGACGATATCAGATGGTATCTTGTTGTAAAAACGTATACAGTTCCCCGCAAACGAAGTGCCTACCTTACGGAGACGGTGCCCTGGAAGAGCAAGCTTATCCCTATTTCTAGTATTTAAATTGTGAACGTCGCGGTTATGCCTAAACTCATGTATGTGTTTACGTACATACATGATATTCTCAAAGATATACTGAGACGCGACTGTAAGAATATTAATTTCTTTAAATTTATCCCTGAGTGAAATACGAGACCCCAATTGATAAATGGCTCGTACAGCCCGCTTCTGTAACACAAAAATGGTCTTGATATCTGCCGCTCTTCCCCACAGCAAAATTCCGTAACTCATAACACTATGGAAATAACTATAGTATACTAGTCTCGCCGTCTCGACGTTAGTAAGTTGTCGGATTCGCTTTACCGCATAAGCCGCCGAACTTAGCTTACCTGCAAGTGTGGATATATGCGCACTCCACTGCAGTTTTGAGTCTAGAGTGATACCAAGAAATACTGTTCTATCTTCGAATTCCAGTGTCTCATCCTTCAGTCTAATACTAGCCGCATTCACTCTCTTCACGTTCGATAAGGAAAATTTTACGCACTTCGTTTTTTTGGCATTTAAAAGTAAGTTGTTGGCTGTAAACCAGTCAACAATTGTAGACAACGCGTCATTGATGTCATTAAAATTATCCTGTTTCCTATCCGTTTTGAACATAAGTGAAGTATCGTCAGCAAACAAAACTATTTCATGTTTATCGTGCAATACATATGGGAGGTCGTTGATATAGATTAAAAATAAGAACGGACCCAAAATAGAGCCTTGAGGCACTCCCATAGCAACAGATGACCCTGAAGATTGTGTCCTGTTAATGTCTACCCGCTGAGTTCTGTGAGCAAGGTAAGATGTAATAAGATCAAGTGCACTGTTTTTGATACCATAGTAGCTTAACTTCCGCACTAACGTTACATGATCAACACAATCAAATGCCTTGGACAAATCACAAAAAACTCCAATTACATCCATTGATTTTTCCCAGGCATCAAAGATATGTTTCACCAAAATGGAACCGGCGTCAGTTGTTGATCGTCCCTTGGTAAATCCGAATTGACTGCCGTGAAGTAGCTTATTTTGATTAAAGTGTGATAATAATTGATTTAGAATTAATTTTTCAAAGACTTTACTTAGTGCTGGTAGTATCGAAATAGGTCTAAAATTTGTGGGGTCTGATGATGTCCCTGACTTAAACAAAGGTATGACCTTACTGTGTTTCATCAAATCAGGAAATACTCCAATATCGACACACTTATTAAACATAGTAGCTAGGTAAGGTGCAGTCGAGTCTAAAATGGCGTGTAGTACTGTAACAGAGAGACCCCAAAGATCTTCAGTCTTTTTGAGATTAAGAGATCTAAATGTTTTGATTATAACGTTTGGTGTGACGTGATAAAATTTAAAGACATTTGTGCACTCCTTCACATTTGATCTTAGTAACGTATCAGCCTTATCAGGAGATGACAGTAAAGATTTAGTGGTATCCAAAGGTATGTTCGTAAAAAAACGCTCGAATTCTTTAGCTACATCAAGGTCCGAGCTTACTAGAGTACCATCAACTTGCAGGCTGTAGTGAGGGTCTCTAATTCTAGTTCTACCAGTTTCAGTGTTAATAACATTCCAGACGGTTTTAACCTTGTTGTCAGAGTTACAAATTTTATTCGAAAAATACAAGGATTTCGCGGAAGCACAAATCTTCTTAAATTCCTTAGAATAACTTTTGACGTACTCTAGAAACTCAGGCCTATGATCAACAGCTCTTGTAGCATACAGCTCATACAATCTGTACCTCCTTTCATGAATGTCTGGTGTAGCCCAATCACTAAACTTTGTACCTTGCTTGGCTTTTACCCTTTTCAAACCAAAGCAGGCATCAAATTCCTTAATAATACAATTAAATAATGAAGTACATAAACTGTCCGGATCTTCTCTAGTACACGTCATATAATTCAGTTGTTTGGTGACCTTCGTATTAAATAATTCTAATCGTTTTTCGGAAATTTGTCTAAGTATTAACTCTTGGGGCGCTTTATCAATCTTCCCCTTAAAGGAAGCTTGCTGGCCGCAGTGATCAGAACTTAAGATGTTGATTATGGATTTCCGAATAGGGTCAAAATTACTAAACATATTATCAATACACGTAGCACTAGTTGCTGTTATCCTAGTTGGCTCACAGAAAAGGTTAACTAAATTAAAGGATTTAAAAACACTCAGTAAGTTAATAGACGTGGGTGACTTGTCTAGCAAATTAACATTAAAATCACCACAGACAATAATTATTTTTTTTGTATTAAAAATACTATCAAGAACATTCTCCAATGTACTCTGAAAAAGCCCGTAATCCGCCGCAGGGGGTCTGTATACGCAAATAATAATAAATTGCTCCAATTCAACACACGCAAGTTCGATATGACGTTCAATTGACTTCGCAACAATATCTTTACGCTCCTTACATTTAATGTTTCGCTTGACCATAATCAGGGAACCGCCCCTACTGCAAGATTGCCTAGCAAATATGCTAACAATGTCATGATTATTAAAATTAAACATGCACTCATGCCCTTTGAGCCAATGCTCAGTAATACATAAAACGTGTATATTAGCACTATCTATAAACAAACCAATTTCTAGTTCCTTACAAGAAAAACCTTGAATATTCTGATGAATTATATTTATTACATTATTACTTAACTTATTTGTAACGTTCGTCGGCCTGTGGGCAGGCACGGGGCCGCCGCGACTGTCGCCGCGGACGACGGCAGCCGCGGCCGTTGTCGAAGCTGTCAGTTTAAATCAACCGGCAGCTCCG